>CM071584.1:4424862-4597859 GCA_036426205.1 Ascaphus truei
CCAACGTAACTCCGTATGGTAAACCCATTCTTTAGTTCTTTGCCTAGCCAGTTAATCAACCCCACACTATGATGGACCCATTTAAGGTCGCAGAAACAGCTGTTGTGGGTGGGTTTTCTGGCCTATGCACCTTAACCCTGTGCTGTGCTCAAATGCTGTGAGTGACCATAGCACAAGCTAAGCCTATAGGGAAACCATGTTTATAAAAATGGTTTTTGAAGCAAAAAGTGGCACTGTTTGCTCATTTGCAGGTCGCATTCATGTCCCAGATATGTCCCTGATGCTCTACGGTGAAGTGATGAGCGTGTGCTGGGTTGTGATAAGGTGAATAGGTTCGGGGTTTTTTTTTTGTGCAGACCTGCCTAAGACATGCAGATGAGCATACAGTTGTATTTACACATATATATATATATATATATATAAAACAATGGAAGAACAAGGCACTAGTGGAGTAACTACCACCCGGGATGCCTGGGCACGTCCTGGGGGCCCCAGCTCGGGAGGCCTCCGGACTCTTGATGAACCTTTCCAAGCGGTTACAGAGGCCCTGCGCTCTTTCCCACAGCAATGAAAGTGATTGCCACAGAGAGACGGCCTCTGTAACCCAGCAGCCCTCCTCCATGCGCTGCGTCATCATGGCGTCACAACGTGACATGGTGACGCAGGGGCCCCTTAAGGCGAAGTTATGCCACTGTAAAGCACCTGGGTAGGTAGAGGCTAAACTATACCCTCTGTATATCCCAACAAACCCTGGAGGAAATTCAGAAAGAGATTGAGACATATTTTCCGTTAAACGTTTCTCCTGATTTGAGCAGTTTAACGATCTGGGAAGCCCATGAGGCCAACAATCAGAGTAAAACTAATCTCTATAGCTATATCCTATATACTTTGTACCCTGCATCATGTTCCATTTGTATCTTTTTAACTATTCTGTGCCGTTTTGTGGTTTGTCACTGCGTGTCTTACATTACCCTGTGGCAACCAAGAGGTTTAATTCAGTATCTTTTTGAGTACGGTTGTACTGGGTCCTGTCAGTTGGCAGCTGATTAAAGATGTGCTTCTGGTTTGGGCTGTATACCTGCCCTTGTGATCCATCCAACAGGTGTATATAATTATTTTAAACCTGGAGTTGTCACGCGCAAACCAGTATTTATAGATCTGATAACATACGTGTTACTCATTCTTTGATAAAGCGCTGTTCTAGCGTGAAACGCGTTAGAGGTAACTGTCCTCCGCTTTCTGTATCCTGTGTTCAATAAATCATTTTTATTAGTACTCCGCTTTCCAGCTCTCGCCGCCGTTTGTCAGCTGTGCAACCCCAAGCGTTCGTTCTCCTAATCTCCATAGCTGCCTGGAAAAGAAAGCAGAAAAGAGATTGATGCCTTGTCGACTGAACTGGGAAGGCCAGTTACCAACCATCAACTAAACTCCTCAGAGGCGAACCTAGACAAGATCTTGGAACGTAAGATTGAGCTCAACTCACTTATGATGGATAAGACAGAAAGGGACATAAGATGATCGCAGCGGAATTTTTTATCAACAGAGCAATAAGCCAGATAGGATGCTGGCTGCTATATTGTAAATGTATACTCAGGTGGGTATGTTGAGTGGCAGGCAGGCTTACATGATATACGACATGCCTATGATATGTGAGGCATTTCGGGCCTTTCTGAATCCCTATATAATTTACCAAAGAAGCCCCCCTAACCAGCGCCCATAACAGACAAGACCTCTCCGCTTTCTTGAGTTCCTGTAACCTTCCTAGAATACCACTGGAAATCCAGGGTGACTTGGACAAACCAGTATCCACTGAAGAAATAGCGTTGGCTAGGAAATCATTGAATAATGGTAAAGCCTCAAGAGCCTGAGGGGTTCCCGAATACGTATTACAAAAAATGGGGTGTCCTGCTTGCCCCCCATCTGACCCGGATGTGTAATGACTTTTCAGGTTCCGCTCCCTCAGATCTCATGGCCCAGGCGCACATTGTCATGGTCCCCTTGGAGGGCAGAGAAGCTCTGGATTGTGGCCTTACACGCAGAAAAAGCCGTTGATAGACTCCAAAAGGGACTTCATGTTTGCCACATTGCAAAGCTTCGGCTTTGGTCCCAGGTGGACTAAGGGCCCTATACAAGTGCCCCTCAGCGGCAGTTAAAATGAACCGCATGACATCAAGTTATATTCCCAATGGTACCAGACAGGGTTGCCCCTTATCTCCCCTGTAATTTGCGCTATCAATGGAGCCCCTGAGTAATCTTATCTGCTCTAATCCCAACATTTCCGGTTGTCAGATAGGTCAGAAGGAATATATCCCTGCTTCAGCAGAGGTGGCTCAGACCCGGCTTCAGCCTCTGATTGCGCCACCTGTGCTAAAGCGGAGATATCCTGAAAACCTGACCTGTTGGTGGGGGCCTTGAGGAATGGAGTTGAGCACTACTGAATTAGAGCATGTTAAACGTGGGTAATGTATGTTCCAGAACATTAACTGTGTATTTACACGACTGAATCCTTTCCTTATTGTATGCCATTAACGCATCTTACTTCCACAGCTGTTAGACGTCCTGGCTATTTTTGCCATGTGGCAATGCTTGTGTTTTTGAAGTGGTACAGAACCTTTACATTCCAGGGGGGATTTCTACACATTCCCCCCCATTATTATTATCTTTGCGGTTTTATTGGACAAACCTTAAAATGTGAACATTGTGTATGCCTCAGCTGCACCGTGGGTGTGCGGGCAGGTTTATTTCCGGTTACCAGCCAGTACAACAGCTCACACCTCTCTCCCAAGGAACAGCTGCATACAAGTCCCGTGCCACTCCCTGCTGCCAAGGGGTACGTGTACACTTCTTCACATCCTGCACACTAGCAGCACAAAGGGGGGGTTGGTAAAGACAATTTGTCTTCCAACATTTGTAAGACTTTCCGTTCCAAGGGTAACAATCTGAACCAAAAGGCTGCCTTATCCTTGGATTTTGTTTTCGATAAAGTCATTATACAGTGTGTGTGTGTATATTAAAAAAAAAAAAAAAAGGACTCTAGCCAAGGATTTGTCATTTTCTATATGCGCAGCTCGGAGAGATGATATGGACCACTCATGCAGGGCAATGACTGACGCTCGCACACAGACAATTTGGTTAGTACTGAGCCATTTTGTGACGTATGAGATTAAAGCAGCAAATGTGACTGCAAGTGAATAATAGAGCGCAGATAAAGTGATCCCGGTATAGTGCAGCGGTGGGCAACTCCAGTCCACAAAGCCCCCCCCAACAGGTCAGGATATCCCTGCCTCAGCACAGATAACCTGACCTGTTGGTGGCCCTTGAGGACTGGAGTAGGCCGCCCCTGGCATAGTATCTGCATGCTGGTATATTTGCATGCAGCACATGCACAGCCTTTGCCGATTGTTACAGCAGTAAATAGGCCAATTCATTTCACCGCAAAGCACCAAACTTTCAAGTAACAATCCTGGCAACTTCGGGTTGTTTTTTCCCCCCCCTTTTTACAGCATCGGAAGCAGGGGAGCGGATTCTTCGGAGGGAAACCGCGCCATGTTCAACGCCAGGGACCCCCCAGTTCCCGATATACATACTGGTGTAGACTTAGTGCATTTAAACGGGAGTCCAATAGGAAGACGCAAACAATGGAGGTATTAAACATTCCTATTGGCACACAGGACACGGGATTTGGTGACCAAAATTAATTCACGAAAGAGTACACCACAAGTAACTTAACCCGTCAGGTCAGGAACCAGGTAACGAAAATGGAGCAAATTCCTGTCTGGCGGTCCCCATGGTTTCCAGAATTGATCAAATGAGAACGCCTAGTAACCGGCTTTATCTCTTATAGGACATTCCCACAACTTCCAAGTTGTGAAGTATCTGTGTATATATCAATATGTATGTCACAAAGGTTTGCTTTTTACTTAATAAATAAATGGGTTACCTTATAAATTTGTAATACCAGCAAACATGTATTTATAATGCAGTGTTTGAATGTTAACCCTTGCAGTTCCAGGGGTGCTAGGTGATATACTGCTAACCGGTCTGGTGCTGAACTGGTTAATACAGCATTCTATGACACCCAGTGCCACTGGTGACAAATTGACACCCTTTCACTTAACAAGGTCTGCCAAATGTTGCAGCCTCCCCACCGCTGGCAGCACAGGGGGGGGTAAGGAAGTTATGGTTTCAAAAAACAGATCACTGTCAAGATACGTAATGCCTTTGTTTTCCAGTGACTTGCCAGCACAGCCCACGCCCCTCCCAAAGTGCATCTCTTCAAGTTCCACGTCACTCCCTGCTGCCGAGGCGTACACTTCTTTACACCCTGCACACTAAAATGGCACAAAGTCTATTGTTGGTAAAAGACTGCGTATTTATCCAATACTTCTAGGACTTCCAGTTCCAATGGTAACAATCTTAACCAAAAAGGTTACCTTATCCATGGTATTTTTTTCAAAAAACTACGCTGGAAAGGTGGACACTTTCTATTCCAGACCACACATCTCAGCACTAAACTACTGCTGCTATTTATATTTGTCCTGACTTCGCTTCTTTTCAAAATACACATTTCTTTCTACCAGCCCCATGTCTCCAACTCTATTCATATATCTCCATCTTCTTTACCCCTCAATAAAAACCACCCACACAAATACTCTATTCATACCCTCTATCTACTCCTTCCTGCTGCTGGGGATCTCCCCTAAGCCTGAAGCCAGACATACACCCCTGATCTCACCTACGCCTCCCTGCCATCTTTTCCCCTTTAAATGGTGTTAACCTTTTCATTTAACACCCATCTACAGCACTTATTCCCTCACCTGCTGTCTCTAAGTTTCCCCTAAAACCTCTTAGATTGTAAGCTCTTTGGGGCAGGGATTTCCTTTCCCAGTCTGATTTTTGCTGCACTTATTGTATTTTTAAAATTCCCTGTACTGTATTCTTTGTGAAGCGCTGAGTACACTTTTGGCGCTATATAAATAAAGAAACAACAAAGGGGTAGGGAGTGATCACAGGACCATACTAATTGAATAGAGTAATTGAATACGTGAATAAGGTAATCAAATGGTAGGTGCAAACTGTGAACTGAAAAGTGAATCAGAAAAAGGGGAAGGGGAAACACAAAATGGATGTGCCCCCTAAAAGAATTCACTTAAATGCACACCAACAAAGTGTAAAAGTTAACTTTTAATAAATTCTATATCCCACCAACATTAAGTGGTCAACTGGGATAGTATAATCCTACAATTGATGACACGGATGCTTGATAGCGTTGATTTAAAACATTTTTAAACTCACAGTACACAATTCTTTGGTAATATATGTTTTAAGTAAATTTATTAAAAGTTAACTTTTACACTTTGTTGGTGTGCATTTAAGTGAATTCTTTTAGGGGGCACATCCATTTTGTGTTTCCCCTTCCCCTGCTATATAAATAAAGACATACAATTAGGAGTAACTGTCAACATGATCCAGTTCAATACCACAATAAAAAAAAAAATGAAAGTATAGCCTCCTGAGTTTCACGAAACCAGCATTACGATTCTGAAAACACAATGCACCAACATCACCAGTTTAGCCTGAGACTAATGAAACACACGGTGTGCATTACAGACAATGATGGCAATGAACAGCATTTGTTGGACTGTGGAATCCCAATGACAGAGTATGACCCTTTTTTACATTGCTGGCATGTTGCATTCCTGCACAGACGGGGTAAATGTTCAGTATGATACTAGATCATGGCAAACACGGCTGTAGGAGACAGAACGGAAATACATCTCCAGAGAAGCTGAACGTCTCTCGCAGTGGTCCTTCCTTAGCCAAACACGATTTAGGCTCGAACTGTAGCCACTGGATAGGAAAGGAGCCGCCCCCTTATACAGGTTATCCCAGAGGAATGCAGAAGACACAGAATGTATGGGAAATTGATCACAGAAGATAAAGCCAGCATAGAGAGAACATCTCTTTAGCCTGCTGTCTGGACTGGAGCACGCTGTGAAGTTCAAGTCACTCTGCCTACAAGGAAGACGGTGAGTACTGCTACAATGTTCATGTATCACAGCCATGCTACTGGTTACTACCACTTAAAGATTTAGATTGCTGTTTCTTCAATCAAGTTAATGTGATACTTCATACTCACTGCATATATTCCTACAATTCTTGGGCAAAAGGAACGGTTGAGATATAGATATCTATATCTATTTGTTCACTGCTGCACATTTCTGAGGGACATTTACCTGTGTTGATGGTTTGGATGCACTGTTTGGGTTTGCTACATAGCTTACCCTGGTAATCTTCTTGGAAGATAAGCCAGGGCAGGGATAGTATGTGTAAGAATGAAGTAGGGATAATGCTTTACGTCTATGTACTGGTGCTTTGGGAGAGTCTGTGTCAGATCAGGCTGCTTATCCTCATCACACAGAGGTAGCCCCGTACTATTTATCCTAATTGCGTGCGGTGCTTAAATAAAACAAAATCTACTTTGAGAAACTTCTTGTCAGATTAGTTCCTACAGCACTCATATGATTTCTTAAAAAAAAAAAAAAAAAAGTATTTTCCAAAACAAAGAACAGGGTTATGGATATTTAAATGGGGATTTTAATGCTGGATTTCACCTTTTTAACCTTCCCACTGCTAAAAAGCCATTTGAAATAAAGCACCAACAATTTCCCTCGGAAGCTCAGTAAACCAAGTAGCCAAACACCAATAAAAACCAAAATCTCAGTTGCTGCATATGATTTGATCAGTTGAAATAATATTATTGGAGGTAAGGAAATACATGAAGGCCATTTGTAAAACATAAGTTTTTTTTTTTAAGTCAATTATAGCCACAAAGGCAGAAATGTTCTGCATGAAGGAGCACCCAAACACAGAAATCTGCTTCTCATTAGTACAATAACTTTTATTTTATTTGCTTCCCACAAGATGTTGATATCTTGTAGCTGTTTTTTGTGGTTGTTTTATTTTGAACAGGTTTATACAATCTCAAAACGTTCAATAGTGCAACCTGTGCAAGCAAGAGACAGAACATTGTCCTTTCACATCCTTATAAACATCTACTAAATCGGAGGCAAAAAAAAAACCTTACCCATATAGATAAGTGACTATTCACATTTGTACATTACAATTTTAAACAGCTCAAGAAACTCTACAATGTCTTACAACATATTAAATGGTATTCAAGTTACAGATTAGGCAAACACAGCAGGAAGACATTGAGTGTTCTATGTAACATAGCTTACAACTCAAGATCTTTCTCATCTTACCAGTGAAATTTACCTTTATTAATTTACAATAAGCGATAAAAAAAAAAAAAAAATTGTATGTGATGGAATTATATTACTTCCAATATCAGATTAGGGAAATGTTCTAAAAAAAAAATACATGGCACAAGCCCTTTTCTGCAGCACATTAGAAAAATTGCATTTATACATTTAAAAGGATTTGTAGTAATTTATGATTTACATCACAAATTTTAAGAGCAAACGCGTTGAAAAAACCCCTTACGGAGGGAAGTAATACACTTAAATTAAATACCGGGATAAAAATACGATGTAAATAATAAAGGGGGGCGAGGAAAAAAAAAAAAAAAAAGTTCAGCAAATCTTGTTTTTCTTCCCCTGCGACTGGACTTGCTAAACTTATTCATGCTTCCTTGCGCTGCCTTAACCAAAACCGGAGGGGAACACAAATATACCCTTTTAAATACAGTGCATTAATGAAAGCATGCATCCTTAAAGGTTACACAAGTGGAGGGTGGGGGGAGAAAACCTAGATATATATATACATATTTATTCGCATTATACCTGCCAAGTACATGCATTTAGGGAAAACTCCCACAGGAAAAAAAATCATTGATCACCGAGTTAAACCCTGAGCACTGTATGGAAAATGAATGAAATTAAGCGAGCCGTTCAGTACAGTTTCCAAACGGACAACCAGTGCGATAAGGGGGTTGCCATTTCTACCCAGCACTGAAAGTGTTCAATAGAAATAAAACAAAACAAAAAAAAAAACCCAGCAACAAGGGGAGCAGATGGGACGCAACAAAAAGAAATGTAGCAACAAAAAGAAGGAAGTAGGGAGATGTGCCACTATAAGGATCTTGTCATGTTCCACCAACATCCCTACAAGTGCTCGAAGTCCTGACTTGCAACAAGACGGAGCCTCCAGCTATCCCGCAATTAGGTTGAATTCTTTGGAATCTGTCCCTGATTTGTGCGCAAAAAGTGATGCATCTACAGCTTGTCCTAATACACCCAAGTCTCTTGGCGGCCCGTTCCCATCTACAGGGCGCTGAAATTGCTGATACTCTGAGGGTGAAGTTGCTGCCACATCTGCTGCTGTTGTACTGCGATCTGCTGAGACTGGTCCGACGTTGACAAGAGAGTCACAAGTGATGAGAAACAATTTGCAGGAATGATTAAACCTGTTTAAAGATAAAAAAAAAATAATGAAGTGTTAGCTGTGTATTGTTTTGATAGCGCCGCAGCATTGTACATAGACATTTTTGCAGGCATGGGGCAGCCGTTGAGTTTACATCATCATTTTGGCGCCTGAGGCACAGGGAGATATAAGGAGCTTGTACAAGGTCACAAGAAGCAGACACTGGGATTAGAAACAGGCTCAAACTCCATTGTTCATTTACTCACTGAGCCGCTCCTTCTAAATGATTCTAACACTGTTAAACAGGAGTATAACACACACATCTAGTTCTATAGGATACTGGCAGCAAACACTAACCAACAATCCTTTGTCCGTCTTCAGTTCGGAGCCGAACTATTTGCATTTTTACGTTTGTGCCGCTGACGGAGGCTAGGACGCCTTCCACTTTAGTCCACACGCTTAGGACTGAGCCGCACAACACATAGTATGTTCGGCACCGCAGGCCGATCTCGCAGACGAGGCCGAGACTCGCTTTCTTGCAGTTACCTCTCCTAGAGAGAAAAAGGGATCCCGAAGAGAACATTATTATACAGAGCAGCTTCTAGTGCATTTCTGGAGGAGAGGGGGACGAAGAGGGATTCATTGTGTTTGCAAACCGCTACACTTACTGCCAAGGTCGCAACGGTCAAGAGGTTTCAAAACGTTCTGGGCACTTTATACAGAGTCAAATATACGTTTTTCTTCTAATGGTTTTACACAGCACTAATATGCATTTAATGACAAGACATTGGATAATGGATGGATGGAAGTGATGGATAATTCTGATCATTTACTACCATTTGCTTTAAATATACAAGCTATAGAAGCGGAAAATCAGCACTTTGCACCAATGAACTTTTTCTTGAACTTTAAAGAGATTTCATGTTCTTTCCAAAGCGGTTTTTATTTTTAAGCTCTGATGCTGCGCTCCGGAGAAACGTTTGAAATATGAAGTGTCTCCACAGAGTTCACTGCCATCTAGAGCAGTGCCAGTCCTTAGAGGCAAAGAATAGGTCAGGATATCCCTGCTTCAGCACAGGTGGCTCAGTCTTTGACTGCACCCCCTGTGCTGAAGCAGGGATATACTGAAAAACCCAACCTGTTGGTGGCCCTTGAGCACTGGCAGTGCCCGCCCCCTGCTCTAGAGGTTACCACTGGAAACCTCAGATGCTAGAGATTTAAAAACAATATACAGGCCAGGTCATAATACACCAACATTATAGGACTTGAGCTTTTGATGGGGATTGCTTTATCAGTTAGATAGGCAAGATTAATTAAGTTACATATCAATTTGGAATACAGTTACTACAGTCTATTTTATGGAAACTCAAGTACATGCAAATTCCACCCTAACCAGGAGTTGGGAATGCTGCAAATCCCCCCCATAACCGGAGTAGGGAACGCTGCAAATTCTCCCCCAACCAGAGTCAGGGAAGCTGCAAATCCCCCCCATAACCAGAGTCGGGAAAGCTGCAAATCCCCCCCATAACCGGAGTAGGGAACGCTGCAAATTCTCCCCCAACCAGAGAGTCAGGAAAGCTGCAAATCCCCCCCATAACCGGAGTCAGGAAAGCTGCAAATCCCCCCCATAACCGGAGTCGGGAATGCTGTGTTGGTTTTACAAAGTGCTTTTAATTGCCGCTTCCCGAGTTATTTTATCGGTTTGATCAAGGATGAGAAGCCAAAGTACACACCCTTTTTAGGCCTATTGTTTCAAATTAAACATACTTAACCCTTCGTCCCTAACCAATGCTCTGAAATGCATTACTAGGTGTAACGCAGAGAATACATAAAGGAAAAAAGGTTGATCTACAAAAATATAATAAAGGCTGCAGTGTCAGATATTCCAGGCTATTACATAATTAGTAAAAACAAAAGAAAAAACAGGCGCACTCCTAGTGTATTGAAGTATAAAAAAGTTTTATAGGACTGTAACATATAAAAAAACCGCACTCACAAAGAGAGTTCAATAAAGAGCATGTATGAGATATACTCAATCGCCCGAGAACTGCAGGGGTCCACGCCAAAACTTCGCGTTGGTGCCACCTCTGGTGTATCCGGTGACCTAGCAGGATGTGTGAGTGCTCCAGGAACCGGATGATGTCAGACTCAGTGTCCCATGCAGAGACTTCCTCCGACTACACCTCCTTCAACTGGCACTGCTCACCATAGGAACCAGCAGACAACCGCAGTTTGTTTCTGCAGGTATCTTTGGGATTTGGTGATCCTTACATTCGGGCTGCAAGTCTCCGCTGGATTATGTATACTTATGGAATCTAAGTTGTGAACTGGTTTTTATATATTTTTATACATTTTTTATTTATTTTTCCTATTTTTGTATTGCTTTATAATACTATTTATTAGTTATATATTTTTATTATTGATATATATTTCAGTTTACCGTAGCTCAGCTGCTATATATACAATTCGCCTTTAGGGATTCATTGGTCATATAGCCTTAATATTCCAATCTGTCTGATACAGCTGATCACAATTTAAATCGGTTATACTAAGGCGCTACTCCAATCTGTTCTTGTCTTTATTAAATAATTAGTGTACACATTTGAGAAACTAAAGGCAATGAAGAAATGACTTAACCATTAATAAAATGTTTTTCTATGTACTTCCATCACAACGTTACATTAGAAGATCTGCTTGTGAAGTCCACAGAGGGCGTCCACAGAGGGCGTCCACAGAGGGCGTCCACAGAGGGCGTCCACAGAGGGCAGCAGCGGTTTCAGTAGACAAGCTAATTTGTTTTTGTCGCACGACCGACAGGTCACGTGAGCGGTTCAGCCAATGAGGGCGAACCAGCCGTGTGACGTCACGGCCACGTCGCTGTGGATCATGGGCCACAGATCGCTCGGCCCAACAGGCGCGCGACGCCATGCGCACCCACTATATCCGAGGCCCAAGACCCAGAGAGTTTATTTTGCTAGCTCCAACAGCAATGATAACATTACAGGACAGCAGCACGTGAATACTCACCAATACGCATGGGTACAGATCACAGCAGACGAGGTGTACTGCTCTCTCCAGTGGGATACAGCATCTTCAGAAACCACCTGCCAAAAACCACCGCATAGAAACGTTAACACGCTGTCCGGGAGGTTACAGATGGAAACAATAAATAATGCCCTGTGGGTATTTTAAAATATCCTGTGTCCTTGAAGTGATTCTCAATCACACCCAAATTTACCTTCTTGTATTTCTTTTTTAGATCTGCCAATGTCTCGAGTTTCAGCTGCTTCCCTGTGTTTGGTCTGTACACCAGGAAAAGCTTCTTTTTGGGGTTTATTTCTTTGACTAGGATGGCGGTTTTCTTGTTATTTCTTATCTGAAGGGAAATGTGTAAGAAAAGTACAGTTGGAAGCAACAAATATGGCCTGGCAAGATACGATTGTAACACTGGAACAACCGATTTTCCCTGAATCAGTTGCATTTCACATAAAAATGTTCAGCAGGAAAATAGCATCTAACCCCTTGGGCAACAGGTGGCCAGACGGGCTTCACGTGCAGCCCCCGACTCATGGGATGGGCCCCTGCAGCCCGTTCTCCCCACAGCAGACTGCGTTGGGACAGTTGCTGTAGATCAGAGCTTGTCTCTGCTCCCTCCGATGAGCTATGCTATGATGGCGCGCTCATGAATTGAGTCCCACTTCTCTCCGGTGCTCAACAACTTCTAAGGGCAAGAGTAGCGGGACAGTATTCGTGAGCATACTGGCAGCATCAAGCAGCTGACCCGAAGGCGTTGGGAAGGGCACTCCTACTCAGCGCTGGAGTGAGCCCGCTACATGTGCTCCGGGGAAGAGGGACAGCCACCACACACGTTACACTCCCTCCCCCAAACCTCTTCCATATGCTTTACTACCTCAGTGAATGTTAACCCTTTCACGGTCAGTGGGGCCATTGTAAAAGGCACATGGGCCCCACATGCCCCAAGCAGTTCATGTTGCCCACCGCTGATTAATGCGTTTCATGTAGAAGCCAGGAGAGGTATATATCGCAGACAGAAGAGACCGTGAAAGCATTTACACCTTCGATCCCAGATACTTCCATTTCTAACGCAGTACGGCTTACACAACAGTAATGAGTAGGAAAAACTACACACACGTCCCAAAGACTCAAGTAGTGACACTTGTGTGATGCTTGAAATTATTTTTTATGTGAAGGTAAATTGCTTACAATGCTTTGCGGGCTGCAGCAGGTTAACCGAACGCTTTAATCACGTTGCTTTTAAACGGATGAAAAGGTATTCAGGAAAAAAAAATGCTTTTCTTACTTGTAGAGATAAATAAAATCCATCATCTGGTCCAATCTGTTCAGCCCAAATCTTTGTTGCATCCTCCCAAGACATTCCTCTTTCTACACTTATCTGTAGATAAAATAGAAAGCGCTCAGCACACACAGACTGCCATTTCAAATTTGTATAATGTGTATTTTTGTCACATTGGATGTAGCATTGGGCTTTTCTGTCTTCTGATGTATACATTTCTAATTTGTATTCAGTTGTTTCAATACAACTTAAAGGGCCTGTAACCTGCAGAATATACAATTCAATATTGGCCAAACAAACAAACAAATAAATATATATTTTTTTTTTACAGATTTATGGAAAGACAAGAAATTGTTCTATACGACAGCTCTAGCTTTTATTTTAGGATTGAAGCTATATTCATAATAAAACCAAGTTTATAACCCATCTCTCCCTACTCCCCCAAAACAGAACAGTTTGCAAATAAATACCGTGTACAACTCTACGTGGCCCGAGGTAGAATATCCGGGTGTCAGGAACTTCTTAACGTCGGCCTTCCTTACTTTCTCATCTCCGGAGCCGAGATCTTACAAATAATAAAAACAAAACATGAGCTTGGCTCAGAAGCAAAAAAATTCCTGCACAAAAAGATACACAAGAAACCCAAGTCTTTACCTAAAATACCCATGTCATATCTCCCATTCTTCTTGGCATTCAGTATAACTGCACTTAAGGTATCGGAGAAATACTGGAAGAGGGAATTTTGTTGATGTACTTCCATTCCCAAGATCCGGTTAAGGAATTTTCCTATGTTATTGTAATCTAAAAAAAAAAAAAATTAAAAACAGCCATCACCAGATGAATATATCACAATTACCATTATACAATAAATTAACCGTTACATAAAAATGTGTTCAGGTCACCCAACGTGGCTAACTTCCTGTAAAGCTCCGAGGATCCCGCTTCCAAAGATACTTACAGAGCACTTCTGCCATCTCATACATATTTAAACGTTACGTACCACGCCAGCCAATAGGAAGCTGCCTTCCTATTGGCCAAGGTGATGCCGGACCTTTAAACTGCCGTATTAGCCACGCCCCCTGTTTTCCAACCAGTACAAATAAAAAATGTAGGTGGAAATACCTCTTTAAAAGCAGCCGTCTGCGCTAATCTGCATTCGTTTGCATTTTTTTTCTTTTCTTACTGTTTAACAGATCTATTCTTGCTCTTTCCAACACATCTTACTTTTAATGCAAACACTTAAATGCAAACACTACGCTAAATACTAAATAAAAAAAAAAGTGCTAATCTACTGCGAAGCTGAATCCCCCAATAAGGGAACCTTAAGCGTTTCTTCTCACAAAACCAGAAGACAAAGTACTTGGCAGTAAAGATGTCCTCCTTGGCGCCAAACATCTCCTCGGGAAGTATGATAAATAGGATAATCCTTAAAGTTGTCCTTAATGCGTTAATAGCAATTTGCAGCTGTTGCTTCTCAGATGTAGACTAACAATGTTCATGGAGGAGCAATTTAAGACTTGTATAAAGGTGATGTCACCCGTGAGACGCAGAGACTCAGGAGCGAGTGCGACCAGAATTACCTTCCTGGTTCCAGCAAGGGGGGACGGACGCCGACGCCGGTCTTGATGCGGACGGCATTTTAAAAGTGCACGCAGCACCCAGCAAAATTGTAAGAATGCAACTGGCTGAATGTGCACATTAAACAGTGTTCTTAGTTTTACACTAAGGCACATTTTGCCTTCTTTTGGGCTCATCGCGGAGTTGCCGTTGATGCACTGTAGCAGCCGATATGACCTTTATACAAGTCTTAAATTGCTCCTCTATCAACATTGTTTTTAGTCTACATCTGAGAAGCAGCAACAGCTGCCATTACAGCCTTAAGGATTGTCCTATTGATCATACTTTCGGTTTAGTTGTTTGGGGCAAAGGAGGACTTCTTGACTGCGAAGGACTTTAAAAATCTGATGCTTCGTTCAGGAGATACAAACATTTTAAATATTAGTGTCTGGGAGCTCAAAACAGTTCTTCCCAGACAAGTCTAAAGGTCATCATGGTAACAGTACTCTAGCTTGTAAGAAAGAAATGATTTAACACTAGATTTTTTTAAAGACTAGAGCAGGACCAGTAGCGGATTTCCTATTAGGCCCGGGCCCAGCAGGTCAAAATCTTGGGGCGGCAAAAATGTCAGCCCCATATACTTTTGACGCGCTCTTGGAACTATCGGACCTAATGGGAAGTCATTCTCTGTTGCGGTCGGCTCCTTACCTGCCGCCCTCCTCCTCTTTCAGAACCGCACGCCTAATGACATCAGGGAGTCACTGCGTCACGTTGCCATAGCAGCGTCAAATAATGTCCTGACGTCGCGTTACCATGGAAACGTGACCCGGTGCGACATCACATTGGTGATGTCAGCTGCGGTTCAGAAGGAGATGGGGCGCGTCAGGTAAGGAGGCGGCCGCAACAGCCGAGTGCCATGGGGCAGTGTATTTTGAGCAGGACATGAAGGGACAAGATTGTAACCTAGGCATTAATCTCATGTAGGCTCCTGGGGGAGAGCGGGGAAAGAAGAGTGTTGCTTTAAGGCTGAAGGATTGCCTTCATCACCAGAGATGCTCGCTCAACCCTGCTAAATACCAGTTACGTAATATATCCCAAAACGCCTACTTTCCTATACCTCTAGTTCAAGTGCCACCAACGGTTTCGAGAGTTACCTTTATCAAGGGTCAGAATTCCAGACCGGTCTTCCACATTTATAAGACCAACGCCGATTAACCCTTGTCGGACATCTGGAGGGGGGCAGGAAAAAAATACAACAGGCTTTTTTTTATAAGAAAGGATGGTTTCTGGTCCACTGAGGATCATTCAAGTAAATGGGATTTTCTGTGAGAAGCAAAAAACGCAGAGATGCTTTTAAAGTACATTTTGGGACGGGAGTTTCCATTGGGAAACTGCAGGTGGAGGAAATATGAGTCACAAGCATGTTTGGGGCAATGACTTCTACTGCCCATAACAGGATCGGATCCCCATAAAACGCATGAGCAAACCTATTAAAGCTGCAGTTCAAGCTGCCGGGGGTTTTTTTTTAAAGTGTTTTTTTACTTCAATAGTTAAATGTGTGTAATACCAACTTACCTACTGAAGATCAAAGCTGCAGGTCAATCCCTTCTCCTTTGATTGATCAGTGAAGATTGGTGACATCATTACAATTTGGTGTCTGATAAACGCCCCCTTTTTCAGTGTGAGTGAAATGCTTATGAATATTCATGAGCACTCCTGCACTGACATGTGCAAGTGGGAGGGCAGGGCTCACAAAGGGGTGTGCCAAGGTTTGTGACATGACGGGGCGGTGCCTTAGCAAATGGTTGATATAGGAACAACACGCTTGTTGAAATAGAATACAAGAAAATTGGTCTTTCAAAGTTGTTGTTTTTTAAAACAGAAAATGCTAAAAGTATTTGTGATTTATTAAAAGAACACACATGCAGGATATTGCTTGAACTGCAGCTTTAATGACTTCTTGATTGGGTGCCTTAAGAAAAGCAATTATGGGTTACTTCAGCCTATCAGTATAAATAGCACTGGGAGATTACATTTCAGGACCAGTGAACCAGTTTTATATTGGTTACACATTTGTGCCCACTGTTATATACCGAATGGGACAGATGGGAATAGTTATTTTGGGGATATTATAAGGAATCATCTCCAGGTCTGAGGTTCAGGATATCCTTGAAATGATATGACCTCACATGAAATGACCTGTGCACTTAGAACTCACCTTTAAAGAAGTCGCCAGGATAATCCGCAGGCGGAGATACCAAAGGAGCATCCAAGTTTACGATGGACTTCATAACTATTTCCAATGCATTTCTACCATACTGCAGAGACACAAAACATACTGTAGCAGAAAGTACAATAAAGTATAACAAGGCAGCAACACAAAAACAACACACACAACTTACCTTATTGTCAAAGTTAAAGCGACTCAAATCCCTGGACTCTGTTGCTCTCCTGTCTCCATGTGTTAAGGCCCCCTACAAAAGCATCAAAATGCATCAAACCTCGCAGGCTACCGAATCCAAAAAAGGTCATCTTTACTGACCTTAGAAAACAACCAAACATACACACGTAAAAAAGGTGGAATGTATTTCTCAACAGTAACAGAGCATAAAGCCATCTTCAGTACCTAAAATCCAATTTGTGGCTATGAAATGGTAAACCATTTAAGTTCATATATAAAACATGCAGGCTGTGCGTGCGCTCTCTGGTAAAAACTATTCTACAAAAATCCTTCTTACCAAACTTTCCAATCTTTTTGCAACTATTGAAGCAAATCTTTGTTCTCCGGCTAATTCAGAAATCAAGAAGACGTATTCTGGAGCTGTAACCTGATTGGATCTGTGAGTTCTTCCTACAGAGGACACAGAATTAACAATTTAGCAAGAGAGACAGAAGCTTCCCACCCCCCCAAAAAAAGGTGTTGGTCCTGAACGTGTAGATTTAGCATAGATTTGATACAAGAGTATTACACAAAAGTTCATGAAGGAGAAATTTAAAGTTTACACAATATGAACCCTTTACAGTGCACTCTTGAGAATGCACAAAATTATTTATGAAATTAAAACTATGTACACGACTCATTGAAACATTTAAAAGCAGAAAACAAGAAACCAAACACACCAGCTATACAGGCATACCCCGCATTAACGTATGCAATGGGTCCAGAGCATGTATGTAAAGCGAAACACTACCTTTTCCCCATTTATCGATGCATGTACGGTACTGCAATCGTCATATATGTGCAAAACTGATGTAAATAACGCATGTGTAATAGTCTCCCTGCTTGCGCACAGCTTCGGTACAGGTAGAGAGCCGGTATTGCTGATCAGGACGTGCTGACAGGCGCATGCGTGAGCTGCCGTTTGCCTATTGGGCGATATGTCCTTACTCGCGAGTGTACTTAAAGTGAGTGTCCTTAAACCGGGGTATGCCTGTATAATCTGCGCATTGGTAATGACTAAAACCAGTCACAAGACTAGACTTCTGAACACAGCTGCCCAGGTGAGAGCTGTATATGCAATTAATCCTGTCTAAGATAATAGCGAGCCATGAAAAATTCTGTGTCTCAAATTCCTAACATTGTCTTCTTTCCCTTCTCAGTGCCAATTATAGTGCAGTGAAGGTAAACCCCAAATTTAAAAACAAAATCAATGTGAAGTCACAAAAACATGTTACAGAAATGTGCGAGCAAAAATATTAAGGAGCAAGAAAGGAACGATGAATCAATTAGCTGATGTATGTAAAGTAGAAGCATAGCAGTATAGCTGTGGAGACAGACACACACAGACACACTTCAATGCACTAAATAGATAACAATTGTGTTACAATATGTAGCATGTGAATGCTTGTAATTTTATACTAGGTAGCTAAAAAAGGTGACAGATGAGGTATATATATATTTTTAAACAAAATCAAAACCTCAAATGCCATGCGGCTTATTATAATTGCTTGTCCAAAGCTACGTACTGCACAATTTATGTTCGTAATTCATGTTGCTCTATAAGAAAAAAGATAAATTATTCTGATAATGAAGTTTCTAGGCTCGATCAGCCAGTATCACGTGTTTAAAGCAATTCAGAGACAAGCAGAGGGATCATGGCTAGCACTAAGCTCGAACACCCGTTTCGTGGTCTTTTAAAAGTGCACTGCATAGGGTTGTCTTCTGTGGGTACATGTTCAACTTCTCCCTTAGATGAACCACACTCAAATGCATATTTGATCAAGTGGAGCAGGGCCTCTATTCTGTTGTATATAACAAGATGACAGTTACAACACACACACACACACACACACACACACACACACACACACACGTGTCCCGTGTTGAACAAATAAGGCCGTGCTCTCACCAAACTGCTGAATGGCCCTGTCCGCACTCCACGGTAACTCCAAGGTCATGTGCACTCTCCTCCTCTGATTCTTAACCCTGCGGTCGGCTTGCAGGGAGATCCCTGAACTGGCGGCCTCGGAGATTATGGCGATGTTCTGCAAGAGACCCACCCACTCATTCCATTAGCAAAACACGTTCCATATGGAAGCTTGGGCTGTACATTGCAGCAGAGCTCTACACCAGGAGACATTACAGTAACGTGCGCGTACCTTCTCCCCATCCATGAAACGCTGCTTTTCTGTGATATTTAGAATTTCAACAGGCACATCAAGTTCTGACCGGGACTCGTAAGATATGCTTCCGTCGTCATTACTGACCACTCGACCTTTCCGACCCGTCATCTTTATAAAAGAAATGTCAGATGAATCAAACAAATGGGTTAATGTCAACATTATGGGAATGTTTAGAAAATATGGAGCCAATTCTATTTTAAAAATCAAGGCAAGGCCCATTGAAATGACATTTTTTGCATCCATGCTTGCACCTACAAGTGTATTTTAACATTTGCATTTCATATAACTTGGCTGTAATAATAATAAAAACGCTAATGTCTCTACACTCGTCAGTAATTTTACAATTCAAGGCATGAATGCAGCTGTACCTAACCAGAGTGAAATAAACGGACTGCTAGAGAAGGGGTGCGCAATCTTTCCCTGCCTGCTTCCCTCCCTCCGGCTCCCAGCGTCATCATTTCATGCTGCGTTGCCGAAGACGAGGTAAGTGAAGTTGGAGAGGCCTCACGTGATCCCCCGGCATTAATTTAAATGCCTTGGGGGGGGAAGAGCGCAGGGCCCTTGCAACCACCGTGTCCTTCCTGAAAAATCTTGCGGCGCACCCCCCCCCAGTTTGCGCACCCCTGCGCTAGAGAGTGATTTCCATACACGGTTTGAATCACTGATAATTAAGTCTAACTGTGCACATACAAAACATCAATGTCTACACTTCTGCTCCCAACTGCCCCACGTCCATCACTGCAGGTACCGTGAAGTTGTTTCGAGTCCAATGTCAATCCTGTGCTTTTAATATACGGACATGTTAAACTGGACACTTCGTTGGTAATATAATCTTCTTACAGACATTCGCGACCATGACATCAGGATACCTTATTTCCGTGCGTAACAATCATGAGGCGGTTGCAGGGCACGAACCAACCATGTGAGTTGCAGGTAAGTCCCGCACTAAAGCTACCTAGCAGGCAACTTACAAACACACGTTACTGTGTGGATGTGGCTTTAACCCTTTCCTTTGCCTGACACAGGTGACTGCTTTGCAGTGCATCGCCGGCCGCTCTGGTAGCAAAAAACAAGTGTCGAGCACGCGCATTTTAAGTGAAACTTCGTCTTTTGTCAATGTTTTGTCACAGAAATTGTATTTGTGATGATGTTTTCAATGAATAATCAAAAACAGTGACAAAACGCAGAGAAGTTTGACTTAGAACGCGCCTGCTCGGCATACACCCCAATTTAGCCATTTGCATTTCTATATTTATACAAACTGAATTCCGTGTGTGTCCCTATGCTGCTGCTGTGGTCGTTCACAGGAGCCCTACGAGGATGCGCGCCGAGCTGCCAGCAGAGCCAACGGCCTCTTCTGCCAGTAGTGATGTCACTTCCGGGAGTGCACTTCCGTCACCAACAAGGCAATTTACTCCAAGGGAACTTTTCATATGTTAGGTGCCAGCATAGAAGTTTCACATCAAAAGGGTTTCTAACACGTTACCCATGAACATATGCATGTCGTTTGTTTCTTGCATGGAATAAACGTCAAAACTTCAATAAAAGAAAAAACAGAAACAACGTGTACCTCTGCAACGTTATCGGGGCCTCCAAGCTCATCAATGAGCTCATCCAGTGTGTTCGGAGGAAGAACCTCCGCTAGGTCATCAAGCTTGTCAAGCAGCTCTTTCTTCATTTGCTGGGCCCTCTCCACAGCATCCTGACTTGTCACACAGCTGTAACTGGTATTAATACTGGCAGGGGCTGAACAGACAGAAGAGATCGATTACTTTTACTTAATCCACACAAATATAATGTCCATCTAATGAGGTTTGCTATACACAAAACAATCTTTATTTGAATACAGCTTAACCCCGTTACAACGCGAATCCGCTTATAACGCGATGCAAGGGTAGCTCCCAATTTTCATATTTATGAATGCTTTACAACACGATTATTGGGATCTTAAATACTTTATTGTACAATGCATACACTTGTACATTATTTCTAACGCGATCCACTTATAGCGCGATGTGATTCTTTGGACCCCATGCACAGCGTTATAAGGGGGTTGAGCTGTATGTATAATTATAAAATGAAACTGAACCCTGTACAGTCCCTGGAAATTGACACTGCTGCCGAGTCCAGATCCCAGTCCCATTGTATTAATAGAACAAATCTACATCTTGGGGGAACCGCAGATTTGTTTAAAATCAATTTAACTTTATTGCCTAGAACACGGTTTTCTCCCAATGGGACACACCTCTTGACATTACAATAAAGCACACCGTACGCAGCACTGTGTACATAGAACTTTAAAGGTACACGCCCTTCCTCAACAAGCGTACATTTAATATTTGGTGCCCGAGGCACAGGGAGAAAAGGTGACCCGTCAGTCACAAGGAGCCGACACCAGGATGTGAACGGAGCTCCCCCTGCTTCACAGTCAGTGCCTTCACTTGTACAAGGAAGGGAAGAAAATCAGGGCTCCACGGATTTGCTCAATAAACTAATTTATTGCCAATAGACAACGTTTCGGCCACACAGGCCTTTCTCAAAAGCAGAAATCATCATTCTTCTATTCACTTGTACAAGGACATTGTTTTAAAGTGTGCCCAAGTTGGATGGCGGCCTTACCTGGAGGAGGGTGGATAACACTACTGACAGGAGCCGGTTTAACGACGGATGAGAAGCTGGGACGTTTAGACCCAAGTCCAGATGCTAATAAGGCACTGTGAATGGAATCTGGATCTATGCTTTTCTTTTTCTTCTTCTTGTCTTTGCTTTTCTTATGGTCTTTTCTGATTAACCAAGGATCTACCAGAGCAAACAAAAATGCTAAATTACATCGATCGCTTTGTAAACATTCCTTTGATTTACAGCATCACTAGTTTCATTTCAGAATGAGGACACTTTAGATCAGATAGATATAATAAAAAAATAAATAAAAAAAGTTATTTAAATGAAGTGACGTATTAAAAAAGTACACACTCACTTGAAGGAGCCTGTAACTCCAAGAACATTTAAACTTTGCTGCCCAAGAGCTTAAAATCCCTGCAAATCAAAGAGCTGCCAACACCTCTTGCAGTTAAGGGGAGACATTATTCATCTTACTATATTCTTTCAAGTTATCGGGTGTTTCCAATGTTTCAGTAACTACGCCATTGGTTGGAATTCAATTTTCCTCAGGGCATGGAGGAGCACGATTTAACCCTTGTGGTGCCGGTAGGTCCACACACACACCCACCCACACCCCCCCCCCCCCCCCCCTCGGGCAACAGAACTTTGCAGAAAAATGTCTCGTTATAAACGATAAAAATAACTCACCGTCTTCATTATCTTCACTCGATTCATCTCTGAAAGGGTTAAAATCATCCTCATCATCCCCGGAGCTAACGGACTTAAAACTTTCGCTTTCACTTTCCGCGTCCTTATCGGAGGCATCTGACGCGCTATCCATTTCATCTGAACTGCTACCGGCAAGGCCACCCGACTTCCGTGGTTTCTTAGCTTCCCGAGACAGCTCGTCACCTGACAGATACACAGCGGAAAAGTGTTAGGAAGAAATAGAAAAAACAACGAACAGTAGATTTGGAAATCAGATCTGCAGGCTTACAAACAAAACATTTAAGTAAATAAACAAATTGCTTAAAATATGGTCAGTTCCATATGTGAAACAGTTTGCATAACTAATGTTGCCAAAGCAATTCAGCAGGTCACCCAGGGACTTCATGATCCGAAAAGCAAGAGCTCAAATAATTTGTAACAGGAAAAAAAACAAACCTGCTCATTCAATTCCAACGTAAATATTGGATTAATCTCGCGTTTGTTACTATAGAATGCAGTGAAAGGGCACAGTTCATATTAGACCAGGGGGGCTCAAATCCAGTCATCAAGCCCCAACAGGTCAGGTTTCCAGGATATTCCAGCTTCAGCACATGTGTTTCAAATCGGAGGCTCAGTGAAAGAGAGCCACTTGTGCTGAAGCTGGGATATCCTGAAAAGCAGACCTGTTGGGGGCGCTTGAGGACTGGAGTTGAGCACCCCGGTGTTAAAAGGGCAGTAGAACCCTGGCCTACCTTTTCTCTTCTTTGCTTTGTTGTCTTTGCACGGACTGTCCCTGGGAGAGTTGTTATTGCTTTGTGCAGATAAATCTATTCCTAGCAAACTAAAAAGCTTCTTCCGATCAGGAGCAGGGAAATGTTTCTCAACCAGAGACTGCAGAACTCCTCTGTAAAATTTGAAGACAGAGGGAGAGGCATTTAGCACATCAATACCAATAAAGACATACAATACAAGCGAGAACAAGACATGTCTACTTGACTAGAGAAAAAAAAAAAGGGGGGGACCAAGACATTCAATGCCAGTTGCAGGCAACAGAACGAGAGCCAGAACCCTCAAAAGGGCTGCACATTACCCACAGCCAGAAGGGACATTGCAGCTGCATTTAGAAGATTCTCACTGCCAGTCAGCTGTATAATGCCAGCGCGCTGATAAATGCTGCCACGCTCCTTAGTGTAGTAAATAATGATTAGCAGAGGAGAGGACAAGTTTTTAATAGCACACTGTCATTAAGGGAACAGCTCACTGGAGAGGGGGAAGAGAGCTGCTAGAGTGACCAACCCCAAATACAGCATCGACAGGGCAAGATATAGATATATATATATATCTATATATCTATATATTGGTGTACAATTTTTTAATAAATAGAGCAGTCATTACCGTTATGTTTTTTTCCTACTAGCTTTCAAAGCAGGTTGTCTCCGGAATTGAACCGCACTTATTTTAGATCCAGGGACACCCTGCTTCCCGAAATACAGGCACCCCAAAAACGGAGGTACGTATCCCACTGCTGTTTAAATGTCCCGTCACATGGGCCAATAGGAAGTCGCAAGGGCTGACAGCACAGCTTTCTACTGGCCCGTGTGATGCAGGACTTCTAAACCGCCATATTTTTAAAACCATCCAGGGCTTCCACTGGAACCCCAAACTGAGGTATGTACCTCAGGAAGCAAGGGGCCCCCAGAGCTTAAATCAATGCTGATTATCTCCAGAGATCTGCTTCAAATTATTATTATTTTATTTATTTTAAAGCATAACCGTAAGGACGACTCCTTGAAAGGCTACAAAAATACCTGTGGAACTCGTATATTTAAACATCGGAAGACTTCTACAGCAGCCAAGTATATCGTATTTTAAAGTGATATGAAATTCTATTTTAAACGCGTGATTTTTACTTGAGTTGTTTGGCATTGTCACCCCATCAGAGCCAGAAGGATTAGAAAATCATAGCTCTGCCCGAAAGGGGTTAGAAGCGGTCTCGTGGAAAAACAGAGCTCCACACTTTTCTTTAGGACAAGCAATTTGTCTAGAGACTTTTATTGCAACAGCTGTAGCAAGAGTATCATTCACAAATCAAGACATGCGTCTGATCCAAAAAATTAAACTTAACTATAGGCTCCAAGTAAACTCTTCTATAAAATTTAAAAAAGTGGCATGCATTTTCACAATGGCAGCACTTATGACTTCATTAGATACCTTACTTCCTTATCGTGTTATTCTGGCAGTTACTGATTAAATATTTTGCTATATTTTAACTAGCTGAGCAGGAAAAAGCAAAAATATAATGAGTAGCACACCTCTCTCCCACTTATCCTCCCCCAAAAAAACTCACAGCTGCATTCCTCCCCTCGCATAACTCTTCAAGGGAGGGCTAATAGATAAGAGGAAGCGAGATTACTACCCAACAAAGGAATAACAGATTCAGCGTTTTAATAAGGTGAAAGAAAGTTCAAAGAAGAAAAATAATTAAAAAAAATAAACTTCATTACACACCATTTACTGCTACCCATAATATACCAATACATAGCATGACATTTCTTTCCAGCTCATCGAAAAACAAGAGACTGGTTACAGTTATACATAGAAAATAATGTGAAAATAGAGGCTCTGGCTAAATTGACATCAAAACTATTGTTACCATGTGAAGATCGAAGGAAATAGGAATTGTTTATGGAAAGGTTTAGTTCAGGGGTGGGCAACTCCAGTCCTCAAGAGCCACGAACAGGCCAGGTTCTGGATATCCCTGCTTCAGCACAGGTGGCTCAATTGGTGGTTCAATCGTTTACTGCACCAACTGTGCTGAAGCAGGGATATCCTTAAAACCTGACCTGTTCGTGGCCTTTGAGGACTGGAGTTACTCCCACCCAGGTTTAGTGCATTACAGGGAAAAATAATAATTCTTCACTATAAGTTTCATGCGACGTTACTATATATGTAAAAACTCACTTTGCAGTTGACACAAAGTCATTCAGTTCCCCACCACCTTCCTCCAAAGCTTCCAACGTCCTAGCTTCTCCAGTGGATTGCAGGCCAATAACCACACACTGAGCCACAGAAAAAAAAGAGAGACAAAGTGTTTTGTATACAGAACATGTGTTTAGTCATCACACCGCAGCACTGCATTAAAACGCCTACTTAATCCGATCTGAACAGTTAGATCACTGAATACAAATTTACAAGTCATTATTGATAAATGTGAAAATACAAATGCTAGCAGTTTAACTACATCATTGACAGGACAGCCACGTTAGTTGATGCCCGCAATGCATCCTTCCACTAAGCCCAATACAAAGGGAGCTCCCAAATTCACAGCAAAAGGTCTGTGGCTACGTGTAAGGCCGAGTCCATGGTCCCTGCTGGTGTGCTGAGGCCTTGCGGTTGCTTACCGCAAGTGCTCTCAGCAGCCGTCAGGGGGCGGTCCAGGTGCGGGCGCGTCACTGGCCGGGGGCGGGCCAGAGACGTCACGGAGCTGGTTCGCCTTCATTGGGCGAACCGCTCACGTGACCGGCCTGTCTCGCCGGCAAGCGGGGAATTTTAAATGAGCCCCTACTAAAGCCGCTCTAATTGCGACTGTAGGGGCTCAGTGCTGAGCGGGAGCGCGCGTCAGCACGCTTCCGCAAGCACGCAGCAAACATGTCCGGGGCCTAAGGGTGAAAGGTATAAGAGAGACAAATTGTGACCAACTCATTTGCATATTTTCTTTACATAAAGTAAACCATCTCATCCAACCCAGACACTACCCAACCAAAATAGTCAAATTTAAAAAATGGGCATGTTTTAGAACAGGGTAGCATTGACAATAAAAACAGCAGCAAATTATCCAGACACTATTTTCTACCTAGTGCGATCTTTGTACGATGCAACCGCTATAGAAAGGATTTTAATAAACTATTTTTCTGGGACATTAAAGCCACTTGAACCAGAAATAAAACAATGCTTTGCAATGTGTCAGCACTTTTACACAGGTTCTGCGAGCTGCCCAGAGGACCCTGTAATGGGTTACAGGTAGAGCCGGGCGATTTTTGGATCCACAGTGGATTTGCCGGTTTCTTTTTGTTCGCGTATTTCAGCAAATCAATTTCAAATAAGGCGATACACTTCGCTGATTGATTTGTAGAATCCGCCAACAGATTGCTGAATCCGCGGATAGGAAACTACAAATCCGTCCACGGGTTGTGGCCAATGGCGGATGTTTGACGAATCTGTCCGGATTGAAACCGCCCAAATCAGTTTGCGGATTTTACACCGCAAAATGGATTTTTGGGGGTAACATCAGCGAACGGCCCATCTCTAGTTAGACACCACGGTAAGCAAACGAACACAATCCATCAATCGGACATGCACGAAAACAGAGAAGTGCACGGAACCCTTACTTTGCCATTCTTTATTTCCTCTCGGGCAAGCTGGACCACTCGTCTGACTTTGGATGCTATGCAGAGGTATTTGAAAAATCTCTGGTGAGCAGACCAGAACTGACCCCACATGGACTTCTTCATTCGCTGTTCGGCATCTATCAGGTCAGCAGCTTGTTGGAACCTCTCTCTGGCCAACACCCACTTGTGAAAAAAATAAAAACACATTGTCACTAAGCAGTACCACTTTTATTAAATGCCATATCTTGCCTCTGGAGAAATATGCAACGATTAAATAGTCACAACAATCCACTGTACAACATCGTAAGTTTAAAGGTCAGTCAACAGGACCCCCAACAAATCTTAAGACTATTAAAAAAAAAGCATGTATCAGATGTAATGGTTTCTTACCAACTTTACAGACTTGTTGTACATTTTGACATAGATGTGAGACAGAGGAACTTCTTCAATTTTGAAAGTCACGCCGGTGAAGCTCAACTGTCTTGCAATATACATCCCTCTTAGTTTCATATCCATGGCTACGATTTCCATAGCACCCACACCTCTAAAATTAAAAAGAAGCAACGGGTTATAAACTGGCCATCTACAACATGAGGTGCTGAGAAACCAGTGTCAAAACAAAATGTATAACCAGCACTTTTTCACAGTGCAATATATTATATATAACAACGTTACCTTCTTTCAACTGCCTGGATAAAGTCGTTGAACTCTCTGAATGGGGTGCCTTCTCCCCATATTCCCAAACGGCTCATATAAGCCATGTTTCTTGGTTCAGAGGCACCTGGAAAGAAGATACGCTTTACAATGCACTGTTGGGCAAGAACACAATGTAACTGTACTGTATATAGATATACATACCTGTGGCACTGGCATACACAACTCTGGCTTTTGGCAGCTTGTTCTGAAGTTCTAACACCGCTAAACCAGTCTTCGTAGGTTTTGAAGAACCGACAGGACACAGATTCTTAGCTTTGTGACACTCGTCAAATACAATCTGAGGTAGGCCGAGTTAAAGAGTGTGGAAGAAACTGAATGGTTAAAATAAACCCTTTTGTAGCAATACACTGGAGAGAAAAATGTATTCAAACTGCAAAATTAGCTGCACTAAATCACACCATGAACAGATTTGCCAGATAAAAAGCACATGTTTTTCAAACATTAACCCTAGAATCTCAAATTCACCTTCCTGGAAAAGGTGGTGGATTTGTGCAATAGTCGCCAAACAGAGGTCTAATACAGCAAGGGAATTTAAACATGCTTCGGATAGACAGAAGGCTATACTAAATAGGAAAGACAAGGATCAATTAAGGTCTGAGGTGTTACAGCAGGTAGAAAAATAGGCAGACTAGGGTTTTTTTTTTTAAAATCTGGCATCACATTCTATGTTCCACTTGCAATTGAAGTAAGGGAAGGAACGACGCAACGGGCTCCCGATTTCTTGTGATGCCAAACCAACATATTGAAAAGGATACGACACCATCGAATTCATCTCCGCACCAATGAAGAAGCTGCTTTAAGCGGGTTTTGTATTTTCCCCCTGACTGGCTCTCACCGATTAGTGACGAGTAGGTAGCGAATATGACTCCTTTCTTCACACTCCCATTATGTTTGGAAGAAATTTTCCCATATTTGAACTGCAGAGGGTGGGGGGAGAAGCACAAAGCAGTCTCATTATGTACAGAAAAATGGAATGATACAAAGAAATAAATAGTGCTATTGTTAGATACTTAAAGCTGCAGTTCAGTCTTTTTTTTTTTTTTTTTTACATTTATTTTTTTACTTCAATAGTTTCATGTGTGCAATCTCTAATTAGCTAAAGAACAGTATAGCTGCAGCTCAATCCGTTTTCCATGTATTGATAGGTCGAAATTTGGTGACATATTAAAAGCTGGCATTTGTTTATAATCTGCTTGTCTGTCAGTGGAAGTTCATGAATATTCATGAGCAATCCTGCACAGACAAGTGCTAGAGGGAGGGCAGGGCTGACAAAGGGGTGTGCCAGGGCTTGTGACAGGACATGAAGGGGCAGTGCCTTAGCAAATGGCTGTTAAAATAGAATACAAGAAAATTGGCCTTTCAAAGTTGTTTTTTTTTAAAACAGAAAATGCTAAAAGTATTTTTTCTTACTACAGAACTGATTTATTAAAAAACACACATGCAGGATATTGACTGAACTGCAGCTTTAAATAATGTAGGATCTATTGGCAATGAAGAAACTACTTCGAAATAGATTATACATACAAATTGCTTTTAAACATTTACATATTAAGATTTTACCTTACTTTAACCGATTTATACGTTTCTTTACTTAGTAATTTAAATTCAACATACCTTGTTTAGAGAATGAACCTGAATATTCTTTGCTCCAATATCTCTCAAATCTCTTTCAGCATCGTACTTCAAATCATTTGAGACACTAAACCTGTCCAATAATAACAAACAATTATTGGAAACAGAATCAGTGTGTTAGTGTTATTTATTTCAGCAATAAAGCTTCTGAAAACTTAACTTGCTGCACTTAAGAGTATTACCTTAAAAATCCTGTGTGTTTTTCCAATATCACTCGTGTAGTATTGGACAAACCTTACTAATTTTTTACGCGCTTTTATAATGTGTTAAGCTTCCTTGGGTTGCTACAGCGACGATTTAGAAAAACAAAAAAAAAAACACAACACTTGCTCTTGAAATAGGATCTTTGCCAAACGATCATGGGAGAACGGATTGATTGGCAGCTTAAATAATTATATTGCCTTTTATTTAAAAAAAAAAAAAAAAGAAGGAGTATGGAATTGCAGATTTGTATTTTGTTAAACTGCTAGAGGTACTGCAAAACCCCTTTAACTTAAAGCCAATACAGTTTAACATAAAAGAACCATTCTTAAATGCCGAATATTACCTACTGTGATGGATAAAGGGTAACTGGATTATTTTCTGTACAAAAGATGAAGTATAGAAGATTTGTTAACTTACCATAAAGATCTTTTCCTACTAAGCAAGTAATTTTCAAATATAATTCCAGCTATGGTTCTCCCCTTCCCAACTCCAGCACCATCACCAATCAAAAAGCCGGCTCGTTCGCCATTGGGAAGGTAGGTTTCATGTTGCTAAAAACAATAGAAATTATATATATGAAACATTTTTTTTAAATCTCAATACACAAATCCACCACAAGAAGTCATTAAAGATGGTGGTAACAGTGATGGGAAGACCACTTGGAAAGCACATCATATGCTACATCTTAATTTGTCCCCAGAACATAGTATCTTTATCACACACAGACACCCTACTATGATAAACATTTTGTATCCAGGTCATGGACCCCATTGAAGAACAAGTAATACAACATGTATACAGAGGCACTACCAATGTGAGTACAAGGGAAGGAGAACCCATTGGTGCAAGCCACCCATCAATGCCTCTATGTTACCTCTAATAAAGGCCTATAGTAGTATAAATGTAGAAGAAAAAAAAAAAAGATGGCAGCACACAAGTAGTTATGCAAAAAAGCTATGGTTTACTGTATAGTAGTAGGCAGAACTCATAGCATTTCGCAGAACTACGTGTGCCGACATCTTTTTCTCTACATTAATATAGAACAAGCAAAAGTAACTTGTTCAAAGCAGGATTGGCGGAATAGGACGTGGATTGTAAATGACTGAGGTGCAACCTACCTGAGCTGCATAAGTGACTGCTTCTAACTGCAGAGCAGACAACCAGCCGTTATCAACGGTTTCTTCGGGGATAGAGGCCTGGAACCAAACATCAGGGGGTGTTACACTAGACAAAGAGCTGGTTTCTACCACAGGATCAGGATGTCGCAAACCAGCTTTTACTGAAAAGTGGGAAAAAGTGATCATTTAAATACAGCTGTAAAATTGACTTGGATACCATTAACCCTTTTTAAAATCTGATTTCTAATTAACGTCTTCCAACTATGACCTTTGATTGTTTTTATTAACAAGTCTTCCTGTAGCGAGGATCTTCTGTCCTCAAAGTCATAGGTGTAATGAGAACCAGAAAAGCTGCATTTTGAAGAACTATACATTTGTATTTTGTGCTAACTCCTATTAGTGTCAGAGAGGCCTGCAATAAACTATAACCACTCTGTTGCTGACCCCCCCCCCCCCCCCCCACGGCATTGACAGGGTTAAATACAAAAAGGCTCTGCGGTCACCAAACTTTTGGTGTATCTTCTCATCACAAGCACCTGTGACGATGTAAAAGCTTATAAACGGCTCTCATCGTAAATCAAGGAGAAAAAATGTGCAATTAAATAAAACCTAAGGACTGAAGATCAACCCCCCCCCCCCCAAAAAAAAACACTGTAGCGTACGTTTTATTGGCATGTACTCTGCATATGTCTCTGCATGTCCCATTTCATCCTCATCTTCCTCTTCAGGTTCCTCCTCTTCCTTAACGGGGACTTTCTGTAAAACAATGAATCTGGTATTTACAGGGATCCCAAGTCGACGCTTTTAGAAACTAGTCAACACATTTATGGGGGTGTCCGAATGGTAACTAAGAGGTTACACACATTACTTTACCTAGGAAAAATAAGACCTGTAGATCATATGCTTCTATATTCCACACGATTTTCATTTAACAAAACTACAATTTTCTTTTAAAATCAGAATTTAAGATAAAGGGTTTGAACAAATTATACAACTAGAGATCTGATTATACAAGGGTTCCCTTTTCAGTGCCCTAATGATATACCTGGCACAATGCACCAAGGCACGCCAGAGGCCCTATTGACGTCCCAGGTACATCACGGCAAAATGCCTTGCGCAGCCCCTCCACTACCGTATCTGGCAGCAGTCACATGATTGCTACGGAAGTGATCACATGACTCAATGCCAGATGTCAAGTGGCACTCTGATGCCCCCAGGCATCCAGCACTGAAAAGGGTAATAACTGTATAAACCAATACTCTTGTTTAAATACCGAACACATACTGCCCACATTCTCAGTCGTCCGAAACTATGTGCACTTACATTGGTAGGAGAAAAACTTCTCATCTTGATATCATCATTGATCCATATCCGTGTTACTTCCTTGTTAGTAATGTCTTTTTTTGCTCCATTGAGTAAGTCAGCTATAAAAGAAAACGATAGATGTTTTACCATTAAGGAATGTACAAAATCAATCCAACACTGGAAGAAAATCGAATGCAAGTTAAATAATAAAAAATATATATAATACACCATTATACCACCCAGATGCAAAACTATAATATTTAAAGCAGTTGTCCATGTAAACATTATCCAGATTTGCTGAATGTAAGAAACTTTATATAATAATGATGGTTTAAAATGAAATTACCACAACAGTATGTCAAGCTCTGCCTCGTAGTAACAATTACTTGATCACCCAGCCTATCAAAGAAATTGTAAAGTCTGCAAAAATGTAGACACTTTCTTCAATTAAAAAAAACGCTTTTATTTATATTTTCGGAAACCCAATCTTTATTTTATTATGAGAACCGTCTGTATTTTCCTCTTGAACAGATCCAGGTGGAAGAAAAACAGAAATCTGGGGCCTGGATGAAGTGGCCTTCATGTTGCAAATTGACCAAGACCTGCTTCACAACCAAAACTAGTTCAATGCAAGCGTCGAAGGAGTCACATTGGAAAATTGCCCAGTAAATCTGTGATGTATGGACGGCATCTTTAAAATTCTGCAGAAACATACTTAAAACCTGAACAGTGCACACTTAACTAGCTCCAGTGACGTGCATATTCTTACTCAAAAAAAGTGTGAATATTTCCCAGACTGGAAGACAGAAAGCAGCCATGTGCAGTGTTTAAAAGACGAAAACCAACCTCTGACCTTACCTGGTTTGGTGGCGCATACCACCTTTGGAGAGTATACAATAAATTCTGTAAGAAAGGTAACATGTATAGTCTTTTTTAAAGATGTTTGCACTAATAGGCATATGATATACTATTACTTTAAGATTGTAGCACCCTGACCACAAAATACCAAAAAATAAAAAAAGGACGCCTTAGTATTACTAGAAACTGCTATTCATGTACCGGTAGTAAACTCCTATTAGGATGTCTATTGCAACACACCCACCATAGCACGTGGATATATAATCCGGATTATGTCAGACATGACCAGACAAAAAGTAGTATTGGGATAAAAGTTACTCCAATTATCAGGATGCGCTTCTTTGGCTTTTAAAGTAACCTGATCAGAGCAAGGGAGATATTCGCAATCTTTGGTATTTTGCATCTAAAGTGGTTATCCAATGAGATTGTTAACAGAGGCAGATGTAATTGCAAATAAAGCCACTTAATCTTTAACCTGCTAGTGGGGTCAGACACATTACAGGCCCCTCCTAAGGAAAAAGGGATTACAAAAACAGCCATTTTTACACCAGGCCGGGGGTTGTACTTACTGGCAGCTGTTGCCACTGGCTGAGCAATGTTGGAAGGTGGTTTCAGTTTCATCAGCTTATTCAGACTACTGTTCTTCAGTAAATCCTTCAGCTGAATCTGTTCCTTGGCAGGTACAGTCGTCACCGTGTTCTGTACTACAGGTGAGGCTGTGGATGGTCTTGTCATAGCGTTGGTCTGAATGATTTTTGCTACTGTGATGGTCTGGCGAGAAGTGGTAACAGGTGTTGTCTTTGTCATCACTACAGTGTTACCTAGAGTTGGTAACTGGTTGATTTGATTCAGTACAAATGTTGTGGTTGATGGAGGCTGCAATGGGAAGAATTAAGATGACGTTAAGCGAAAGTCCCTTCAAAGAGCCGAACGAGTCCTAATATATTATACATGTTAAAGCAACAACCCTGCAGCTTACCCCATTTGTGGTCCCCTGACATCCAGGGATACCCCTTCCCCCCCGGTGTGCCAGAGATATGTCGGTTTTTTATATTGGTATTGGCACAAATCGCTACACATATGGTGCTACAAACATGGCTGCCAAGGTCACCAGTAAAAACCCTACTATGTCATTGCCTTTTCTACTGGTGAGCCCTGATCTAGTTTGCCCACTGAACCCTGGAGACATCAGGGAGACAACGAAGAACTACGGTGGATCCACTTTAGATATGACTGCTCCTTTAAAGAGGTTAAATATGGGTCAGGGGTGGCCAAATCCAGTCCACGGGTATTAAGTATCTCCCTGCTTCAGTACAGATGACTCAGTTGTTGACTTAGACACCTGTGCTGAACCAGGGATATTCTTAATACGTGCCCTGCTGGTGGCCCTTTAAGACTGGAGTTAGCCGTCCCTGATATAGTTAATACCCACTAGTATTTTCAAATATTTTGTAACGTTTGTCAACTTAATAAACACACTGGAGGGGATTGGTTTCCTCTGGCTAATCCGTTTTGAGCAATGTCACTTTGGTCATGAAGAGTTTGCAGAGGCAATGCGCCTTCCCTTTAATGGCTCTCCAATAAGGACAGGGCATGACATGAGTAGAGGAAACATTAAAATTACAACACTCAACCCCCCCACCCCCCCACAGTTGAAAAAAAGTGTTTAATTTCCAAATGAACAAATACATTTATTTAAGGACGCCAATTTGATTGTTAAATGCTTTACAAAACGTTGGTCTTTGGTTGGCTATCACGGACTGTATCTTTAACTGAAGTATTATGGGGAACATGCATAACTGCCGGGCAGGTCATCATTCAAGTCAATGGCAGTGAACACAAGAACGTGTGCTATATAATTGGAACTAGTGGCATACCGGAGCAGAACCGCACTACTTTCATCTACAGGGACCCTTGGTTCAGAACAGGTAAAAAAAGATCAATTGTTTTATTTTAGGGTTTGGTGCTTTAAACAGGTCACTGAGGGGAAGGCAGAGGAATGTGTTACATGTCCTTTTGGCCGAGAAGTTCATTAACTTGCTAGGTACAATGCATAACAAGTTACTGGTACCCAACATATAAAACCAGTTCCTGGGCTGGGCTGCCAATCAAATCACTTCGCTCAATGCCACATTAGTTTTGCCTATATCACATCTCAAAATAAACTTCACACAGTTATGCACACTCAGGCAGGCAGCCTTTGAGGGGGAGGACTGGCAAGAATAGGCAATCTAAACATGGTAACAGTTCAAATTCTGTACCGAGAACACTGATTAAACAAATGTCATGTCTTACCCTGACATTTAATAGTGTTGGGGTAGGTACAGCCACTGCTTGTTGTTTGATAGAAACTGCTGCTTCAGTCTCTTTGCCTAAATCTAAAGCACTAGTTGGCACTGACTGGAAAGAAAGAAAGGAAAGATGGGTCTTTTCTACTGGATGTACAACTTAGAGTTCATGAACATTTACTACTCTGAAAAATCAGTCAGCGCACCATCCTCAAAATATTTTAAAAAGTGAAAGTGTCAATTACAGCTACTTAGTCAATATGTAACCAACACATATTGATAGCATTTATAAGATTCTGAAGCCTATCCACCACAATGTACAATGCTACAAATGGGTTAAATGTAAAATATGGAGGAACAGCAAAGCACAAGAAACCAAACACTTCCCCTTTGTCATAGTATATATTCTAACTAAATGAATATTTAGACTAGATTTCTAATAAGCCAAACACAGCTGCTAAAAATATAATCTGCAAATTAACACTGCAGTAAGGAAGGTTACTGCATTAAAACTCTTCAACTTTCACATTACAAAGACATTTTACTTACCTGCTGAATGGCTGGAACTGGCGCTGGGGCAATGAGGCCAATATCCAAAGAATCGCTGTCGAACAGATCATTGGGACTGATCCCGCACTCACTCAGAGCAGCAAGCAACAGATCTTGCCCTGGATCCATCATCTTAAAAATAATAACAAATGCAATAAATAATTAAATATATATTCATATATATTCAAAATGTCAAAGGAGAAACTAAGAGCACATATTCATGAATTCTCATGTGAAAGTGAGGGCGGTATGATAATGCAAGTGCTCTCCTACCGAAATATGGCAAATACCGAGAAGAGTAGAACATGAAATGCAACATACCCGTTTCACTAAATTGTTATTGGTGGAAATACCACGGAACAAAAGGTTTTCCCATGGATAACAAGTGTGTTTGCCTCAGAGCCAAACTGGAGCATTGTGACCTCACCTAAATCAACTTTATCTACAAACCTTTCACATTGTAATGAGAAAGCCCTTATGGTGATCAGTGTTAAGTACAGGTTAAGTCCTTTCAACCATTTTAGTTAGGGAAACAGAGTGGCAGTTGTCTTTAGAGTGATTCTTTTTGTCATTGGAAACTAAAAGATGTATGCAATGAAATATTACAAAAGAAACTCATTATGAAAAAGAGATGATTAGCCTTCAAATCATACGCAAGTGGTTTCTGCAGGGCCATATGTTTAAAAGTTACCTAATGAAAAGAAAAATCCAGTGCACCATGTTGTAACAAAGAAGAAAAAAGTTAGAAGCGCAGTCAATATGGGGTTGTGGTCAAACTCTATATCTGGTTCATGTCACATGTTTTTTGTTTTTATTTTTTTACAACTCTTGCTTATTGCCCATATTCGTAGTAACATCCCATTTGGCGCTTTTTTATTTTTTGTTTTTTCCACCATGTTGTAAGACTGTTAGTGTACTGTAAAGAAAAATTGTGCCCATTCATTTCTCCAGAACGTAATATATTCAGTTAAGTACTTTTTTGCTAATGCAAAGTCTCAGACACACTATTTCTTTCCCCCAATAATATTGCAGAAAAAATAAATTATTCAATTAAACATACTTTACAAAATTATGGTTGCTACATAAAAGTTGGAATTAGCCAACATGTGCAAGTTTTCTGCACGTGAAAGTCACATATGACAAAATCATACAGGCCATACCAACTTGGTCTCAACCATACAACGGAGACAAGGAATCTACTTGCAGATGAAAAGGACATATGAAGGTGAGGAACACTCCTCATATGTCATGGTCAGTGCCTTAAAGTATTACTATCACACACACACAAATAAGTACTGTATAAAGCGAGATTTTTTCCCCCAGAGAATACTGTACTCATTATGCCTTTTCAACTTGTAATACATTTAAACTACAGGCATTACATGGGACAAAAAACAATATTTAGCTCAAAATAATCAAAACTTCAAATCACAAACTGTGATAGATACATACTTGACAGCATGCTACAATAAAAGGCTCAACTTTAAAAGGTATTACTGGACTAACATTTCATACAACATATAATTGGTTTAGAAAACTTTGAATAATCTATATTTACAACATTCCCAGCAATCTACTGAGGTTCCCAAATACGTACAGGTTCCTCAAAATGTATCCATTCAACTAATATGATGCATGTTGAACGAAACAAAATACACCTGTACATATAAATTGTGACAAAATTCAGTTACCAGCAATGATAAAACGGTGTGCTTACACGTTCCAAGGAAAATGTGGAAAACTGAACACGTGTTTGTTAATCATGGAACCAACCGAGCTGCATATAATCAGCCTTCATGGCCAGGGCACCATGTGTACAAATGGGGTCTGTTTGAGGCAACCTTAGTGTCCTAAAATAATTGTAAAGAGCGATCACACTACCCCCCGCCCCCCAAACATGTCCAGCAACACAAATGCCCCTGAAACTCCTAACCTCCCCCTTACCTTACCACGTGTTCAGAATATAAACTTCCGGGTTGCGATAGAGCAAGATGACTAATCTAATGCCCAGGAGATAAAATAATAATAAAATAATAATATCTATGGGCAGTGTTGTACGGCCCTCGTGGAACTTAGAATGCAAGATGTTACCAACATGCAAATACAGCAACAATAAATGCCCGTTCTCCCAGCAGTGACTAGCGGCCCCTTCCCGCAGGGTGCAGCCGCAGATAGGACGGGGGGTATTATTATTACGGAGGGATCCCGGGCCATCACTCTGCCCCACTCCCCCATCATAAACAAGGCCCCGTGTAAACGGCACCCCCTGCACCCCAATAAACATGGCCCAGGGTCACCCCTTATAACCGTGACCCCGTAACAACCGAACACCCCCCCACCATACCCCCCCATACACAAGGCCTCGGTGACGCCCCCCCCCCCCCCCGACAATGGAAGGGCCGCCTTGGTGTGAGGGAGAAGCGCTGTGTTCGGGCCCCTGTGAGTTAAGTACAAGGCCTCGCGCGGTGTGACCCGAGCCTCGCCTGGATCCCCTCCCTCCGTCACTCACTCTGTCGGTTCCGGAGCCGTCTCCCGGTCCCCTCGCGCCTCACTCGGTAGGGGTAGGTTTGAAGCTGCTGCTTCTTGCTGGGACCCGACGCTTTCTACCTCACCGCCGCCATCTTTACCGGGGAAACACCACAGCGCAGCACCACGTGACCCGCGCCCAGCCAGCTCCGCGGGCCTCCCCTCCGCCGCAGACACGTCCGGCCTCTCTCCGGGAACCTCCCCCACAGAAACCATCTTGGGGCACCCGGTTGCTGTTCTTTTTTTTTCCTCTTGATAATTGTTATTTTAATTTTTTTTCGGTTATAGGGAGCGGGCGGCGGTTTAGAGTCACGTGACGCGGGGACGAGCAGCCCCTCCTCCTGCGACGCTGGAAGTGACGTCGATAGGACGCATGGGGGGGAGGGGAGGAAGGGGCATGTCCTGACTTCTGCGCCATCTTGAGAAGGTCATGTCCAATGGAGCGCTGGGTTTGGACACGCACGCAGTTCACGTGACTGGAGGGGGAGCACGTGCTTGGGCATTTACATAGGGGAGCATCATTGTCACCTGATGTGAATGGGGAGAACTTTCTCCTGAATGTGTTATGCTGCTGCAACTCTGCTGAATTCTTTGTTTCCTGTCTTGCAGCTATGAACCATGCATCAGTAACATGTATAATATGTGCAAAGAGTGACACTGAGTTGGTATCTTTAAATATGGCAGCCAAGCAAAGAGATGTCAGATCTGTGGTTATTTATTGTATTTATTTATTTATAAAATGTGCTACCAGGAAGTGATGCATTGAGAGTTACCTCTCGTTTTCAAGTATGTCCTGGGCACAGTTATAATGACGGATACATGGTTACAAATACAGTTACATAAATGAACAGGGTATACATTATATATACAAGACATTGCATGCACAGTTAGAGATAATATATATTATAGGCGTATGTAACAGACCAGATTAAAATGTGAGACAGCTTTGGTTTTGAAAGAATTTAGACTGGTGGCGGCTGTGAAAGTCTCCGGTAGAATGTTCCAGTTTTGGGGTGTATGGTAAGGGAAGGAGGAGCGGCTGGATACTTTGCTGAACCTGTGTTGATGTTGCACTGTATGTGGTATTTGGAGTGGGGTTTTTTTTTTTGCTATAAATTGAGTTACGCCAGATCTTTTAAGACCTGATTTAAAAAAAAACAAGAACAAAATGCATATATTTTTAACCTTTCTACTGCCAGAGGGGTAGCTGGCACATGGGGTTATCCCTACTTATGAACCCCAATGTCACCCTGGCTTTTTAGTGTTGTCATTTTTTGCACTGCTTGGTATATAAAACAACAATGCAAGATGCTATGTTCAAGACCCTTCTAACTACATTTTGGTGATAAATTTATAACGGGCATAAAGACCCTCTATTCACATCCCTAAGATCTAATCTGTGCACTTGGATATTGTGCTGATCCTATACTATAGGTAATGGAACATGACAGAGGTGCCCACTTTCTCTGTTAATGTTTGATTTATCAATTAAAGCACTAGCAAACTATGTTAGATCAAATCCAGATATTTTTGGATTCTTCATTGGCAATTCAGAATACAACATTTCACTTTTCCACGATTATATTATCCTAACCTTGATCAAACCCTTAATTACTTTCCCCAATTTATCTCACAATTAGGTACATTTGGTAAGCGCTCACATTTTATTATCAACAATTCAAAATCTATACCACTTGACCTTAATCTACCCTAACATATAGCTAAACGTCTACCAAATAAATGTTGACTTAAAATGGGATAATGGTGCCCAAACAAAAAAGGGAAGACTCAAATTACATTGTACCATTCGTGACGAGATATAACGAGTCCCACCGGATCAGAAAAATCCTAATGAAACATTGGCATATATTGCGTAAAGATACGGTACTGAAAGATTATCTGCCTGACATTCCCCGTGTAATTTTTAAAAGGGCGGAAAATATAAAAAATAAATTAGTACCGAGCATATACAGAAAGGAGACTGAACCAACTTCCACTAACTGGTTGCCAAACCTATAGTTTTTTCAGGTGTTTCGAGTGTAAGGCTCTGTAAACATGCCAGGCAGACAAGCTGCATTTCAGTTCTAATGTGACCAAAGAGGCATTCACAACTAAACAACTAATCAATTGTAGGACCAAATTTGTGGTTTACCTGCTCGAATGCCCATGTGGACTACAGTATGTGGGTCGGACCTCAAGAAGTCTTAGAGTCCGCATACTGGAGCACCTGGGTAACATAAAGAGGGGTTTAACCACACATAGTGTGCCAATACATTTCTCACAACATCACGGGGGAGACCCCTCCGGACTGCTTTACAGAGGGTTAAAGACAGTCCCCGAGAACTGGAGAGGGGGAGATAGACTAAAACGTCTCCGACAGAGGGAGACGTTTTGGATTTATCGCATAAAATCTATGTCCCCTGCTGGTCTCAATGTAGACATTGATATTGCAGCATTTAACTGAAATCAAATGAGTAATCTGCGAATACCAAGAATTATACGATCTGCATAAAAGTGATATTTATGCCTAACCTCTAAGAGAGGGACTATTAAACCTTATATGCCATTTACTAAATATTCTGCATTGTCTATTTTTATCCCTCTCCCTCTTTTCAGACCACCCGCATTTTTATCAATCTTATCAATTTACGATGACATCATTTTTAATATATTATAAATAATTTTGCTATATGTATACATAGGCTAGAATCACACTAAGCTAATGTATTTATTATTTTTTTATTTTTTATTTTTATAAAGTATTTATTGTAAATATGTATTAATACATTTTAAAGGAGCTTTTAGACTTATTTTCAGAAAGTAGTAATTTTGATATTTATGATTAGATAAATTAATATATTTTTGTCATGAAAATGTTAAATAAATTTACATAACCGAAATATTCGGAAAATTGGGAAATACACACATGAATTATTAATTGACAGACCTTACTGAGTTTTTAACTATAGACTGTTTAAAGATTTTATAGGTGATTGTTTAAAATTGTAATTTTGATAAGTATGTATAAAGATTTAAGAGATGGACCCAAGGAGGCACTATTTAGAAACATCAGTAAAAAGGTGTTTTAACATGAATTGAGATATGTTCATGGTTTTAAACTATTGTAACCCCTGTTTAAAGAGCCCTCCCAGTTTTGGAGGTTTTTATGAGTTATACATGTTAACTAGGAGTATATACATGTTGTGCAATATGTTTACACTTGATCTCATGTATGAGTATGGATGCGGTCATTGGTAACTACATAGCCAAGCTGCATCCAACACTAATGAGATTAAAGAATACACAGCTTATTTTTATTAGCATTTTAATTGCATAGAGGGTCTATATAAAGCTTGGAGACCCCATCCACGTCATCATTTGAGCCTGAGGAAGCCGATCCGTCGGCGAAACGCGTTGCTCTATTCATCTGCTGAAACTGACCCACTGAGGCTTCCGTAGTCAGATCACCGTGCAGCATTTCCAGCCAAGCAGGAGAGTCTTTCTTCCTGCATCCCGGACGCGGGACCGGCTTGAGATAGCTGCTTAAAAACATCTGATCCTGGACCACGTGAGGAGGCCAGGGGTCTACTTGTAATATATGTGAGTCCCGTTGTTATTATTAATAAATTCATTTTATTTTACTATATACAAGTGAACCGTGCCTCACTCGTTTTCCCCTCCCACAAACCTTACACATCACAACACCGGGGGGGAGAGCCCATCTGACGACAAGAGAGTCCTGTGTTAATCTGGAACCTGAGGACAGCCCCCATTGTGCTGACCATCAGATGTGGATGGGTTAATATTAACCCAAAAAGAAAATAAATCCCTGCAACTGCTCACACTGGGCCGTGTGAGTACAGTGTTATACATATATATTTTTATATCCCCTTTCACCATATCAAGTATCCATCACTGCTGGGAGAGAGAGATTTCGCCCTGTGAAAGTTACCAATCATTGTGTTTACTTACACATGGCCGTGTAAGTACTTAAGCGTATCTAATCCATCCCCCACTGCATGTAACCAATTAAGACTTCTAACAACTTTTCAAAATCATTTTATATGCCTATTTAATCCCATGCTCCCCCATTGCCTGTTTGTTTCTATGTCTCTTTAAGGGCTCTGGATTAACCCTTTTTCTGGGGTGGAAGCAGAAGGGATTTTGTTGCTGGCTCAGAGAATTAGCGAGCCACAGTTGGTTTGACGGCTTCATTGTAAGCCTATCATTGTTTAATAACTCAAGGTAAGCGCCTGGTCTTTTCACACTATTAAAATGGGACACAAACCATATTAAATGTCTTGGGTACAATATCACTTCATTATCTGATTCACTTTACAAAGCCAATTACCCAACTCTCTTTCAGGAAATATTGGAAGGAGGTTAAAATTCAAAAGGAATTCCATTAATTCATTTAGGGCCACAACAAAAACCTTATACTGTATAAATAGTACAACCTTACAAAGGCCTCAAGATAAACAAGGATCAGCAATTCCAAACATCTCCAAATATTATAAAGCAGCCCCACCTTGGACAATTAATATGTATGTTTGTATATCTTTATTTGTATAGCGCCATTCGTGTAAATAGTACTTTACAGCAGTAATACACGACATAAAAATGGGAGACACAATAGGAATAAAAAGGAATCCCTGCCTCGGAGCGTACAATCTAAGTGGTAAGTTGGGAAAACTTACAGAGATAGTAGGACGGTGTAATGGTAAGTGCGTCTGCAAGGGGTCATGGGGAATACATATGAGATGTTATACACCTCATAACGGGGTTACCCCTCTAAATGTTGTGCTCTGATGTTTATCTGTAAATAAAGTAGTAATTAAATTCATGTAAGATGCTTCTGACCCTTATGTGCGTCGGAGACACTGTTGAATGTGGCTTGACGTGTTTCTATGGCAGTGAAGCAGTCCCTGCCTATATCTCCAACACCAACAATACAGCAAGATAAGAATAGACGTGAGTGCACCTTAAAAGCTTTGGAGATTGTACACTAGGCGAAAGAAGATGGGTACACATTGGGGCTACAATTTGTGACAATTTAGTCTCCACGATGTTTTGTGGCTCTCCAAAAAGTTCAGACTTTTGGCAATTTAAAAAACACAATCTCACCAACCATATATGGCAACTTTGGGATATCAATAGATCAATGTATCTAAATCCCCCTTGTGCCTATTTACAATAACACAGACTTCCTTCCTGGTTCTATCCAATGAGCTTTCTCTTATTGGAAAAAGCTCAGTTTTGTTAGAATTTCTTATTTTTTCCTCCGTTGGCTCAGTCAAAACATTTGACTCCATTTACTCACAATTTAATTTATCCAAGTGTGCATTTGTGAGTTTTCTCTAACATAGGCATTTCATGGCCTCTAGGTTACCCAAACGAGCTAACATGGCATTTGAATATCTCGGATTACACAATCTTGATGTAAAACCGGTCACCACAGCTGTTTTTTTCCAATTGTTGTTTCCGTCTGGTGAGAGAGAGAATTGGGACAGGTGCTCGATTTAGAAGACTGGTCTGAAATTTGGGAGGCTGTACTCATTGCACTTCAATGGAAGAAAACTCATACAAAATTATGCATCTGCGGTACCTTACCCCCCCCCCCCCCCCAGCAAAGTTACACAGGATATAACCATCCTGCTCTCAGCTATGTGGGCGACATTGCAACCAAATCGGTTCAATATTACACATCTGCTGCTCCTGCCCCTAAATGATCCCAATATGTGACACAATACTCAATCTAATTGCTCAGCTTGGTAAGGTTGCTGTTCTTAGAGAACCTTGGGTTGCGAGATGATAGGAAGATATGGATTACAGCTTCGTATGTTGGCAATTTTCTTTTTAAACCAGATAGAATATACAATTGGGTATTTGACATTAGGTTGGTTTAGATCACAGTAAGTCGCCCATGGATCCCAGATCCCTTGGGATCCAGTGTATCTCTCTGCCAGCAGGCTCGTTAGTTTTTCCAAGGCCATATCATTTATTTATTTTTGACTGTCCTAACCATTGGAGGGTCTATCTGTCTCTAGTGGCTCGCCATCATAAATGTAGCTGCCGATAGAATATGAGTAATCAATATATCTAAGTTTCTATCTAAGTCTTCGTTGGGCATGTGTATCAACACTGACTATATTCCAGGGTGGGTTGCAGGCCTGTGATTTGGGTTATTAACCTTTTGATTTTTCCCCAGAACAACGTGATCTTGGGAAATAACCACCAAATGTGTTTAAATGGGCCATTTTGTTCACAGATATACCAGCATGGGGTTGGGGGTCGTTGGGAAGGAGCGCTGGGGTGTAATACCACCTGTGGAGGACTTCGATACTAATTTCCCGTACTGCTGAGCCTCTGGAGGACCTAGCAACTCTGTCTTAAGTGCCCAGAGCTAGTCCCATAGCTCTATCCCAATCAAGGATAGTTTTATTTGTTTGCTCTTTATTTTGTGGTAATAAAATTTGGTTACATTGTGCTATCATCCTTTTATGATACTCGGTTTTGGAACAAAGGTCTTAAAATATTGTTTGGGGCCTGCAAATTTCTTTCATTAGCTGGATTGATGAGATAAGTGTCTCACTTGGAGGTACTGATATCGTGGCTTGTGGGGTATGTTATGTTTGTTGTGGATCTCCCCTACTTTAGTCAGGCCTTCCTCCCTCCAGGGAGGAGACACATTTATATCGGCAAACTGCGTCCCCAAATCTTTAGCGGGTGTTCTATAACGGGGTCCGTTTTAATCTGTGGAGCTCTGGCCTCCTTTTTCAGCCATAGCAGTGTTGACATATCTGTTACCTATTCCTCTGCCTTTTCTATATCCACCCATGGTTTTGTGCCTTTCAGCAGTGACCAGTACTGTAGATCAATGGGCTCAGCCTGGCCACCTCACAGTATCGTATCCGGTTCGGTTGGGCCAGCTCCCCCCCCCCCCCCCCCCCCCCGAGGACGTTGGTAGGGTCATAGTGCTCTTCTAGGCTTTTTGCTCCTCCATATAAAATACATTACGTCTTTCTTCAGATCTCTAATGTGGGGTAAAGGTACCATGACTGGGAGAACCTGGAAGAGGTACAGAAGTACAGGTACATACGGACAAACCTCAAATCTGGCAACCATTCCTTGCTAGATTTGATTCTATCCTCTTGTCCCATCAGAATCCAATCCTCTGGTATCCTACCTGACATTTTCAGTGACAATGCAATAGTGTACAGTGTAAGGAAAATCAAACCACCCATGTCCAGCCCTAAAGTTCTCCTCACTAGAACATTTAGAAACTTTAACCCACAGCTATTTCAGGCTAATCTTACCAACTGCCCTTGGTACAGAATCAACGTGACCCTGATTCTGCGCTTGTTTCTTTCCAAACAGAGTTCTTAAGGGGCACTTAGGGGCAGATATTCATTTGTCGCTCAGGTTTTGAAGTACGACGTCATGCTTAGTCTTGTCGCGTCCGACATGAGCGCCTGAACGTATTGATGTGACTCACGTGTGTGTAAGTTTTAGTTAAGGAAAGTTATGAGTAGATTTAGATATTGAAGAGGAGTTTAAACGTCGTTGGTAAAGTTTTTTTTTAACTCTGTCATAAAACTGTCAATCTAACATCTGACAAATGACGGGGGTGGGCTTATGTTGTTTCCATGAGGAAAGAATGTATTTAAGTCTTAGCAAAGTTCATGAAAAGCAGCTCGCAATAGAAGTGTGTTTGGACCAAACACGTGAGTCTCAATTCTGCACTAGTGACCTCTCTGGGATAAAATATGACATTTGGTAATGTACTGCAGCGGTGCGCAAACGTTTAGACCTGCGGCCCCCTTCCTGGGGCGGGTGCAATACATAGCTTTGTTCTGTTAAAGGTAACATCTAGGGTTGCCAGACGGCTTCTCCAAAAATACTGGACACAATGGTGAAAGGTGTGACACGCTCGAGAGACACATACACCCCTCTCACATCTCTCTGCTCCATGCGGTTTCCTCTCCTTGGCCCCACCCCAAGGCTCCTGACACCTCCTGCTGATTAGCTGCATTGCTCAGCAGCAGCCAATCAGGATGGAGGAATTTGCCCAGCCCCCTAGCAAAAGCCCTACTCTCTCCCTGCTCTGGGAAATCCTGCGGCCCCCCAAGCCGGTCACGTCACTATGCCCAGAGAGGTAATATCGGTATACACATACACGCCCAGAGAGGTAATACCGGTATACACATACACACCCAGAGAGGTAATACCGGTATACACGTACACGCCCAGAGAGGTAATACCGGTATACACATACACGCCCAGAGAGGTAATACCGGTATACACATACACGCCCAGAGAGGTAATACCGGTATACACATACGCGCCCAGAGAGGTAATACCGGTATACACATACACGCCCAGTGAGGTAATACCGGTATACACATACACGCCCAGAGAGGTAATACCGGTATACACATACACACCAAGAGAGGTGATACCGGTATAAACATACATGTGCAGTATTACCTCTCATTTTTTGCTGGACAGTGTTCAATACTGGACACCTGGCAGCCCTTCGTAACATTGCCAGTTTTTTGTTTGTTTTAAAGAAATTACAGCAATGTTTGTATTTATTACAAAGCATAACATTATTTTCCTGTGCATTTAAATTTGCAGTCCCCCCCCACTTATTCACGGATTTCCCATTAGGGTGGCAGAATTTGGCGGCGGTGACAAATTTCCCTTTTTTTCCCATATACAGAGGCCCCACGCACTTCCCCACTGATTGCCGGGGGAGAGCTTAGGGCCTGTAAAGGTCTCTTAACTTCTCCTTCAAGCTGCCACCTGATGCTGCGACGTCACATGGTGATACGTTACATGGCATCGCATTGCCATGGAAAGAGAGCTGGAGGAGGAGGCGCTGTGGGCGGCACCAAAGTAAGTGCCTACGGGTGGCGGATTTTTTAATCTGCCACTGCCCCTACTAGTTTCTTTTTAGCTCAGAGGATCCCCTGCTTCCCGAGATACTTACTGTTGCAGTAAACAGGTTTAAATCTCCCTCCAGGGGAAACAAAATGGCTGCACTAATCTCGTGCCAGTAGGAAGGCGTAACGTCATATTTTGTGGCTTCCTATTGGATGACCATTTAAATCCCCTTTGAAACCAGGAAGTAATACTGGTAACGTCACTTGTAAGTATCTCAGGAATCGGGATGTTCCAAGAGGTGAAAATAATGTTCAAATCCAGGGACACCTGGTTCCAATGCTGTAAAAACAGAAAAGGGGGTTTAGTTTAAGGGGATTGCTGCTTTAACCAAGAGATAGCAAAACTGTTCCTTCGGAATGAACACTGTGTCACCACTCTCACATAATACAAGCAGCAAGCAGGTACAGTACATATGTGCAACCCCATAAAAACAGCAGGAGGCCGTATAAAGGGCTTATTAATATTCAACTTCGACATAAAAACATATTTTATATCCTGTATCAGAGTTGCACTTTTTAAGACGTAATCACAACACTTATGATAAAAATAACACAACAGCGATATCCCTGCACTCAAACTCAAGAATCCATCCGTGTAACCAAAGCAATGGAATGCATGCCAAAGTCTGGGCAAACGCTGTATACAGCGCAGTACAATGAGGGAGGACAATAACATTGTATGACAGAAAGTATAAAGCTTAGACAGTAGGAGCTGCATTGTATTAAACACACCGACCAGGAGCAGATACTAATTATATTCCGACAACTGTTTCTCCCATTTCTGCGCTTTACTGAGGCAGGGGATCCTATTGAGAGCCACCACGATTAAATACTCCTTTCCATAGATATTTTCCTGCAAAAACCCAGCAGTCACTACATTTAATTGAGTTAAATTGAAGGAATCCCTAAGGCAGGCGCTCTCAACTCCAGCCCTGAAGCCCTCTCTGCCCCCCAACAGGTCAGGTTTTCAGGCTATCCCTGCTTCAGTACAACCCAAAGGTTAAAGTGACAAAGGCGCTCCAACGCTGGATCCTTTCCATATGATGGTATATGTAATATACAATTAAACAGGATAGGACAGGGGGATATTCTGATTGATGCTTGTAGTAAAGTCCCCAGACAGACCAATTGTCCCTGAAGGGTAAGATAAGGGCTGTGAAACCCAGTCAGACCCTCATTGGGATGGATCCTGGACTCACAATAAGTATTTGAAATGAATAATAAATGATACTCACAGATGCCCCTGTCCCAAATCCTGATGGGCGTGCAGCCAAGTAGAGTGAGATAAGAAGAGTCTTCAGGAACAAACAAGAGAAAAACTGGCGCACAGCCAAGAATGGGTCCCAAATGAATGTATAAAAATCTTCTTTATTAATCCATCTTAAAAAATGGAGGTGAACACCCTCCTACGCGTTTCGTGTAAAAAACACTTCATCAAGGAGCATGTACTGTACCAAACATTACTTCCTTATAACATAGGCATTTGGGACCCATTCTTGGCTGTGCGCCAGTTTTTCTCTTGTTTATCCCTGCTTCAGCACAGGTGGCTCAAACAGTGGCTCAGTCTTAGGCCGCGCGTATAGTGCCTGCGACCGGCGGCACCCGTCGCCGTCGCTAGCAATACTTATATTTCGCTTTGCGCGGCGTCGCAGGCATTTGATTTTTTCAGGGGCTGTCACATGAGGCGACAGCCCTTGAAAAATCAAATATTCCCAGCTTCCAAAGTCCGCGACGCGACGTACTCCGTCGCATTGCCGCGGTCGCGCTTACTATAAGCGCACGCGGAGGCGGCAATGTATTTGTTTTGGGGCGGCGGCGCCGTCGCAGGCACTATACGCACGGCCTTAGCCTTGTATGTTGATATCCATAGATCGATGCAAAGAAAAGTAGTAAAATATGAGTATGAAATTATATTTCATAACAATATTATAACACGGTTAATAGGAAAGTCCTGAAATATTATATACTATTGGGAATACATTACTTACACCCACCAACAAATACAAGGTAAGATACTAGGAATGAGTAGCCATTATATACATTTTATGTGTATCTTATATTAAATGATCAGGTATGTTATCACTTGAAGGATATATATATAACCTTAATAAGTATATATATATATATATATTAATGTGAGTTAACTTAAATACTATATTGTCCCTTTCGTGCATTAATTAGGACCAATGGACCAATCAGGTTCCTGCTGCATTTCTACGTGAGCCAATCAAATAAAAGGGAAGGGAAATTTAAAAATACACTCACTATACAAAGGGGCGGGGCGATGAGGTGGGTATGGCGGAAGACAACCAATAGGAAACCCAACCCGCTTAACAGACAGCGAGACGAGTCAATCAGGAGAGAGATGGGCGGTGATATTTGCTGCCCAGCTTCCCTTTGCAAGCCGATGTAGCGTGTTGGGATTTAAACCCAGTGTAGCTGCATTGTGCACATCTATACCGTAGTTCCATTTTAAGTATTATTATTATTATTATTATTATTATTTTTGTTGTTGCTATTTTATTTTTTATCCTCAGGTTTTGTATTCCTGGAGGATTTACTGAATCCGATCCTAAAGACATCATGGGAAGAGGTACTTTTTCTTTCAATTAATTTTGGCCACGCTGGTAACAATGATGCTATGTTGTAACAAAGAAGCAAAATGCACCAGTTTACAAAGAGATCTTGGCTGTGGTAGTGTCCAGGATCATCACCAGGGCTAGGCTTGTCCACCCTGTCTTTCTAATGGAAGTTTATCATAGGCAAAAGATAAGGAATTGGCCCCTAGGATTGTTTTGAGTCCTTGTAACTTAGGTCATTTAAACGGAGTGATGGTAATACCTCTAGCTGCAAATTGGGGATAGGGCTGGAATGGTGATTCCCCAATCAAGGGTTTAATGAGGGTGTCTGTGAAATGTTCGTTCCTTTCAGGGACTTGCCCAGTACTCTGCCCCACTCCCAACATGAGGAATGCTGTATCATTATTATTGCATATCTATAAAGCGCTATTGTATTCTGCAACGCGATACCATGGGGGACGTGTGTGACACAAATTGTATAAATGGAATTGCACACCAAATAAAAACGAACGCAAAGGTAATGTGCTTGTGAGTTTACAATATAGAGCAGTGTTTTAAACAGGGGTTCCTAAGAAACCCTGGGTTTCCTGGACATCCCTAAAGGGTTCTCTGCAATTTTCAAGTCATTTGAAAATTGTACCAAATACAAAAGAATTTACAATGTATCTGCTCAGACGCGCTATTAGAGAGGGTTGGGGTTCCTTACAACGCATGTGATCTCGGACGCGCTATTAGAGAGGGTCGGGGTTCCTTACAATGTATCTGATCTCAGACGCGCTATTAGAGAGCGTTGGGGTTCCTTACAACGCATGTGATCTCAGACGTGCTATTAGCGAGGGTCAGGGTTCCGCAGAATTTCACAATATGATTATAGTGTTCCTTAACCCCCAAAAAGTTCAACACTGATCTAGAGGGATCAATGGGCATAATCGAAACATAGGTATAAGTCGCTGCTCATTTGTGGGACCAAGTCCCTGTATACTTAGTATATGTGTTTAATCATGAAGCTGGTATGAGTAGCTAATCACTAATTGAGTACTACTTGGGGCAACATCCTTTGCCAAACTTACATTCTGTAATATATATATATATATTTTTTTTGGGGTAATACCCAATGAGCCTTTTTATGAGGGGGGGGGGGAGATTAGGCAACTTTTTTTTTTTTTTTTTTTTCTAAAAATCCCTGGCCTAGGATAGTGTAACCCCCTTAGTCTATTTGGAACTAATATTGCCTGTCTTTTATATCAGCGGTGTGCAAACTGGGGGGGCGCGAGATATGTCTGCGTGGGATTTACAGAGGCCCCCCGCACGTTTCCCGAAGGCACTTAATTTAAGTGTCGGGGAAGCGGCGAATGCCTCTGTAGACTGCACTTACCTTGGCTCCGGCGGCTTCTGGAGTCGCATGGCAACGCCGCGAGATCATGTGACGTCACTTTGCCATGGCAACACGATGCCGAGGTGAGAGGGGAACAGCCGGCAGGGAGGCGAAGGGAAAAAAAGATTGCGCTCCCCTGTTTCCATATGAATATTGTGTGCTGGGAAGTAGTACTACAATTTTCTTAAGTAGAAGCTGACTAGCCCTACTTTTTTTTTCTCTTTAGGCCGAGTCCATAGACGGACAGGCCGTGCTGAGCCGTGCGGACGCTCCGCGCTGAGCCCCTGCATCCTCAATGAGGATGCCTTGAGAGGGGGCTCACGCGAGCGTCCGCAGGCGTGCTGACGAGTTGGAGTTTTCAGCCGAGCGCCAAGCTGTTTTTCAGCGCGCTGTCGGCTGAAAACCTCCAATCATAGCACAGCAGTGTCAACGTCACGGTGCCGTGACGTCAGTGCGTCACGGGCGATTGGCCCAGCGACGTCACTGCCCCGCCTCCCTCAGTCTCCCCCCGCCTCCGATCGCGCCCGCTGGCTCGCCTGCATGGGCATGAAATCGCGCAGATTTCAGCAGGCGAGCGTCGGCGCGGCTCCGAACTCCTCACCCCTCCATGGCCCGGGCCTTAGACTTGTAACTCATACACTATACACGCGGCCTAAAGCACACACCTCCCATGCTCTGGTCACCCATTGTGTCATATTTGGTGCAGATCATTCTTCCAGTTAGAAGCAGTGCACAATCTGGCGGCTAATAGTAAACGTGTGATTAGAAAACTGGTGTTAGATTTAAAGACCTACTTTTTAACCACATCTGCTCAATTTTGTTTTTAAAGAAAGAAAAGGACATTTTTATTTTTTTTAAATAAAGAATATTCCCTTTTGTATGTATGTCTTTATATAGTGCCATTAATGTAAATAGCGCTTCACAGTAGTAATACACGTGACAATCGTATGACAAATAAATAATACAAATAACAGATCATGGGAATAAGTGCTTCAGACTGAAACATTTACATTTCGGAAGAGGAGTCCCTGCTCTGAAGAGCTTGCAATCTAGTAATGGTAGGTTGGAAGGATGTACAGAGACAGTAGGAGGGCGTTTTGTTAAGTGCGTCTTAAAGGGGCACAGCTTTATGTATCATGTGTATAGTATTAGCCGTGGAGCCTACTCGTATGCTTCGTTAAGCAGGTGTTTTTTAAGGTGGGTCTTAAAGGGGGATAGAGAGGGTGCCTGGCAGGTATTGAGGGGAAGGGCATTCCAGACGTTTGGGGCAGTCGGTGGAGAGGTTTAAGGCGGGAGAGGGCTTTAGATACAAAGAGGGTAGAGAGACGACATCCTTGAGCGGAACGCAAGAGTCGGGATGGTGCATAGCGAGAAATTAGGGCTGAGATGTAAGGAGGAGCAGAAGAGTGTAAAGCTGTAAAAGTGAGGAGGAGAATTGAGTGTGTGATACGGGATTTGATCGGAAGCAAGGAGAGGGATTTCAGGAGGGGAGACGCTGAGACAGATTTAGGAAAGAGTAGAGTGATTCTGGCAGCAGCGTTTAGGATAGATTGTAGGGGAGACAGGTGAGAGGCAGGAAGGCCGAACAGCAGGAGGTTACAATAATCAAGACTGGAGAGAATGAGGGCCTGAGTCAGAGTTTTAGCAGTCCAGCAACAGAGGAAAGGGCGTATCTTTGTTATATTGCGGAGGAAAAAGCGACAGGTTTTAGATACGTTTTGAATGTGAGAGGAGTAGAGTGTGACCCCTAGGCAGCTTGCTTGCGCTACTGGGTGTATGATCGTATTTCCAACAGTAATGTGGAAGAAGGTAGTGAGTGGGACCAGGTTCGGGATGAAATATGAGGAGCTCTGTTTTTGACATGTTGATTTTAAGTCGCGGAGGGCCATCCAGGATGATATCCCAGAGAGACATACATAAACTTTGGTCTGTACAGCAGGTGTAAGGTCGGGGGCTGAAAAGAAAATTTGCGTTTTGTCAGCATAGAGGTGATATTTGAACCCAAGAGATGTGGTTAGGTCACCTAGAGAGAGTGTGTACAGAGAAATGAAGTCCCAGGACAGAGCCCTGGCGTACCCCCACAGAGAGATCGAAAGAGGAGGAGGAGGTGTTGGCAGAAGAGACACAAAGTATGTTGGGAGAGGTAAGAGGAGATCCAGGATAGAGCATTGTTACAAATACCAAGAGTATGGAGAATGTGAAGGAGAAGAGGGTGGTCCAAGGTATCAAATGCTGCAGAGAGGTCGAGTAATATGAGCAGAGTGTAATGACCTCTGTCTTTGGCAGCATGGCGGTCATTAGTTATTTTTGTGAGGGCTGTTTCCGTGGAGTGAGCAGTGCGGAAGCCAGATTGTAGAGGGTCTAGGAGAGAATAGGTGGTGAGGAAATGGAGCGGGCGAGAGAATACAAGACGTTCAAGGAGTTTAGAGGCAAAAAGTAGGAGGGAGAGAGGTCGATAGTTAGAAAGACGGGTAGGGTTAAGCTTGCTGGGGTGTTTTTTTTTTTTTTTTCCCCCCAACTTCAATTTTATTGGTTTTTCATTTACAAGGCACAGCATTAAGTTGTACATACTGTCACTAAACTTCCCCTGTTCAACTGTAATACCGATACCCTGCATCGTACGAAACCAAAGACACAACATAAAACTCTCAACAAAAGGGGGAGGGGGGGGGGGGGGGGTGTAGGCACCACCTTGTCCAATTCTTTTGGTCCTGGTTCCCAGCGGCACTCAGTATTTGCTGATTGGGCGTGCTCCTCTTGACCTCCTTTGGGGGCCTAGTCCAGTCCTACTATCCTAAACCTCTACCTGCTGTTTTTGAGTAATGGTAGAACTGTTGCATGTTTGAAGGAGGAGGGAAAGGTACCAGAGTAGAGGGAGGAAAATATGTGTGTGTGAGAGCGTAGGGATTATAGTAGGTGCAAGGGAATGGGATCAAGAGGGCAAGTGGTAGAGGGAGAAGTGGAGATCAACAGTGCAACATCCTCCTCTGTGACGGTGGAAATAGAGTCAAGGAAGGCAGGAGGAGAGTTAGGAAGCGGTGTAGGGTGGGAGGAAGAAACAGAGGGAATGTTCTGACATGGATTCCAGCTTTTCCTTAAATTAGTCAGCAAAGTCCTCAGTTCAGATGGAGGAAGAGGCGGCAGCTGAGGGTGGTCTGAGTCGGGAGTCCAAGACAGAGAAGAGTCAGCGTGGATTTGACTTGTGCGTGTTGATTAGTGAAGAAAATTAGGTTTGTTTAGCCTGAGAGAGGGCAGAATTGAAACTGGATAGCATAAATTTGTAGGGAAGGAAGTCTGCGAGAGTGTGAGATTTCCTCCAGAGATTGTCTTTTCAGTTTGGAATTGTCAGGCACTGTAACACTGTTTAACTTTTGATATATTCATCTGCTTTGACCACTGACACTGCTTGGCAAAGGCTGTGTGGGACTTTGGAAATCCTTACTAGGGTTCTATAGGTTCCATTCAACATTTTTGAAGTGAAACTTCTTTAGTGGCACCTAGTTCTGATGGAGCAAAACTGGATGGATGAGGATGAACAATGAAACGGAAGTGACGTCATGTAATGGCCGCCGCTCCCCCCCACACTCCCTCTGTCACATGCAGCGGCGATAGCCGCCGGTGCTGCTCCTAACGGCCGCTGCCCCCCCACACGGCTGCTGACATATGCGGCGGCGCTCCTAACGGCTGCCGTCCTCTGCCCGTGACCGTTGCCATGCCGCGCATGCGCAGTTGTGATGGCGCCGCTGACAGACGCCACACATGCGCAGAAGCGGCGGGCAGCGGCGCTGTTCCCCACACGCATGCTGCCATGCCGCACTGCACCCCGTCACCCACAAACAGCGACCCGCAGCTGCTGGTGCGGCTGGGACAGCAGAGACCGCCCGACCGGGACACCCCCCCCCCTTTCCTGCTCCGCCGGAGGTAGTGGGAGTCGGGAGGAGGGGGGTAACGGGACCACCGTGTCGCCGGGGGGTGGGGAGGCTGGCTGCAGCAGGACACACAGCCGTGTCCGCAGCTCCGCCGGGGGTAGTGGGAGGGGGGGGAAGGAGGGGGAGCATAGCACAGAGAGACATTCACACAACACAGAGAGAGAGACATACACTGACTGACACACACATACAGACTCACACTGACTGACTCACACTCTCACGTTGACTGACACACACTCTCACGCCGACTGACACACACACGCTGACTGACACACACGCGCACACGCTGACTGACACACACGCGCACACGCTGACTGACACACACGCGCACACGCTGACTGACACACACGCGCACACGCTGACTGACACACACGCGCACACACTGACTGACACGTGTGCCGAGCACGCGCGTTATAAGTCAATTTCTGTGACAAAAGTCAAAGAAGTTTCACTTACTATGCGCGTGCACAGCACACACAGGTTTTTTTATTATTGGTTAACCCATCTACATACGTAAATCAAAGATGTATGGGGTGGATGGCCCCAATTAACCAGTGCTACAGAGCTACAAATAACCCACAATAATTGCAAAATAAATGTTTCTGACTGCGTTTTAAACCGGATCACTTGGTGTGGTAGTGCATGCTTGAGGCTATGTGCATTGAACCCCTAGATGGCACCAGGTATAGCAGAGATGTGCGGAGTTGTAAGTGGGGAGTGTTTAAACTCCCCCTTGACCTCTGCAGTCTCCCTGAACTGAATAAACTTGTATGCCTGGGGTGGCTCTCTTTAAGCAGCACTTGTACTCACATTTGATGTGAGTTTGATGTGATGTTTCAAACTCTTTGAAAAAGCCCATGTCTGGGTGAAACGCGTTAGAGGTGCAGGGGCATGCTCTTTCCCCCCTCTTTTTAACTATGCTTCAATAAAGGAACACTTTACAGCAAAGTCCAGCATTTGCTACGTTTTTCCTGCCTCGTGGTGCCCGCTGAATCACCTCTCCCAAACCGGAACAGGTACACTTTCTCTACATACGTAAATCAATTGGTTTGAGATATTATCAGATGGCACATGAGAACATGAAAAGCAGAGGTGGATACTTTTGCCCCACTGCCTCCCCCCCACCCTTCCTCCCCTCATTTGCCCCACAATTTCGAGGTGCTCCAGGAAGTGGACCCCTTGATGCTATGAACCGTTCGCATGGCACTTGCTGCACCAACTATTCTGCCACTGATGCAAAGCAACTAAAATCCTGCCCAGTTGCATAGTAGTGAGGGCCTAGCCTACCCAGACTATGGGATTGTGTTAAGTTCTCTTTCATACCCCAGATTTTTTATTTATTGACCTTTTTAATGATATAAGCTGGTCAGAAAAAAAACAGGACCCCTTTTAGTTTTCGTCCTATCTTGCAGAAAAATCACTAAATTTTCATGAAAAATTGGAGCAATTATAGGACTGTCACAGTAGATTACATTTCAAAATGATTTGATAATCTAATAAATATTCTTTGAAATTGGTGACGGCGTGATGACCTCATCAAGTGCATAGTTACAAAATGGTGCTCAGCGCAGAAGATAAGCGCGTTATAAAGTGCTTGAGACAGCGCAAGAATGGGGGTGCCAAACTCTTGCATACAATGTTTCCTGATAAAGGGCGGTCGCTAGGCGACTGAAAAAACTATTTTGTCAAATGTATTGTTCAGGATTGGGAGCGGCTGGATCAACGCGTTATCGATTTTATGCAATCGGATAGTGGCGTTCTCGTCTTCGGACGTGCGTTTCAGCTGCAGGAGGATATTTGTAACGTTTTGAACCATACTTTATAGTAATCCTTGGTGTTTCAGATTAGATTGCACCAGTTTAACACATTTACATGCTACAAAGGCAATTCCCATTTCTTGTTTATTGAAATGAACCTCCAGTAGAGTACCTGGTACTTGTCGACCTAATAGTGACATCAATGTAGTCAACCTCAGTTGATTGTCTACATTGTGCTTCTTGTATAGTATTAATCTACATAAGAATACCAACAATTGTGCACATTTTCATGGGGATTGAGCGAGAAGCATATGATAAACCGTGTGTATGTCAGAGAGAGGCACACCACAAATATGCAAAAAATTGATTTTATTGGCCCAGCCTTTCAGCTCTGATAAGAGCACTTGATAAAGGCTCCCGAGGGTAGCCAGAACAAGACCTTTTGTTATTTTTGTAAAGTATCTTCTAGGTACTCTGTTAGTAGCACATGATAAAATATGCGCCTTGTATTTATCTTTTATTTATATAGCGCCTACACCTGTACTTGGTGCTTTGCAAGAGACAATACAGTACAGGGAATTATAGTACAATAAGCGCAACACGAGATCAGAAAACGGGAAAGGAAATCCCTGGATGGAGCAGTATTGCTCCCTCTAAGGCTGCGCTTATAGTGCTGGTGACAGCGACGCGACGTCACAACAAAGGCATTGCCGCCGTCGCGTGCGCTTATAGTAAAGACGGCGCGACGGCTTGGTCGCGATCGCTGGAAGTCATCTCAATTTGATTTTTCGAGCGACCGCAGCCTGACGTCGCTGGCACTATAATCGCAGCCTTTGTGTTAAGATCTTGCTCCACATCCAGTTATAAATGATTCATTGCACTTTACAGTGTGTGCAGTTCTGTACTTAAGAGTTAGCAGGCCCATCCTTGTTAACCATGAGCACATTCTAATAACTCCTAATCAGTGACTTGCAGCTTTTTGCCATCATTGGTCCTGGACGTCAATGGAGTGTCACAGATAGATAGAAATCTGCACTTCAACATTAAAATGAAAATCTTCGGTCCTCATCCCCCTAAAGTGTCTCAGATTTAGGAGACTGATATCTTCGCCAGGAGTTGGCAGTGGGACCCTGAACCTATGTGCTAGCATAGTGCAATTACCAATGGAAGTGTCTATTTACCCAGCTGCCAGCTCTATAACCTCCCTCTCCCTTATTTACCCGTCCTCTATATAACCTCCTCCCTCTCCCTTATTAACCCGCCAGTCTGCTCTATATAACCTCCCTCTCCCTTTAATTAAATGGTGGCCGGCGGTATATAACCTCCTCCCCCTCCCTTAGCTGGCAGTGGTTTTCTCCTGGGTTAGGGTAAGCGGTTGGTTTGTTTGGGTTTTTAGGCTGGCATATTAGGATTAGGTTACCCTATTACGGTTAAAGCAGGCTTTAGGCTGGCAGGTTAGGGTCCGGCTGAGCACGTCTTTTATTGAACCAGCTGCCGATATTGACATAAGGTTGACCAAGTGCCTTTCTTACCCAGCGAGCCTTTTCCAATAGGCTTCTCCTCAGTGTTTTCCCACCGATCACGTATGCTTTTCTGACTATGGCTGCACTAATGGTGACGGTGACAGCGACGCTGACGTCGCACTGTGGTCGCTGGAAAAATCAAATTGAAGTGACTTCCAGCGATTGCGACCAAGCTGTCGCGCCTACGACAAGTGCACGTGATGGCGTCAATACATTTGTTTTGAAGTAGTGAAGTAGAGTCACAGATGCAAAGGGAGGAATCCAAACTGATTGATCCTTGCTAAAGGGAATATAAACTACCTTTTGCAGTCTTTGAGCAGAGACTGTGCCATAATACACAAATTACACACCTTGTTCACTCTTAAGTGTGCATGGGGTTTAGGGGGGTGGGGTTAATCTTTAAACTTCGATAGTGCCAAATCCGGGGAATGTCGCACAAAGTCTAATTTAAATCACCTTTTGATGAATAAACCCTTTTAACTGTTGCTTTAAGGTACTAGCAGAGCTGTGGGCACTGACCGGCTTTTAGGACAAGGAGTTGAGCTTTTTCATACACTGAGCTGTCTCATTCCCAGGAGGGCTGGATTTATCTGAACTGTCTCTGGCTGTCAGAAGCACTGGGTTGAGCTCTATGGCTACCAAACATGCTGGGCTTATCTGAGCGATGTCATGCACAGTTAACCAATGTATTGCTTTTAGCTGAGCTGGCTACCAGGAGGGCTTTGTTAGCTGAGCGGTCTCATTCTTTGAGCAGTCTCTGTATAGGAGGGCTAGCTTAGATGAGCTGTCTCTCTATACCAGGGAGAGGGATGGGTTAGCTGAGCTGTCTCATGCAATGGCCAGCCTCTGTATAGGAGGGCTGGGTTAGCTGAGGTGTCTCTCTACAGGGGGGCTGGTTTAGCTGAACTGTCTCATGCACTAGGCAGTCTGTACAGGAAGGCTGGGTGAGGTGTCTCTGTACAGGAGGGTTGGGTTAGCTGAGCTGTCTCTGTATAGGAGGGCTGGGTTAGCTGAGCTGTCTCTATAGGAGGGTTGGGTTAGCTGAGCTGTCTCTGTATAGGAGGGCTGGGTTAGCTGAGCTGTCTCTATAGGAGGGTTGGGTTAGCTGAGCTGTCTCTGTATAGGAGGGCTGACTTAGCTGAGCTGTCTCTATAGGAGGGCTGGCTGAGCTGTCTGTATAGGAGGGCTGGGTTAGCTGAGGTGTCTCTGTACAGGAGGGCTGGCTTAGCTGAGCTGTCTCTGTATAGGAGGGCTGGGTTAGCCGAGCTGTCTCTCTCTCTCTGTACAGGAGGGCTGGCTTAGCTGAGCTGTCTCTGTATAGGAGGGCTGGCTGCGTCCTGTAATAGAGGGGCTGGCTAGTGAGCTGTCTCTCTTGTATAGGAGGGCTGGGTTGCTGATCTTCTCTGGTATAGAGGGCTGGCTGAGCTGTCTGTATTAGGAGGCGCTTAGGTACTTCTCTCGAAAAGCTGGTAGCGATGTCTCTCTCTGTATAGGAGGGCTGGGTTAGCCGAGCTGTCTCTCTCTCTCTGTACAGGAGGGCTGGCTTAGCTGAGCTGTCTCATGCACTGGGCAGTCTGTACAGGAGGGCTGGGTTAGCTGAGCTGTCTCATGCACTCCCAAGTCTCTGCCTCTCCTCCCCCCAAGTCCCTTTAAAGATGGCGGCGCCGTGCCCTGCCGCTCCTGTCACAATGCGCTGAGCCTCCCCCTCGGCATCCTACACAAACACAGCCCTGTCTCCCCCCTACCCTCCCTCTCCCCCAGGAAAGAAAATGTCCAAACCCAGCGACGGAAGGACAGGAGACACCTTGGAACCGTCCCGGACCGGGGGCACCAACGAGAACCACCCGAAAATGAACGGGGTCGGTCGGATCTATTCACTTTTATTACCCAGAGCAACCTTACATACTACTTTCCAGAACCCAAGAGGTTAAATGTACAACTGGGGGATCCTCCGAGGTTAAATGTGTGGTTCTAGTTGCCATGTACCCAAAGTTTAAATTGTATAGTGATTAAATGAACGGGAGATATATGGGGGGAGGGTCACCCTTATTCTGCATGTTTCAGTACTTGGGGTGTTATAATTTGGGGGATTATAGAGGCAAAAAAAAAACCAATGTTGCAAATGGGATGTGTACTGTTCTGCTAACTTCTGATGCAGCTTGGAATGGGTTAACAGATTGCAGGAGTTGGTATGTCAATTTGGCAGTCAAATGGTTAAATAAATGCACAGATCTTTCCTGTGTACACCTATATCCGTCCCTGGAGGGGTTAAACGACTCCTGTCCAATTCTTGTCCACGCATATAAATAAACAACCTTATTTGCCCCTAAATCCCTAGGAAGGCTGGTGTCCAGTTTGTGTGAGGTTTATTGAAGGGAACTTGTTTTGGGGGAGGGAGAGGGAGAGGGGGGGTTTATGATGGACAGACACCATAATGATAAACAGACTGGATATTGGCTTTAATTGTACATGCATTAACCTCTTTGCTGCCAAAGGATATGGAAAGGATTAAACTGGATTTCTGGGTTGCATCTAAACGTAATGCTTTGGTTATGGGTTTTTATGAAATTAGCCATAAGGACAACTCTAAGCCCAATATTAAAAGTAATATATATTTTTACATGTAAGTAGTAACGTCCGCTTAGAGAGGCCAATTACTTTGTTAAGTTTACATGTTAATGGCATACGGAATGCTTTTAATAGTTTGCACAATTCCATGGCACTGTCTAAATCAGGGGTCTCAAACTTAGCCCTCAAGGGCCAACAGACCAGGTTTTATGGATATCCCTGCTTCAGCACAGGTGGCCCAGTCTTTGACTGACTAAGCCACCTGTGCTGAAGCAGGGATATCCATAAAAGCTGGCCAGTTGGTGGCCCTTGAGGACTGAGTTTGAGACCCCTGGTCTAAAACTTTTGGTTGAGTTCAACAAAAATAACACTTTGCATGATGTTTTATCTCACCAACCTAGCAGTCTTAGGCTGAGTCCCCGCTGGCGCAAAGCGCGCTCATGCTTGCAGAGCGCTTCAAGCATGAGCGCCGGGTGTCCTGTTATTTACGCATTTAACGCGCGCTGGAGAGTTAGATTTTTTTGTTTACATAAGTGCCAGTGAGCGTGGGGACTTGCATATATAGATATCTGTAAGTAACCGTGCCCGCTCAGCGCTAGCGGGGATGCAGCCTTATATTTGTGTGTATATGGCTACTGTGGCTTGTGAATGTAGAATGTTACTGAACTACTCTGACCAATGGACAACTGTTTCCCTTCTCCAGGAATTGGTATTTATAGGCCAGTCCAAAATATACTCATATATGAGCCCAAGTAAATTTCTCAGCGTTCGTCCGCCCCTGCAAGAAGAAAATTCAGTCACACACCATGAAGGGAAAGGTCCGGGAAAAACACCAGGCGAAACGCACAAAAAAGCGGAAGGTATGTGTTTTTGTTTTGTTGTACTGAGCCTTTGTATAAATGGGCACACGCATGAATCTAATGCAGGTTAACTAATGCATCTAAAATGCACGCTGCAGCAAAAAAATTAAAGATTAATGATCAAATATCATTAATATTGATTGTGTGCTAGCAATATTTGGACAAAACAAGTAAACTTGTCTCACGTATGTGTTGGTTATCATTAATGTAATTAATGTGGTTATCATTATAATGTAATGCAGCAACATGACTAATGCAAGCAGTGTTTCTCACTGCAGCATATCAATATTTTGCATAATGACCCTTCCATGGTTGTTATAGTGAAAAAGAATTCACGGTTTATCATCTCTGCACCTCTGATACCAATACCTAGTTTTAGCTGTTCATTTTCTTCAAAAAGTTGAGATTCCACAAGCCGTGGCGATCTCCCTCTCATTCAGGTGTCCTTTGTGCTTAAAATATTATCAAAAAAAGCTTTGAGCATAAACATGTGGACCACTTACCAACCTAATTATGCCCAAGTAGCACAAAATATTTTGAAAGCTGAAAGGCCCGCTATTTAATAAAGACGGCATACCACTACTGTTTAGCACATTGAGGTTAAGGAAACTCTTACATTTGACACTTAAATACTCAAAATATATCATTTGCATCTGTTACGTAGGCTGAAATTGTAGTTTGGTGGCAAGAACGCAGCCTTTGAAGAATGTGAAACCTGGTTCAAATCCCATTTGTATCCTCTCCTTGTGACCTGGGCAAGTGACTTTATCTTCCTTTGCCTCAGGCACTAAAATTAGAATGTAAGCTCTTTGGGGCAGTAATGTACACTGTAATAAAATAATATATTTTTCATCAGCCCTTGTCGATCCACTGCTTGATGAAGGCCTCTCCAATGATCATCCAGGTACTGCAGCTGCAAGCCTCTTCTTCCCGATGCTCAAACACATTTTTTTTAAATTTCATCCACCCATCTTGCTTTTGGTCGTCGTCTTGGTCTTTTTAATTTCCTTTGGAATCCAGTCGAGTTCCATCTTTGTCCAACGATGGTCATTTCTTCTTGCGATATGTCCCCCTCACTGCCATTTTAATTACTTAAGCTTTTATGTCAGACTTTTGTTTGGTTTCAAACCCATTCCTTCTTTTTCCTGTCTCTGTGGGCAATACCCATCATACATCTCTCCATACTGAGTAGTCTGAAGCTTCTGTGTTATCTTCGGACTTGGGGTCCAAGTTTCACATTCATACGTAAGCACATGCAGGGTCACAGTGGTCAAAAACTTTACTCTTGGAAGTAGAAGGTTCTTGCTTCTTCCCAACGCCTTCATCCCATCTTCATTCTCCTATTGATTTCATTCAAAAGTTTCTCCTTCATTGTTACTTGCTGGCCAAGGTAGACATGGTCGTCGACTTCTCCCTAGTTCTATTCCATTTATTTCAATCTTTACAGAGGTGTACACATTTGTTTAACATCACTTTGGTCTTCATGAGATTCATATGGAGGCCACCTTCTTACTTGCAGCGGCGAGTTCTCCAATTTGCAAGAGGTCTTCTGGACTTGTGGCAAATAAAAGTTATCTGCCAATCAGAGTGTGACCCAAGTGTTCACATTTTGAGTTTGATTTCTTTGTTTTCCCAGTTAAATGTCTTGAACAATTCTTCAAGTGTTGCTTTGGTGACATGGTGTCTCCCCTTGCTGATCCTTCTTCTCTTGCTTGTATCTTCATGTAATCTAATGGTTCATGTCGCATTCTTGTAAATGTTCTTTATAATATCAATGTCCGCTTCAACCCAGTCTTCGTAATGCACGTGGAACCACTGAGGTGTAGACAGAATCAAATGCTTTTTTATAATTTTCTATAATGGACACATTACATGCATCACAAATAAATGTTTCCGCTAACAAGCAAGGGTTTTTATGTATGTTATATTTTAGTTGAGAAAAGGAAAAGTGTTCATGCAACAGAACCGACGGTGAAACCTGGAGAACACAAGGAAAGTGGATGTAATTCTTCTGAACCATTTCCTGGCCACAAACTAGAAGTGACGGAGACGCAGAAAAACGTAGCATTGCCACCTGCTGTCAAGAAACCAGAAACTCCGAAGATGGTCAAAGTGAAGCCGACAAGAAGGAAGTGAGTGGGAGGGGTGGCGAGGGGGGGAGGGTTTGTGTTTGGGGTGTGTCTGAAATATGATGCAGAATGTGGCTTTTTTTTTTTATGGCTGTCAAAACCATAACTGGCCAGCAAAGGAGATTAACACCTTCACTGCCACTCCCAAGCAGTGTTGCTGGCAGTGGAGGGGTTAAAGAAGCTGAACCTCTCCATTTTCAGCTAAATTGGCCCTCCTATAGGAAGCCACAGTCTATGTTGCAGCTTCCTATTGGCCTGAGACTTGCAGCCATTTTGTTTCCCTGGAGAAGTTACTGGAAGGTATATTGCGAACTGAGGAGTCCCCATAGCGGAAAATTGTGTTTGGCTCCTTTTTTATAAAGAAAAATACAATCATGGATTCGGCAGCACCAATTCTTTAACCCCTTTTTCGTGCCCTAATGACGTACGGTGTACGTCAAGAAAAGTGCCACCCCTGGGTCCCTTATTACAAACCCTGTATGTCATTGGCCGTTACTCACCTTTTAGGGGCTGTACTTGCCCGTGCCCGTACCCTCCCCATTACATCTGGCCGTCTGCCAAAACTGCTTGGTCACATGATCTTCCCCACAGAACTTTGCATCTTTGGTCCTCTGCTGCTGCACTGACAGCCATTTAGTGAACCCCCGAGCCGAATCTTCACCGACCGATCGGCAATTTAGCTAATTACATCGTCTGGATTGTATTGATACACATATTAAAGAGGGGAAAAATAAATATTATATATATTTTTTTTTTAACGGCAACTTGGGACTGCTGCTTTAAGGTAGGAGACACAAACTGTTATTGGAAACCAGAAATGGTCTCCTTGTGACCTAATGGCCCCTTTTCAGAGTCACTACATTATTTTATATGCTGGAGACTTTTTTTTTTTCCCTTATGCAATTGTTTTTTTCATGGTTTGTTGACCATCTTGTGAAGGATCAAATATATTTTCAATAGGAGCAGATAAAATCTTTATTGGCTTGATTTGGTATTGGATAGCAAGAGGACAACTGCAAAACCTTTTCCTCATTTTTAAATATTTTTTTTCCCCCCCCCCCCCCCCCTCTATTTTTTTTTTTTTACAGGGTTCAAGCAAAGAATTCTCCAAACAGGAAAGTTACTGATTATTTCCCTATTAGACGAAGCTGTAGGAAGAGTAAAACGGAGCTACAGGTACATAATGTGTGTGTTTAGGAGTTTGGCTTCAGAAATTCCAAAACACTTTCTTGTGAAATCATGTATCAATAACTCTGCACCTTCTCCTATAGTGCGAAGAAAAGAAGAGAATAGATGAATTGATTAAAACTGGCGAAGAAGATGGGATGAAGGTAATTTATTCTCCATCACTTTGTGCCATTTGGGGTGTAGATTAAAAACTAATAATGCCTATTGTTAAAGGCTGATTGTAAGCATATTTCATTGATCCTAGTGCAGGAGTGGCCAACTCCAGTTCTCAAGGGCCACCAACAAGCCAGGTTGTAAGGATATCCCTGGTTCAGCACAGGGTGGGGCAGTTGTTGACTGAGCCACCTGTGCTGAAGCAGGGACATCCCTAATACCTGGCCTGTTTGTGGCTTTTGATGACTGGAGTTGGCCACTCCTGCACTAGGATCAATGTAAGCATATTTCAATCAGCCTTTAACAATAGGCAGCATTAGTTTTTAATCTACACAACTTGCACAGCCACCCCTATCCTAGTGTAACTTGCAATACACGTGTGTGTGTGTGTGTGTGTATATACACTGAGTGAAGGATCTACTATGCTTATGTACACTTAAAGATCGATAAACAGCATTGTGTGTATGTGTACATAGGTGGATCTCATTACATCTAGTTTTGTATATATGTTTATATAGATTAGATACAAAAATGAAGAACCACTTAAGTAGTTGGTGTTGAGATCCAAACCCTAAAATAAAGGGGTTCCCAAATGGTGCTTGGAGCTAATAAAGATTAGTGACACTACTTTAAATAGATAGATATATCTTAATGATACCTGTGGTTAGAACTGGTCTAGGTGTGTTTTTTTTGCTCTTTACTTGTACTAGTTTGCACTTGATGGTAGTCAGAACGTTCTTTTCAATGGTGCAGTGTAGCCAGGGAGTGCAAAGGTCATTCTGCCGTGAGACTATGCTACTGCATATTGTTGCTTTTTGCGTAAATACACTTGTCCTGTGGTGTTTGTGCTTTTTTATAGGTTCTGTTGTTAGTTTTTGTACAATCGCTATGTACATTACACAATGTAAATACTCTTACAAAGCTTTGCTTGACATTGTTCCTTCTGCCCAGGTTGATGTTATTCTCGGCAAAGGGAGAGGGGTGATAGCAACAAAACACTTTCCTCGAGGGGCGTTCGTGGTAGAGTACCACGGGGACCTCATAGAGATCACGGACGCTAAAAGGCGAGAAGCGTTGTATGCACAAGATATATCAACTGGCTGCTACATGTACTACTTCCAATATCTAAACAAGACCTATTGGTGAGTGTGTTCCTTCCACCTCTCTCTCTTTTAATGAGGTTTCCAACACCAGAAAAGGTAATCGGTGCTTAACCCTTTAGCTGCCAGAGGGGCTAGCACCGCAAAATCCTTGTTGGCGGGGTAGGGGTTAACTCGGGGGTGGCCAACTCCAGTCCTCAAGGGCCACCAACAGGTCAGGCTTTCAGGATATTCCTGCTTCAGCACAGGTGGCTCAATCAACAACTGCACCACCTGTGCTGAAGCAGGGATATCCTTAAAACCTGACCTGTCGGTGGCCCTTGGAGTTGGGTTGGCCACCGCAGGGTTACCACCTCTGCTGCCAGAAGAGCCAATGAAGGGGTTAATGGCGCATTCATTGGTGTGCGGTTTATAAAATAAATATTGTATGAAGAATATGCTTCCTCTCTCATCCCTTGCAGAGAAGCATTGAGTCTTCTCTAGGCAGCCTGCTTTATATAAGCTTATTTTTCCATTATTACCCATGTTGGAATTCAGTCATGTACGTACTATTAGGTGCACTTCCGCATGAAAGGAAAGATCTGAAAGGGACCTACTAGCAACACAAAAATTAAAGCAAAAAATAAATAAATCATGGGATATAATCCATACTGATGGATGGATTCACCAAGTTTCTGCAATAGGTATCTAAACTCTATCCTGAGTGAATGGTAGTTAAGGTCAGATCAAGCTCCATTACCCCTTATTATAGGCTAATGCTGTTAAATTATTGAAATCCCGGCTTTCTGGTTAAAATTCCGGGCATTATCCAATTAGTAATGGCCTGGAATTTTTGGCACCGTGACAACTTTTTCAGCCAATCCGCTTTCAGTTCTCATTCACAAAGAGTGAGATCAGCTCTGACAGGGGAGGCGATTGGACAGGAGGCAGCAGCAAGGCACTGACTCCTCCCCCTCTCTGCCTGCAGCCGGGCACTGACTCCTCCCCCCCACCCTGCAGCCAGGCACTGACTCCTCCCCTGCCTGCGGCCAGGCACTGACTCCTCCCCCCCACCCTGCCTGCAGCCAGGCACTGACTCCCCCCCCACCTTGCCTGCAGCCAGGCACTGACTCCTCCCCCCCACCTTGCCTGTAGCCAGGCACTGACTCCTTCAAAAGTGTTCATTTTTTTTTAAAATGAAATGTGTGTTAAAAAAAAAAAAGCCTGCGTGTACCCTGTAATAGTAATAATCCCCTCGGGACAAGGCATTACTGGCCAATAATGCCCTGGCTGGGTTAAAGACCCTCGGCTTCGCCTCGGGCCTTCAACTCTTCCAGCCAGGGCATTATTGACCAGTAATGCCCTTTTCTTCAGGGATTATTACTTAAATAAAGCATTAGCGAAACCCAGTGACAGGATTAACAGAACCGTAGTAACATTCTGACTGTCTCCCTGTGGAGCTTTCAACTCCTGGTTAGGTTGCTGCATTATGGTGTAAAATAAATGATCGCAAAGCATGGGATCGGGTAGGGAGGCAGCTTTAGGGCCTACTTATTTGCAAAATGAAACCAATTTTGGAATAATGTATAAAATAAGTGAAAATACCATTACCTCTTAAGTGCAGGAAAGGCCTGAAGCCTGGAGCAGTCCACCCTACCCCCAGCTCCAGAGATGGTTTCCGGTGTTAATTTTTTAAAGGGAATTTAAATGGCCATCCAATAGGAAACCACAACCAGTGATGTTGCAGCGCCCTATTGGCCCACGATTTGGCAGCCATTGTTTCACGTCAGGGAAGTTGAAATTCGGTAACTTCATCAGTGTGTATCTTGGTAATCGGGGGAGTCCTTGGAGCTGAATATAGTGGCATTTGGTTCACCCCCTTTAAAGAAGCATTATTTTTTAGAAAGTTGCATTGCTAGACTCTGCCGCATTAATGTGCTAAAATAACAGTTCAGTCCATAATTCGCTTGCTTGTGGATTTTAGGGGATTTGTTGTGTGCGGTTTTTCCCTTTTTGTATGATCTCTTGTTTGCTAACATCTCTTTGTATCCATTCTCAGTGTTGATGCCACAAAAGAAAGCAGCCGCCTAGGCAGATTGATCAACCATAGCAAGACGGGCAACTGCCACACAAAGCTACACGACATCAACAATATACCTCATCTTATACTGATTGCTTCACGGGACATTAAAGCCGGGGAAGAATTATTATACGATTATGGCGACAGGAGCAGGTCTTCCATTGAAGCACATCCATGGCTCAAAAATTGACTCCAATTTCAGATAGACTTGACCCTTTTTTTACAGTTTGGTGAGCTGCTTGTTTGGTTTTAAATCCGCCTTTTTACATTAGCATATAAGCAAGTGACATGGATTTAAACAGGCTGTCTTAGATTACCAAAACTTTTATATTCAGTTTTGCATAGAGGTAAGTCGGTGCTTCTAAAGCATGCAATGAAATATTATGCAGTTTTTTTTAGGAGTGTGTAAATAAGAAAGAAAAAAAATCCAATGTTTTTCCGGTTTCATTATCTGTGCTAACAATTATTGTTAATCTTGTGGAAGGGTTATTGAAGGAACCTGTTCAATAGGGCAAATACAAAAATATCATCTCTAATCTTTAGCGGTAGCAAATTGAGGATCGGGGTTTAGCAGCAATCTGTTAACTATCTGACCGCCTAAATTAGTCTACATCGGACTGGGCAACTTAAGTCCTCCAAGGACCACCAACAGGTCAGGTGTAGATCCATCCATGCATACTGCTGATCCGGGGACAAAATGACATTATTTCATACTTCTTTCCCCCTACATATTGAAAGCACCACAATACATAATGTGGGGCAAACAGGTTTAATCCCAGTGAAAATACTATTTAATATCCATACGTGTTCAGTTCCTCAAAGCTTGGGGAAAATACTGTAGTGCTGTACCCCCAGTTCACTGATCTCTGGCCATTTCTGTGCTTCTTGCCACTGCTGCCCCCACACATACCCATAAATTGCAGTACACACTGCCCTACAGAGCTAGTTTGTCACTTCTCGCCAAGGGCTTGGACCATAGAGGGCATGTACGGGGGACACAATTATGTTTGGAAAACAATTATATCCACCTTTGCTGTGAAAAGGGCCGACAGTAAATGTGACTTGTACAGCAATTCAGAATGAATGTGTAGTTTTTTTCATAGGGAGTAAACATGTAGCTTTTAAATCATTAGTAGATAAACTGAACATAGCGTACATCATTCCACGAAGATTCTTTACATTTCCTTGGTGCACACAACTATTGGGATTATGGAAGTTGACCAACTATTAAACATAATTGCCACCTAGTATCTTAGCCTTTTTACGTGGGTCCTTGTGTGGCAATGACTGAGAAAGCAGCACCTTACTAGAATCAAAATCTAATTGGGATTGTGTTCCTTCCCATGGCCGTGCCTGGTTTAAGAATGAATGTATGGCTTTTCTGTAGATGATTTTTGCTCTTGCTTCAGAAGGCCATGCACAAACTGTTACTGTAATGGATCATTGCTCTAGAAGGAATTTTAATGCAGTCGGTGTAGAATTTATCAGGTTGAACAAATGTCAAATGTTTTATATTAAAAGAAATGAGGACTGTCTCAAAAAAAAAATATAAAAAAATAAAAAATATTTATTGGTAATGAGCACTGGACTGAACTTCTTACTGATGTATAGATATCACTAGATCTCAAACACAAGTGTTTGCTACAGAGGAAATACTGACCCCACAGAAGTACACTGCACTGTTCTGTGCAGCAGCTTCCCTGTGCTGGAGAAGACGCCCATTCAAATTGATAAGAAAACCTTCATTGCGGAGAAGTGATCTTCACCCCAGTGCATTCAATAAGCCCCAAAGGGGCTCATTTTGGGTTTTTGGCCGGTCACGGTGCAATCAGCCACTTCGGGACTTATTGAATCTGCGCCCAAGGGCCTCATTCTACATACCCCTAAGCGGCCATTGAAGTCGGAGGGTTTTCATCCGAAATGGCAGCTTTGGACTACAGGGCAGAATTCTGTATTTCTACCATGTGAGATTTCCTCTTGAAAAGATTGCCAAAACGTTGAGGATTTCTCAGGTGTTGTCTTTTTTTTTTTTTATAAACTTTTTTTTTTACATTATTTTGTTGACGTTTTTTCTGTATATACTGTATTTTACACATTGTCATTATAATTGATGTACATTTCTAGTGTGCAGACTTTTTTCTCCCTTACATTGCACTATTACAGTTTTCCAGCTGGAAGATGCACTTTGCTCTTACACCGTTATACTTTTTTTTTTTTTTCCATTTCTGAGTTTGTTTGCAGAAATCCTGATTGGGAAGTAAGTCGTATTATTTGCCTGCAACTGCATCATTAGTTGGGACATGAGATCTTAATTACTGCATCAAAAAAATAATGGAGATGTTGGTAGTCAGCTGGGAAATGACACAGCGGATATCGGTCATTCATAAATTCAGTATTTACTTTAACGCACCTTACATCTGTACTACGGAACTGAGGGGAAAGTCTGAGGGAGGGCTTTTCTTTATTATAACTTTGTGGCTAAGGAAATTATTCGATACAATTTATAATCTAGTTTTATTGGCAGTATATTAATTACTGAAGAAATCTAGGTCTGTAGATGGAAAAGTATTACATAGGAGCCTGCCACCCTGCATTGTATGTATACACAAGGGCACCACTAACTATACAGAGCAGGATTTCCACTCAGATTTAGAAGAGTAGATACCTTTCACAGATTAATATAGTAAATAAAAACGATACTCCAAGGCCTAAAGGGAAGAAAGCAATGTGCTGTAGTCCTGGCACTGCAAGGGTTAACATGACAATGCTGCTGCAATTGTTCATAAGCACCGTTTAAAGGACCAATCCAAGCATTTTTTTCCCTCCATTAATACAGATTTGAAGCAAGCGGTCTTTGGAGCTGAACCCCATTAATTTCAGTTCTGGGGGGACCCCCTTGCTCCCAGGGATACTTGCCTCCAAAAGGTGGGTGCTAATATCGCCTGCTGTTTAAAGCACCCATTCACATGGGCCAATAGGAAGCTGCACGAGATGACGACATGGCTTCCTATTAGTCCGGGAAAAGCAGCCATATAGTGAACCCTGAAGTGGCTACTGGCACCCACTACAGAGGTAAGCAACTCTGGAAGCAGGGGGGGGGGGGTCCCCAGAGCTGAAATGAATGGGGTTCAGCTTGAGACCCCTTGCTTCAATCATGTATGAAAACAGATTGGATTGTCTCTATAAACAATGTTGGAGGCAAAAGTATGTCTGCATATGAGTCTTCTACAAAACGACACTTTTTAAAACCAATTTAATCTGTTCATATAGAAAGGTTAAGAAATGCAAGTTGGCTTAAGACACATTGGTGGTATGTTCAATATGTGCTTTTTACACTGTACAAAACAATTCTGTATGGGACTGGCCAACTTAATAAACCAAATTATTAAATTCTTAAACTTGCAGCTCTCGCTATTGGCAATACCATACTATCTCATTGTCCCTTGAAGGTCATCTTGGATTTCAATCTTTTGTTAAGGTTCCTATTGAGCTATCGCTGTAAATTTTGCTACAGGAGGCGGTTAACATGGGTAAGTGTCCCACACAAATGTATTTTCATAGTTGTGGGTCTTTGTCCATGTTGGATATAATACTGATTATTTTTGTTCCCATTTTCACGTAATTGAAAGTAGTCTAGTTTGGTTAATTAGACTCATTAAGTGTGAGAGTATTTGAAAGATTTTCATGAAAGTACAAAGCATCAAAAACAGGATGAGACCTGGTAAAGCCAGTATCGATGCCGATTCTTGGATATACGCTAGTAACAAATTGCTTAATGTTCTCAAACGTTGTATTTGATGGACAGTGATTTCGGATTTTGAGTATCGTAAAACAAATTTGGGGAATCAGGCAGACATTGGCAGGCACTGTATATTCGGGTTAGGCCACAAAGAATGAAGTTAACATATAAAAACAATGGATTTACAGGCACAAGCCTAAAATAACACAAAAATAAAATATACAAGGTAAAAGGAAACCGAATCATACGACCGCACAGAAAACACTTCATTACGTTTGATTCCCTTGTTTAAAGGAAAACCTGTTTTGGGGAAAAGGGAGAGAGTCACAATTAGACCAAACAAAAAAAAAACTCCCTATCCAAAGCTTGTTTTTCTGACGAACCTTGCTACCGCTTACAGAAAATAGTCATCTCATGCAATTTAAGGCCAGGTCGCTGTGGCGTGTGCGCCACACACCACAGCACAGCCCCCTATGGGGCAAACCCCAGTGGCCGTGTGTGTGGGCACGCAAAGTGCTGTGACACGTACGCTGGCAGGGAAGGCAAGAGTTTTGTCTTCCCATGCTTGGCGGGCAGCCAATGGAAGGGGAGATATGCCTCGCCCCCACCCATACCATCGCTCCCCTACAGACCGCCGATCGTGGCTGTAGTGTGTGCAATCGCCGCCATGCGCGTGTGCAGCAGTGAGAACTGGGGCCACAGCCTAACTCTAGCTGCTGGAGAGACAGCCGTATTGAAGGGGACGTGCAATAAAATATAGAGTATGTTTAAAAAACAAAAAAAACAAATATGATTCCGAGGTGTGTAAGTTGTCACCTCTACGGTGGATTTCCAGCAGCGCTATTTTGATCTACATTACAGCATCCGAAGGGAGGTGGAGAAGCGTGCTCATGTTCATTAATTACAGCTTCGGTAGGAAATTTTGAACACTAACAAAGCGTCACTAAACCATTACAGCTCACTGCGAAGTGGTTGTACAAAATGGAATGGTATTCATTCATTGTGTATATATCTGGTGAAGAATGCAGGGTGTGGGTGGCCTGACTGCATGCCATCTGTATCTTACAATCTACCTAGCTCAGGAACTTTGACACAGCAGTAAATACTCACATTCGTTTTATCCTTTTATCTTTGTTTTTTCCGTTTGGTCTCGGAGAGCTGGTGATTATGGATTCATTTTCTATTGTTACAATGTGGTCTTCAGTTGGAGGAATGATGCCACTGAAATAACACAAGGGATATTGTATAGTCCCGACTTCCAAAACTTGCCTAATATTCCAATATTTCTTTCCTCATAATTGTGTCTATTGATACAACATAGAACATATTGTGTATTATTGTTATCCTGTGGGCTCATGGGACATTATAAAAATCCCCTAGGCTCCTTCACACATATCCAACCATAATCTCTGTGTTGAAGTGGTAAAGCCAATAACGCTTGGTATCTCGACCTCCTACTGTTCTTCCTCAAACACCTCCATGTTGATTTTTCTCACCAGGCACTCTCTCCCATGCAGACACCAGACATGTTCATTTCCCAATGTCTAGGATTAAATTGTAAACTCTTAGGCTAAGGCCCCGCAGCACGCGCCCGCACGGCCGCCTTGCTTGGCGGCGCGTGCAATTCACTGCACCGCAATCTGCAGTGATTTTTTTCCCCCGGGGCGTGGCCAAAACAGGTGGGGGGGGGGCGCAGCCATGACGTGAGGGGGTGGGACCATCACACAGCTCCACAGCGCAGGCCCTCAGTCACACTCTCACACACACGGGGGGGTGAATTGAGAGGAGAAGGGGGAAGCAGGAGGGGGGGGGAAATCGGAAGCAGAGGGGGGAAATCGAAGCAGGGGGAGGTGATCGGAGCAGAGGGGGGAATCGGAACGGGGGGGATCGGAGCAGAGGGTGGAATCGGAACGGGGGGGGGGGATATCGGATTGGCTGCCTTGCGTGTCACGTGACGTGGAACTCGCCGAAACCACAAGCTCCTTGTAGCTTCGGCTGGCTGACGCGTCACAGCATGCAGTCAGCCACGCCGGAAGGAGCCAGCGGGGACATCCAGACCGGAGGCAAGCAGCTGGTGGAACGAGGCCGCGCGCGCGGCCGGACCAAGGCCTTAGGGGGTAGGGAATTCCCTCTCTGCCTTCTGAATTTACCCTAATAACATTGTTTGTCTAATATTACTAACCATGCAGTGCAACACTTAATATCACAAAGGTTCTAAATGGATAATTCTTATGTCTCTATAGAAAAGCTGTAAATGAATTCCATATTTGTCTTGTTAAAGCTGAGCTTTCATGTAAAATAGCAGTTCTATCTTATCTCCTTTTAGTGTTTTCGATTGTATAACGCAGGCATGAATTAGATTAATAATAATAGATTGTTCTTGTATAGTGCTGCTAGTTTTACGTAGCGCTTTACAGAGACATTTTGCCCATGGTCACAAGGAGCCGACACCAGGAAGTGAACCAAGTTCCCCTGCTTCAGACTCAGTGCCAGTCAGTGTCTTTACTCACTGAGCCACTCCTCCCTTTAGATTTACCTTTTATAGCACTGCAATTCCTCTTGGGCCACCAGAAGTTGAACTTTCAGCTTGTTTCTTTCTTGCAGCACGTCTCTCAACTCCTGCAGTGTGAATCGAGGACGGTTTGGGTCTGTAAGATCGATTACCATTTTATCTTGTCCAATACCCACCTGTAAAACAAGGATTATTGTGTGTTTAATCCTAGATTTAGAATGGAAGCAGATGGTGTGAGCGAAACAAAATGTAACATGATTTCAAGATGAATAAATATTATTTTTCTACTCCGTTATTCTAAACACAGCTCCTATAATTAAGTCTGTCTGATTGACCTGCAGGGTTTTATTATCCCATCAGTGACTTCCCAACAGGCCCGTTAGCGTGGAAGAAGGGGCGGACATTTTTGCCGCCGTGGCCCCAGGCCCAACGGGACTAAGGGAAATCTGTCACTGACTAGAACAATTAAATGAAAAATCTAGTTACAGGATGGAGGTTTCAAATTACAGAACTACTTCAGAAATAAGCAAATAATTCTGTTACTTTTGCTATGGGTCAACTGAAGGCTTAAATTTAAAACATAGCTGGGCCCATGGATGTTTCCACTGGGAGATATTACCTTCACTGTGTTATCTGTTATTCTCCAAAATGGATCCAGAGAACGTTGGACGTGAACTCCTTTGCAACAACGCAACATGCTGCAGATCCCTCTGCCAATGGATGAGTTTACAGGGTTGTGAACTCTTGAAATCACTGTACAACTACTTTTTAAAAAATATTTATTTCAACTTAGATTGTAAGCTCCCGGGACAGGTATTTTATTTTTGTGGCACTTATAGTATTATAATTCCCTGTATTGTACTGGCGTTTTCCAAAGTGCTGCCTACATTGTTGGCACAATAAAAAATATACAAAATAGGTGAACACAGAGAATTTGTTTTTGTTTTTGTCCCTTTCTGAAAGTGAAAAGGGCGAAGGGGCTTATGTATATATCATTTTATTGATATAGCACCAACAATCTACGCAATTCTTTACAACATTACAATAGACGGTAAATCAATTACAAACAATGGGAATAACTGCAACAGGTAAATGACAATATAAGGCAAAAGGAGACCTTGCCCCAAAGAGCTTACAATCTAAGTGTATGATCTCTTGATACCAGCCACAGTACCACTACTTTTAGCTGCCGATAAAGATCCTCCAGCTCCTCAGTTACCTGTCCTGACCCTGCCTGGGCTCCGTCCGTCCGCAGCCTCTGCACCTCGTCCCTCAGGTTGTCCCTCTCCATCCTCAGCTCTTCGGCCGCCAGGCTGGACCGGTTGACCAGGGCCTCCAACACCTCCAAGACCCGCACGATCTTAAACTGCAGCTCGGACACGGTGTCGGACACTCGAGCCTCCCGGCTGATCTTCAACAGGTCCCGGCCTACGACGTGGGAGATGTCGTACACATCCTCCACGGTCATCTGGAAGGGGTCCTTGTCCAAGGCTGCCTCGGGGCCCAGGTCCTCCGGCTCCATCTCCACGGACATCACGCACTTCCCCGGATTGGGCCTCCGTCCCTGTCTCTGTCACCCACTTCCTCTTCACAAGTCGCTGCACTTCGGTAGCGGTTGCCATGGCGACGGCATTCTTTACACCTACCTTCCCGGCCAACGAGGGTGCGCGCGCTGTGTATTTTACCCAGCCAATCAGGGCTCACCTGTACTGGCACGTGGTTGCGCGGCTGCGGCTCAAGCCTCGTTTTGGTATACCGAAGCGTTTGGCCAATCCAAAAGATTGTTTGGGATGCCAGCAGTGTCTTGATTGGCTGAGGCGATGAGCGCGGTCGCCTAGGTCATTGCTAGAGCGACGTGTGTGGCTGGTGATATGGTGGCTGCTGGTACCTCAGGGGTTCCTGCGTTTCAGTAGGTCACTACTCCTGTTATTGTCAGTGTAAGCTGAGTATACATCGCGCATGGCTGGTTATTTCTAAGATTTGTAAGAGAAGTGTATGTTCACTTGGCAGCCGGCTCTGTGACCTCCTGCCTGCGTTATATCCCGCAGTGGGTTTCTCACAGATTTGTAGGATTTTGAGTGTTGGGTTCAGGCTGGCATGTTGGAGTCCAGGATTGCATGTTAGGGTTGGACTCGCATGTTGGGTTTAGGCTTGCATATTAGGGTTGGGATAAGGGTTAGACTTTAAGTAATTTATTGTGCTGCCTTTTAAATAAGGCTGAACAATGCCTCAAATATATATCTGTACTGTTTTAGCTGAGCTTAATAATCAAAAACGTATAGACAATACCGTTCTGTGGCATATATATATATCATTGACAACTTAATAGTCACAATGAACACACACCCAGGAACATTGGGCACGTGATAATAGGTCCACTCTAGTTCCTCTGTTAGTGGGATATTGGAGCTTATAAGCAAGTGAATAGTTGCTCTGAAGGCATGGTAACACATGCAGTTTATTATATGCAAAGATAATTTTACTAATAAAACCATAGTAATCTGGATTTGTGTGCATGTAGCAGAAGTAGGGATAACTTCCCTGTAGTACTGATTTAGTTTATGAAATCCATTATCAGTCTTCAAGCTGCTTTTTGTTAGCTGAAGGTTCAGAGCTTCAAACAATGGGGGACAGGCAGGTGTGTGCGCCTCTGCTCTCTCACACAAGCAGAAATGGGTACACCTGATTTTGATAGGGATATAAAAAATCAATTACAGTATCTGCTAAATCGGTACAGTTGTAAGGTTATGCGAATACCTACCCTAACCAGCTTACCTAACTTGTTATCTCTTTGGGGCATGTGTGAATTTATTGTAATAAATTGTGCTTTTCAATCGGGCTGTAACCTCTTTGGATAACATCTGTGTATTGTTAAATTACACACGATGGTTGTAAGATGAAGAACATCTAAGATAACCGCTATTATAAATGTGAGCCACAGAAAATAAATATTGGTTATGTTTGTGACTTTGTAAATGCTAAATATTTATCAATTTCTACCAACTATAATTAAAATACAGTAATCTATTTTCTTTGCCACAAGAAAGTGTGGCAAAAAATGACTAATACAATATTAAAAGGAAGATCTTAGAATAAATTTCAAGGTGTTGGCATATTAAGTAAATGTATAACTGTTACAATATATTTGCTTCAGTGATTTATTCATTTCCTTTTCATTTAGAAAATGAGTGAATGGACACCTATAGCAAAAGCATACAACCCTCTCAAAGCCGGGAGTATTGATGGTACTGATGAAGAGCCCCATGATCGTGCAGTGCTCAGGGCAATTCTGGCCCGGTATGTACCAAATAAAGGAGTTAGTGGGGACCCCCATCTTACCCTGTTTGTATCCAGATTAAGCCAACAGACAACTGAAGAAAAACTAAAGGAGTCGTTTTCTCGTTATGGAGACATCAGGAAGATTCGGCTCGTTAGGGACTTGGTAACTGGTTTCTCGAAGGGCTACGCATTCATTGAATATAAACAAGAAAGCGCAATAATGAAAGCACACAGAGATGCCAACAAGCTGGTGATTGACCAGCATGAAGTGTTCGTGGACTTTGAACTGGAGCGAAATCTAAGAGGCTGGGTTCCTCGCAGGTTGGGAGGAGGGTTTGGGGGCAAGAAGGAATCTGGCCAGCTGAGATTTGGTGGTCGTGACCGACCTTTTCGGAAGCCCATCAATCTGCCAATGTTTGCAAATCATGTTAACGCAGAGGGACGTGGAGAAAGGAGAGAAAGATCTCGCTCAAGAGAGAGAGCTCGGGAATGGAGGGGGATGAGGAATGAGTATGGGAGGGACACTAGGTGGCAAGAGAAAGAGAGGTCACAGAGCAGGGGTGACAAAGAACGGAATGCAGAAAGACACTCCAAGAACGACAGGAGCAGAGACAGGGAAAGAAGTGATAAAGACAGGCGAAAGAAAGATAGCAAGAGGGAGAAAAGCAGAGAAAGAGATGACAGAAAACGGAGAGATGAGGAACATGACAGGTAGAGAAGGCTTTTTACGTTTAGCCAATGCTTGTTTTTTTCAGTTGAATATACATTACATTATAGTGCAGGGTGGGCCACTCTAGCCCTCAAGGGCCACCAACTGGTCATGTTTTCAGGATATCCCTGCTTCAGCACAGGTCGTTCGGTCTTTCACTGAACCACTGATTGAGCCACCTGTGCTTAAGCAGGGATATCCTAAAAGCCTGACCTGTTGGTGGCCCTTGAGGATTGGAGTTGCCCACCCCTGCACTATAGTGTAAAACACAAGTGTCGCAGTACACACGACCATGCCATTTGGGTTTTAATCCACTGGACACAAAGCTATGGAAGGAAGGGGTGATATTTCATCATGTGTAGGACAATATTTAATAAATAAATAAAGACGCAAATGGTTAAATGGAGATCCTGTGATCCATTTTTAAACATGTATTTTCTTCATCGCAATTTATATGTTATATGTACAACTGCTGTTTTCTTTACTTGTATTTCCGTCCTCACAGGCAGTTAATAGGTTGAGCTGTTTAGTACACGAAGTCTCTTCAACAATTTCTAAAGTACAAATTTATTTCTTGCTTTGTAACAGGGTAAGCCACAAAGCAGTGTTATATGTTATCTTGGCACTAACCGTGTACGAAGACAAGAAAATCAGCACAAATACTGTTTTAAATTAAACCAAGTGAACACACTAGTGAGAGTAGGAGAATACATTTATACACTCCTCTGAAGTGGGGCAGCTCCAGATGTGGGCTCAATCCAAATCCTTGTAATAATCGCAGAAACAGAAGATCGGGAGCGCACTCATATCCAGGTGTATATAAAGACGTTGTAGGTGTAATTAAAAATAAATTGCTCACAATTTATTCTTTAACAATTTTCACTCATCTGTTTCCACTGGCCGTGTACGCAGTGCTTTACATAGCATTTTGTAGGCACACAGTCTCTTCTCCAAAGAGCTTACAATAATATAGGAAAGGAAGGTAAAGTGCCTAGCTCAACATCACAAAGAGGGCCGACACTGGGGTTCAAACTTGGTGCACCCACTCCAAACGCTGTGACATTGGCATGTGGCGCAAATGCCCATGCATTCATTACAGCTCCGTTTGTATCATTCTTCTTTTTTTTTTTTTTTTTTGCTTCTGGAAGAGACCCCCGTGTATTGCAAAGCAACGAAAGACTTAATCTTTAGTTTGTCAGTTTGTGAAGGAAAACCCGACCCCCAAGTCTGTAAAAAATGACCAGGCAAATATCAAAGTTTCAAATGTTTTAATATCCAAACCATTCTCTGTTAATACTGTAAAACCCATATGGCAAAACACAAGGCCCCAAGACTTTGTCTTTCGGTATCTACATTATCTACATGCTTTAGGCACTATGAACAAGGGGACACTACATTCACAGTCCTTTACAATATGTCTCAGGAGTACACTGCGGGGCCCACAAGTCTCCCTAGTGGATGTTGACTATGTCCACATCAGTAGTTAGAGGACCCTCATGTTGACATCGCTTCAATAACCATGTGCAAAATATCCCCTTGCTAAATGCACGTTAAATAAAAGCTAAGCAAGAAGTTGGTGTTTGTTAATTGACCCTTTTGCTGCCACTGGGGACTGCATTGCAGAGCAGTGAAAAGGGTTAAATCTACACGCGGTACCTTGTGTAGATACAGCACATCTCACCGCCTTGAAAATGTCACATACGGAACTAAAAGTAGCATTTTTCCATAGCTTGCTGGTCTACGTACATCAGGAGTGGCCAACTTCAGTCCTCAAGGGCCACCAACAGGTCAGGTTTTCAGGATATCCCTGCTCAAGCACAGGTGACTGTTAGAACTGAAGGGATACTGGTGTACACCGTGTAAGGGTGTCCTGTAGTGCAAGCATATTGCCGAATCCTAAAGTTCATTGTTTAGGGTAATTAAAGAAATCCAACTGGAAGCCACATGATTAACACTGTTACATCTGATGTAGTCACCCCCCCCCCCTCACCCCCCACCATTACCTCTTCTTTTTTTTCTGAAGCTCGGAGACGTTAAGGAGAAACCTCTCCCTGCTTGTAAACCCCAAAGGATTGATGGGATAAATCCCAGCACCTCCGGTTATTTCCCACGCAGGGTTTTCACTATAACCATTTTCTACGGTCTTTGTGTAAATGTAACCTGTGTGTAATCGCCAAACACAAGGTCCTAAACTGCATCAAACGGAAGGATTTAACATGACATGCCTAGTGAATGTGGACACTTCTGGCCTTATTTATGACGTTCTGTGTTAATCAGCGGGATTAATAGGGGAAGGTGGGCTATTTTGTTTCAGCGTGGAGGTATGTGGACATCCTGTGGCTAAACTGAAAGGGGCTTCGAGAAGGAAGCAGCATAATACTTGCTCCTCTTATGTACACTGAATTTGCTCACTTATGGCCTTACTCTATATCCGTTAAAGTGGTTGATGTGGTCGTTTTGTTTGTTTTTTTTCTGGACCAAATTCCCCATTGACTTCAAAGGGGAATATCTGAGGCTGAAAGAGGCCACATGGGGGTGGGGGGGTGGTTTGGGATATAGAATAAGCCCATAAGCATATGCAGCTATCACAAGGACACCGTTTGGTGCTGGATAGTGCAGATCTGTTCTAAATGTGCTTTTGTCCTTGGGTGTTAGGTTACATAGCTGCTCGTTCTGGATAAGGCACCAGCACACTTTCTATAACGTAGAGTGGTTGCACATGTGCAGGAGGCTCACATTTTCCTCTCGGGTGTCCTTCCCAGCAGAATATTAAACCCCCTGTTTGTGGATTTACAGAAGTCTATAAGATATTTTAGGGGGGGGCAGGAGAACTGAACCCCTTTCTCACAATAACAATATACTGGGCAACGCACTGATCATTTGTTAGACAGCATTGCATTTCTGTTAACTAGACAGAGCCAATATAAACTGTTCAGTTCATGCTTGATTTTATAAACTAATATAGTTAGTGTTCACATCAGTCTAAATCAGGGGTGGCCAACTCCAGTCCTCAAGGGCCACCAACAGGTCAGGTTTTCCAGATATCCCAAGTTCAGCAAAGGTGGTGCAGTCGAAGACTGAGCCACGGATTGATCTACCTGTGCTGAAGCAGGGGTATCATGAAAACCAGACCTGTTGGTGGCCCTTGAGGACTGGAGTTGCCCATCCCTGGGCTAAATATTATATGAATAAAGCAATGGTGGAAGTAATAGGCTTATCGACCCCTTTAATCCCTCGTGTTATTGTTAAAAAACCCACAATACCCTGTATATAATACAATGTATCACAGGCAGCAATATAAGCGTTTAATCAAGAGATGGACCAATATCTTATGTTACCCCAGTACCCAATTTTATCATACTTCTAATGTGCTGGGAAATCCTCCATTGCCTCTTCTGTTTTTGCAGATTTGTTATAAAACTGAGAAACATCCTTAAAAATGGCACTCTTAATTTTTTAATGTTGTTTTCTTTTCCCTTTTGTTCTGTTTTTTTTTTTATACAAAATGTTTGTGGTTACTAAAATCTTTAGTTACTAAAAGTCTCTTGAATTTCGGTTTCTAAGCAGCTATTTCATCCCCCATCGTGCAAACATCTACTAGTTTTCCCCGGCAAACACAGACACATGGGTTGCATGTTTTATACTGTATGTGGTTATTTGGCTGTGAAATGTGTCTCTCGGGTATGTAAGGCAAAGCAAAACGTCAGCTGCTGAGTGCGCACACACCATGTCCCGTTTGTCACATGTGCTGTAACGCTTCTTGTCCTTGTTCTGTATAATCGTCATCTTTGTTGTAATCCGCCCAGGCGCCAAAAGACTCCTGAAAGTCGACGTTCTTCTGTGTCATTGGCATCCTTTTTTTATCCCGTGAGAAAAAGCTAAATCTAAGGAGATAAGAAAGAACCGTCAGATTGATAAACTCATCTAGGTACCCCACCGCAACACAAGCTTGTAGGATCTGGAATTATTAATGTCCATTTGTTACACAGCTCCAGATCTTCTGAGCTGATATTTAAGCAAGGGGACATAGATACAATTCCAATTTGCTGATTGGTTTGTTTGTAGTGGATGACTCCAGATTATTGGAGGTAGCTCATCCAGTTAGATATGTTTTATCTTCCCACCCTGGTTAAACATCTTCGCTACCAGTAGGGTCTGGAATGCTTTGCTGGCCTCTCTAGCATCATAGGGTTTAAGACAAGTGGTTGTATCTGTCCAGGGAATGTGGAGACAATGTCCTTCGCTGGTAAGTTTGTGTTGACTGTTCTCTTGTACTTCCTATTGGTTAGTGGTGCTCAAATGCAGTCCTCTAGGGCTCCCAAACAAGCAATACCTAAGCAAATGGTCTTAGTAATAATGAAGACATTGGTTAGTAGGTTACGAGGTAAATAGTACTGTATATACTCCAAAGCGGACGTTCTGGCTTTTTTGCCCGAATATCCACATTGCCTTCAATGCCTTCACATTGTCTTCAATGGGGATTTGTGGCCAAAAACATCCCGAATATCCGCTTCGAAGTATATACAATTTACCCCTAAATATGTTTACATTCGAGAACGCCTAAAAACCTGGTCTAAGAGTAGCCCACAAGGACTCTGCTTGAGCGCCACTGGGCTAAACGGTAACGTGTTGGTAACAAAGTAGGCTGGGGCTAAAGGTCATATACATACTTTAAAAACAGGGAGTGGTCCCTACACATGTATTGTAGCTAGTAATGATCCTTAACCCTTTCACTGATGATGGCCACTGAAAGTGATAATCTTCCCATTCCAATACATCTTCCCTGTTGTCAACTACATCCAACTTCAAAATGACTGCTCCTTACCGAGCGTGTCCCTAGTCATTTGAATAATCTAAACCGTTTTATTTGACATGCTATTAAAACCGCACACGGCTCGCCATGCTCTGTGCACCATCACTCTGCGTTTAGGGCAGTAACAAACACTTTGCCGTTACAGCGCAGTCCCCGAATTCTTTTGCCGTTGGTTGGAACAGCCATGCATCCGTATTTCCGCGCTGCCAAACACAAGCACCCTTATTCTTTGTAGTGTGAGGCCGCTTCCCTGGGCCAGAGAAGATGTTTGATCCCATTCATGAGAATGGAGATGGTCTTTACTGCAGCATTGAGAAGTTGCTTCCCAGTATATGGAACATGGGGGACAGAGAGGAAGAAATATATCTTATAATGGGATCATGGTATTATCAGAGTCGCAGGTCGAAGTGGCTTAAATAAAAATGCAGTAATACTGTCTGATTTGGGAAAAACAGGTTTGTTTGTTTTTAATAGTCATTGAAGCAAAACTCTAGACTTTGTTTTTTAAATATTTCAATTATTTGTATGCTGTAAGATTGAAAATAAATGATTTGTTCTTTAAAAATAAAGTGGTAAATGTGTGAAAATGAAGCCGAGGTACGGCGGGGTTGTAAATAATAATCATCATTTAAAAAAAAAAGTAGTTACTCTGTACCCCATTGGACAGGGAAGGCCAACTCCAGTTTTCAAGAGGCACAAACAGGCCAGGTATTGGGGATATCCCTGCTTCAGCACAGGTGGCTCAATGAGGGGCTCGGCCGTTGATTGAGCCACCTGTGCCGACGCAGGGATATCCAGAAAACTTGACCTATTGGTGGCCGTTGAGGACTGGAGTTGGCCGCTCCTGGTGTAGTACCACTGCAAAGCGCCATAATGCAAACTCCTGCCGCCGCCCTTATATAGGGTACGAGGTGTTTGCAATAAGCAAATAATGACTTTAAAAAGATATAATTTGCAGACATGTTTCAGGAGAGATATTTACCCAATATAGAGAAGTGATACACAGGCATAAGGAAATAAAATGATGGTGTGATGTCAGCTCTGCTTCCTGCTTTAATTACGGCTGAGAGCGGCTGTGGTTGGATGGTGAACGCCGGCGGTAATTTGTCACGGCCCTGTTTGCAGTAGAAGAATCAGGCCGCGCTTATAGTGCTGGCGACGTCAGGCTACGGTCGCTGGAAAAATCAAATTGAGATGACTTCCAGCGATCGCGACCAAGCCGTCGCGCCAAGTATAAGCGCACGCGACGGCGCCAATGCATTTGTTTTGACGCTGCGTCGCTCTCGCCGGCACTATAAGCGCAGCATAACGACTTCTGAGCTCACGTGTGTAAATCACACAATGCAGTGTTAGTTAGCCCTGTTGTTATCTGACGAACCTATGTACATAAGGATCTGTGATTATAATGAATGCTTCTGCTGGTGGCCTTGAAATGAATGCTCGTGTGAACGCAGCAGCTGCGCCCTGTGCCGATCGCACCTTCCTTTTTCCCATCTGATGCTTCGATCAGGAGATATGAGTTTGACATTTTAAGAGCGGGACTGCTGGGGGTGCAAGGTATCCGCTAACCTCCTGGCCATTTGGGGGGAGGATTGCCGCTTTAAGGGAAACTGAATTCAATATCTCACATTAGATTTTGTTCAACATCTTACTATATCTATTCAACAAACGCGTTCATGAGATAAAGCAGAGATGGAGGGGTTACAATATTTACCTGACTCGTGTTCCTACCTTTGGAAATTGCCAGTATGATCATTTTGGAAAGTTCTGAGTACGTCACTGGTCTGTTGCTGTTACATTAATTATAATTGGTGCAATATTTTCTAGGGGGGGGGGGGGGGGGAGATAGCCAAAATGGCACTTTGCTTGCCCAGCTCCCGCACGACCACAATCTGAGTGTGTGCGGGGGTGAGGACAATCGCTCATTTAGGAGAAATTGATGCATCTGTGGAGTTTCAATGACAGATCCGAGCAGCGTCTTCGACTAAATGCACTGGAGTCATTTTCCTAATTGCTGTTCTTGGTCTCTACATGACCCCCAAGGTCTGGAACATTGGGGGGGGGGGGGGCTCTTTTTCCTTTCTGAGATTTTTAGTTGGTCATTCTGATTGGCAGCTAATTGGTTTACTTTTTTTTTTTTTTTTATTATACCAATCCCACAATCAGCCAATCAGAATGCCACGAGCAGCACACATGGACATACACAACTATGCATGCAGAAACACCACCCGGCATTACAAAGAGAGAAAAAATCCTACAAGGGAAACAAGCCTTCTGATTGGCTGCAAAGTGGGATCATCTGGAATCAACCCAGCTGCTACCATGGGCATTATAGCTGTAAAGAGCCTAGTTAACAAAGTACAGACAAGATGAGTGTAGAATAAGGTATGTCACATTGCAAGGAATAATTACATCCGCTGTCACAGTGAAGCCATGTTTTGTGCACCAGATCCCTTTCCTGAAAACCAACATCCTGTATTATATAGCAGTAAAACGTATCAAAAGAAAAGTGTGTCTATTTGCTTTGCTTCTTGAGCTGATCCTGAAACCGCCTCTCTCCAAATGTATTGCTATTAAAAGCTATTTTCGTATCCTAAGTCTGATTTTCACTTTGTGATCAGCGAGTGGTTTCTCCTGCCACTCTCTCTAAACCTCGCGTCGCATCCCGTTTTAAATTAAACACAACAGGATTGTAATAGGTAAAACAAAACAACAAAACACCCTACGGAATGCATATTTCAAACAAACTCAATGGTCTGATTTCATAATGAGTCTTTGGTCCAATCCTTGTGTTCTAACTCGAATCCCAGGGCATTCTGGGTAGTAGGAGGGGGTTCTTTTTATGGACGATGGAGCTTTGGAAAAGCAGAACTGGTCTCCAGTCTCTTGATGGTAAAGTCATTGGGTTTATTTTATTGCTTCACTACCAAACCAGGTTCTGAAACCCAGCTTCTGGGAACTGGGAGATTGTGCATGCCATTCTGCATAGCTGAAACCGACCGCACAACCCAATATTGTGTGAAAAAAACCATGTTAACCGTTCTTTTCTTTTCTGTGATGCATCAATTTGTATGAAGGACGGAGTCAACTGAAAAAGCTAATGTCGGATCTGACTTGTATTGTATGTATTGGCTACTGAGGACAGCAGATGTCAAGGATCCAAGTACCACTTCCTGAGCCTTGGGCACAACAATAATAGAGTGTAAGCTCATCTGTGCCTGTAACATTCCTATGTGCTGCGTACCGCGCGCTACACTGTGATTGTGACGCGCTGTGTCCCATTACATATGTCCCAGGACACACTTGAAAACGAGAGGTAACTCTCAATGTATTACTTCCTGGTAACACATTTTATAAATAAAATAAAATTGGGAGAAAAGTGCTATAGGAAATAGTTATTATTATTATAAAACCGATCCAAATGGAACTGGTCCAATTTTGGATACTTTTGCTTCATTTGCAGAACGTCTCTGCACCCAGGAGCTGGGATCAGAACCCGGTTTGGTTGTGGACCAAAAAAAATAATAATCCGATTTTTGTTTGGGAGCAAAAAACCTTCATGTGCACGGGGTGGGCTGCTCTGAGTGGGCTGCACTGGGTGGGCTGCTCTGAGTGGGCTGCTCTGAGTGGGCTGCACTGGGTGGGCTGCACTGGGTGGGCTGCTCTGAGCTTAACGCTTTCACTGCCGCAGGATCTTGCAACACTGCATGTGAAGTGAATGAAAGATGCAAGTACACAACTCTGCTACACATAACTGTATACAACAGTTATGTGAAGTGCAACTGTCATTCTGCAAGGGCCACAATGTTCCACAGCACGTGGGGAGGACCAAAGTACATGGGGACAGGATGGGAGATGTTGTAATCATGCATGTGACGGCCAAGGCATGCTCGGGGAGTATGAAACTGGTTTCGGGTGCAAAGGAAGACCTTGTTACCTGGAATAACACACCGCCGAGGAGAGGAGACAGACAAGCCATGATATAAAAATAAGCAAATAACTGTATGTTGGATGATATTCAACACTAAAAAAAGACGAAAACATCTTTGTTGATGGGGGTTTGCGGAGCCGGAATGTGGTGTTTAGGTTGTTTTATTTAACACAAAGGGACATATTTACGAAGCAACGCTCTGCCGTAAGCGCCTAGTGCTGGAAGACCCGCGATAGCCCATTCAAGTGAAGTGGGGTCTTCATTATGCAGACTCTTGTGTTCGGAGCATACTTACAAAGTGACGCTTCGCCATGAGGCCCAGTTGGGCCCGTTTACCTAAATGGTCCGCAAGGTGGCTCATGGCTTAGAACAGCTTAATAAATATGGGCCTGCGTCTGTTAGTGATAGACTGATGTGCCTCAGATATAAAAATTAGACTGTAAGCTACTCGGGCCAAGGATTCAAGGACGTCCTTAAGAGGACATGTGAAACCGTACTTCACTGTGCGGGTGATGGATGCATGACCTTGGATTAGATGGCTTTAATGTACATATTTATTGTTGTTATTATTATTGCTTGTAGGGAGTAGGCCTGGCTAGGGTATAGTACAGTACGATTTGGGATTAATGACCCCAAACATATATTTTCATAAACAAAAAGGAAATGGCAGCTGATGCTCACAACGTTTAGCTGGAATCACTTTACAGCAGGGGTGGGCAACTCCAGTCCTCAGGGGCCACCAACAGGTCAGGTTTTCAGGATTCCCCTGCTTCAGCACAGGTGTCTCAGACCTGTGCTGAAGGCAGGGATATCCTGAAAACCTGACCTGTTGCTGGCCCTTGAGGACAGGAGTTTGCCCACCCCTGCATTACAAGATGTTGGTAATATGAGAAGCGGTTCCTGGTTTTCAGCTATGAGGAACAGTCTGTGATTTATTGCTGAAAAGCTCTTTTGTTTGGCACCAGCACATGCGGTGGGATACACATTTAACGAGTTTGTAGCTCACATTGTGTAACATTGGAGTGCTGTACATTGCTACAAGTTCTAGGAATGCATTGAGTTGCACGCTTTGTCCATTCAGCATACGAGTCATTGTGAAAGCATTATTGTGTAACACGTGAGCTATTCTCAGTGTGTCGGGTCTTATTGGCCATGTGTGAATAACCCCCTTGGGTTCTGTGGCTTTGTCAGTCTCTGACAATCTTAACCTCTTCGGTACAAGATGGCGTTGCAGTGCACTGCATTGTTCTGCATTCCCCTTCTAAAGAAAGGCTTAAAAAGCCACATTAGCAAAGACAAAAATGACCAAGTAGTTATCTAGTAGCTGCATGGCAAGCCGGACAAGCAAGCTTCTTTGCTGCTTTTTCCATGCACTACTCCAAATTGGACTCCGATTACATCTGGCCTAATCCTCAGATTGCAATCGCTTAATCTTTTATTCATTGCTTGGCCTCAGTGCAGATGTCTTTAATAGGCACCTACACTGCATTGCCTTTCTGCTTTATAAAACATCTCTAACATATGCTGTAAACGCTAGGTGAAAATATACACTTCTATATGTCCCCGTGCAATGCCGGCTTCTTCTTAAAGCTGCAATGTGGGTTACCTTTTAAAATAAAAAATGTTTATTACAGGTTTGAAACCGGGGTCTCGGGAGCTGAACCCCGTTAATTTCAGTTCTGGGGAACCCCTGCTTGCAGAGATACTTACCTCCGTAGTGGTGCCGGTATCCCTACAAGCAGAGAAACGGTGATCCTTAATCGAATGGCAGCGTTTAAATGTCCCGCGTCACACGGGCCAACGGGAAGCTGTGACGTCATCCAGCGCGGCTTCCTATTGGCCTGCGTGACCAAGACCTTTAAACGCCAAAGAGTTACCGGTGACCCCTACGGAGGTAAGTATCTCTGCAAGCAGGGGGTCCCCAGAGCTGAAATTAACGGGGTTCAGCCCCAGAGACCCTCTGCTTAAATCCTGTAATACACACACATTATGCAGAAAATAGCCGTGTTAGTCCAGTTGCGATAGTGCAGAATAAATTAGTTCTTCAGTATTCGGTGATACCTATATAATATATATATATATATTAAAGTGAACCCGTATTGCTGCTTGACCCCTCATCTACGATATCGCAGCTTAGCAATATTCTGCAGTATTAGACCCTGCGCGCTTCATTATAAGATGCAGTAAAGCAGAAATGACAGGTGTTACTGCACTCTGTTCTTTGCACCTGAAAGCACTCGGAATGTGAGCGCAGGTACGAGCCACTTATTCTGCCCAATTCCTACCTGCTGTAAAAACTCAGAGCCACTTATTCTGCCCAATTCCTACCTGCTGTAAAAACTCAGACCCTGCACCCACAATATGTGCTCCTTGGCTTTCGGCCGTACTTAAGGTATCCTCGTTTCTACCCCAAGCATCTTTGTGCACCCTTACTGAGAAGATCTGATCTTATAAAGCAAGGCGAAGAGCGTGTATCAGGAGATCTATAACGATACTTTAAAAGACTACGCAACATTGCGCATAAACATGCAGTATATGGTCAGGGTATTATTACTTACAGGCGTTTGATGCCAGACTCCTGAGGAGGGGTGGATGTTTTGGGGGTCATTATGGGGGAAGATTGTGGAAGCTTGTTTTCCTCTTCTGCTTCTTCACTAAAAAGGGGAAGAAAAAATGTCTCAGTCACATTTTATATACAGGAGATTTGGCAACAATTGCAAAGCAGTAAATACAAGTGTACAAGATGGCAATGTGCAGTAGAAAAATGTCTGTATCTAGCAGAATAGATCAGTAAATATTGGGTACACTACTATTTTATTTGTTATTGGTAACTAATAATCCTGTATTGAGGGTTGTGTGTCGGGCACAGACACTGAGTTTTTGCCCTCAAATTGGTGACCAGAAAGGCCTTTTTGACCATGAGTCAGTGTAGCAAGGTACTTTGACTAAGGCCCTCGGGTGTGGTCATGTTTGGGGAGTGGTTACAGAAGGAGTTATTAGATGCTCATACCATAATGGGATCCAACGCCATAAATCTAAACACATTTTAACGGAACTAGATACATAAATACACACAGTGCCCCTGTAATGCTCCACATATATCGCCAGAGAGGGCTCCATACATATATATACAGCAGCGTGTCATATTAGGGTTAACATGTTAGCAAAATTAACTTTGGATGTCCAACGCATACAGTGCTCCCACTGCAGCAAGGGATTCTGGGAAATGACATGCAAATGAGCACACAATGTGTCACCTTTTACCTGGAATATCCATACACATGGAGCCCATTTAAGCAGATGCATCGCCGTTCACACAGCTATTAAGCACAGCATGGGACTAGCAAAGCAAGTCAAACCACTCACAGGCATGTCTCAACCTTGATGGGTATCATCAGTGTGAGGTTGGTTTATACTTGCAAGCAAGTATAAACTAACCTCACACTAATGATGCAGGGTGCAAGAGTTATAGTCTTTGTCTATCTATCCAATTAGATTTTGGGAGCTATTGGTGTATATAAATAGTCATTAGCACTATGCAATACGCTGAACTGTGGAATCCCCATAACAGACAGAGTATGACTTGGTGTGTTACTGGCGTGTTGCATTCCTGCACAGACGGGGGTTAATGTCCAGTATGAAACTAGATCATGCCAAACACGGCTGTAGGAGACAGAACGGAAATACATCTCCAGAGAAGCTGAACGTCTCTCGCAGTGCTCCCGCCTTAGCCACCAAACACGATTTAGGCTCGAACAGTAGACGCTGGATATAAAAGAAGCCGCCCCCTTATACAGGTTATCCCAGAGGAATGCAGAAGATACCGGAAATTGATCACAGAAGATAAAGCCAGGGCCGGGATAGTATGTGTAAGAATGATGTGAGAATGAAGTAGGGATAATGCTTTACGTCTATGTACTGGTGCTTTGGGAGAGAGTCTGTGTCAGATCAGGCTGCTTATCCTCATCACACGGAGGTAGCCCCGTACTATTTATCCTAATTGCATGCGGTGGTTAAATAAAACAAATATCAGGTATTAGGGATATCCCTGCTTCAGCGCAGGGGGCTCATTCATACTGATTTAGCCACCTGTGCTGAAGCAGGGATATCCTTAAAAGCTGACCTGTTGATGGCCCTTGAGGACTGGAGTTGGCCACCCCTGATGTAGATAAACTTTAACCCCCTTTGGTTCATATTTGCTAAGTGGGTACTAAGCTCTAACTGACCTTGGGTGCCTTACGACCTAGCACCCCTTAGTAAACAGAGCCCTTTCTCTCAGCCGTGGCTGTTTTACCTTTTGTAGTAGGCAAGCTCTTCCTGCAACAAGAACACTTTGGCTTTCAGCTCATTCCTCTCGTGTAAGACGTCTCGCAGCTCTTGCAATGTAAACCGCGGCCGGCTGGGGTCTGGGGGCATCTTGTCCGACTCAAAGATACAGTCGTCATTCATCGCTCCTGCCTGCTGAGCGGAAGAAGGGAACACGGAAACCGTGACCATTTATCTAACTCGCAGGGACAGCGATTCAGACCGGATCTTTATTCAGTATTTATGCTTAACAAGGAGACAAGGGCAAAGGGTTCCTCAAATAAATCATTGTTCTTTACATAATAAAGGAGACTCTTAGTCTTAATAACATAGCAGAGGTTCATTAGGGTTGTAAATTAAATAGTGGTACTCCATACCCCGTAAGTCCACAGGGTTGCCACCATGGACAACTTGTAGGGCACGAGGGGGGCAGACTGGGGCTTGGACCCGGTGGAGGGGGGGCTCGGTTGGGCGATGTTGGACTTGGCCGACTAAAAGTTAGGCCCAGCTTCCACGATCCGGTGGTAGACCGGTTTGGGCCACTTCCTGTGCTGGGCCCCAGCACCGTCTGCCTCCGTCTGCCCTACAAGATGTCTGTAGCTTCTTCCATCCCCTGCTCAACAACCCACTTCCATTCTAGGCCCTGGAAATGCCGGCGACGGGCCGGAGCGCACTGATCACCCCCTCTCACGTTTGTCTCCTGCCCGTTGTGGCGTTGGTCGCCCTTCAGCTTGTCCCTCAGTTTGCTGATCTCCGCTCTCATGCTTCCCGACTCCTGCCCCTTCGTTTGCAGATCCGCTTCCAGCTCCACCTTCTGCTCAATCAGAGACTTCCCCTGCGCCTCCACCACGGTGATGCGGTGGCGCAGGTCGTGATTGATCTTCATCAGGCGGCTCTGCTGCTGCTGTAGCTGCGCCGGGATGGAAGAGAGAAACACAGGCCGCCGTTAGACCGATCAAATACTAAAAAGTGAGGCAAACGCCCCAGCTCCAGCAGGTTTCCCGGTATTTTGCCGTCGGTCCCCCCAGACCGATTTGTAAAAGTTTTTTTCTTCATTGTTTAGTACATGGGTCACCAACTCCAGTCCTGAAGGGCCCCCACCATGTGCAGGTTTCAGGGTATCCACGCTTCAGCACAGGTGGCTCAACAAGTCCCAGCTTCAGCACAGGTGGCTCACTCTTCTACTGAGCCACTGATTGTGCCATCTGTGCTGAAGCAGGGATATCCTGAACACCTGACCTGTTGGTGGCCCTTGAGAACTGGAGTTGGTCACCCCTGGCTTAGAGCATATTGTGTTCTCTGCACCAATAGCGTTTTTTACATGCAAATTAATGCAAAATTAACAAAAAAGGACGAGGGGCGTTTTCTGCAAATGTGGTTCTGCCAACAAAAAATAGGCAAGCAAAGAAGTGTGGGGCGCCGTGTTATGAGGTAAGGCAGGGGTGCCAAAACTGGGGGGCGCGACAGTTACAGAGGCTCCGCACTCTCCCACAAGGCATTTAAATTAAATTCCGGGGGACCGCGCGAGGTCACTATAACTAACTTACCTTGGCTTTCAGCGACGCGTTGTCATGGTAACTTGGCGTGAAATGACGCTGAGGGCTCACGTGACATCACATGACCCTGAGGGGTTATTTGATGCCGGAGCCGAGCGGGGGTGAGGGTCGCGCGAGCAGGGAAGGAGAGCAGACAGGGGGGTTCAGGGAGAAAAGATTGTGCACCCCTGGGGTAAGGGTAGGAATGAGGTTGTATTTACTATGTATTAGGTGGTTTACAACAACAGAATAAAACTCTCACGTTGCTTCATTGACAATCAGGATTGTAAATCAAGTCTTCCTAAAAGCAGGGCTCCATGTTAAAATGGATAAGAAGCAAAAAGGTGAGACTGTGCATGTCCATTACCCAGAGTCCCTTGCTGCAGCGGAAGCACTGTACGCTAGGAGAGAATGCTGAAAAGCAGGGTGGCAGACCTCTCGGACACGTGAATGTGCTCACAAGTGATCTTTATATTTGCTGTAAAACCAGAGCCCACTTGGGAATCAATTAGCAAGAGAGACAAATGTCCAGCCGTCTTTAACTTGAGCGTTCGTTGATGGCATCCCACAGAAAGGGTGTTGGCACTTCGCAATTTGGTTCTAATGAGCCAGCCTCATGCCAGCCTCATGCCCTCATGTTGGCCAGCCTCATGCCCTCTTCCAAAACCCTCAATAAGTAACCCTTTCCCTCCTACATGATTTGTGTGTTATTAGCCCACTGGACAAGAAGATACCATGTATACTTTATAGGTGAGTAACCCCCCAAACCCAGAAACAACAAAAGGATAAAGGTAGATTCACTTTGGCAAGCTGCCTTCACTTATTGTGCCCACATATCAAAAATACATTGTATTACTGGGTGAGGGGTTTATAGTGCATTTAGAGTATAGTATACTAATATAACATGTTGTTATCGGGTTTATAAATACAATTGTATAGGCCGAATAATTGATATTTCTGAGGCTTTTATCTTATAATCATCTTTTTCGTTCACAGAAATGTTCCTGCTGTAGTGGAATTATCTTCTGTATAACTGGTGTCATCTGGGGCCCTGAAAATACCCTGTCCAATGTCATTTGGGGTTATCAGATACCCAGGCCAGTGTCATCAAGAGCCATCAGATACCCAGCCCAATGTCATCAAGAGCCATCAGATACCCAGTCCAGTGTCATCAAAAGCCATGAGATACCCAGGCCAGTGTCATCAAGAGCCATCAGATACCCAGTCTAGTGTCATCAAGAGCCATCAGATACCCAGTCCAGTGTCATCAAGAGCCATTATATACCCAGTCCAGTGTCATCAAGAGCCAGAGTACCAGTCCAGTGTCATCTAAGAGCATGAGATTACCCAGGCAAGTGTCAGCAAGAGCCATCAGATACACCAGCCAATTGTCATCAAGAGCAATCAGATATACCCAGTCAGATGTCATCCAGAGCAACAGATATCCAGTCCAGTGTCAGTCAAGATGCCATTCAGTATACCCGTTGACGCTCAAGAGCATGAGTTACCCGCCGTCAGAGCATCAGTACCCACCGTGTCATCAAGAGCCATCAGAAACCAGTTCAGTGTCATCAACATTACCAGCCAATGTGGTGTGTTGTCTTATCTGATATATCATTTAAAGTGTAGGATTCCTGGATTTCTCATCTTCTTTCTATATGTGGGGTCTGTGTTCCTCTATCCATTGAATGTATGTGCGATGTTTGAATGTACGCGGAAGTAATAAAAAGGATTCCACCACTACTGCTTCCACGTCCTCGCTCTTTAGTACAGCTCCGATCTTTGGCTCTGATTTCATCCTTGCTTGTCCCACCACCTCTTTCAACTTCTTCACATAATTGGCTTTACTCTCTCCGACATACCTTGTGAAACAGAAGAGTGTGATACAAGATCCAGTATGTATGCCTACCATACAGAAGCATGCTCTCACTGTGCCTGAGGAACGGATGCCGATAGTGTTGCGTTGTGTACATAAAGACACTGAACATCACAAACCTGAACACAGACACTGATTCAGGCCCATAGAGCACTGGTGAGATGTTTTAATTTGAAATAATCATATTTTTTTTTCTCATATAGTGCGACAGTGTATGCAGGGCTGTACATAGACGGCACCGTTAGTCCCTGCCCCCAAGGCTTACCATCTATTTTTGGCACCTTGAAGCACAGGGACTGTGCTGAAGGTCACAAGAAGCTGACACTGACTCGAACCGGGTTATTGCGTCACTACCACTGAGCGTCACCTTTAGTCCTATATTGTGTGTAGCATTGGGTAGCACAGAGTGAAATCCAGTCTTCAAGGGACCAACAGGTCAGGTTTTAAGGATATCCGCTCCACACAGGTTAGCTCAGTACAAAGATGAGCCACCTGTGCTCAAGCAAGGATATCCTTAAAACCTGACTGTTGGTGTGCCTTGAGGACTGGAGTTGGCCACCCCTAGTTAGCAACAGATCAGATTTTCAGGTATCCCTGCTTCAGAACAGGGGCTCAATCGTTGACTGATGGCCACTCCAGTCCTCAAAGGCCACAAACAAGTCAGGTGTACGCATATCTCTGCTTCAGCATAGGTGGCTCAATCAGTGGCTTGCTTTCGATTGAGCACCTATGCTGAAGCAAGCATATTCTTAAAACTGACGTTGGTGGTCCTTGAGGATGGACTTGGCCACCGCTATTTAGCAGGAGTCCCCTCCCCCATCAAAACCGTCCGCTATACCTGTATCTGTATTTGTTCAGCCCCAACGATGCGAGGGCGTGGTCCACTACCTTTTTCAATGTACAGTTGGTCCCAATGTTGTAACACCTTTTGAACTGAAGGGAGGCTGACCTTGTTACAATGGTAAAACTGGTATATATACACGTTTGCTACATTAGACATTAAAAAAAAGCTATTGGGTTAGTTCTTTCTGTCTCCTGAAGAGTTAGAAGAGATCCATGTATGTGATTATAAACACAAAGTATCAGAGAGGCGGCGCTGTAGTGGATTCCTACAAATCTTGTGGGTTGCATGCCTGTGCAAGTATTGGTGTCTCTTGGCAGATTAAGGCCTTGGACATAGTGAGTTTTAAGCTCGGTGAGGCGAGCTGAGCGCGTGAGCAGATGCACAACAAGTGCATCTGTCATCAGCGGGCTATAGTTCTCCCTCCGCATGCCGCGATGCGTGCGGAGATGAGAAACTTTGCCGAGAAAGGGAGGTTTCAAATTTGCGCGGGGGAAGCGAGGATTGGTCACGTGACCCGCTCAACATCCAAGGGAGCGAGGGACTAGCTGTCTCCCGCTCCGCCTCTGGCACGCCTCCGCCCCCTGAGCGCGCTCACGCTCGCCTGCAAGAAGGGAAAAGCAGCATTTTGGAGCAGGCGAGGCAGAGCAGGAGGGGCTCAGCGCTGTTTGCTCCTCTGTCCAGGCCTTAGATTGCAATCTTTGGCTCAAAGATTCAATCACGCACAGCACTATACAAAGAAATGATAGTACATTTAGAGATGCTTGTGGATTTGGACTTCTTCAATACATACAAATATAACAAATGCATTGGACCCAGCTCCAGTTTCAAGAACCCCAACAGGTCAGGTTTTAAAGATATCCCAGCTTCAGCACAGGTGAGTCATGATGAGCAACCTGGGCATAAAGAAGGATTCCTTAAAACCTGTCTGTGTGGTGTTCTTGAGAACTGGAGTTGGGAACACTGTACATGAGATATCAATCTGTTGGTATCTTATTATACGGCATGCATGTGAGAATGGGGCTTACCTGCCACAGGTCATTCTTAAATCCAGTGGCAAAACAGAGTCAATTTTTTAAAACAAAAAGTTTCTACCTTGCTAGAGTTCTTTGTAAGGCCAATATTAACTACATTACAAACATGACGCGTGTTTTTTTTGTGTGAACACATTTTGCATACGTTGTGTCATTCCCCCCCCCCACCCCCACTTTTAGGAGTCAATTTATCTGCAGGTCGGAGTTAGTAATAACTGTCTGGTAAAAAGCGAATTACATGTGCAAACCTGAGAGAGTAGTAGATGCAGATGTCTTAATATGGCATGTTCATTCTCACTCACTGCATGCTGATATTACATCCTACTCATACTCAGGGGCTCATGCACTAGCAGTGATTAAGTTGGGTTTTCTGGGTGTATGCACAGCCAGTGATAAGTGCTTTAAGTGAGATACAGCCTTTTATGCGGGATACGCCTGTTTGTGGATTCAAGAGCAGTGTAAACTGCAGTATTGTGCTATAATGGCATTTTTTTTTTCACATTAAAAGCGCACTGATCACTGCTTTGGAACTCCATAGCAGACAGTATCACGTTAAGGCAGTTGTTTCCCACTTAAAACACTGATTGTCCTTCCGTGTTGTTGTGTCTGAGTAAAGTGTGACGCATATGCACTATTCTCTATGCATTTGTGCTCTTCTCCATATGAGGTCTACAAAGGAGTCCCTACAACCAGAGGGATTTGGGGCTGTGTTAAACAGTAATGTGTTGGTATATCTAGGATCAGCGCCAGGAACACCCGTTGGTCAGGAATTGTGCGTTTGCCATCCCTGATATAGGGTGTCATTAAAGGTAGGCGTGAATTCATGCCACAAAGCAAATTATATATATATGGTATGATCTCTCTATTCTCTCTATATATATAGTAGTATAGTGATAATCAGCTAATCCTTTCACAAATGTTTCTATCTGTAATGTAAAAGTCCCTTTTGACCCAAGTTACGCACAAGAAAGTACGATGTGCCACTGTATGGTGGTCTGAAGGAGGGGCTGGTGTTATTGTTTTGTTCGGCATGAAGCACTTCAGACGCTAGTCACCTGGAGCCAAATGAGTGAAGGGACTGTGCGTGTTTAATGGATGGGGACACTGAAAACTACCCAAATACCTTCAGAACAGAAAATCACGGGGTAAATCATTGGCCATAGCCACTGGAATTGCATATTGTGGAAGCAGCAAGTGGCACTTGGTGAAGGATAATATTTCACAACGGGATACCCAAAATACAGATCTACATCAACCCTCTTCATGGAGAGTCCGGCAAAGCTTGTGATGGTTATATACGACACACACAATGGGATATAGCAGCAAAGCTTGTGATGGTTATATACGACACACACAATGGGATATAGCAGCAAAGCTTGTGATGGTTATATACGACACACACAATGGGATATAGCAGCAAAGCTTGTGATGGTTATATACGACACACCACATGGGAGATATAGCAGCAAAGCTTGTGATGGTTATATACGACACACACAATGGGATATAGCAGCAAAGCTTGTGATGGTTATATACAACACACACAATGGGATATAGCAGCAAAGCTTGTGATGGTTATATACGACACACACAATGGGATATAGCAGCAAAGGGATTCGGAAGTAGTTATAAAAGCATGACAACGTTTTCATTTATTAACTAAACATCCTCATTTCTATGGTGATCCTACAGGACACAGCCCAAACATCTAAAACTACAGTAAAAAGAGCTGTCATAAGTTTGTTATATTGTAATTAAGCGCACACCAACTTTTTTAATTGGTCTCTCCAGGCAACGTCTATAAAACAAAATAGTTTAATCCCCTCGTTGTAATCTCACACGCCTTATATATATTTTTTATAACTTGCTTTCTTCTTTTATCTGTTCTGTGTTCACACTGTGTGTTCTCACATCATGCTGCTTGGGGAGAGTTTTGTATGTGTTATATATGGTGATGCATTAGTGTTAAAAAAACCATCTCTCACGTTGAGACAGTTTAACCACTTGACTAAATACAGTCTGAGGCCCCCCCCCTGCACCAGAAGTATGGAGGCACAGCACACTTTATAATACAAGTTGAATCAAACCCTGTTTAAAATAATGTATTGCACACTTAAGTCCCAATATATTTAACATAGTAAGCAAAGAAGGGGGGGTAGCAGTGTGGGCCATTTCTTCAATGTAGTAACAGAGGAGGGAGTAGGGGGTGTGATACCTTTTTTTGGACCAATAAGTAGTTGATATGTTACAAGGTTTCCAACCCCTTCATCAGGTTCCCCTCACCCTGAGAGGTTGGAAACCTTGTAACATCAACTACTTGTTGGTCCAATAAAAAGGTATCATCCCAGGGGGGTGCAAACTTTTTTTCCCTGCGCCCCCCTACCGACGGTCCCCTCACTCTCGCGCCCCCCCCTAACCCCAACTTACCTGCGCTCCGGCATCATGACGTCACGTTGCCATAGCAACGTGATGTCACATGACCTCGCGGCGGTGCCATGGCGACGCAGGAAGGAAGCCGCCGGAGCCTAGGTAAGTAAAGGTTTACAGAGGCCCTGCAGCTCCTCCGGCACTTAATTTAAGTGCCTTCGGGAAGCGCGCGAGGCCTCTGTAAACCCCGCGCCCCCCCCCACCGCCGGCAGTCTCGCGCCCCCCCTGGGGGTCGCGCCCCCCAGTTTTCGCACCGCTGCCCTACTCCATTCTCCCTCCTTTGTTACTACAATATATTTAACTAAACGTCTTGGACCCACAGAGGTCTGTTACGGACTTAACGAGATGCTGACCTAAATTACCGCCGCATTAAGCGGTAACGTGTATCTTCAAAGCTGAATAACATTGGGTGGCATCATGTTTTGGTCCGGTAACAGCATTACGTTAACTAGCTCAGGTGTGGCCAACTCCTGTCCTCAGGGGCCACCAGCAGGTCAGGTTTTAAGGATATCCCTGCTTCAGCATCAGTGGCTCAGAGCGGCAACCGGCACCCCTTACGAAGGTATCTCTGGAAGCAGGGGGTCCCTGGTGCTGAAATTAACGGGGTTCAGCTCCGGAAACCCCCTGCTTCAATCATCGGTAAAAAAAAAGAATAAGATTTTGTATTACTAGAGCTTGGATTGTCGCTTTAAAGATTCATTATTGATGTTGTTCCATTACCGCCCCCAAACCTGCCTGAGCGCTATGCCCCGAACCCTCGGCTTGTAGGAAGAGGAAGATATCCAGCCAGGCAATAATGACTCAATGCAGCGCCCCGGCGTTCTCGCTCAGCGGAATATGCTTCACTATTTCCGACCCAAGCTGTTCTATTCTAGGTTAATAAAAGTGACGCGGAAAGGCATGTCTGCCTGGACCCCGGAATGGCTCGAACAAGCCGAGCTATATTTAAATGTGGTGACACAGATTAGAATGGTGTATGTGTGTACAAGGAGCACAGGTTGAAATGTGATGGTATTAGGGCAGGGGTGTGCAACTCCCGTCCTCAAGACCGCCCCCCAAAACAGGTCAGGTTTTCAGGATATCCCTGCTTCAGCACAGGTGGCTCAATCAAAGACTGAGCCACCTGTGCTGAAGTAGGCTCTTCGACTGAGCCACTGATTGAGCTACTTTTGCTGAACTAAGCACTTTGACTGAGCCACTGATTGAGGCACCTGTGCTGAAGCAGGAATAGCCTTAACACCTGACCTGTTGGGGGGGGGGGTGAGGACTGTAGCTGAGAACCCCTGTATTAGGGGATCCAGTGTACCAGTACTTTTTAAAAACACAAATTTACAGTCTTTTTCCACCTGGGCCCCTGAATGGGATCGTGCTCGAACATCAAGTATTAACGCAAACTCTGGCCATCTCTGTCCCATTCGCCCCCTGCAGGGGGCGACATTTCAGGCATCAGACAGTATTTCAGGCCCTTGCAGCTGGCGGAAAAATTAAGAGTGTATTGCGGGGAGAATAACCGTGAGGCCTGGTTATACGCGTATGGGCTAGTAGCCCCTACTAACATCGTTGGGCTCCTGTACCTTCCGGTTGGTGAACACACTGTGCTTGTCCCGATCAGCTCATTCTGGCCTCCCTGCTGTGCATCGGAGGGGCTTAGCTGACGGGTTAATGTGTGCACCGTCCAGGATCATCTACCTCTGCTGTGAGATTGGTGAGATTGTCCCTATACCCATTCCTCCCTGCAAGCACTTTCTTTCCCTACCATGGGACTGGCTACATACTGACACTTTCTATCAATACTCTCAGCCAGGATTCAGCCAGCATTGTGCTACATATTATCCATTAACCTCCACCAGCCTGCTGCAGTGCTTCCAGCCATTTATATCCAGTGATTCCTCACTTGGATATCACGTATCCTCCTTCATTTGGGTGTTTTTCAGCAATTGATGGGACATTTCAGGGTTTCTTTATATGCATTTGTATGCATTGTATTTTATTGTATGTTCATTGCCTCCTATGTCATATTTGTCATTTCAATGTTACAGCGACTTTGCTTTCCCTGTTTTTATTAAACTTGCCCATATTGACATTTACTATCAGAGGATTGCGCCCTTTTCTCTTTTTGTTCATGTATGGATTAGTTTTATCCTCAGAGCAGCGCCCCTCTTCAGTACAGGCCTCCGCCTTGATCACTACATATTTTTGTTTTACTTATTTGATTGGACACTTTATCACGTTTTTATTCTCTCTCTCTCTCTCTCTCTCTCTCTCTCTCTCTCTCTCTCTCTCTCTCTCTCTCTCTCTCTCTCTCTCTCTCTCTCTCTCTCTCTCTCTCTCTCTCTCTCTCTCTCTCTCTCTCTCTCTCTCTCTCATTATGGTGGGTGAAAAGGTGACTAAAAACCCTCCACCGTATAGCATATAAAAATATCACTTGTGAGCACATTCACGTGCCTTAGATAGGTCTGCAACCCTGCTTTTTCACCATTATCACCTAGCATACAGTGCTTCCACCACAGCAAGGGATTCTGGGAAATTACATGCAAATGAGCACACAGTGCCACCTGTTGTCTCAAGTCTATTATTACACGAAACCCTCGCTGTCAATGCTCGCTGTTTTAAACACAGCTTTTAAACATATGGGTAGTTGTAGACACACGTCCAAATAGCAGTGCTCAGTCCGAATCAGACACAATGAAGATCCATATATCAAAGTATCAAAGTCCACATATCATGGTGTAAACAGAAGCACATTAGGCTAAAGGGAGTATTGGGCCCAGTGTGTAAGAAACAGTGACTCTTCAATAACACATGACTGTCCATAGAGTGGAGACAATTAAAGGGTTAACATACCAGTTTCTTGCAGTACTCCACAGAACAGGGTTCTCTCACTGTTACACTGTTGCTGGTCAACAACTCCCCATGGATAATAGGGGAGAGACAATACTCACGAAATAGCTGCTTCCTGGGGTGCGTGCATCACGCTGATGTTGTCTTTGTAGAGAGGAATCCTAGGATTGGAGCGGAGCACAGCGAGAAGAGAAGGGACCAGCAAGGTGTGGGTTAAAAATATTATTTATTGAAGAACATGGTATCGGGAACAAATACTCTGACGCGTTTCGGGCAAAAAAGTGCCCTTTATCAAAGAGGACTTTAGCTATTTGATAAAGGGCACTTTTTTGCCCGAAACGCGTCAGAGTATTTGTTCCCGATACCATGTTCTTCAATAAATAATATTTTTAACCCACACCTTGCTGGTCCCTTCTCTTCTCGCTCCGATCCGCTCCAATCCTAGGATTCTTCTCTACAGCTTTTAAACACAGCCTGGGATGACATGCAAAACCAGTGTACCCACTCACAGACAGACTGTTTCGACCTTTTGGAAGTGTATCTCGAAAGCTCCCACAAAGAAAAGCATTTAAAAGTTACCCGTGAGTGACGAAACGCGTCAGGGAGCGTCATCACGTTGGACGCTTTGACATTACGTCATCACAGAGCGCTGGAGCGGACCGATCCACGCGCTGGTGCTACAGAAGCCTGGTAACACGGAGCCACCTTCTTGGACTCTTGAACCACACCTTACATCTACTGGCCCTGGAAATCTGCTGGGACGTTGGCCCATCCTGCCTTGAGATCGGGTATTTCCCCAAGGACAGAAAGCAGCAACCGGATGGTGGTGATTATTATCACGCAATGCCTATTTTATTTGTACTTTTGTAAGTGCATTTTTACCCCCCCCCTTTCCCCCTTCCCCTCATTAAAATTACTATTTTACGCTATGGGGCGTGCGCTCTCTCCTCTTTTTTTCTTATATATATATACACACACATCTATATATATATATGATATATATCATGTATGACTGTCTGTTCTTCAGGCCCAGACCTGTGATTTTCCTATCTAAACGTCACATGGGGAAAAACAAATCTTTACAAAGCTGCATTCCAAAGATAGAATGTCGGTCACCCAGCGATTTGCCACAACATAGGCGACAGGGGGGGGGGGCAATTTTAGGCGCCTAAGATTTTGACATCCCTGTATGGAATAACACTGCTTAGCCAATATGTGCCTAGTGTGTGACCGTGCACATGTCACCTCATCTTTCATCGTCTGTTATTCCAAAAATAGATTGCAAGCTCTTTGAGCAGAGACTCGTTGGGTGGTAGCTGCATCACAGCACTGAGGTCCTTCAGCCTCACAATGAATACGCCCCACTGTTATCTGTCTGTGTACAGCACCGCACTCACTAGAAGTGCAATCGGAAAACTATAATGTACGGATGTAATTGTCGTTACGTTCTGCAGATACCTTCGTGCTTCTGGAATTCCTCCTCTGTGAAATTGACATCCTTGAGAGACAGGTTGGATAAAAGCTGCTTGTTCTCTTCCTGAAGCTGGGAGATTTGACTCAACAAGTCTTGGGCTTCCCCTCTCCACACATCTTCCACCAGTTCCAGTTCCTGCAACATCAACATGTCAGCACAAGCACACACGTCCCGGCACCGTACCTTCTTCTTTATAGAACGCTCTGCAGCATCTCAGATCTTCGCTCCCACACACATCAAACGGTGACTGATTTGTGTGAGAAACAGGTTGTGTCCCTCGTGTAGACCTACACTCTATGGGCTGCAGGGCCCTTTGGGAACACACTGTGACTCTATGGAACCTCAGCCCACTTACACTGTGTACTTAAAGCTTCTACCTTAAGGCTTACTTGTTTTAAATAAACGAATAGTTTTCTATGTTATGGATCATTTATAACATTGCAAAATAACCTTTTTAAATTATTCATGTGAAAAAGAGAGAGCAGAAACGGTATGGGCCTCTCATGAAATCCCAAGGTTCCACGGGCTTCTATAGGGTCTATCATTAATACATGATATCAGGGGCTCTAAACTTCAGTCCTCAAGACCCCCCAACAGGTCACACACAGAATGATTCCAATGGAGGAAGAGGGGGAGACATTCTCCTCCAGCCAAGACATGTGGTGAAAAGTCTGGCAAAAGTTTATTTTTATTTTACAAATGCCACGAAATATTGAAGTTCACAACCAAAAAAAGTGTAAATCTGATTATTTTTTTGTGTTCCCATTTTTTTTTACTTATTATGAACATTCTCAGCGTTTGCGATCTTTACTTAGTGTAGCGAAGGGCTGCAAACGTGGGGTGAAAATCGCCACGTTTAGCGAATTATATGGGTTTCTACAGGGGCAGCTTCCCCTGGTGACTTTTGTCAAACTATCATTTCTAATGCTTCGCCAAATAAAGGTCCCAAGTTTGGCGCACTCACAAGACTTAGGTGAAGGTTTTGACTAAGCCTGGTGCCTTTCATCTGCTGCCTTCTAACCCCTAGTAATACAACAAAAAAATAAAAAACAACAAAAAACAAAAATGCCCAAAGCTACTTCCATTGTGACAAAAATACAGAGTGCAATACCTATATATCTCTTGTAAAAAGGGTCATTTAGTTTAACCCTTTGGCCAAAGCGTCTTAAGCCTGCTGCCACTTACAAGGCATGACCGAAAGCAGGTCCTAACACTCACCTGGGTTAAAATTCCTACTAGCATCCGTTTGACACTATATGCATATATATATATATATATATATATACACAGATTCCCAACAAGCTCTGAGAAACCCCAACCATTACCACATTATATTAATATATATATTATATATATATATATATATATATATATTATATATATATATCTATATATATAGATATATATATATAATTTGGTTTAATGGTTGGGGTTTCTCAGAGCTTGTTGGGAATCTGTGTATTTTGCTAACCCCTAGTAATATCCTATTGTACACTTTATTCTAAATATGGAAGGGATTTAAGCACTGGGTGAGTGGTATTATTTTATTTTTCATTCTCTAAGAAAAAGATGTACAAGGTTAGGGAGGGTGTATTTATAACCAGTAAAGTTTTAAGCTGTGCCATGTTTATATTGAGGAGAGTTAAACAAACTCTGTATTTGCTTGTAATTGGGCTCAGAATGGTACAATGTCAGTGTTCCCTCTCCCTGAAGGACACAGCAAACACAGAATGTATGTTATCAGCACAGAATGGATGTACTGTGTGGTGACTGCATTCAGAAGTGCTGACTTCAAAGAGTGAGATTCAATTAAAGTCTAACAGGTCAGTCTGGGCCAAAATAAGTGAGATTTGTGGTTCCTGGATACAAATAAAATGATATTTAAATAGAAAAAAAGTGCTTCATAAAGTGAGACTCAGTGATGGTTCACCAGACCTCTTCTATCAGGAACACTGTGTAAGTGAACCAAAACTGAGACCTCCCCGATTGGATATGGCAAGTGTGGCCGGTCCTCCCATGTCCCTCTCATCACCCTCTCTGCCCCTTATCCATTTCACTGGATCAGGGGGCAGAACAGTTGGGAAGCCCCTGTCCTGGATAAAGAGAGATGATCTCTCCCTCTCCCTCTTCTTGTCTCTCCCTCTCTGTCCCCCCCCTCTATCTCTCTCTCCCTTCCTCTCCCTTCTCTCCCTCCCTCTCTCCCCCCTCTCTCTCTCCCTCACCCTTCTCCCCCTCTCTCTCCCTCCTCACCTTCTGGTGTTTCTTCTCCTTGTCTATCCTGTCCATCCGCTCCAGCCTCAGCCTGTCCAGCTCCAGCCTCAGCTCTTCCATCTCTGGGTTGATGTGGTTCCTGCTCACCAGGACCTCCAGGACCTCCAGCACCCGGACCACTTTGGGCATCACCCTGGCTATGGCCTCACAGCCGTAGTGGTCAATGACCCGCTCAAACTCTTGGCCCACCACAGAGGCGATGTCATACACATCCATGACAGTCAGCTCGGCCACATTCTTCTCCAGGGCTGAGGTCCCATCCATGTCTGCTCTCCTCCTCCCCACCTCCTTCCAGATAGAACACAGGCTCCCCAGGCAGGAGAGCCGGGGCCAGGGCGATCGCCTGCTGCGAAGACCTCAGATTATGGGGGTGAGGGTCTCATATAAAATGCAAGGGCTTCATGGTCTCCAAGGCTGAGGCTGCTGCTGCTGGCCTTTAAAATCAGGGCAGGGAAGCTTCCCAACGCCTCCCAGTGCAACCAACAAGAGATCTGGTTACATGACACCAGAGGGCGCTACTGCGCATGTCCAGCATGGCAGCAAGGTTAACCCAATACTGACCAGTCTCTCTTTATACAGAGGTGAATATAATAATAATAATAATAATAACAATAACAATAACAATAATATACTGTGTAATCATTCATGAAAGATAATAATAATAACAACATAAATAATAATATACGGTATGCATTTAATGAATACCAGGATTTAAAATATAATGATAATTATTTTTATTTTTTATTAAAATTCATAAATACTATGATTTTAATAATTATTATTATTATTATATAGTTCATAAATACTATGATTTTAACAATAAAAACATAATTTCAATCATTTATGAATACCACGTTTTGAATTATAGGTTGATCTTGATGGACGGAAGTCTTTTTTCAACCTCATCTACTATGTAACTATGTAATACTGTAATAGAATAATTTATATAATTCATGAATACTCTTTGTAATCATTATAATATCATTTTTAAAATTAATGAATAGTATCATTGTAATAATAATAATAATAGTAATAATATGAATAAAATCTATATAACTCATGATTACATATAGTTATAATCATCATAATAATAAAACGTATGTAATTAATGAACAGTATTATTTTAATAATAATAATTGTCATTATTAATGACAATACGTTCTATAATGAGACATATTGTTTGTATGTATATGTACTTTGCAGAATTATCATAATGACAATACAATGATTATCTTAGAAAATAATCGCTCCCCTAAGGAGCTTACACTCTAAGTGCAATATAGCTCACACTGTGTTAATTGACATGTGCATTTGCTTAACCTGCATGTTATCTCGCGTGGCTGTTAACATATCCAGCGCTGTACATAGATTTTCACAAGCACAGGGGATCACTGCCCTGCAGAGTATCCATGCAGCCAGCAGCCCTCTGCTTCTACCTTATTATAACTTACTGAGCTGGCCAACTGCTGGAACAGTTAAAAAGATCTGGAACAGCGGCGGCTAATTCCAGTCCTCAAGGGCCCCCAACAGGTCAGGTTTGAAGGATATCTGTGCTTCAGCACAGGTGGCTCAATCAGTGGCTCAGTCAAAGACTGACCCGCCTGTGCTGAAGCAGGGATATCTTAAAATCCTGACCTGTTGGGGGGGGCCTTGAGGACTGGAGTTGAAATGATTCTATCAACAACGAACATCTGATTGGTCTCTATTGGGGACCGACCAGAAAAATCCGTCAATAAACGAAACATGAACAGAAATCGCGTATTAAGTGCGCCTGTGAATAAAAATAAAAGGGCACTAAAAGAGGAGGTGCAGCTCCGGAGAAAACACGCGGTGATACCGAGCAGATCACCTCGCTGAAAGCCCACTGGGAGGTGACTGCTGGTACCTGTCCAGTGGCCATAGCGCGGGTGACCTCTGCGCGGATTCAACGTTCTAGTAGCTGTTTTGATAACGGAGAAGTGTAGACTTGTGACAGATTGATACCTTTAAATGGAGCACTTCCTTCATTGGTGAAATCACAGCGTATACAGCTGTCTCATCGTGCTCTTCTTCAGGTCACTGTGCAGTGTATTACAGCTGAAGAAGAGACCAGTGAGGTAATTCTCATGTGGGTCTGTTATATTGTATCACAGCCTACAACACTTGGCACATAAAAATAGGTACACTTTATTTGCTATGCCAATGTGGGATAGAGGAGCTTCCAGACTAGTGACCCCACCGAAAGTGGCGCAATAACACATACAATTTACTATGTGCAAAGATCATATTATCAATATTATGTGTATTTATGGATTCATTTGTATGTACGTATATACACATACGCACATACGTACAATAGAAGTGGTATCAAACCTTTGTGTGCCCGAGGGGCTGCGGCACCAGAGGGCCAAGTGACTGCTTCCCCAAAGTGACCAAGTGACCGCTCTGTCACATGATGACAGAACAGATGAGGAGATGTCCTCCTCTCCCCTTCCTCTTCCTGTAGGATCCGCAGAACGCGATTTCCCCTACAAAAAATGGGCAATTAGATTACGATGTAGCTCCTAAGTTATGGAGCCGTGGAGAGCCAGAACCCCGCAACATAGTGACTATATCCATGGGCACCTGTAGACGGATGTTCACAGAGGTACACAATTGGAGACTTTTATAAGATGAAATTATAATAAGGCTTTATTGTGCCTTTTCCTTTTCATCAGGAAATCCATCCAAACACAGGGGGGGGGGGGGGAACAAAGCTTCTATTCCCTTGGGAGTATTTCTAGTGAAACACTATGCAATAATTCACATCTCCCTTAGTCAAGCATTTCTCCCAGCCCCAAACACATAGCATGAAATAAGCAGATATAAGAAGTCTCTTAAGAATGAAAGTCTTATCTGTTTCTTGGAGGGAAAATCTTCTCAGTTCCTGGTTCAGCTCCCTTCTCTCAGGGTGTGTCAGCTTCAGGTTTAGTAGTTTTCCCTGTGTCTTGAAATCAGCTCTGCTGTGTCTTCTGGCAGAGCTCAAGACATGGTCAGCTCCAGAGATCTGTGTTCTCTTGGTCAGTCTCTCCTGGGAGACTCAAGAACCCCTGCTCTGTCTCCAAAGGTCAGCTCACAAGTGAGCTAAGGAGTCACTTCCTGTCTCAACAGACATGCTTTTGTAAGCAATCTAAATCAGGCAGGTGGTGTTTATTAATTGACTACCAGCAGTTAACCACCACACTGCTAGATTAAAGGCACATTACTTGAACAGGGATTACTCCCCTGTTACAGCACCCAAAGGGTTAAATACCCCTCGAACCAGCTGATCATTAGCAGATAAATCATCACTCTCCCAGCCACTGGCAGCAATAGGTTCAATAGGTGCAGGATATAAGAAACAGGTACAGTACCTGCTAAATAGGTTCGGTTGGAGGGTATCCCCACACTGCCCACAACAATCCAACCTGCATGAACACGCAGAACACAGGAATTGTTCTATTTTTGAACACTTTAATTTTATTGTGTTTTTGTCTGGGCGGGGGCTGTACAGTGCTTCACAGTATATGTATGCGCAAACATGAGTTTATAGGTAGGACAGTTACAATAGACTTTATGCACCATTATTCAGTTAGGATTACTGATGCTCAAATACAATACAGATAGGCAGCAACATTCTTAGACAACATGGATTCCATTTTAATGAAAGGAAAGAGCTTAAAGCTGCAGACAAAGCAATATCCTACGTGTGTTTTAAAAAAAAAAAAATCAGTTCTGTACTATGAGAAAATACTTGTAGCATTTAAAAAAAAAAAAAAACTACTGTGAATGATTTTTTTAATGTATTTAATGTAACAAGCATTTTTTGTTTCTATAGCAACCATTCAGAAAGTCCCATCCCCTTCCTCTTCTGAAACTGGCTGTGGCACACTCCTTTTTGAGCCCTGCCCTCTCTCTAGCAGTGCACCAATTGCATCTAGTGACTGCCTGGTCACATGATCTTCCCCACAGAACTTTGCATCTCTGGTCCTCTTCTGCTGCACTGACGGCCATTTAGTGAACCCTTGAGCCGAATCTTCGCTGATTGATCACAGGAGAACGGATCGATCGGCAACTTAGCTAATTACTTATTGTGGGGATTGTATTGATGCACATATTTTAATGGGGGGGGGGGGGGGGGGGGGGGGGAAACGACAGCTTGGACGGCAGCTTTAACCCCATTTTTTTTCTTAGTCCTTTGTCCTTTTTTTCTTAAACCCTTAATGTCAGAAAATCTAACATGACGTTATGATCCCTTTTAGAGAGTGTGTTGTGGGTTTGATATTCTCATATATTATAAAAAAGAAAAGCATTCCATGTTTAATACATTCTGCCATACAGTGCCAACATTAGTCATGTGTAGACATATATTTTTTGCTGGCACAAGTTTGTCCAGTGTCAGCTTTAGAAAATGGCTTGCAACGCGAGTGTGTGACAGCGGCAAGCGTGCCTGGCTGTCATATCAATTCAGCGTACACTGCCGGATCGAACAATAGTGAGGCTGCTTGGCCGTTCTCCAAGGTTCAATTGATTGATAGGCCAGTGTGGAATGACATGCCGGTGGCGCTATGTGACCTTCAGAGTATGTGTTCACCTTCACCTTCATCGTTCTCTTCCCGTGTAGAGAAATATATATTCTAATGCTTGTATCAGTGAGTTATCTTTGTGCTTGGTTAGGAATTGGACTTTCTTGTTAAAAAGGCGACTGCTAGTGATCGTTTTCTCAATCCCCTAACAAAAAGGAACCGAAAAAAATCTTAAATGTGCCTTCACGCGCCCTCACATGGTGAAACAAAAAACCTTATCCATTCAACTGCGATAGTGCCGATCAGGGCGCTATCGCATGGAAACGCCCATTGGCTTTAACTCTTTGAGTGCCTGAAGTCCAGCGCCACTCAGAGCCACCAGTCTTCCGGATCTCAGCCACGTGAGGGATTGGTGTAGCGATGACGTGGTTGGAGGCAAGACCCCCCAGGATGTGAATGGAAGGCGTGGGTACAACTCTTAGAAATCGAGCATTGTATGCTGTATGTCAGGGGAGTGCAAACTTTTGCTGCTGTGCCCCCCTGTCTTGCTTGCCCCGGTTTTCGCGTCCCCCCCCCCTACCTTGCATCCGCGTCAAATGATGCTGCGGTGTCATGGGACGTCACGTTCTCCAGGCTCTACGCGCCCTGTCCCATGCCGCCGCTCCGTCAATGTCCAGCATGGCCGGGCACCCTCGTCAATGTCCCTTGGTACTGCCGCTGCTCCAAGTACCGCGCGTATGCGCCCTCCACTCCGGCGCCATCTTTAAATGTCCTTATGACATTGACTAGGCTGTGCAGGACATTTAAAGATGGTGCTGGGGTTGGAGCACAGGGTTCCCCCACACAAGTGCCTGCCCAGCCCGCCCCTTAATCCGGTTTTGTGCACGGGGCAGACCAAGAGTTTAACCCCTTAAGAACGCGTTTGCTTGCAGGGAAAATATGTGACGCAGGAATAGATATTTCATCGACAAAATAGCTGGTGGTGACAGGTTGTAACCCGCACAGCACCCCCTACACCCCCCCATCCCTTCTTCTTTTTGTTTTGTTTTTGTGTGTGTTAACTGTATTAGTTTGATGTGTGTATCAGGGATGGTCTGAAGTTTACTGGATAAATATAATTATATTTGAACGTGCGGATGTACAATCCCCCTTCTAGAGTCACACCGCACCCCCACTTCTTCTTTCTGCACCCTTCAAATCTGAAAAATAAACCGTTTAAAAAAAATAAAAATGATTTTTTCTTATTCTCTCGCATCTGCACTGAGACGACGCTGGGTCGTGGAGCGCCATTTCAATCTCCCGGACATATAATATATCAAATGCTTATATATCCTGAAAGGAGCATCAGATTTAAAAATAAAAACAAACGTTTGAAAGGGCAAGAAGAGATTTCTTAAATTAAGTTTTTAAAAAAAGCAAAATAAACAATAAATGGCGGGCAGCGCGGGTTGCAGCTTTTGGCGTTTGTACCTTAACGGCTCTGGTTACAGCTAAGCAGACAAAACGATCTGGGCTCCCCACTCATTACTCACAATTTCCACTCGATATCACAAACTGCAGCTTCAAATGGGAAAGTTAAAGAGCTTGGAAGCCGGAAAAGTCAACACATAAATATTATTATTATCGTTTATTTGTAGAGCGCCAGCGTATTCCGCAGTGCGGTACAATGGCGGTACAGAGTGACATCAATTACATAAACTGAATAACATACAAGTAAGGACAGACAAGCGCAAACTGATACAGAAGGTAATGAGGGCCCAGCTCATGAGCTTAAAATCTAGAGGGTATGTGTATGTGTGTGTGTGTGTGTGTGTATGTGTGTATGTGTGTATGTGTGTGTATGTGTGTGTATGTGTGTGTGTATATATATATATATATATCCATGTCCATGGGTATCACTGGACAAAGCACGCAGCTCCTGCAACCTGCTGTGCTCCCACACACCGATCCCAGATAAGAATGTGTTTAGAAATGTAACTCTTTGTGTGTAAGTAAAAGCAGCTCGCCTCGTCTGTGCGCAGCTCGCCTCGTCTGTGTGCGCGGCCCGCCTCGTCTGTGCGCAGCTCGCCTCGTCTGTGTGCGCGGCCCGCCTCGTCTGTGCGCAGCTCGCCTCATCTGTGTGCGCGGCCCGCCTCGTCTGTGCGCAGCTCGCCTCGTCTGTGCGCAGCTCGCCTCGTCTGTGTGCGCGGCCCGCCTCGTCTGTGCGCAGCTCGCCTCGTCTGTGCGCAGCTCGCCTTGTCTTTATCAACCACTAAAGACACAAATCAGTGAGGGTAAGGGCTTGTGGACTACAAAATTGTATTTGAATCTCTTCGCAGCTAGACTGGCAGCGAGTGTGTTAAAGTCCTGATTTTTAGCTGTGCGGCTCCATTATAGTCTTTGAGACGCTGATGTTAAAAATGATTTTTACATTTATTTTGAATGTTGCAACCCATCTCTTTCTGTGTAGAGCTGTAACTTGATATATAATGATTTAGACCACACAGGATACATTAGTTGCCAGAACCTAGATACTCTGTCTAATTATATAGATTGAGCAAATAAAAAGATCACTTGTGAGCACATTCAAATGTCTTACAGGTCTGCCCCCCTGCCTTTCTCCATTATCACCCAGCATACAGTGCTTCCACTACAGCAAGGGATTCTGGGAAATGACATCAAAATGAGCACACTTTGTCACCTTTTGCCTGAAATAACTTTTTACATGGAACCCTTATAAGCCAATGGTCACTCCTTATTGTTAGTAAACATTTACCAGCGTGGCTTGCCCCGTTACATCACTTCCGGTGTACGGATTCAAGCCAATCAGCATCTTAGAATGCTTTGCTGCGTCACTTCCGCTGGACGGATGATGCCTTACCGTGTCATTTCCGGTGGGCAGATACGGGCCATAAGAAGGGGCACCAAGTCGACACTCTGTACTCTCTGACGAAGCACCAGTCGTGGCGTGAAACGCGTAAGAGCTATCCTTCTCTGCACCACGTTGTCACTTACTTAATAAAGAAGTTTTTTTACCTGACCGGCTGTTATCCTGAATGATCCCTCCTTGGCACGGCTGTGCTCCGCTTCACCTTCCCTGTTCGGGGGTCACCATTCTACAGATTCCAGGGGATGCACGCCCACGGAGGAACACCAGGCTACTGCATGTGAGTTACCTTTCAATTTGGTTACTGGGATGTATATGTAAGGAATCCGCTCCGCGGTTTACTGGTTGCCTTACCTTGCAGACCTGTGCGGTCCTGGAGCACCTCTCCTGATATTTGCGGAAGCCTGGATTCACTCACCAAAGCAATACACACTCCCTCTGGTATCTACTGCAGCTGTGCAGCCTATCACTGCAACCTAGACTTGCATTCACTCATTGGAGCAGTACCTTCACACCCCCCTCCGGGGATTGGCCCGCTGGCCTTTAAGTACTGTCTTCCCACAATGCTCCCTGCCGAGCATAGTCCTTACTGGATGTCACTATCGTTCTGCCACAAGCCCTCGCTTGTTCTCCTATGCTGATACGGAGGTTCCGCCCTGCGTCCTTCAGCTTCCTTCAAGCCCGCTTGTTCTCCTATGCTGATACGAAGGTTCCGCCCTGCGTCCTTCAGCTCCCTTCAAGCTCGCTTGTTCTCCTATGCTGATACGGAGGTTCCGCCCTGCGTCCTTCAGCTTCCTTCAAGCTCCCGCTTGTTCTCCTGTGCTGAAGCGGAGGTTTCGTCCTGCGTCCTTCAGCTTCCAGTTCTCCTGTGCTGAAGCAAAGGTTTCGTCCCTGCGTCCTTCAGCCTCCTGGATTCCTGCACTGAAGCGGAGGTTTCCCTGTGTATCTACAGCTTCCTGGTTCCTGGGGCCTACTCTTTCCCTAATCTAGAGAGGCCGTGTCCTGGTTCCTGCGCTGAAACAGAGGATTCCCTAACCCGCTCAGGACTCTTGTGCTGTGCACTGGTTTACCCGTGCAGCTAGGCGGTGTGCTACGCTGGTCTGCTTACCATCTCCGGTGACCAGCACCATGGGCCATGGTCGTCGCTCGCGCAGAGGCCAACCCCGCGCTCCTAAGCTGAAGCGGGGCTCTCCTGACTACATGTTGCCGAACTATTGCTTGAACAATGTTTATCCTGATGTCTCCTGTCCTGACCCTGGCTTGTACAACGACGACGCTGTCTTCTCCTATCCTGATCCTGCGATGTATGACAACGAACTGCGCAATCCGGATCAGCCTGCGCGGTTTAAGGTCGGTGCTTTTACAACCCCACCTCAGCCTCGCGGTCCGACCCAGGTTTGTGGCGAGCACAACCGTGACAGTATACACATGGTGGATGTCAGCGCTTGAGATGTAGTCCCACTTGGAAGGGATTTAGTGGAGTTGTTACATCTCTCATCTACAGTTCCTACCAGGACTTTATACGTGCCTCTCATTGCTTAGCGCTTACCTGTGTACCCCAGCACTCACTACACTTGCAGATTCCTGTTTGAGGAAGTTCTTCAATCAAGATTATATGTATTATTTGTCTTATTTGGACTAGTTACCTCAGTCATTGGAGCACTATTTACCAGAACTTTGTTCTATAAACCTAACATCACCAAACATCAGCAAAACGGCTCACACCGTTTGGCTGCCCTTCGGCTGCGCCAAAGGCTGTCTACCTTTGGGGCGACGCAGATGTACATTGAAGGGTTTCAGACGAAAGTAAAATTCCCTAAAATCACTAGATTCGCTTAATGCTGACACTAAGTAGGGCGCACACTCACCCTGCTTCGCTCTCACTGCCTGCCGATATTTCCCTGAAAGCTTACAGATTTGGTGACATTATTAGCCATTTCGAAGCTTGGCAGGAAATAACATTTGTGGGGGAAAAACGCTTAATAGTTTGCGTATGCACGTTGGACAGTTTTACACTTTCACCCAGGACATGGTAACGTTGTCAACTAAGGTGATTTAATAGAACCGTACCACGTTCTATTATGTAACTGTATTTGTAACCATGTATTATTTTGTTTTACTCTGTGCCCAGGACATACTTGAAAACGAGAGGTAACTCTCAATGTATTACTTCCTGGTAAAATATTTTATAAATAAATAAAATAAATAAATAAATAAATAAACGTAATGGGTAAAAAAATTAAAAAATGATGTATATTTGTAGCATATAGGATTTATGGTTTTAAATGTATATTTGTAGTCCCTGATGCAAATATATGTATACTGTGGACAATACAGAATGAATTTGCTGCACCTATCACACAGTGCTATAAGTATAAGGGATAAGACACTGTCCCTGATCTGCCTGGCAACACATGACAGGAGATATGGGATTGGATAAGATAAAAACCAGATAGAATGTTGAAACAAACTGTCAGTATGAGAGACACAGAGAGTGTCCAACTGCCAGCCTGAGACCAGACACAGAGAGAGGGGGTGACACTGTGAGTGATACACAGTGAGACAGCCCAGGTAACGGAGCAGCTTAAGAGACAGTCTGACATTCACAGATGGTGAAAGGGGAGGTTTGTAAGAGACTGTTAGCCAAAGGGAGAGAAAGTGAGAGACAGCAGCAGAAACACATTTCCTACACACAACGAGAAGTGTAAGAGTCCACAGTAAGAAAGATCCAGATACTTACCGGGCTGTTAAAGAGCGGCCGGATAACAGAAAGCCGGGGGGGGGGGGGGGGGGGGGGGGCCTTCTCCTGCAACTTGAGTATCCTTTACACGTTACCCACGCACCTGACAAATGTTTAACCCTTATCAGGCCTGCAACGCGTGAGATAATATGTGAGATAAGAGCGCTGGTAATAATATTGGCCTGAGTGGCTTCTACATTGGACACTGGGACTAGTAAAATGGACACTTGCGCAGCGTCCTTGTGTGTTGCTACATATATATCTCTCACAAACAAATACTCTCGTGGCTAACGAAATGCTTTTATTTGTGCGAGTTTTCGAGATGCGCTGATCTCTTCTTCCGGCGATGTTACAATGGATAAAGCAAGAAAAGTTTTACATTAAAACAGGCTGGAATATTATCTGTGGGTGAAACCTATCCCTCCCCCCTGTGCAGTATGCGGTTTATGACTTAGGTGTTAAATGTCAAACGCACAGGGGGGGAGGGATAGGTTTCATCCACAGATAAGATTCCAGTTTTAATGTAAAACTTTTTCTTACATCGCCCGAAGAAGAGATCAGTGTATCTCGAAAGCAAATAAAAGCATTTCGATAGCCACAGAACGGTATCAAGTATTTGTTTTTAATTATTAACCTCGGCTAACACGGTACAGGTATGTGTGTGTGTAATGGGATATTGTTTTAATTACGAGTGAGCCCCACCGGGTTAAGGTTGCCCAGGGGGCATAAAACACCGGTCAATATATACACAAGTGTCGTCTGGTATTATTCAAGGGGTCCAATTATGGTGCAGTGACGGAGGAGAGACTCCGGCCCAACAACAGCGCATATAGTCTGTGGAAATAAGAGAGGTTGCATTTTTTTATTTTAATTTATAGGTTGAACTTGATGGACGTACGTCTTTTTTCAACCTCATCTACTATGTAACTATGTAATTGATTTTTTTAAACAGCTCATCAGCGTATTTAGCTTTATTACGAAGATTTGATCACCCTTAACATAACAGGCGTACTTTTTGCATCCTGTGAAATTTATGTTTTTTTTTAATTTTTTAACTAGTAACATAGTAACATCATTACTTTGCAAAGAACAGAGCAAAACAGGCAATGTCCCTGCAGATTTGATGACTGACAACCCGCCTTATCAATAAAATTAGATGAAGGTTGTCCAAGTTCCAGGAGGGAATACCTTTAATAACAGTGTTTTGGTTACCAGTGTGTGCTGGGTTTTGTTCATAATAATAAAAAATGTAATGCATTATAAACACATTCAGTCACATCAGGCTGCTCCCCCCTTCCCAGCGCGGAAGGGGTTAATTATAGGCTACGTTTGCCCAGAAGCAACATGGCCGCCGCGCCTTCCTGTCTTCCCGTGACTTAGCACGTCAACGGCAAAGTCTCCCTTCAGTGTGAACTCCCCGGATGTGACCGTGCCCCTCGCAGGCCGCCGTAGTTAAGGGAGCCGTTACGTGGCACTCGCTGCCTGGTGAGGTGACGCCGCCTCTTTCCGGAGCGAGGCCCAGATTGCGCCGCGCGGCAGCAGCTCCAGCTCCTCTCCCTCGGGTCACCCTCCCGCTCTCTCCCTCCTCCCCGGGTCACCCCTCGCTCTCTCGCGTCCTTTCTTTTCGGCGCCATGTTGACTGTGTCCGAGCTGGTGGCCCTGGTCGCCTTCCTCTCCGCCACGGCCTCCGGTTACTTCGTCAGCATCGACGCGCACGCCGAGGAATGCTTCTACGAGCAGGTCACGTCCGGCACTAAGATGGGCCTCATCTTCGAGGTGGCGGAGGGGGGGTTCCTGGACATCGACGTGGAGGTGAGGCCGGGGATCCGGGCCCTGTCTGGGGCACACCACAAGGGTCTGATAGGGGCAGGTGTGCCAATTCGTACTAGTGCCGCTCGGGTCCCTATGTCACCACCCTGATAATGCTCAGGCCTCTGTGACCTAATCGTCCCAAAGAGCTTTCGCCCCCCCCCCCCCTGTCACCCCACTAATACCATATGCTGATATCAGGGACAGCACCTACATCGTGTGCTGTCACCCCGTCCCACGCATCAGGGACATCACCCCAAACAGTGGGGACACAAGTCTGTCAGTGCATCAAGCTGTTACTCAGCACTTGTTGCAGAATTAAGCATTTATAGGGGATCTGTCACCCCATTACCTTGTTATCTAGGGCACAAAGCTTTCATCCCTGCAACTCCCTCTGTAAATATCTGTTACATCGGCACCTTCGCAAATTCATCTTGCACACTGGCCTGTCACCAAAACAACTCATTGCAGACAGTAGGGACCTTGTCCTCGGGCCACCCATCTTTCCAGAAATAGACCTATTGCCCCACCAAGAAGTTGGACATTGGGGCCATATTTGTCCCACCAAAGTTAAGGCATCTGGGGTGCAGACCTGTCACTCAAACACACATTTTGGCTATTCAAATACTACAGTCAGTTCTGTAACAAAATCGGTGAAATTCCGCACCAACACAAAGCGTAGCACTTCCCATCAACTGACACAAATATTGTGCCACAGCAGCTAATAAGCAAATGATAAAATACCCTCTCTGGTTACTTAAACATCAGTGGGTACAGCAGTTACTCCCATATATGTGGCATCGGGGCCCACTTTATTCTTGAAGCACATCACACGTTTTTAATTGAATATAATGTTTGCATGTGAATAAGTGCAGTTTAGTGATTCACAAAGTTACATTTAAAGTAATAAAATAGTGTTGTGGTCTTGTCTCACAATAAAAAGTGAATGTGATTTCTAGACCTAGTCTCTCCTTTAAATGTCATTGTAACGATCTTGTAATTTAAGGAGTTCTGTGTGTGCCGAAGTGGCTGTCATGCCGTTTTTGGCTAACAAATCGCCATAGACTTAAACAGGGATTTTTGTATGGAAACAGTACGAACAGTCGTATATATATAATATATATATATATAATCACTAATGCTAACTTTCTATTTCAGATTACGGGGCCAGACAATAAAGGCATCTATAAAGGAGACAGAGAGTCTAGTGGGAAATACACATTTGCTGCTCACATGGATGGAACTTACAAATTTTGTTTTAGTAACAGAATGTCAACCATGACTCCCAAGATAGTGATGTTTACTGTCGATATAGGAGAAGCCCCCAAAGGTCAAGACATGGAAACAGAAGGTGGGAATGGTTCTAGTGGCTGGGAATATTGGTTCCTAATCCCTGTCACAAGGGTGACCTGTTAATGGTTTTGTCACCAATGATTACTTGGTTTAAAATTTGGTTTGTTCACTTATAAATTAAACTCCATTATGTTACAAGCAGAAAATCAACCACGTAACATTTTATTTGACAGAAATTATTGATGCAATTATATAGGAGAAAAAACTTCTAACAGCGCTCTAAGGAGATAATAACAGTGATGGGTATAATGTGACTTAGACAATAATAGTGCATAAATAATATATATACAATATTGTGCAAATAAGTGAAATAAGTAAAATGAAAAATGCTGCTCAAAACCCTTGGAAGAATGATCCACAGGAATCCCTCTTGCTGGAACGAGTGGAAGTTTGAAGGGGAGCGCAACTCATTCGGTGGTGAATATGTGGAATGAAAAATAAACACAATAGTGCAACACAGTCTCTATAGATGTATCTCCAATTTCAGTAGGCTTCTATAAATTCAGAACTCACTTTTCATCTGAAATCAACGAGCATGTAACCCAAACTCAAGTGGGTAGTGAATGATGTGTTAGGATCGTGTAGTCTCTCTCTCTCTCTCTCTCTCTCTCTCTCTCTCTCTCTCCTTCCCTCTTCTCTCTCTCACCCTCTCTTCTCCTCCTCTCATCATCATCTCTCTCTCTCCCATCTCTCTCATTCTCTCGTCGCTCTCTCTCTCTCTCTCTCTCTCTCTCTCCTTGGGGATGTCTGGATGTCACTCAGAATGATGTAATGGCAGTCGTGTATAGATGAGAAAACGAAAAGCCAAACATAGTGGGTACCGTATAAAAGTAACAATTTGAATCTCTAAAAACCATATAGATGTATGCTTACATCAATAAAACATGTACTGGGCACATAAGAAAGTGAACTCTGCCTCCCAATTCTCACCCCCTCTGCACGAATCTCCCGTCGCGTCACTTCCTGACGAAGCGAGAACAGCGAAACGCGTTGTCAGAAGCGCCCTGCTGACGCCACTCACCTGCACTGGTCTGCACCTGGGATCCCCTTCATTCAGTGAATTCACCCGCGCCGCGATACCGGAAACGAAACGCCGGCAAACTGGAAGTGACGCGACGGGAGATTCGTGTAGAGGGGGTGAGAATTGGGAGGCAGAGTTCGCTTTGCTTATGTGCCCAGTACATGTTTTATTGATGTAAGCATACACCTATATGGTTTTTAGAGATTCAAATTGTTACTTTTGTATGGTAAACACTGTTTGGCTTTTCGTTTTCTCATCTATACACGACTGCCATTACATCATTCTGAGTGACATCCAGACATCCCCAAGAACCCTAGGATACAGAGAGAGGATCTACACGATCGTAACACATCATTCATTACCCACTTGAGTTTGGGTTATATGCTCGTTGATTTCAGATAAAATGTGAGTTCTGAATTTATAGAAGCCTACTGAATTTGCAAATATATAGGAACCTGGTAGATATTGTTGACGAGTTTGTAAACCAGCTTTTTATCTCCAATTTCAGTGGAATGTTTTAAATGTTAGATTTGCTAACCAGTCACAATCCTTAAGTATGTCTTTCTTTGTGATGTATCCTTCATAGCTTGTATTTAGACATTGTGAGCCATTTGTGATAAGAGCAGTGTGCTGACGCTGTGTTGCGTATTCATCAATAATCACAAACCCCGTCGTTTAATAAACCTTAACGTCCTCTGTGGTAGTTACACTTGATGTCCCCATACTCGCTGAAATGGGTTAATCAGCCATGAAAGCTGAAGCATATTAAATCTCCTCTCATTACATATAATGTGCAAACAGCCCAGAAATAGGTTACAAGCTTTAACTCTCTAACAGTCTCATGCTTTTCCATTACAAAACCCCATCTATTTCCTTACATGAACACAAATCATTATTACAGAGGCAGAAGCACAATTACTTGTCTCTTCTGTCCAAAGGTGGTTTTAAATTTGACACGAGCCGCATCTTTTTGGCATTTAGCAGTCGGTCATTCTGGTTTGACTACTTTTACATCTAGCTTAAGCTTTATTCATCACACCCTCCTTTACCTGTTCTCATCTCTTGTACTTCTCCCCAGGTGGTGGAGATACATGGGATGGTATGTCTTCTGCACTTTGAAAGCTCCCTTGCATTCTCCTCCTGTTTTTGCGGAGTGAATTAACTTCTAATTTGTGCTTCCACGTTTATCTAACCCCCCTTCGTGTCGGCATGGCAGCGATTTTCTGTTGACGTAGACATTGGGCAACATTTGGGGTGGTTACTTTCCTAACATGCCTTAACATTTCAGTTTCTGAAGCATCGAGGTGTTAAGAGCTAGCATGCTGTTTGATGACATCTTGCTCAGACAAGCTTTACAAGACCAAATTCTAACTGGATACTGCTTTTGTCATCTTAGTAAAATGCATTTCATTAAAAAAAGTATGCAGTGTAAACATCGGTTGTGTATTTTTCTGAAGCATGCAATCTTACCTTTTAAAGATCCAATTTCATATACTTTATTAAAAATAATACAGTTTATGAGCTTTGCTTCCATTCTGAAATCCATGTGATTTTTTCTTTAACGTGCTGTAGAGTTTGGGGGAACTTGAAGTTTAGACGGTAGTTTATTATTATTATTATTATTAAAGCCTTCCAGTCCCTCATTGTAGGTGATGATAGGACTGGGGTTGATTTTAAGGTATATATTGGATGTAACCTTTTAAAATTGAAATTACTTTAAAAAGAAACAAAAGCTGACATGAATGGTATAGCAAGTACTTCTGTTTTAAATGCTTTGTTAACACTTTCCCTGCCAGAAGGGCCAGCAAACTATTACTCTGAAAGAGGTGTGTGTGTGTGCTTGGTTACCATAGCCTTAGATTTGCTGGTTGTAAATATTAAACATAAGCACCTAAAAAGAACATTGGCTGTTCTGACTAACGTTTGATTGTATTCCAGTTACCATATCTTAAAATATTTAATTGCACTTTTTTTTTACATTGTTTAATAATTCAACCTTGATCGTATTGGTTTATAATTGAAGCTTGTAAGTCCATAATAACATTCATTAATTTTGCTTGTGCAAGGGCCTGCTCTGTAACATCGCACATGAAAGGAGTTTGCAGAGGACATTAGACCCTCATGTTTTAGCGTGACCATATGATATCAAGTGTCTTAATCATGTGGAAATGGGCGTGTAATGTTTTTGTTGTTTAAGCATGAGCAGTCCGTTTTTAATGGTATTTCCAGTCATTTATGTTAATCTTTCTGTGTTATTTGTTCCACAGCACATCAGAACAAGCTGGAAGAGATGATCAATGAGCTAGCGGTGGCCATGACCGCAGTGAAACATGAGCAGGAGTACATGGAGGTGCGGGAGAGAATACACAGAGCCAGTGAGTCACCTCCTTAAATATCTATTCACCTTGGTAAGGGTGGGAGCTGGTCTCCAGCAGACGGGGTGCTTAACACAGGAGTGGGCAACTCCTGTCCTCAAGGGCCACCAACAGGTCAGGTTTTCAGGATATCCCTGCTTAAGCACAGGTGGTGCAGTCGAAGATTGAGCAACTTGTGCTGAAGCGGGGATATCCTGAAAATCTGACCTGTTGGTGGCCCTTGAGGACAGGAGTTGCCCACCCCTGCATCTAAATGATTACCGTAGATGTGGTCTGTAGGCGGGAAAGGTTTGATAGCCTTTAAACGAAGGTATCTAAATACCTTGGAGAGGGGTACTGTAGTTATTATAAAACAGGGAATGTGGGTGTAGCTGTTACTACATCTAAAGATCCAATTATCTTAACTGATTAAACCATTTTCTCTCTACAGTTAACGACAACACGAACAGCAGAGTGGTTCTGTGGTCCTTTTTTGAAGCCCTTGTTCTTGTTGCCATGACTTTGGGACAGATCTATTATTTGAAGAGATTTTTCGAAGTCCGACGGGTGGTTTAAAGAAAAGGAAAAAAAAAGCTGGGTTTTTGTTAATTTTTTTTTTTTTTTGTCCTAGCTAATAATCCGAAACTCATAACTGTTTTTTGTTTCTAACTCCCCCACCCCCCTCTCCACTTCCAACAGCTTGGTCATAAGAACTTCACTTGGCCTTCAAGGATTATTTCCCCAAAATTTAGTTTAGGTTTGTTTCTGAAATGCCCCATGTGGAACTTAACATCTTTGTTACAAATATTACTCTGCAGGAGAAACCCTAAAACGTGAAATAAATTGACATCTGACCCAGGGGAGCGCAAACTTTTGCTGCTGCGCCCCCTGCCTTTCCTCCTCTGGTGCTCGCGTCCCACCTCCCCCCTTTAACGTGATGCGGCGTCATTTGATGCCATGTTGCCATGGACACAAGTCCTGACACCGGTAGAGTAAAGGTAAGTTTAGAGTTGCAGAGGCCTCACGCGATCCCCGGCATTTAATTTAAATGCCTTAAGGAAGAGTGCAGGGCCTCTGCAATGCTGCGCCCCCCAGAAAAATCTCACGCACCCCTGATCTAACCGATTCTCTAGAATAAGTATTGTGGTACCAGACTGGAACAGAAATGCAGCTACAGTATACATGTATCCCGTACCAATTCGTTCTTTCCATACTTGAGGCGTTTCTATTGACTTCGCTCCTACAGAGTTTGATGGTTTCATAGATTAGACTACTGAGAGAATTGGCAAAGGAAGTATAGCTTTGAACACATTGCAAATCAGAGCGGTTACCTTTAATCTCTAGAATGATAGACCTGCAATGCATTGTACATTACAACATTTTCTTTTAATGCATACAAGAGGTGTGGAATTCTATTGCATAACCACTATGCCAACTACGGTAGTGTCACATTTTTCTGTGCTGCAGTGGTTAGCAGGCAAGGGTGAGGCAAACATCAGCATGCCTGACTCACCTGCGTGTGGGATCCGAAACCAAAAACCACGTTGCATCCTCCCAGCCAAGTCCTTGTAACCTCTCTGCCCCCCAGTGACGTTGTGGATGTTCGTATCATTCACGAACAGCGCATGTGTACTCTGCCGCCAGACAAGAGAGGCTGCTGCTGCTGGTCACCTTATCACTGGGCAGAGCAGCCACTGGACTTGGGTGACACACAGGACATTGACAAATAAACGAAGTCACCTGTATTTATTGGTCATTTTCAGCATGACTTCTACTTTATTGATCCTGTAGGTAACTAGATGCGTCTGCAAGTGGTCATAGCTTTTAATTTGTCCCGCATAAGTTTTTTATTTTTAATCATAAAAGTTGATCCCAATACAAAATCGCATATACAGCAAACTAATTTACATTTCCAGCATGCGATTAGTTCTACTTCCACTAGTCCCATTCAGTCTCTTTCCATCAGCTTGTGGGTAGGATTACATCTTTATTTGTGCTTGCTAAATTCCATGTACACACACTACCGGTGTGAGATTTAGAAAGTGAAATGCATTTTTTTTTTTAAATTTGTATTTTCCGGATTTGTTTGGTTCCAGCGCTGTATGTTAATACCACCTTGTGTGCAGTGTGGTGGCAGAAAGATCATTACAATGAGTAGATGCATTTTAATCTCCCAATGGTACCCCTGCTTCGCCGTTATGTTTTGTTCTGGCGCTTGCTATGCCTCGTACGTTCTCTTTCTTTTTAGTTTATGTGGGTTTCAATTTCTGTGCAGAACGAAGCTACTTTTTTTTCATCCTTATTTTTGCCGTTTAATGAAGGGTTCAAAATTAAATCAAAAACTGGCTTCTGGTGTGGGTGCAGATCAGGATTATGTAGTCGCTGACGTAACTTTAGTTGCTTGTAATTTTTTTTTTTTTTGTTTCAATACAGAATAAATATTTACAAGTAACACAACTGTTTTGTATAATTAATTTAAGTTTTCTTACAGGTTTTCATGTTAAAAATAACATTTTCAACTTTGGGCAAGACCTTTATTGCAGCAGCTTTAAGAAGATTGACCTATTCTTTCTTTCTTTGAAGTCTGTTGCGTGCCAATTCTTGTTAAAATATCACTTTTCGATTGACTACTAAGATGTAAATCTAAAAAGATGCTTGTCTAAATATTACCCGGGTTCAGTGAAAAATAAACACAACATTCTTTTAAATAAAGTTAATTAGTTTTTTTTTGTTGGTGTGATAATGTGCATTATTAAAGGGTAAACAATTTCCAGGCCTGCATTATGAGACCCTGAAGGCTACAACATTGGAGTAACTGCAGTGTTTGCTCAGTTACACAGCAAAAGAACCAAAACTGTACTGCGCTGTGGAATGTTGGAGCCATACAAATATAAGCTTTTACTGGGACTGGACACAGCTTCACTGTTTGAGGGGGAGGTTGGGGGGGGGGGAGAGTTGTGTGTTGAGAATGAAGAGGGCAGGAAGTATTAGCTGGGGTGATGTGTGAGCAAGGTTTAAGAAGCAGGGTTTTGGACAGTATTTTGAAGCCATTTAATGTGCCCCTCTCTTCGCCAGTATGGAGGAAGTGCGGGACACCGCAAGTGCGTAATAAAGCATGCCCACTGTGGTCAGCAGCTTTCTGCCGGTTCCCTGGTTATTCGTTTCCCAGTTGCCGTGATCCCCGGCAGAGGAAGAGAGGGGGCAATAATGAACAGTGCTCTGGTAGGAAGCAGCTGCCCGCAGGGGGCAAGGAGGCTGTAAATAGGCAGGAAAATAACTAGAGCAGTGAAAACAGACGTGAAGGACAGTATGGGGAAGAAATCTTTATGGGAAGTGTACGTGGTGAGGAGGCACGCTGCAAGAAAGCCACTGAGGTGCCTGTGCTGAAGCAGGGACTAATTGAGCCACCTGTGCAGAAGCAGGGATATCCCAAAAACTGAACATGTTGGGGTTGAAAACTGAGCCACTGATTGCGCTACCTGTGCTGAAGCAGGGATATCCCTAATACCTGGCCTGTTGGTGGCCCTTGAGGACTGGAGTTGGCCTTACGAGCTCTAGCTGTATTTATTTTTTGTGTTCTGTACTTGCTAAAACCAGCTGCGCTGATTGTGCTCATTCCTGTCTGTGTTTAAGCGCCAAGGAGCACTTCACTGCCTCTCTCCCATTGGTTGTAGCTCAGAACCTTCAGGTAATTACATCAGTTTGAAGATTGACAACAATGTATCACGCCCATTATTTTATGTACAGACGGGCCCTGCTAATACAGCGAGTTCCGTTCTATGGCCCTGCCGCAAAGCAAAAAAAATGTTGGCGTCTGCGCATGTGCAGACCTGCAATCCCCCTTCTACGCATGCGTGACCTCCGTTCTGCGCATGCGCAACCTCTCCACCCCCCGTTCTGCGCATGCGCAGACATGGCGGCCCCCTTCTCGGTACCGCTGTATGAGCGGAACGCCAAAAAGCGGGGCCCTACTGTACACATTTGCATGTACAAATAGATCCAGAAATACAAGTGTTTTATTTCTGACCTGATCTTTGCCTATGATAAATTGTATGTGGCCTCGGATATAGTAGGTGTGTGAGTGCGATGGTGTGCAGAGGGGGAGGCGAGTCCGTGACATCACGTGAGCGGTTCGCTCTCATTGGCTGATGTGCGCACGTGACCAGGCCGTCGCGCGACAAAATCAAATATTTTGTTTCGCGAAAAATCGGCCCCGTCGTCACTTGTGCAGGCCCGCTCTTTGGCCGTCCTCATTGAGGTACGGCCTTTTGTTTGCGGCGCGCATTAGGTCGCACGGACTATGGACGCGGGCTTACTGTGATGTCATAGGAGGTTCTCAATCGATCGTAAGATCCTGTAGACATATTTTCCTGTGCCCGAATCCTAGAATTCTGAATGAACGGGCCACTTTAGGCGAAGGTGCAAAACGTCACATTACACAGTATTACTTATATATTTTATTTTAGGTCACTGCTCCATTTTAACCCCTTCTTGTCAGTAAAGCGGAGGAATAAAAAAAGTTCATTTCGCTTCTATTTTTTGGGGACACACACATTTTAATAAATGAATACATTTAAACACAATACGATATATAAAAAGGAACAATAAATATCAGGCGATTAAGAAATATGTAAAATAAGATGAACACAATGTAAACATTTGGGGGAAAAAAGTGTATATGTAGAAATATATTTAAAAAAAAGCAATCCAAAGCAGAGCAACACATTGGAGCACTCACCAAAACAAATAAGAAGGTGGCGTGCCTGTTAATCTCAGCGAGAGCAAAGTGGTGTTCAACAATTGTGTCAACTCTACAAAGATCGAAATAAATGGAATAGAACTGGAAGAAGTCTCAGACTGTGTCTACCTTGGCCGGCAAGTATCAATGGATGGGAACCTCTCAAATGAAATCAGTAGGAGAATGAAGATGGGATGGTGGCGTTTGGAAGGAACTAGACACACACTCAAGGGAACATTCCACGGTGCCTCAAGAAGAACGTTTTCGGCCAATGTTTCCTACCCGTGCTCACTTATGGATGTGAAACGTTATTATTCAGAAGCTTCAGCTAAAACACAAAGAAGCATGGTCAGCTTCACTAAAGAAGCCATTTAAAGGGTTAATTTTGCATGCTCTGTGAAAATGCCGAGATCGACATTCACACAATCCAAATGAAACATATTTTCCTGGTGTTTGGGAGAGTATACCGGAGTTAGATAGTGATGGTTCAGAACACTGAGTGACAGTAGATATAGGGCCTTGAACAATGAATATATGCTTTATGCTGTCTCTCCATACTAAACAAGCCTAAAATGTATGTATGTATGTATGTATGTATGTCTTTATTTGTATAGCGCCATAAAATGTACATAGCGCTTCACAGTAGTAATACATGTCATATAAATAGCAAATATAAATAACACATCATGGGAATAAGTGCTTCAGACATACTGTAAAAGTAACATTAAGGAAGGAGTCCCTGCTCCGAGGAGCTTACAATCTAATTGGTAGGTAGGGAGAACGTACAGAGACAGTAGGAGGGAATACTAGTAAGTGCGTCTGCAGGAGGCCAAGCTTTGTGTCATGTGTCCATGATTATCCAGTGCTACTCATATGCTTCTTTAAGCAGATGTGTCTTAAGGTGGGTCTTAAAGGTGGATAGCGAGGGGGCTAGTCGGGTATTGAGGGGAAGAGCATTCCAGAGGTGTGGGGCAGAAAGTGAGAAAGGTTTAAGGCGGGAGAGAGCTTTAGATACAAAGGGGGTAGAAAGAAGACATCCTTGAGAAGAACGCAAGAGTCGTGATGGTGCATAGCGAGAAATTAGGGCTGAGATGTAATGAGGGGCAGAAGAATGTAAAGCTTTAAAAGTGAGCAGTAGAATTGAGTGTGAGATACGCGATTTAATCGGAAGCCAGGAGAGTGATTTCAGCAGGGGAGACGCTGAGACAGATTTAGGAAAGAGTAGAGTGATTCTGGCAGCAGTGTTTAGGATAGATTGTAGGGGAGACAGGTGAGAGGTAGGAAGGCCGGACAGCAGGAGGTTGCAGTAATCGAGACGTGAGAGAATGAGGGCCTGAGTCAGAGTTTTAGCAGTTGAGTAACAGAGGAAAGGGCGTATCTTTGTGATATTGCGGAGGAAAAAGCGACAAGTTTTAGAAACGTTTTGAATATGAGAGGAGAATGAGAGAGAGGAATCAAGTGTGACTAAGTAAAATGAATAGGTTCATTTATAGTTAGAAAAAGCCTTGCTTGAGGAAAATTACCTCATAGCAGAAAGAAATAGCTAGCCAAATACGATGCTCTCCGTCTATAACCTGTGTTACATCTCATTCCTGCTAAGAACTGAAGATATTGTATATTGTAAAATGTCTCAGGAATAAATATATTAGAATTGCAAGAAACCTGTGTCGGGATCTGTATTTTCACACAACAAGGACTCTATGGCATTCATAGAATAAAAGAACAATCTCATTTATTTTCAGTGGGTATTGCCTGAAGAGCCAACCAACAAATTCCAGTCAAAGAAAACAAGAAGACAAGTATTCCCAATGTTTGCACTCTACTTAAATAAACTAAGAGTAGGTACAGTTAAATCAGCAAATTGATTACTCATAGAAAATCAAATGGTAATTGCAAAGAGGACCCTATAGCGCACAGGAGAGAAGAAAACAAAAACAGAACATAAAGAAATCCGTAAAAAATAGATATTCCCTGCTATAAAGAGATGCACTTACAAGATATAAATTCAAATCAAGCAGCACAAATACTCTAAGGCCCCGGACATGTTTGGCGCTTGCTTGCGGAAGCGTGCTGACGCGCGCTCCCGCTCAGCACTTAGCCCCTACAGCCGCAATTAGAGCGGCTTTAGTAGGGGCTCACCTGCGCTTCCGCGCGCTTGCGGAAGCGCAGGTCTTAGGGGAATTTAAAATTCCCCCGCTTGCCGGCTAGACAGGCCGGTCACGTGAGCGGTTCGCCCAATGAGGGCGAACCAGCTCCGTGACGTCACTGGCCCGCCCCCGGCCAGTGACGTGCCCGCCCCCAGCCCGCCCCCTGACCGCCCCCTGACGGCCTGCTGATTGCGCGTGCGGTAAGCAACCGCAAGGCCAGGGAAAGCACCCGCTTTCCCTGAGCCTCAGCGCGCCTCAGCGCGCCAGCGGTAAGCGTGTCCGAGGCCTTAGCTGGATAAGTTGGCGAAGGGAATCCACATCACCAGACTTCACTTAGTTCCTCTATATAGATGCAGAAGCTTGGCTCAATCAGAAGGGATTTTCTTCACTGGGGAAGCTTCCTCTGAACTGTTAGGCCGAGTCCATAGAAGGACAGGCTGTGCTGAGGCGTGCGGACACTCCGCGCTGAGCCCCTGCATCCTCAATGAGGATGCCTTGAGAGGGGGCTTACGCGAGCGTCCGCAGGCGTGCTGAGGAGTTGGAGGTTTCAGCCGAGCGCCAAGCTGTTTTTCAGTGCGCTGTCGGCTGAAAACCTCCAATCACAGCACAGCAGTGTCAACGTCACAGCGCCGTGGGCTCTCAGATATTGGAGAGAGGGGGGCGTACTCACGTGCAGAAAACAGATTTATTAAGATAAAACCATCAAGGATATATCCGCAGGAAGAACTCCGCACATCAGCTGTATCCTGCAAAAGTTCAAACACTGCTTCCGAAAGGAACATCCCGCATCCCTCCTTCACGGTATCACCGTGCGCACAGAGTCCGCCTATCACCCGGGAGTACTCAGCTGTTAGAGGCGGCAACCCGCGTCCCTCTCTGCCGGCACCTCTGCGTACACCAGACTCTTCCGCGTCGCATGAGATTTCCTACTCGAGTCATCACCACAGAACTGCAGGAAAGCTTCAGTCACGGCTGTTCGTCCTCACAAGGCTTCACCTTACACTCCACATACTCAACCTTACTAGTTTCGCCGTCGGCTTCATCAGGGGGAACATAATAGAGCTGCTATCGCTGTCCCTATATACACACCATTACCCCATAATGAGGCTAATTGACCAACATAAAGGTTAACTAATACACCTGATGCACATATACAATCCTTGGGACAATCCCTATGATAGGGCTATTGAGCAAGCATATAATATAAGCAAATCTAACTACTGCACATTATAATAATAAAATAAACCCATATACACACACAGACTGGTCAAAAATCCTTTTGCTATTACTAATATAATATACTTGTATTAGGGTCGGGTGGTGACTTCTCGTTGTATTGCCCGAAGAGACAGGACAAAAAATAAATGGATTTGAAAAACCAAACAAAAATCAGTGACATCATCATAAAGGTGAAGAAATTAAAATGGCGGTGGGCCGGACATATCGCAAGAAGAAATTACCATCTTTGGACAAAGATGGTACTCGTCTGGATCCTAAGGGATATCAACAGCACGGACTGTAATCTTAGCCTAAAAGTAAGATGGGAGGAAGAAATCAGAAAATGTGTGGGAGGAACATGGATAAGGCTGCGCTTATAGTGCCGGTGACAGCAAAACAAATGCATTGCTGCCGTTGCGTGCGCTTATAGTAAGCGTGGTGCGACGGCTTGGTCGCAATATGTGGAAGTCATCTCAATTTGAATTTTTCCAGCGACCGTAGCCTGACGTTGCTGTCGCAGGCACTATAAGCGAAGCCTAAGAGAGGCTGCAATCGCAATACCTGGGAGATCATTGGGGAGGCTTCACCCAGCAGTGGGGAGACAAGTGTGCTGATGATGATATATAAATATGTATAAAATTGAAAGCTTCTATTTTAATAATTATTTCAAAATAGACACAATTCAAATAACCTAACAAGATGGGTGACACCGAGACCAGTGCTGATCACTTGCTTCATTACCCCAGAACACAACACTATTCTAACACACAGCTGGGTCACTGCGCGGAACCTTGTCTGCTGCGCTCAATGTTTCCGTAGGGACGCATCACTCGCCCGGACCAGGAAGCACGTGTGGACTCCAGGACTGCCCGTAGCAGAGGGAGGAAGATGGAGAGTGTGACTGAGGGGACATGGGACAGTTTACGCCAGAGATTACATGACAGGATCCGGCAGACACTGAGGGACCTAAACTTCTCCCACATGACCCCAGTGCAGGTAGGGTCCCCGTTAACCTTTTCACCGCTGGAGTGGGAGATTGTAAGAGATGTCAGACTCCCAGAGACCAAAACCAGTGAGATTTGGGAATTCCATATAAACAACAGTATAAATGGGCAAAGGCAAACAGTCAGTATAACATGTATTGCATTCAGCAAAACATTAATCATGAACATTACACAATTAAAACATGCAACCTACAAATGATAAATCAAACTTAGAAATGCATTGAATTTACAATTGTGTTTAAAATAAGATGATCAGTATAAATGATGCTGCAAAACCCTCTGGGTACATTTTCCTAAACGTCTTGTTTATGTATATCAGCTTACAGGGATGTTACAAGTTCTTAGTACCCCACATTGAACATTAAAACATAGCGGTGCTTAGTGTGGTGGGAAAAAAAGAATATTTCAATTTCCCTGTTGCCTGAATTTGAAAGCTTTTTTAGTCCATGGTGCATAAAGGGGAATTAATATGGGGAAAAGGAGAGACACACCTAATTGTGTAGTATAAATAAGAGTGCTGAGACGTGCAATCAGTTATAAAACTTGTGAGTCTTATATTGTCTTTTTTAGTTTTCCTTTATGCACCATGAACCTATTCTGACGTGTGTGTGTGTGCGTGCGTGCGTGCGTGCGCGCGCTTCCATGTATATTGTACAAAGTGATGTGAATGTGGCTGTTGCTAATACATAAGAATATACATACACATTTTGGCATCTCATTATAGGGCCAATAGATACCTGTCTCTCACAATATACAGTACATTTGAAGGAGCTTGTAAGTTTTGGAAAACTCTGTTCATGATAATTTCATCTGACGTTGAAAAGTGTTAAGTGCATTATACTGTCATTCAATGTTGCCATTGGATGAAAGCAGTGAAGGCCGTAAAGATCTTTTTGCAATCTTCTAGTATTCCCTGATCCCTGCCCCTATTATGTAACCATATTACTTTCACAGCAAGAAAAGTATTTATATGTCCGGCTGTTATTGCTGTAGCTCCAAAGTTTTAACTTCGACTGTCAGCTCTTCTGGGCTTTTTCCTAATGTTTACTTCTGTCTGTAGCGCTTATTCCATTATGTGTCCTATTATTTTGTCACGTGTATTGCTGTTGTGCAGCGCTGTGTACACAAATAAAGCTATGCACGCATCCAACTCTGATGGTTTTTATTTCTATTTGTAGTCGGCGACGATTCCTCTGTTCATGAGCAACAAAGATATTGCAGCGGAAGCGGTGAGTGTGCGATCCCTTTCCTTGGCGGACTGCAGTACTTGTAGTCGTAGAGTTAATATAATGGGTCGGTTATCCCCAAGTGTCTTACTGCACTTCAGTTATAAGGAAGCTTTTTCTTCATGCAAAGGGTGGTGAATACGTGGAATGGCCTCCCAACGGAGGTGGTAGGCGCTGATGCAGTAAGGGAATTCAAACATGCTTGGGGTAGACACAAGGCTATCCTAGATACGAAAGAACGCCCCAAGGATCAAATAGGGTCTGAGGTTTTATAGCAGATAGGAAACTGGGCAACTGGGTGAGTCAAGTGATTCTTAACTTCCGTCACATTCTGTGTTTCTATGTGACATGGAATGTTTTTAAACTTCACTTTGCGTGTTTATCACATGTTGTGAAAACTGCTCCTCAAACGTGTGTGTTTCGGGGTGGAAAGGAATAAAGACGTAGGTGGCTTCCGTTACATGATTCTCAACTATTCTCTCTTTATAAACCTCCTGCAGGTAACTGGAAGCGGCAAAACGCTGGCTTTTGTAATTCCGCTTTTGGAAATTCTCCTGAGAAGAGAAGAAAAGTTAAAGAAAAATCAGGTAAGCTTTTATTTCACACCCCACATCCACTATGACACGTTTGGGCAACTCCAGTAAGGGCCACCAGCAGGGCAGGTTTTCTGGATATCCCTGCTTCAGCACAGGTGGCTCAGACTGAGCGACTGATTAAGCCACCTGTGCTGAAGCAGGGATATCCTGAAAACCTGCCCTGCTGGTGGCTCTTGAGGACTGGAGTTGCACACCCCTGCACTACGCTGTACTTCCTGTAATCTCTTTAGAACTGCAGGCACCTCTACCTGTATTTGCCAAACAGTTGGGTGTCTTTATTTGTGTAACTTTGCCACCCACTGACATTATCTGCACATAATGTGAAGCCGCAGTCCACGCGCTTCACATTTTATTTATTTGACTTCCTTTAAGATGTCTTCCCAAACCTGGCTTTTATTTTTGAAGTCCGACGCTCCATTCACGAGATATTAAGTGTCCCAGGAGGTTAAAATGAAGCTTTCCCTAAAACCTTGGTAACCTCAGATGTGAAAGATTTAGGAAAATCAGGATTTTAACACTAACAATATTTCTTTTCTCTCTTGGTTTTAAAGAGCATGACATGCTCACGGAGTATGATACCAACGTTATGAGTTAAATTCATATGGGGGGGTTACTTTTTTTAAACCATTTTTAAACTAAGTTCCCAGTGTTGCTTTTTTCGCCCTTCTGCAGGTGGGAGCTATAATAATTACACCGACGCGTGAGCTTGCTGTGCAGATAGATGAGGTGCTGTCATGTTTTACTGAACATTTCCCACAGTTTAGGTGAGTGCACTTTTGTTCCCATGTAGTTTTTGTGCCTTCACCCTGTATCGCTCTGCAGTTCCGTATTGTGACATATATTCAATGCGGTGATTCTACCAATCTTAGCGCAGTGCGAAAACTGTGGCCATGTTGTAATGAAGGAGCCGCCCCCCCTTGCAGACTTATGTGGTAGCCAAGGGATTTAGGCCCAGATCCAACAACAGTGCTAAGCTTTAGTATGCCTCAGTTCCCATTCATTTCAGTGTAAAGGCTTGCTAAATCGTAGCACCGTTTTGTGGATCTGGCCCTTTCTGCTCTGTAACACTCATCGCATCGATCCTAGAGAGCTGGAACTACATTTTAATATCCATTTTTAGACACCTTGCCCGCTGACCAGATAAAAAGCCATCACCACCTTAGTGTGCAGTGTTCTCTTCCAGTGCAAATAACCGTGTTTCTCTTCTGTCCTTTGTCCAGTCAGATTCTCCTCATCGGCGGCAGTAACCCGGTGGAAGATGTCAGGAAGTTTAAAGAACACGGGTATGTGTCCCGAGCCCGTCACTGCGCAGAAATGTTTCTACAGTGCACGAATTAGACAAACTGCGCACCTTTCCACAACACAATCCTTTATTAATGGCGACTCAGTTGATGACACATCCAGGATATGAATATGCTATAGGGAATACGTACAATTCCCTTTTGGAGGTTGAGATTTGTGTTACTTCACCTTACATTGTTATAATAGTACACACTGAGCACTATTAATTACTTTATTTATATTATATAGCACTGTGTTTTTAGCGCCTATCTGAATCACTTGGGTTCCTAAGACTCAGTCGATGAGCCAGTGTCTTTTTTCCCCCTCTGTTACACAGGGATTAGTTTTATCCTTACTTACCACTTAGAGTGTGAGCTCTTCGGGGCAGGGACTTATTTTCCTAAATGTCTACTTGTATGTGTGAGGCGCTTATTCCTGATATGTTACAGCTGTAAAGCGCTGTATAAATATACACCCTAACGGGGTGTCTCCTGCTTGTTTGGGATAGGGGGAACATTATTGTGGCCACGCCGGGCCGGTTGGAAGACATGTTCCGGAGACAGGCGGACGGGCTGGATTTGGTCAGCTGCGTGAAAACACTGGATGTCCTGATCCTGGACGAAGCAGACAGACTGCTGGATATGGGATTTGAAGCCAGGTGCTGTATTCTTAATAACTGAGGAGTTCTGCAGCTGCCGGGAGATCATCGGATGAGTGGAAACCTCTGACTCGCTCGCATTTGTAATCTTGATCTTTTATGTGATATAGATTATTCTAGGTCAGAGGGTTCTCAACTCCAGTCCTCAAGACACCCCCCCCCCCACCCCCCCAACAGGTCAGGTTTTCAGGATATCCCAGCTTCGGCACAGGTGGCTCAATCAAAGACTGAGCCACCTGTGCTGAAGCAGGGAATGATTGAGCTATCTTTGCTGAAGCAGGGACTGATTCAGCCACCTGTGCTGAAGCTGGGATATCCTGAAAACCTGACCTGTCAGGGGGTGGGGGGTCTTGAGGGCTGGCGTTGAGAACCCCTGTCTTAGGTAAGTTATTCATTGAAAAGCTTGAACTACTAACAGTAATCAATCAGCATTTGATCTGCTGTTCAATAACCACTTGCACATTTGAGTGAATGATCCCTTTAGTACTTGGTTTGAAGAGATTGCTGAATGTCTGCAGATCAGGCTTTAACATTATCAGTTGAAATGTCAATCTTCAAACCAAAGCTGATGAGCCAGGCATACATCAACCCCCTGACGGCTCATAAACCCTGCGACAGCGGCAGCAAAATAAGTGACCCCTTCACTGCCGTAACATTGCGATTATCGACCCTCTGGCATTTAAAATGCTTCATTTCACCCACTGACTCCCGCAGGTACAGAACCGTGCGGCTCTTGCAGCCGTGCCTCCCGAGTTTGCTAACATCAGGTAACCTCAGAGGCAGCCCTGTCAGTCTGCGGGGCTGAGATCATCTCTGCTTCACATTTTGTAATGTTTCCGTTTTCAGCATAAACACCATCCTGGGTTTCCTGCCCAAGCAGCGCAGAACGGGGCTGTTCTCGGCCACGCAAACGCAGGAGGTGGAGAATCTGGTACGAGCCGGGCTACGCAATCCTGTCCGAATCGCGGTGAAAGAGAAGGGGGTCGCTGCCAGCTGCACTCAGAAAACACCCACACGCCTGCAGAATTATTACATGGTGAGGGGTTCCCCCGGATGTGAACTTACATTTCTACTGAGTTTCTAAAATATCCCAAAGAATAAGGAAAACCGCTGCAAGTCGGGTAATAAAAATTTAGGGACGATTTGAGGACAATTCATTTTGGACAACCAGGTTATAAGATATAAAATTGGGAAGATGGTTTCATTATAATATAAAAACACAATTCTATTTTCAGTGAGAACTTGCTTTTTTGTTTTTATTGAGTTTTCGGGGGGAGGGGGGGTACAAAAAGCAAAAAAAGGTTTGGGTGGGAAGAAGTAATTGGGTTACAACTTAGTACAGTATATAGCAAGATACAGTTTGCACCGGATATTATGCAGTTGTTTAATGCGTAGAGGTGCTATCTGATCCTGTACTACAGCAGGGTTTGATTGGTTTGATGTACATGATACGGCTTTCTGCTGAATACATACCATGCACTTGGATGAACCCATAAATAATCTTTAGGGTCTTGTCTCCAGCAATGGATGCGGTTTAGAGCGTTAGTAGATTTTAATTGTGAGCGAGGGCGGTTTCCTCTGAGATCCATGGATCCCATAACCCCTGGAGTGCATTCATATCATGCAGTCATCGTTTCCAATACCATAGTTTGAGTCATTCTATTTCTAATTTCCATCATTGCTGGAGCGGGTCGATCCAATGAAAGGTTTATACAGCATCTGGTGGCTCAACAAACATGCGTCATAAGTTTGTGTTACTTTGTTAATGCTTTGGGGTCGCTTATGAAGTAAAGCTATAGCTGGGTTTGGATGAATTGCCTGGAGTACAAATTGGTTCCATAGCGTTTTTAGTACGGGACATTCCCAGGAGGGACGAGAGAAAGTGTCCCGCATTCCACCATTTCCAAAACCCTGTGATGAGGTCTGAGGATATACTTTCTGAAGTTTCCCAGTGGTGAGATACCATGTATAAAGTAGTATGTAACCGTTCTCTTTCACAGTGGTGGTAGAGTGAGCTGATATTGTCTCCCAAATCTTTTCCCGATCACCAGGTTCCAGTGCTTATATTTTAAGCAAAATACCACTTTATATGCCTCTCTTTGAGCTACAATTGATTACCATTTCTATATCCTATTGGATGCACGCAGCTCATTTCCCAGTTTAAAAGAGGGTTTTCTTAAGTGACATATTTTGGAAGTTGAACCTGCCATCCTGCCAGTGTGAACCCCAAGAGGCAGATCCGACACTCCCTTTTATATCTTGAGGTCACTCCTAAAATCCGCATTTCAGTCTCTGATCCAAGTTTCCTTTTTTTCTGCGCAGATCTGCAAAGCTGATGAAAAATTCAACTATCTGGTGGGATTCCTGCGACAGAGGAAACAGGAGAAGCACCTTGTGTTCTTTAGGTATCCGTGCAAACTGTGGGGCAATCCATCTTTTACAGGACTGGGATTGGGGGCCCCCAGAGATATGACACACGTGTCTGCCCCTGGTTCCTGCGATACTTACTGGTGATGTTACAGGTCACTTCCTGGTTTTTAAAGGGGATTTAAATGGTCGTCCAATAGGAAGCCACAACCGATGCATGTTGCAGATTTTCTATTGGCTGGAGAATTGGCAGCCATTTTGTTTCCCCTGAGCGAGATTGAAGCCCAGTAAATTGATCGATGAGTCTCCCCGTAGCTGAAAATAATGATGTTTAGCTTCGTGGGACCCCAATGCGCCCCCACCCCCCCCCCCCCCCCCGTAATAAAATTGGCTAAAAAAAAATAAGCGCGGAGAAGCTGCTCCTTTAATTTATTATCTGCCAGCCGGGGACCTGCGCTGCCGCCGTTTCTCACCCGCGATGCTCCTGTCCCCGTGTTTGCTGCAGCACCTGCGCCTGCGTGGAGTATTACGGGAAAGCTTTGGAAGCCCTGGTGAAAAACGTGACGGTCATGAGCATTCACGGGAAGATGAAACACAAGCGCAACAAGATCTTCACGGACTTTCGGAAGCTGAACAGGTGAGCGGCGCAGCGTCTTGTCGCATGAAGTCTCGCATCATTGGTCACTGCGTGGCCCGGAAGTGGGGGTGCTTTCAGGTGGAATTTTCAGCACCGAATGCGCACATGCGCAGGCGATTTACCTTGACCATGTGACCGGAAAGGATGAACAATGAGTAATCTATTAGCACATCATTTATAATACATTACAATTCAGTTACAACATACACTGTATATATGTAGGATGCAGGATCAGTGAGGAGCAGACAGACTGGGTCTGACTGTTTAATGCAGGGGAGCGCAAACTGGGGGGCGCAAGATTTTCCTGGGGTGGGGGGGGGGCATGGGCGGTTGCAGAGGCCCAGCGCTCTTCCCCAAAGCAATTAAATTAAATGCTGGGGGATCGTGTGAGACCTCTGCATACCTTGTCTGGTAACACGGCGTCAAATGGCGCCCAAGGTAAGGAGGTGGGCGCTAGAAGGGCAGGAGAGCAGCCAGGGGGACACAGGGGGAAAAGTTTGCGCACCCCTGGTTTACTGTATAGTTTTTAAAGTATATTAACAACAAACCGTCAGTCTTACCCCTACCCCCAGCACTGCCATGGGAACCATGCACAATTGCCCCTTTTTCGTTCTGTGCATCACTCAGGGCGTTGTCGCAGCGCAGTCAGAATTTGCAACGTTTGTCGGTATTAGAGGCTAACGCCCCCAGACCCCAAATCTGGGGTTTTCTGGAGAGGAGAAAATCTTTGGCGAATCACTCGCGAAATGTGACCGAGTTGCGATTCATTTGGCGAAACCGCGAATTGATGGTGGAAATGTGGGATGTGCCTTCCTGCGCCGCCCCCCTTATTTTGAAGAAAAAAAACGGGGGGGGGGGGGCCCTGAAACTGAACCGCGATAATTTGAGCTTCAGGGACCCCCTGCTTCCCGATGTACGTACTGGGACGGTGGCACCGGTACTGGTTCCTATGGACCCACGTGAGGCCGGGGATTTAAACCTCCATGAATTATCTGTGAGGATCTCCAGATGCTCTGGGGCTGAAATGAATGCGGGTTAACCCCGGAGACCCCTGGTTTGCTAGAGATGTAATATGAAAGGGTTACGGGGGAGGACAAGGCTCCTTTACGAGTTCTGCAAACTAATTTGCCAGGCGCCGGTCTGGAGAGTGCATTTTGGGGATTTATACAAAGCTGTGTGTGATATTAACTAGATGAGGGATGGCCAACTCCAGTCCTCTAGGGCCATCAACATGTCAGGTAGTCGGGATATCCCTGCTTCAGCACAGGTGACTCAGTCAGGGATATCCTGAAAACCTGGCCTGTTGGTGGCCCTGGCGGACTGGAGTTGGCCGCTCGTGATGTGTCGGTGATAATCTCCGGGCAGCATGCTTTGTTACAGCGGGGCCGCACGCTCCTCTCTTTCTCTTGCAGCGGTATTTTAGTTTGCACCGACGTGATGGCTCGGGGTATTGACATTGCTGAAGTGAACTGGGTCCTGCAGTACGATCCCCCCAGCAATGCCAGGTATGTCACCCTTTAAATCCCAATGTCTCGTGTGATGGTAGGAGGGCCTTTAACCCTCAAATTTACTGTGTACTATGGGACGAAAGCCCTTGTATCTGTTGGACGAGGCTACATCTTATCCCTGTAACTACCCCTGGCATTTAATGGCGTCTGTTTCCCAGTTCCCTCTGCTGCACAACAAATAATCATTTCAAACATTACTGCTCTTATTTGTTATATTTAGTGAATCCCACAGGGCTCCTGGTGTTACCCACTCAGCAGTTAGGATTGCGTCTTACTGCAGGTTAAAGATTGTTACCCTCCTGCTACAATAAAGGGGATACAAACCTTTGTTAATCATTGTGGATATAGTAGCCGTGTGGGTCCTGACATTGGGCTTGCAGAGCAGCCCCTTACCCCTTGATCCTCCGTGCAGTCGCGTTCCTTCCATAGAAGGTGACCTTGAGACCGCTGACCCGCTTTCCCTTGCAGCGCCTTTGTTCACCGTTGCGGACGCACAGCCCGGATTGGCCACCATGGCAGCGCGCTCGTGTTTCTGCTTCCCATGGAAGACGCGTACGTCAGTTTCCTTTCAATAAACCAAAAGGTGACTTTATCCTTCCACGTTAATGTCGTTTGTTTACAACAAAAGGATGCGTCGGGGGGGTGGCGGGGGGGATATTTAGTTGTGTTGCCGAGTTTAACGCTCTCTCCTTTTCACATCAGACCTGGCCATTTAAATGTCTGCCTCCTTAGTATATAAATGTTCTCCGTGGGATTTCCACGCTGCATTCACTTTAAAGCAGAATTATTTGTTTTATCCAATACCTTCCTGATGACTGAATCAGTTTTGTACTTTTATTGTCCATGACTGTTCCAAGATACGCGAAGTTGAATTGTGATATTTGAATATAGTTCCCCCTGTAACTATTTCCTTTGTCATAATCACACCCGCTTTTAAACCCACATAAAACCGTTGGTGCAAGAATTTTTTTTTATAGGTTCCTGTTGAGTGTTAGGGGATTGCGTTTTCTAAAACTTTGCACCTTTTAATTAAACGTTGGTGACAAAAAGTAACCAATTGCAGATCTCAAAATAGTCAGTAGTGGATTTTCCAAGCAGGGCGCTTGGAATTATTATAATTAATTATAATGGAGATATTATTGAAGTGGCGGAAATGAGTTGTAAGTTGTGATCCTTTTTTAATGGATCTACAAGATCCTTCTGCGAGACTGTGAAGTAGGTGCGGAAATCCCACATCTCGTCACGTACACGTTGGAAGGTTACTGTAAATATTATTTTGCTCCTTTTTGAAGTCCCCTTGACCTCCACCCGTGAGGGGTGACCGCTGTATTCCGAATGCGCACTTGAATAATATTCTTGGCGACCGGCAGAGTTTATGGATCCGCTACGTACCGCCGCTCGGTAAAGGTTTGTCGCGAGTGCGGGTCGCACATTCTTGTTGCCTAAGTGCAGATCCCCTTCTTTTCCGTAGTGCCCCCTGCAGGAAATGACGCTGCAGAACAGTTCGGTGGATCACCTCCCGAAGCTGAGGACCATTGCTGCCTCCGACCGCGCGGTGTTTGAGAAAGGGATGAAGGCGTTTGTGTCCTTTGTGCAGGCGTACGCCAAACACCAGTGCAATCTAATCTTCAGGGTGAAAGGTATGGCGTGTATTGTCATATCGCCAGCGCACATCCCGGTCGTCTGTCGGATGTCTTTATATTTTAGTCCAAAATGTGTTTGCTGCCGAAAAATGTAAGTGGCCGTTAAGTCGTAAAGCAGCGATTCCCCCAGATTTTAACTCCTACAGTGTTCATATCCCGCACCCCAAGCACTTTGTGTTAAAAATCATGATTATCGTAATCTCCAGCTGCTGAGGTTAGCAGAGTAACGATGGGGCTGCTCTGGGGAGAGCTTGATTTTAATCTCCCGGACACTGAAGGGCTTATTCTATATCGGCCAATATCGTCTGAAATTCCCCACTAACTTCAATGGGGAGTTACATCCAAAAGATGGCCCCATCGGCAGCAGCAGAGTAATAAGCCTGAATATACTCCAAACGCTTCTATCTCCTGAACGGAGCAAAATAATTTAATATGAACACCGAGTTAGGCTGCGTCCATAGAAGGACAAGCAGCGCTGAGGCGTGCGGACGCTCCGCGCTGAGCCCCTGCATCCTCAATGAGGATGCCTTGAGAGGGGGCTCAGCCGAGCGCCAAGCTGTTTTTCAGCGCACTGTCGGCTGAAAACATCCAATCAGCCTGAAGCAGCGTCAACGTCACGGCGCCGTGACGTTGACGTCAGTGCGTCGCGGGCGATTGGCCCAGCGACGTCACTGCCCCACCTCCAACCACCTCCCCCCGGCTTCCTTCGCGCACGCTGGCTCGCCTGCAAGTCCATGGAATCGCGCTGACTGAAGCAGGCGAGCCTCAGCGTCAGCGCGCCTCAGCGTCAGCGCGCCTCCGCTCTGCTGAAGCCTCTATGGCCCCGGCCTTAGAAAGGGCAGGGAGATCTCGTAAAGCAAGGCTGGCCAAAGCCAGTCCTCCAGGGCCACCAACAGGACAGGTTTTCAGAATATCCCAGCTTCAGCACAGGTGGCTCAATCGAAGGCTAAGCCTCTGATTGACCCACCTGTGCTGAAGCAGGGATATCCTGAAAGTCTGATCTGTTGGGGGGGGTCTTGAGGACTGAAGTTGGCCACCCCTGTCAAAGCTATAACGGACATGTTTCTCTCTCCCTAAGAAGTAATGTTATCCCTCTCCCGGCTTATATTGCGACCTGTATGTATTTGGATGGACTTCACATAGCTTTACTTTAATGTCGTGAACACCTTTAGTTTCCGTCATTTCATTTTCTTCCCTACACTATATATGTATATATTCTGTTTGACACTGGTGTCCGTTGTATTAATTCCCTGTCCCCGTTTCTCCCTCGCTCAGTTCTCTCCCCGGCAAAATCAACAAGTCACTATTTTTTTTTTAATGACTGCTGCACAGTGTAATGATTCTGAGTATCTCTGTGCATTTCTTAATATCATATTGGGTAGTGTCAAACGTATACATTTTACATAGAAATACTTAATAGTACTTTATACTACGGCACATTTATTAAGGGTATACACTGCTTAAAGCAGCAGTCCAAGTAACGTGTTGAAGCAGGGGGTCTCCAGACCTGGACTGTGTTTATTTCCACTCCGGGGACCCCCTGCTTCCAGAGATACTTACCGCCAAAGGGGGTACCGGTATCTGTGCTGTTTAAAGGTCCTGATCACGTGGGCCAATGGGAAAGTGCAAGGGATGACGTCACAGCTTCCTATTGGCCCGTGTGACACGGGACATTTAAGCCACCATTTCGATAGCCCCACAGAGCCCAGCCGGAGCTCCTACCCCCTACGGCGGTCAGTATCTCTGGAAACAGGGGGGTCCGGGAGCTGAAATCAACGTGGTTCAGCTCTGGAGACACCCTGCTTCAATACCATATTAAAAAAAAGTCTTTTGGACGGAATTTTTTACAGAGTCGTTTTTTTCGTGGTTGTTTTTAGATTTGGATTTTGTCTCTCTCGCCCGGGGCTTCGCTTTGCTGAAAATGCCCCGGATGCCGGAGCTCAAAGGAAAAGACTTCTCCGGGTTTGTACCCACTCCCATCGATACGTACGCCATCCCGTACAAGGACAAGAACCGGGAAAAGCAGCGCCAGAAGCTACTGCGGGAGAGGGAACAGAAACGCCAGCAGGAACAGCAGCAGGAGGGAGAGAGGCGGAAAACCTTCACAAAGAACAAAGCCTGGTCCAGACAGAAAGCCAGGAAGGACCGGAGGAAGAAGGTGGCGGTGAAACGGAAACACGAGGAGGTAAATGATATACGTTTTATTCCCCGCCATTGTTTTATTAAGTAGACCTTGGATACAAGGTCATGTTTTCCTTGTACTGTCTTGATATACGAGAGACGCCCCTTTAATTCCATATATCGAGACTGGAAATATTCTATGTGCAGTGCTACGTACACTGTCGGCGCCACACAAGAAAACCTATTATTATATAGCATGCGTTCCAAACTCCCATTAGCCGTTAACCAGCACCCAAGAGGGAAAGCAAGTGGGACACGATCTGAAATCTGTAGAAAGTAAAAAGATATAAATTGAATAGAAGATGAGGACACTACAGTAATGCAACACATCCCCAGCAAGCAACGTAGGGTGGGACGTGACCAACTTGAGTGTGTTTTGTGCGTCTTTAATTTGATGCACCGCTGTGTTTATGCGTCGCGCTGTGTATATGATCGTGGTCTTCTTGACCTTGGCAGGGTTCGGATGTCGACGACAAGGATGTGGATGAGCTACTCCGTGATACCAAACTGCTCAAGAGGCTGAAGAAGGGGAAAATCAGCGAGGAGGAGTTCGAGAAGCAGCTGACTGCTGGGAAACAGACTGAGGAGGGATCTGGGGGCTCCGATTGAACTAGTTGCTTGTGGGGGACACTTTTTTTAATCTGCCCCCTTCCGTAGCAGGGTCAGGGAGCAGCTTTACGTTGGACTAATACCGTTGGAGGTTTGAAGTGTTACTCAAGGGCAGACACTTTTTCCAGCACCGTGAGTGGAGAGGTGCTTCCTTTTAATGGACCAACATTGGAAGTCTTCCCGGCTTTAGCTGCACTCGCCGCAAGTCTTCAAATGTACAAATGAAAGTGTAAACATATCTAACCGTGCTCTCGCCTTTTTATTGACTGTACATAAAACCTCTACGCTCCTCGTGTAGCTGATACAGAACAGTGTTTTATTGTTGGCCAGAATTCAGCGGCTTATTTTGTTTAAAGCCAAATCCCGTTTACCCAGCTACGGTAGTGTTAGTTTCCATCAGTGTGAGTTTCAAATAAGTTATTTCTCAAATGGCGGCTTTTGCTGCCTGAAGGGCATTCAGCGGTCAGCCCTGCAGATGTTAAAGAGCACGTGTAACAATGTTTTATAAATGTTTTGCGCAAGAGGTAGAAAAGGGGTTTATTTTGTCTAACAATTACCATAAAAGTATGGTAAATCACATGTCACACCTGCATCATCGCCACCCTTATTACACACAGCCTCATTATCTGGTATTCTTAGTTATAGGAATAAAGACACAACACCGCTAATATCTCACTGGTTTAACGCTCTTCAAAATAAAACATTACAGGTAAAGTTTGATGAGTTCGTCACTGATTGCGGAGGGCGTCAGAACGCCGAGGTCGGTGAAGAGCAGCGTGATTAGTGAGGGAGACGTATAGTCAATCCATGGGTGCTCCGTCGTCAGGTCCTTGTTTTCTTGCTGGGTGTTCGCTTTGTACTAAATAGGAAGGAGCGTCCGTTAGTGATCCTACAAATACTATCACGCATTAGATCTATATGCACGCAGCTTGTTCAAAAGCTGCCTGGGTTCCTGCTTCCTTAAACATGTCTCAGATACCTGTCACAGTGTGTGGCCTAATGCAAAGCTCTAGCAAGCAACATTAACCCCTCCCGGCAGAGAAGGTGTTAATCCACCAACCCATGCTTCCAAAAACAAGAGACTAAAATGTATGCGCCACAGGTTACAAGGGCGAGCGTGCGAACGTTACAATGTATCGCTTACAGCGCACATCCGCTCACCTTAAAAGTGTCGGGAACGTCTCGCTGGTTGAGAGGAAAGAGTCGTACAAACTTAAAGCTTTCTGCCACCACGTAAAAAGGTTTGTTCTGCGCCTTGGCACACACGCCCATCTGATTGGTTCCAATCTGTTCATAGACAAAACACACACACTATGAAAAGACTCGTTTATAGACCAATATGCACAAACACGTGTAAGATGTATAATCGCCCACACACACGGTTCCGAGGAATGGGCGTAGCACGCGGGAATTGGTGAAATAAGGTCATTATAGTGAAGTCAGAACCAAAACCAACGTTTCCATCCACCGATCGTCATGAGGGTGGTGAAGATCAGTGGATCGAAACGTAGGTTTTCGGTTCTGACCTATATATTTACCTTATTTCCCCAATGTGCTGCGTCCATTCTTCTGAACCATGTGGTCGGGTTGATACTTTATTACTTTGGTTACGATACGTGCCCACGTCAGTGTATATTTTCATACCTACTTGACGTGGTGCCGATCGTTTTCAATATGTAATTACATTATAAACACACGTGAATGCAAATAATACATTACAGGGCACTTTGTAGTACAAAGGTTAAACATACTGCATATTATTTTGGCTGGGACAGCTTTCATGGAAACAAATATATCTTGTTTGAAAGATTTGAAGTGCAAAACCAGTGTAGTATGGGGAGTACAAAATGCTAAGCACTAACCAATGCACTCATATTTCAGATATAAATTGTGGGCCTGGTATCTCAGCCCCTGGATACCATTCGGCTCCGGTGCTGGCACTGGCCGGTTAGTATCTCTTTCCTGCAGAGTGTTTGTGCGCTGACCATGTCCCTGTGCGCTCCAATCACCGGTCACCTTCTCCGTCAGGTCCATGGCTGCTCGTTAGTGCGAAATACCGCAGACCCTTCCCAACGCGTTTTCCCTGCTCCCTCGGATGCTCTACACCTCTTTGTTCTTCCCCCCCAAGAATTTATTTTAAGAGCGCTACAAATCTTTGAAACAAGATAAGAGTAGGAGGAACCTTTTTGGAGGATCTTAGAAGAGAAGCAGCAGAGTAATGTGATATTGAATTATAAATTACGATAATTTTTGATGGACTAACAAATTCATACCCAAAACATAATGCTGTGTGAATAACAGCCTTACCTTATTAATTATTCCTCCGCTCTCAACTACTCCTTCAGCTCCTACAATAACCAGGTCTACCTTCTCCATGATGTAACTGTTTAGCAAGAGGAGGAAAGTATTAGACGCACATTAGAGCCACCAGCTTCCAAACGAGTATCCACACCATGTATTGCACATACCCAACAGCAGCGTCAAGGATCATTGTTGCTGGCACTTTACGGATTCTTAGGGCCTCCGCCATCTCTTTGCTATGGGAGAGAAAACAGAACAGTTACCAGCACTGGATAAACACACTGTGATGTCTGCACACCTGAATGTAATAATCCACTTTCAATCCGTAAGTGTCTCAGGAGACTAGTGTACGGAGTTAATCTCCTTTTACTCCTAGTGTTCAGTCTCACTGCACCAATATGGCGGCAGGTAATCTGCTCTTCGTGCGAGTGATTGTAACGCGATGTCGGAATGTTTCCTCCGATGTTTGTGTATTAGGTGTGATGCTCTTTATCCCATATTGGATGTAATCCATGTATGACAATCCTGTATAGAATTGTGTATGTGACTCTGGTTCATCTCTAATTTAAAGCATCCATCATACCCCCAAAATAAAGTGGTGGTGGTTTTTTTTTTACATTATATGAGCCAGGGGGTCCCTGGGGCTGAACTGCAGCAGTCAAAGCTTCCGGGACCCCCCGATTGCAGAAACATCCATTAAAAATAATAATTTTACCAGTACTTTCAAGAAAAAAAACAAAATGGCTCGAGTTCCCCCAATGTCATCTCACGACGAAGCCACGGCATACTATTGGCCACCAGACCACGTTTGACCGAAGTGGCCTCATTGTTTCACGTGGGTCAGGATTCTTGTAAGGGAATTTTAAAGTTTAAGTTGGGGACTGTAACTTCGAGGGCCGGGGTTGAGCTCTGGGGGGGAAACCTCTTGTTTGAAATAAGGATAGACATTAATAAAAGAAAAAACAGAGCAGCACATGGATTTCTGCTTTAAATCCCCACATGGGCATCGCAATCTATTAACCTTTCATTGTCCCAAAACATAGTAGCTGTATCATGGGCTTTCTGTTCGGGTTGTAGCGGGGGAGAGATTGCATTCTGTGGCGCGCTGAACGCAATCTAAACAGAAGTGGAATGAAATAGGGAACTTCTCTTGTATTGTCGCGCCGAAGATAAATCACAACCTGGTGGAGTGGCTGGTGCTCAAAGGGTTAAAGAGGAGTCACTCCAAGGACACAAATGAACAGGCAGTGACACAAGCCTTATCCTAAACTTGAAGCTGTGATAGGAGTTTCACAGTGAACAGGAGAATGGGCAGCGCGATTCTTATCCGCCACCGAGTTCTGCATTCCACGTGATGTCCCCTCGTTCAGCTTCTGCACCTGCTCACTGCTGAGAGGGCAGATTACACGCATGTTCCGACTTCCTCACCCTGAGAGGTCGGGCTGGGATTCCGTGACGTAGACGCTGAAACGCTTCTTCGCAGCTGCAGCTTCCTCCAATACTCGCAGGACCACCCGGGAGTAACCGTGCGTTAGGATTTTCTGGATATTCGGAGCAAGTTACAAGTTAGCTATTTAGGGCACTTTTCCCCCCACACACTCAATCCCGCATTAACTACTATTCAAAGGCAAGGGCAGTCCACGGGAAACCGACCCCCAATACCCCTTATCAGAGTTTAGTATTCTATAAAAAATGTTGATGTTAATGCTACAGTTATTAGGGGTTAATCCTTGCCACTAGTGCCTCGTTTAACAGCCTATAGCCCCTTTGATCAGAGTTCTAAATAGAGCCTTAGAACAGCACACATACGGTTAACATTTTAGCTTACACTAACGTCCCCTCTTACTTACAGCTCCGTCCTTAATAAAGGGGTGGCATAGCTTCGCGATTTTGTTCCTAGACAGAGATATTCTCTTTAGAAAAAGCTCCCCTCTTTCACTCATCTTTATTTTGCATTTGTCATAATCCTGAAATAGAAACACACAAAAGAAACGGAATAGTCCATCACAATCATGATGAGCTTATAAACAGCAGATACTTCCAGGACATGGAGTTTAAATTATCTGTGATAAGACTGTTTGTGCAGAATTTAACATAAAGGCTTTTAAGTTATTGCAGGGGACTGGGTTATCTGCTGGAAACTCTATTGTATAATGTTCTATACACAGAACTTGTCCCAGTTGCTGCATCCCTGCAGAAGGCAAAGACACGTGGCATCATCAGGAGACAGATGTCACTCCCAAACAGCCTTAAAAAGCTGCATATTTCAGATTTCCATTTATGAGTAATGCTATAAATATATCCTATATCTGTTACTCCACCTCCAGAATGATGTCTCCATTACGTTTTACCGTCTCTTTTTTTGGCTTACAACCTCTTGAAACATTTAACACAATTTAAACAAGGGGTGGCCAACTCTAGTCCTCAAGAGCTACCAACAGGTCAGGTTTACAGGATATCCCTGCTTCAGCGCAGGTGGCTCAGTCTTCGACTTCACCACCTGTGCTGAAGCAGGGATATCCTGAAAACCTGACCTGTTGGTAGCCCTTGAGGACTGGAGTTGGCTACCCCTGTTTTAAAACATGTAACGCAAAGCAATGTGTTAAAAGCCACCCTGGCAGGATTAAAATTAGGCGGAAATCCCATTTTATACTGGGACAGTTTCATATCTTTTCCGTACTTACAGAGTGCTCCAATTCAGACGTGAGTGTGATAAACCTCACAAAAAGTTCTCCGCCGGATGACACCGCAACAGATGAGTCCACCTTCGAGAGGGTTTTACTTGCATCTTTTAGACTCCCTATCAAGCCTTGGAGCGTTTCACCTGCAAAACATAAAAGCATTTCAGCCCAATACTATTACAGCTGCTGCTGGCTGCAGCATATCACGATTACTTTACAGATACACCGCACAGGATTTCGGAAATACTTGGGATAGATATGGAAATAGCTGTATAGGTCTACGGCTTTATCCCACATTATGAAGATGAACAGATTAGCTGGGTCAAGCAAGTGTTTCACATCAGCTGTTAGATTCTTTGTTTATGTAGAAAAGGATTGGTGGTTTTTTTTGTCACTTTTGTACCCAACATAACCTTCTTGTCTCCGTTTAGCAGCTGCACCATGCAGAATAAATAACCAAGGTCTGACTTATGTATCTAATAAGGATCCAATCCCTCTTTCGGATTGGTTTTGTAATGGTTTGCTCTTCCTTATCCCAGGCTTTGCTGTATAAAGTGTTGTTTAAAGTTTGAGTTGCCGTATTGGTCCTAGAACAATGGAGAGCAGTTGTAGGTTGTGACATTTTTAGGAGACCTAAATGAGAGTTCTTGGTAGATTAAATAAATCGGGTACACAGCTTTTAATACCTCATAGGTGACTTCAAGTGCACGGTCATCTATCAAGAACCATATTTACTTTACTGGTGAGACATATGAACCAGGATTGGGGTAACTCAATTCCAACAGAGAAACAAGTTCATCATTATCATCATACAACAATATAAATATATATTAATATTACCTGTATCCTTCTTCAAAAACTCCAACAAGGTTCTGATAGCTGCAACTGCAGTAGCAACATCTGGGTCTTTCACCCGTTGACCTTTAAAATACTGAATGATCTCTGACACGGGACAAAATATGAGCATCAATAAATTATTTTTATTTTTTTAATTCATCCAATGTCATTGCAGCATTATAGTATTTATTAGTGTTTTTCAGGATCACAAATAGTTAGATAGCAGCCAGTGAAAGGGTTAATCAAACACAACCTTTAATTACTAGTTCAGGAGTGACCAACTCCAGACCTCAAGGCACCAAGGAGTCAGGTTTTAAGGATATCCCTGCTTCGGCACAGGTGTCTCAATCTGTGGCATGCTGAAGCAGTGATATCCTTAAAACCAGACCTGTTGGGGACTGGAGTTGAGAACCCCTGTACAGTATTAGGTGAAGTGATATCCTAACACACGGCTTTTGAACTAGTGGCTCCTGTGGGGTCCTCACGTGACCGTTGGTTGTGTCTAACCATGATCATTTCATACTAGCTGCTTACGTGCAGTTTTTCACGCTAAAACTATTGGTAATATAAATATATAATGGCAAAATGTTGAAATATAATCATTTAAGTCTTTAAATGGCATTACAATAAGCTTGTGGTCCTTCCTGCTCCTCAATGTGTTCTCACCTGGCCCCTTCGGAGGAGAGCCTGATCATAACATATACGTACAGATGGATTTTACTGGGTGGATATGAAAATGGAGTGTGTTTCATAATGAAGAGAAATTCCGGTGCAACAGCAAACAGCCAAATGACGTCAGATCCAGAGTTGAACACAGTAGCTTTATTCATATGAACACACACAGGTAAACCAGCAGGCTGCAGCACAGCCTCCTCCTCTACGCGTTTCACGCTCTGCTGGCGCTTTGTTCCCAGACGTTCCCAGTGTTTATTTCCTTTTGCCTTATCACTCTACCCCCACACAAAAGCATTACTCTCTTTGGTGTGTTACAACGGGTTTCCTCACTGCACACTGCACACTGCTGATGGATCTATGGTCCTGTGTCTCACTGTCACTTTCATCAATTTATTGCCCCATCTGTTTATTACTCCCAGGTGAAGGCGCTGCACCGAGACGTTAATTGTATCACCCAAAGCTCCCCGTGGCGGAGACTTAGGCCCCCTGTGAGGGAACAGGTAACTGCAGCACCGGTAGCCTTTTGTTTAGGGGAAAACAGGGCTACACAAACAATGTGCAAAGTACTGTAGTGAATTTAGTTAAATACTCTTAAATTACATAAATAATGAATTGGACTTTTAAACCTTGTGCTGTGAAAATTATTCTCATATACTGTAGCTACATGTGCAAAGCAAAGTGCAAAATATTGAATGAATAAAGTGCTCTTTAAAGTGCATATAATATGGAAAAAATTACGTAAACCATATGCTGTGGAATGTTCTTCTCACGTGGCTGTGTGATTCCAGAGTTTAAATGTGAGTGTACATTTTAAAGCTCTGCTGTTTTTGACCCTAATATACTTTTATGACCATTGGTATTCTCTTCTATTTCTTATAAACCTGGCAGGAAGATTGAAGTTATATACAGCCACATGAGAAGAACTTTCCACAGCATACTGTAGTGCCGACGAGTATTCTAAAACAAATTTGGGGCAATTACCAACAAGACCCAGGTACATGCTGGGTACATCCTGGGTACATGCTGACATTAGGAACACATACATATTACCTCTTGTCATAGGACATTAGGCACACATACCTGTCACCTCCTGTCATAGGACATTAGGCACACATACCTGTCACCTCCTGTCATAGGACATTAGGCACACATACATGTCACCCCCTGTCATAGGACATTAGTGACACATATCTGTCAAGACATTAGTCACACATCCCTGTCACCTCCTGACATAGGACATTAGGGACATATACCCAATGTAACTGTCATATTTTTAATTAAAGATACATCAATGACACATTTGTCACGTTTTATCGTACAGTTATCAGGGTCACATACCTGACAAATCTTTCTATGACAGAGACATCAGGGACATATATCTGTCACCTACTATATCAGATACACGAGGAACCTCGCCCCTGCTCCTTAGGGACATATATACTGTACAGACCATTAAGGGGGACATACCGCTGATTCCCCAACGTGTTGTGACACCAGGGACACATATCTCCCACTTGCACTCCCCTTAACACTGTCACTCTGTGTATTTCCAGAAGACGAAGTTAACCTTTTAGTTATCGTGGTCGATGTGAATCCTATTTGGTGGGGACAGCAAGCGCAGAAACAGTCCCAGGTACAATATGTCATCAGCAATGACTAATCTTGTACTTGTGACCCTCACTCTGCTGCCGTCCAACAGCTGTCTTTGCCTGTTGTGATCAGTTTTGCTGTCTCGTTATGCAACAGGTTACACTGCCAAAATGCATCGACACAGTGCTGGTGCTGGGGAATGCCCACCTGTTCATGGGCCGTAACAACAAGCTGGCTGTGATTGCTAGCCATATACAGGAAAGGTAAGCTGGAGCACATTACGGGGAGCACATGCAAACTTTATTGAGTCACTTTATTAGACCAACAAATGAACGTTGTCCTAGGAACATGTGTCTTATTCCTGGTGCTTGATGCCTTTTAAACCACATTCAGAAAAAAATATATAGGCGTGCTAATTTGGCAATTGCCAGGACATGTCACCAGCAACCTTTAAGTTCTGTGTTGGTAATGTACTGCTAATAACTTCATGTAAATGGCTACATTAGTGGGTCAGTGTCCTCTGCTTTTGTTCACACGTGTGTGCCTGACCAGGCACTGCTTTTGTTATAATGAATTTACTCATAAGATGTAGAGGTCGGCCCTGTCTTTCTATTCCAAGAGAACACTGCCAATATTAAGTTAGTAGTTACTGGGATTATATATTATTATATATATATATATATTATATATAGATTCCCCGTAACTACTAACTTAATATTGGCAGTGTTCTCTTGGAATAGAAAGACAGGGCCGACCTCTACATCTTATGAGTAAATTCATATATATATATATACTTGTACACACACACTTAGGTGGGGAGTAGTTTGAATTCCAGTGTCAGCTCCTTGGGATCTGAGCAAGTCAGTGACAGTCGCCAACATTTAATTGTAAGCTCTTCCGGGCAGGGTATTGTGCCATGCAAAATTCTGAGTACCTTGAGAGTGCTATACAGGTAGGAAATATCACTGTATACATTGTCTTGGTGGATGAAGACGCGCTTGCAGTTGAATGGAGCAACATGAAAGTTGTGTGTAGATGTATTTTTTGATACATGGGTGTACAACGCTTGATCCTTCCCATATAGCCGGCTCTTATTTCCCGGGAAGCAGTGGAAATCTGGGGACCTCTCTGCTGAAGCCTGTATCCTGGAATCCAATGTGTCCGGCAGCAAGGACGGCAAATACGAATTGCTGACCGCGGCCAATGACATGATCGCGGAGGACATCAAAGATCTCATGACCAAGAGTAAGAGAGCACTGTTAACCCCTTCAGTGTTGGAGGGGTGAAGGCACTTACCGATCACTGCAAAAATCGAGTTACGACGCATGGTTAATACACAGTGTAGATGATGTTGAAAAAAAGGCCCAACAAGTTCAATTCAATGTGGATGGGTATCGTAAATATTTCCGTAAAGGTGCAGCCCCTTCTAGGAGCAAAGGGAACTCTTAGCAGCGGTTTGTTTAACCCTGTTGCTGCGAGTGGGGCCTGCAACGCAATACGTAAAACCAAAAATAGCGATGTACGATTTAAATCTTGCTAATGAAGCAAATTACATTAGTACGTTGTTTGAAAATGTTGTTTTGCCCGCGGTGTAGGACTGCCCCCGAAGGAATTACTACGGAACGCAAATATGGCAACCTCACTTCCTCTAGATCCACTGGAAACCAGAATGTAGTAGTTCTGCGCTGAAGTCTGTGCCTTTTTGTGTGCAACATGCTGTTTTACAACATTGTCTTGTGTCTGGCTTTTGTGTGCAGCAGGAGACATTAAGGGCCAGCAGACAGAGACCCTGTTAGCAGGATCCTTGGCGAAAGCTCTATGCTGTATCCTTTTAAACATGAGCGTTGGAATGAAATGTCGTCTACGTGCGGGAGATGTGTAATAACATATTGAGTAGCTGTTTATTATGATGTGTTCAAAGCCTCTTCTTAGGCTTCTTGTTTGAGACAGATCATTTCTGATCAGTGTAATGTTAGGTACACGGGGTGAAAGATAGACTTCGCCCCCACATTTGTAAGAGTGTTTAAAGGAGCAATTTAAGCCGTTTTTTTACACCATATTGAAGCAGGGGGTCTCCGGAGGTGAACCCCATTCGTTTCAGCTTCGGGGACCCTCTGCTTCCAGAGATACAGACCTCCGACAGGGGTGCCATAGCCACTCTCATTGGGCTAGCTGGGGTTAAAGTTTAAAGCTCCCGCTTCACAAGGGCCAATAGGAAGCCGAACCGGATGACGTCATGGCCTCCTATTGGCCCACAGGGCGCGGTAGCCTTGAAACATATATACACATACACACACATACACACACACACACGACATAGGACACAATGATAAACAGGAATCCATTCCAACAAACAATTATACTGTATCAATGGGAACATGTTCTACAATGTAAACGAGTCTAAAACCGTGAAGGTTATTTGTTTCTGCAAGTGCATATTCCTGAAAATAAAAATGTCCAGATATTAACAGGATACACAAGGAGTCTAAAGGTACTGTGTGTGTGTGTGTGTGTGTGTGTGTGTGTGTGTGTGTGTGTGTGTGTGTGTGTGTGTGTGTGGTTTGATATGATTATCCTGTTTCCCTTATGATTGTAGCTGAAAGCTGTTTTAAAATGTTGTATTTTGTACTAGGAACTGCTCATGCGAACAGGGTCATTTTGCCCTGTTATAAATACAAATAGCTAACTTACTAATCAGCATTTTTTAGCATACTGCTTCTTTGGCTTTGCACCCAATTTAGTGTAATCATCAAAAGGAGCCATACAAAGGCATAAAATATTTATTTTTCGAGGTCTTGTCAAAGACTGAATGGCACGAAGAGAACTAGCTCAGAGTATAACGGGTAAGGGGACATTTCCAGGTCCTGGGTACCTGTATTTTTAGAAGTGGTGGGAATATTAGGATGTGATTCATGAAGCTCCGATAACGGGTATCGATGTTCAATCAGCGTTAACTGCCATTGACTTAAATAGTCGTTATCGGAGTTTTGTGACCCGCACCTCTAATGGGCTTATTCCTTTGTGTTTTTTTTTCTTTTTCGTTCCCTATTGAAGTCAATGTGGAATTTCGGCTTAAAATTTCCCCATTGGACACTTCGGCTGATATAGAATAAGTCCCTAAATGTGGAATTTGACATTTTTGCATTTTATGTATAATTTTTTTTATATAGCACCACAGTGTACGCGGCGCTATACAAAATTACACGGCAATGTAAATAAGGTACAAACGATGGGGTATGCGTGACGGGTAAATGTAAACATAAGACAAAGGGAGACACTGGCCCAAAGAGCTTACAATCTATGTACAGGTGATGTGCCCTTAATTTCTGGAGAAAACTAATGTCTCCCCCTCCAAGCGTCACATGTTTCAAAATCAGGCGAGATTGCCCTGTAATGTTCAGACCAGGCCTAAGAAGAGAGGGGTGTAGAAGCCCCATGCACTTTGTGATATAGGCGGCAGACACAAATCTAACATCCGTTTTGTTTTCCTTGTGATACACAGCTGGACAGGAAGTGAAATCCAGGATTTTGGTGAGAATCTGATGTTTACTGCATTGTGTTTTGTGCATCATAGCGTTTTCTGATGGATACTTCCTGTTTGGGGTTTTGGTGTAACGTCAATATCTTTCCCATCTCCCTCTTCTAGGTAATCAAAGCAGCAGAAGACAGTGCACTGCAGTATATGAACTTTATGAATGTGATATTTGCGGCTCAGAAGCAGGTACCAAGCTTTTTAGTGTCCCAAAGGCCCCTCGGAAGTGCTACAGAATAATAAGAATGAATCACTGTAGCCATTATAAAAGTACAGCATGAGCAAAAAAAATGTGTTTAAAATAGCCTTCAGCTGATTGCATTTGGCAATGAAAACAGTTGTGTGGATCTGATGGTTTTTCTTAGGGCTGATCAACGTAACCAATATTTGCTGCTGTTTTGCAGAACATTCTCATTGATGCTTGTGTGTTGGACTCGGACTCGGGGCTTCTACAACAGGTAGCACCACTATTTTATATGTGTTTGGAGATAACCCTGCATTTTGCAGGTTGTGAGACTTTTTTTATTGGAACAATCCAGTATTTGGAGACCTACTGAGACACTTCCTGGGGATGGAAGTGAAAGGATAATTCTGGCGATGGCCGTTTTATTAAATAGATACATTTGCATTTACGTTCAGAGTTCAGATGCCTAGTTAGTTACATTGCTTAGTGATATATTTTTTTTTTTAATCCGGAAAGAAAAATCACTTGAAAGGTGATGGGGATTTTGCTGTTGTTTTCAAGACGCGATCGATCCCGCCCGCAATCAGCTGTGAGCTGAACACCTCGGGGCTATGGAAAAAGCCTCGCTAAAAGCAATGTTCTAAAAGTGACGCACGAAAGAGTAACAAGAATGATGTATATATAAAGAATTATGGATGTATATGTGGCCCTTGCCATTATTTTATCTTTCCACGAACGATAAAATAACGCTGGAGGCGGAGTTAGCAGGCGACGCACTTATGCAAACATTAAGCAGAAAACCAATTGCTAGCAGGTACCAGAAACGCGTCAAAATTGTCCGTCAATATTTTCTTGCCGGTAAAGAGACAAATGCAAGGAGACGTAAAATAATTCTTAATGCGTTCATATGTCTGAACACGAATAATGAGATCCCAACACAGGCTGCTAATGATTTTAGGTGAGAAATCGATTTTATTTTTTTTGACGCAACTTTACTTTATATAGCGCTTTTCTCCCAATGGGACACAAAGCGCGTCACAATTACAGTATGGCGCGCGGTACGCAGCACATAGGAATGTTACAGACACAGTCCCTGCCCCGTGGAGCTTACACTCTATGATTTTGGTGCCTGAGGCACAGGGAGTTAAAGTGACTTGCCCAAAGTCACCAGGAGCCGACGCCAGGTGTTGAACCAGGTTCCCCTGACTCAAACACCGGGTCATTGTTTTCAGTCAGGTTCTTTACTCTCTGAGGTTTAGGAGGGGCCTGCAGGAATGTGGGCGGGACACCCTTTCAAAGAAGGGGGAAAAAATAAGAGTTGGGGGGGTGGGAGGGATTACAACTTTAGATCAAAGCAATATAATACCACATGGTTAATGAAGTAATCCAGTGCAAAGTGTGCGCGGTGAACATGGAGAAGCAAATAAAACACGGAGTGAAAGAGATACATGCCACGCTTTTCATTGTACCCGCAGGCTTGTGACATCACAGGAGGGATCTACCTGAAGATACCGCAGGTCACGTCACTCCTGCAGTACTTGCTGGTAAGACATTGCATGTTCATGTCTGGGAAACATGCGTCTCCCGGGGCCGAGCCAGGAGAATAAAGTAGTCCTAAAATCACCGCCAGGGTAAGGCGCTTACCCTATATTCACCAACATGACCGATTTGGGCCGTTTTCGGATTCAATTCCCCATTGATTGGCTGCTGGGGGGGATATAGACTTAAGCCCCTGAATGTTTGCTTTCCGGGTGATTAATAGAGTGTAAGCTCTTTGGGGTAGCCGGATAGGGTTTGTCTTTTCCTTGGGTTTTCACATCCGTTTAATGCTCTTATCTCTAATTGTATAAGTAACCCTCTTTATTTTTAGAATCGTCTGTACGCTTGCACTGTAAGGTTCTGCTGACGAGGATTAAACAATTAAAATAAGTGATAACATTAATAAAAGTGGCAAGTAATGCAACTTCTACATCTTCTATCTGGCTGTATACATGGAAGACTTTGTTAAAATAAACATACGCAGGAACACAGAATGTGACCACAGATAAGAGCCACGTGGCCCAAAGTGTAGGACCATTTCCTATCTATCTGTTTGATACTTGGGGTTTTCTTTCGTATTTAGGTTTAAGCCTTATGTCTATTTCTCGCATGTTTGTATTCCCTTACTGTATTTGCCCCTTTAAAACCAGAGACAGAACATAAAACACAGACAGAGCTCAGTTTTAGAACATCCAGTGAAACTCATACACGGTACAGTGCCTAAATATATATGTATAAATATCTATTAAGTAAAATGGTCTTTTAGTTCGACATTTTTGGCCAAAATTGTTGTACGCCCCTGAGCCAACGGCACGGCAGACCACATATCAGGGGTCCCTAACGCTAATATAAATTCTTAATAACCTGTGTAATAACAGGAAGAATGATTTATAGTAAATCTGTCAATATTAGTTGCAAAATTCTAAGTCTGATTGAAGCTTTTATTAACCTGTACATTACCAGGAAAAGCACTCTGTATTAGAGTTGTCACAACCATACTGCAAGCAGGCAAGTTCCCCTGAGTGGAAGATGCTATGGAGTGAGCCCATAACCATTTAAATGTGGGAGGGGGTGAGCTTCAATTAGGTAGGAGGTTGCCACCCTCCAAACAGCCAAGACTAGCTGAACAAGAATTATAAAACATACAGAACACCTACAAGCTCCTATTGAACCCCCAAAATAACCACAACATATATATATAAGCATATGAGTGTCACAGAGGAGTGCTACTGAGCATGGCAATATATATTTAAAACCAGAGACAGAACATAAAACACAGACAGACAGAGCTCAGTTTTAGAACATCCAGTGAAACTCATACACGGTACAGTGCCTAAATATCTGTTTGATACTTGGGGTTTTCTTTCGTATTTAGGTTTAAGCCTTATGTCTATCCCTCGCATGTTTGTATTCCATTACTGTATTTGCCCCTTACCAACTCTGTTGGGAGGGTATTCCACGCGTCCACCACCCTTTCTGTAAAGAAGTACTTCCTCACATTTTGCCTTAGCTGCCACCCTCCAAATCAGAGCGATATGCATTTTACAATCTGTAGTAATGTAACAACTGGACGCAGTAACACTGTATTGTGTTATAGGGTATATGGATATTGTCTCGTCCGTAAGAAGTGACCTCTCTCTGTTACAGTGGGTTTTCCTGCCCGATCCGGATCAGAGAACCCAGCTGATTCTTCCACCACCGGTCCATGTGGATTACCGTGCTGCTTGCTTCTGCCATCGCAACCTGATTGAGATTGGCTATGTTTGCTCTGTCTGCTTATCAAGTAAGAGCAGAAGGGATAGCGGCACTGCCTACTCTGACCAGAAACTGGCTGCAATAAATAGCTAAGGCTTGGCGTCACCAGGTTTAGGGCCATGTTCATTAAGCAGTGCTACTGCAGGAAACACCTTTCAGCACGGCCCGTTCTAGTGAATGGGATGCAAAGTGTCTTCCGGCCCAGGGGTGTCTTATGGAGTAACACCTCTTAGTAAATGCTTCATTCTATCAACATTCCAGCGCTAATCAGAATGATCAAGTGCGACCCCCCCCCCCCCAGCGCGCCTGTCGCCCCTTTACTAGCACATTGCAACAAGTCCAAAGGGATCAATGCATCCGCCCCAGCGCCATTTCCAAATTTTTATTGGGGGGGGGGGGGGGGGGCTTTCTACAGTGATTCTTACACACTGATACTTCCATGAAAAGAATGACTGTTTTTACCATTCATAAAAATAACTAGAATGAGGCCTGCGTACCGAAATAATTTGGTATCATTTATAGATAAATTGGGAAAAACTGCCTGTGGAGTTGTCTCCGTGTGTGTCCCCTCCACCCCCCCCCCCCCCCCCCCCCCCCCCCCCCCCCCCCCATTGCTTTGTAGTGAATGCAGATTGACCTGGGACAGTTTGCACGTCCCCAGTTTGAGACTAAACACGTCTTTATTTTTTTTTTATTTTTTTTGTCCTTTTCAGTATTTTGCAACTTCAGTCCCATCTGCACCACATGCGAGTGAGTAACCCGTGTTTCCATCTCCTTCACATTTCACACATGCGTGTTACAATGATTACAAATAAGCGTGTTATGTTTTGAAGCCCTGGCCTAAAAAAAAACAATACAGAATATGGCTAAATCATTTTATTAGGTGTAAAAGCTTCTTCACTTAAAGGCCCCCCGAAAAAAGAACTGGTGAGATCTGCCCACCACCCATACTGACATCTGCTCAAACCACTCCAATGGTTTTAAACAAGAGGCGATCCAAGGGAAAGGTGCACTCTCGATTAGCAGCCGCCTGCCCTAGGCGCTCAGTCTCAGCACGCGATGTGCAATGCAGACACCGGCAAAGTACAGGGATGAAAGAAGAGTCACTCCGATGGTCTTAGCATAATAAAAAGTGGGTTTAATGAGTAGCGATCACCTGATGGAAGGTCCGTGTGGGACCTGAAACTTCTTCCCACTGTTCTCGGCTGTCACATTAAATGGAGAATGGCATTATGAACGTGTGAGTAGAGCTGTACTTTGTATCTCTGTCTTTGAGGAGACCTGCACTATAAATAAATCGCTTGTCTGTGTTGTGTTGGCTGCACGAGCCGGCTTCTCCGCGCCCGAGGCTGTTTCCCCGCACTTTTGGAATTAAGACTATTGGAGTTCCGCTCTTCTTACATCTCTTTAAACAAGAGGTGACACTTGAATTAAGTGGAGGGTCGTTGCTCCACAGAGTTGTTTTTAATCTGGGTCCTCATATATTCTAATACCCAAATCCTCAGATCCAGGGAAAAACATAGCTAAACCGTTAGCTAGTGTAACAAATAAAGTCCCTGCCCTCCAAAATATAGTCTTCACTATCCTTCAGGTCTCAGAAATTGTAGGTTTGATGTGCAGTGACTGAACTGAATCTATGACTACCTTTTTGTTAGTATGTTTTTAACCACACACTGTTGTTTCCTTTATACAGGACCGCCTTTAAGATCTCGCTGCCGCCTGTTATGAAAGCAAAGAAGAAGAAAATAAAACCTATGTTTTAAAAAGAGACGTGGGTCTTATTCAGATGGCTTTAAGGTCCTTCACTGGCCATTCCTGAAGGGTGGACTGTGTAACACTATACAAAGAGGTACACGTTGAACCCAAGATCAAACAGATGTGACGCTATTACAAACTGTACAGACACCGTGTGATGGGACATGCTGCTATCGGCTTATTACTTACAATGGTTAAATGTTAGCAGTAGCCTAACCCAGTGTTTCTCAACACCAGTCCTCAAGAACCCCCAACAAGTTAAGTTCTCAGGATATCCCTGCTCCAGCACACGTGGCTCAATCAGTCCCTGCTTCAGCACAGGGGTTTTGGAACTAAGTATTTTGTAAGACAGTTGAGTAAATAAAATAAGTGTTTTTTTTTTTTTAAATTGTTATTATTACTGGGGGATGATGTGTTTGAAGTGAATGTTATAATGATAAATTGTAATATGGGCAGGAGAGGGCTCATCACACGAGAGGCTGCCGGCCCAACTGGTGTTAAAGGGTTTAGAACTGAAAACCCGGACGGTTTCTCCAGCCAACGTCTTCCTGCTCCTTATTTCACCTTGCAAGCCGTACGGGAGAAGGTTTTGCCGATTATATTCTGCCGCAAAGTAGGAAAGCCGCTTTCGCTCCTTGTCGGGCGTTTTGGAGCCGGCGCACATCCGTTCTGCGGGGGAACGGCGGTGAAATACAACCGGGATATCTGAAACCAGAGAAACAGATCATTTTCAGCTATGTTTCAGAGTCTACTGATAAACTGGAAGAGTTGCTATATACGACCGTCACATTAAAACAGTCTCTTTATAAGAGGACAATGGGATTGACAAGGGAAGAAATTCCTAGAAACGCCCAAAATGATTTTCTCTGACTACCATCTTTGGTATGATATCAATCGAAAGATAAAACCGTGGTATAACCCCCTTATTTCTCCCATTTCCCGTCTCCTCATTCGCCCTCGGACTGAGACTGCTCCCCCCATTCTGTGGTCCCGATGAAAAGGAAAACTTTCTTAATGAGCTCATTTGCATGTCATTACCCAGAATCCCCGGCTGCAGTGGAAGCATGGCATGCTACGAGATAATGGGGAAGGGCAGCGCTGCAGACCTGTCTGAGACGTGAATGTGCTCACGTGGGATTTTTATTTAATTTCCTACGACAAAAGCAGCCACATATTTGCTTTAATTATTACACTTGTGTCTTAAAAGAAGCTGATGAAATAGATCACTGTACTTTTCTTTTTTTAGCCACCCGCTAAACATGTCACTGCCATTAGTGCACTTTGGTCCTAGTAGAGATTCAACATGAATGATCCATGACTAAGATTGTCAGGTGGCTTCTCCAAAAATATTGGTCGAAGGTGCGACGAACTCGAGACACACACACACAAGACACAGGCTACACTGTTTCATCTTGACCCCACCCCCAGGCTCTTGCCACCGCCTCCTTATTGGCTGCATTACCCAGCAGCAGCCAATTGGGATCGAGGAAGCCACAACAGCCCTGCTCGGGGAAATCCCGCGGGCCCCCCCAAGCCGGTCAGGTCACTATGTCCAGAGAGGTAATACCGGTATACACACACACGCCCAGAGAGGTAATACCGGAATACACGTACACGCCCAGAGAGGTAATACCGGTATACACATACACGCCCAGAGAGGTAATACCGGTATACACATACATGTCCAGTATTACCTCTCATCTTTTACTGGACAGTGTCCAAATACAGGACAGTCCGGTCCAATACTGAACACCTGCCAGCCCATGATTGGAGCTTCCACTTGTTGGCTAGTATGGAGATCACTTACTTTTAGATGTCTTGTGTGATTAAAGGCCTGTTTATTCGAAGCCATTGACACTGCAGGGCCAGTGCTGTAGGTGGACACTGTTTCAAAGCTCCGGACGCTGCTTTTACTGGAAGCTAGGTCTGAAAAGTTCTTGGTGGAGAAAGTCCTCCTAGATTCTCTGTCCCCTGCGAGGGAGGAAAGCCGACTGACTCTGGGGGCCAGCTTCCTGTTCATTAGCAGAGCAAACTGTCTCCTCTCTTCGTTGAGTTGTCCTATTCTGCTTCGTTGATGGTGGTCTATTTTCTTCAGCGTCTAGGAAGGAAGCAAAGCGCAATCTTAGCCGCTTGTGTCAGTCAATAACCCCTTCACTTTGTTCTACTATCCCAATAACCCCTTCACTTTGTTCTACTATCCCAATAACCCCTTCACCGCCATATAGGGCAAAATGCAGCCAAGGTTTGGATTCCCATTACAACATGGGTACATCAGCATACTGCGATAGGTTTCAATCCTTTCTGCGGAGTACCAGGCGGTTTTAAAGATGGCGTACCTACAAAATTCAGGCATTGGAAAATGAAAGTCATCTGTAGGGTTGATGCCATTAATTAATAGGAATTTTGAAATGAGAAACAAACATCGTTTATTTTGCTCCTTTCCAGTGCAAAGTGATTTACTATAGAGCAGGGTTATTCTACTGGTGACCCTGCGAAGAGTGTTGACGTGGCCATTGGACCCTCTTGCTGCTCCTAATGTCACACTAGTTGCTTGGGCAGCGTTTTTTTTTACCCTTGACGCTCACTTGTACGGTAAGCTCATGCAAATATGTACAGATTTTATAATGATATTACAATACGCCCGAGGTCCTTCTGCTACTAAATGACTTCTGGTCTGGCCCCTATAGAGAACTAGTTTGCTCTGGGGTGGTATCTTGGCACCATATTTCTAATACCCTGGGCTGCATGGTAGCACCCCAAAAAGGGACACAATAATTCCATTACTAATCAGGTCCAGGATAAGCTAAGACACTGAGAGATAATGATATCGAGAGGTCGCCCAAAGTGATTGCAACTGGTTCTCATAACCAGAGACCATAGTGTAGGGGCAGCCACCGCCAGGTCAGGTTTTCAGGATACTGTATCCCTGCTTCAGCACAGGTGGTGCAGTAGTGGACTTAGCCACTGATTGAGCCACCTCTGCTGAAGCAGGGATATCCATAAAAGGTGGCCCTTGAGGACTGAGTTTGACACCCCTGCTTTAAATCCACGGATGTTTACCATTTATGGCATAAAAAAGGCAAATACTGCTGTAATCATTGAGCTTCCTGTTTATGACATAATAAAAGCACTGCGCGGTTTCCTTTACATATTGTTTACATTTGGCAGCAATTAGCAGTTGGAAAATGAGCCACGTCTTGGTCACATCGCCTGTCTTGCCAATTGAGAGCAGTCATCTTGTCTTACCGTCTCTTCGCTTGGCCATGTGTGATTGGCCAGTAAAACTGTTCCTCTTTCCCCTGTTGAGTCTGCTAATATACAGCACTCTTCTGCCGCCTGATTTGTACACCAGAAGTGGCTGCATGAAAAACCCTTGGCGTACAAAAGGTCGAAACAGCTGTCTGAGTAGGGTTATTGGCTGTACACTTCTTGTGCTGAAAAAGCTGGGTACTACGGGTTGGCATACGCTTATAGGGATCCATGTTAAATTGGATAAGACGAGTGATACACTGAGAGTGCTCATTAGCATGTCAGTACCCAGAATCCCTGGCTGCAGTGGAAGCACTGTTTGCTAAGAGATAATGGGGAATGACAGGGTTGCAGAGCTGCCTGAGACGTGCGAATGCACCCACAAGTGGCATGTTTATTTACTAAGGAGCTATGGTAATAAACAACATTATATGAATACATCTCATGATACATTTATAACAGGAGAAAAACTCACCTCTAGAAGACTTCTGTGTTCCTTCAGAAACTGGTTGTTCACAGACTGGGAGGCACTCATTAAATCCGAGAGGCAGAGAGAATAGAAGGGGTCATTTTTGTACAGGAATGACAATGAGAACTTTGGGTTAGCGTCCATCGTCCAGTCTGTAAGTATAGGTTTGCCAGCCCCCTGCACGGCTGAGATATTTGAATCAATGCATTGCGGAAGGGAAATATCCCTGAACTTTGTGAATAGATCGGGACACTGACTGATGAACACATGAGCTAAAGATTCTGCTGATCCCAGGGGGAGCTGTTACAAACTATCTGGGTTGGCCTAAACCAGTTGGATTCTGAATCACCTCCAGGGAAGGTTTTGCTAGATTTGGCTGTTCCCATTACGAAGCTAAACATTTACCCAGCCTTTGGGAGGTCTAGTAATTAAATAAATGCACTGAAGCGGACGATTTGAGAGCAGCCCTGGAAGATATCGGAGATATCACATGTTTCAGGTGAAAGCCTTCAATTAAATATCTGTCACTGAAGGGTTTCTTGGTCTCCAAAGCGCAGGAGGCAAACATGGTACTTACTAAGTGTACAACACTTCAATGCATTCCACAGGTCCAGTAAATTTGTTTTGCCATGGTTAGAACCCCGGCATAAAGTGTTAGTGTTTCTATTGTTCTGGATAATGTATTAACCACATCCACAATTCCACTTTGCAGTCTTTACTGCACAAGTGGTAGTCAAATAAATATTAACATTGTTACAACATGGTAGTTTAGAGGCTGATTCCTCTACAGTCCTGGCTGTTCGGATGACCCAGAAGAAGGCAAACAAAATCCCTTCCTAACATTTCACATATCTGGTTCGTCCAAAGCTTTTCTAATCTCCCAAACATTAAATGACCATATTTCAGCTATCATGACGTGGGGTCGGAATACAAGAGGAGATACTTGGTACCATACCATTTTTGGCTGTGTGTAACATCTTAAAGTGTCACATATAAAGTGTCTGTGGAGTTAATTTTGGAGTTAGAATTGGAGGTGAACATTATAAGAAAATCTGGACTCTGGAATCTGTAACAGAACAACAACAACAACTCTGCAACTGTGAGAACGTGACTTTCTAAATGCTGTGATTATTTGTACTCTTCCTCTCCTCCAATAACTGGGAAGTCTCTCCTCCTGCATCTCACTACGCCCTCCTTATTGCTTTTTCTATTTTCCGTTCCCTCACTCCTTTGTGAACGTCTCTGTTCTCTCCAACTTCTCCACTGCACCATTCTTTATACACCTCTCTCCCAACAACTTCTTTACCCCTCAATAAAAAACACCCACACAAATCCTCTATTCACACTCTCTTTCTACTCCTTCCTGCTGCTGGGAATCTCTGAAATGTAATATGTTTTGTTATGAAAAACGTAAAAAAAACGATGGGGTCTACAGAGCTTTGTCCCCTTGTTAAACAATAGTAATAATTCATAAACACAGTACCACCACCTTATTAGTACATTGCCCTATGATATGTGAAAGAAAGCAAATGATTTACTTGATGAAAAACAAAACAGGCGTATCTAATGTTGGATACTAAAAACACAGTAACAATTATTTAGGAACAAGGACAGAGAATAATGTGTCCTTTATTGGACACAAACGTTTCTTTAACCTCCCTCCCAGGTTATTGAATGGAACACTTGTTCCCGTGTAAGAATGCAGCATACGCCACACAGGGAGGTAAAAGCAATGATCGAGTTGGCTTATGGGAAAAGTTCGACATCAATGCATCACTGACCTCATTTATATATTAATTCCGAGGGCGGGTGGGGGCTCAATGAAGCACCTGATATTTCTCCATGGAGAGATCTGGAACTGTCAGGAGTATGAGCTTCTGCATGAGGGATGACTGATTTATCCTTCCTTAGGCCGCGCGTATAGTGATGGCGACGTCACCCAAAATACAAATGCATTGCCACCGCGTGCGCTTATAGTAAGCGCGACGGCGACAATGCGACGGAGCGTCGTGAATTTTGGTAGCTGGCAATATTTGATTTTTCAAGGGCTGTCACCTCATGTGACAGCCCCTGAACCAACCAAATGCCAGTACGCCCGCGACGCCACCGCAAAGCGAAATATAACTTTCGCTAGCGGCGACAGGTGACGTCACCTGTCGCGGGCACTATACGTGCGGTCTTACTCTGGGAATATATATACTGTATATTCAGTGTATATGTATGTATATGTATACACACATCACCCAAAGAATGATCCGATGAAGACACAGCACAGCAACAGCGTTGATCAAAAAGATATGTTTTTAGCATAGAATCCAACATTTTGTTCCTCTATGCTGGGACCTTCATCAGGGCTGTATCCGTTGGATTCTGTACTATGGACAATATATCTTTTTTGGATCACCATTGTTGCTTTGCTGTGCCTTCTTCATTGCACCATTCTATGGGTCAAGTATTTCTCTATATTGATTTTTTATGATGCATGCCCATGCTTTATATATTTGATAGTTGAGGTGTGCCTACTATTTTGTTTATATATATATAAATAAATATTAGGGAGGCCTTAATCCAGCAGTGGGTCGTCAAGGGCTGAAGATAATATATATATATATATATATATATATATATATATATATATATACACAGTATGCGCAAAGTTCATCTTTAATGTCTTGCCTTCAAATACTTTCTGGGCAAGCTACCCGTCTATCTGAACAAGCTCCTCACCCATACCACATGCAGCATTTATCATCTGAGATCTGACTCTAAAAGACTGTTCATGGTCCCAAGGTTCAACAAAGTATCCGGCCGCTCCTCCTCCTCTTACCGTGCACCCCAAAACTGGAACAATCTACTGGAGACTCTTAAAGCTGCCTCCAGTATTAGTAATTTCAAGATTTCAGCTGTCTCACATTTTAATCTGGTGTGTAACCGTTACATATGCCTATAACATATACAGTATTATCTCTTTCTGTGCATGCAATGTCTTGTATATAATCTATAACCATGCTCATTTAATGTAACTATGTATTTGTGACCATGTATTTGTCATTATAACTCTGTGCCCAGGACATACTTGAAAACGAGAGGTAACTCTCAATGCATTACTTCCTGGTAACACTTTTTATAAATAAATATATATAAAATTCCAGCATCATAATTTAGCGCTAGTCACTTTAAGCTTTATCTCCCTCTGCCACGGGCGCCAACATTTAATTAAAAAACTTTTTAATACATATAATTTACCCGGAAAAATTGTGAGGTGCTTTATACCAAAACAAGTATTATAATTAGCAGATGTCAACTAGGATGAGTAAAGATGATGAGGCTATGTATTAAACTCCCAGCGGCAAAATTCGTGTAATAATGATGTATAAAAAAAATCTCCAGAATTATTAAAGGTAAATCGCCACTAGCCATGGAATTTATTTGTTTTTATGTAAAAAAATCTGGTGCTGGTTTTTTTTATTTTGCACAATTTTTGCAGCCAGGCGACGCTGAAACACGTTCCCTTGAATTGATTTAATGGTTTATTTCAGTTTTTTCTGAATCTCAGACACTTGTGACCGGGATACCGAAAGCTGAAACTAGACATAAGTTTACTTAAGGCCCTATTCTACGTTATCCAACATCCATGGGGATTTCCTGGCCGAAAACCACCTGCACGTCCGCTTTGACCAACATAAAATAAGGCCCTATTACTTGTCATTGTCGCCTGTTGATGATTTTTTCCCCCATGTGACACGCAGCGACGCTCTGATTGGTCGACCGGTCGGCCTGCCCTTGGTTACTGTGGAACGCAAGCGGCGTTTTCCAACATGGCGTCCTAGCAACGCGGCTGCTCCTGTGTCCTAAGTGCAGCGAGTACGATGTGTCCCGGGCTGCGGGTCCCGGGCCTGGCCTGGCTGGCTCTCCCCGTGCTGATCGCGGTGACACGGGGGCAGAGCGGCCCCGGTGGGTGTGAGACGGGATGATGGGGGAGGGGCAGATCCAGGCGGCGGTTGTAATTAACCCCTTCGTGTCTGTTTTGTAGGGTTTTATCCCTCCAGGATCCTTCTGTCTGGACCCAGAGCCACATCATTCCTTGTAACAAACACATCCGCTTTCAGTTTGTCTCTGACTGTGGCTAAGAATACAAGTAAGCTGAAGCATTCTATATATATTTTTTTTTGCAAGAGATCTCCTCTTGCCCTTTACAACCTGATGCCACGTCCGGCAGATATAAGCGTTTGAAATATGAAGTGTCCAGAAGGTTAAAATTGAGCTCTCCCCAGAGCCCAGTACATTCTGAAGGTTACCGTAGTAACCGCAGATGGTATAAATGAAGAAAATCATCATTTTTAACACGAAATGTTTTCTTTTGCTTTCAAAAGAGCAGGACATGCGTGACATAGATGCCGTTATTTAAGCCTATGTATCACCAGATCGACGAAACATGGTGTGTGCGCTCTATTTTTTAGAGGATTTAGCATATTACCCGACAATGCATTGCACATTGCCTACATTCTTGCAGATTCGCTTGTAACAACACATAAATAATCAGATGATTACATAAAGCCCCCTATAATTGCACTCTAGATAGGTGACATTGATAGTACAACGTCATCTGTCAAGGGGCCACTAAATGGCCTATTCCCTTATTGGTCGGGATCACCGTGGCATTGTCTGTATAAATAACAAAATAACACCCATCCTGTATAACTCAGTCATTTTCTGGGACTTCAACAAACCAACATATGTCAGTGCAGAGATCAATGGGGTTGCCTGTGAGGAAGTATCCTTAATCCATTGTTTTTAGAGATTTAGACTTTCTGCATGGAGGCAGGTAACAATATCATGTTATCCCTTTCTACTCCGCACAGGTTTGTGACGTGAGACATCAGGGATGAAGGTGCAAGCACAGAAACGTTGGATCTCTGTGGCTGTTGTTCAGTCATTAAATGCTCTTTGCATTTATGTGTTTGCATCATTTTTGGTGTGCACAGCCCCCTCCTTGCTTACTGTGTAAATACATGTCATAACCTTTAAGCACTTTAATACAAGCGACCAGCCATGATTACGTTTTAAAGCGCACAAGTAGTAACTCTAATTCCAAGTTGGTAAAAAAAATCTTACACAACGGCCATTGGTTTTATTTTATTTCACCAATCAGTTCAATTCTAAAGTTATTATCCGATCCGTACACAAATATTTACATTGGCTGAGGCTCCTACTAAGAATCACCACACATCCTTCCAATTCCTGTGTTTTACCAGATGTTATTTGGCAAGACAACAAAACTACACATCTTTTCATATAGATGATACTGGATGGAGGAGATTCGCATGGATCTGCGTGGCTTATTAAAAGGATCACATGCTAAAATAAACCCACAATGGAAACAACAGGCTCAATGTTTATGGGGGTATACCTTAATGCAGGGTGCTGAACGCCAGTCCTCCAGACCCCACAAACAGGTCAGGTTTTCAGGATATCCCTGCTTCAGCACAGGTAGTTCAATCAGTCCCTGCTTCAGCAGAGGTGGCTCAATCAGTGGCTCAGCCTTTGACTGAGCCACCTCTGCTGAAGCAGGGATAGCCTTAAAACCTGACCTGTTGTGGGGGTCTTAAGACCTAGAGTGAGACCCCTGCATTAATAATTAGGCCTAGTTAACCCATTGAGTGCCAGCAACGTTCTGGCTCTCACAGGAATACGCAGCCTTGTTTCTTACCTGACGCGGTCCCGCTGAGAAAGTGGTGTTGGTATAGATTTCTGTTGAATGAGCAGACTCGCCACAGATTTATTGTTCTGGCATGCAGACACGTGCAGGGTCGCCACCACGCAGAGACTCTCACTGCAGCAACCAGTCTCATTCAGCGAGCACAGCGTCAGAGTTCATATTCAAAGTCAGGGTTGACCTTGTAACAAGTTCTGCAAATACAATGGGACACACACGTCAGACGGTCCGCTTTCCATGTAGGATAGGTTGTATTCATACGGATTTATGGATACAGCGCTGGCAGTTAACAGTGTGCACATGCGATTAAACAATCATAAGCATTTAGATGGGCAATTAACACAGATACAGATGTAGATAACGCACTCCCGTGGGTGAAATATCAATAGCCCCGACGTGTACAGTTGGCTAATCTGTATATCATTTTTGTGAACCGAGACACAGGAGGTAAAGTCAAAAGAGAGTACATTATGTCTTAAACTGGGCTGGGAAAGCCTTTATTTCAGACTTTGATGAGGAGATTGCTAAGAACAGACACAACATAATGACGCACACAGACCCTATAAGGTGTGAGTGTGTGTGGGTGTGTGTGTGTGTGTGTTGTGTGTGTGTGTGGGTGTGTTGTGTGTGTGTGTGTGTGTGTGTGTGGGTGTGTATTTTTTTTTTTTCCTCAAAAAAATTGGCACTAGTATTGTGACCTTATGTATAGAGCAAAAGACAAAAAGGCCCATTGCCAGTGGCGTAGCTAGAGCCCGGGGCAGCCATGACCCGTACTCTTGGGGGCCCACTGTCATCGCATAGTTATCCCCAACTGTGCATGCGCGAATCTGGCAAATCTGCTGCTCGACGGGCGATCGCCCCATTGCAGGTAAATAATAAGCATGCGCGACCGCCAACTTCCGGACGCGCATGCGCAAGAGCAGCGGCCTTGCCAATCGCGCATGCGCAGTTGCATTTGCGGATTCCATCGCATGCGCAACCGGCAAGTATCAACTGCGCATGATGATCGGCAAGTGGCAGACTGCACATGCGCAGGAGTAGACGGCAACATTTTGCTCGGGGCCGCACATATCCTTCACGCCAATGCCTAGAGCGACATTCTAACTTGACATATATATGATTATATAATCATCTGTAGATCTTGTTATGGAGAAGATCTCCCAACATAATGATGCCATATCATTTACCATTGCCACCCTGTATCGAATCCAACTGAACGCATGAGTCACAATATTTATTGTGTAATAGAAGGAATCACAAGCACACATCCCAGGTAGTTTATATAGATATACCGCTAAATATGGGTGAGTATCATCTTACTATGATTGGTGTTCTCGGGTCAAACACATGTACAGATAGATAAGTGATTAGTGAAATGTTGCTAACAATGCTGGCTGGTTCGTGTTCTCCAAGGTCAGGAACAGCTGTTTGTGCTGTTACTCCCTCACCGCAGGTTGATGATACCACATCTACATGAAAAAAAGAATAATAATAATAGGATATACACGCAATACATCAGATGTTGCTTTTTGTCAGATTGTAATTAGAAAATGTCGCGAACAAGGCTAAATGTGCCTAATGTCAGACGCGGGAAAAAAATTGTTACAAGCGAATCTAATTTACACAGGGGGCACGTCGCATCACATATACAAACACAAAAGATATAATAAAGGTAAACTACCTGGTGCAAGGGAGGAACGCAAGGCAACAACACATAAATAATCAGATGATTACATAAAGCCCCCTATAATTGCACTCTAGATAGGTGACATTGATAATACAACGTCATCTGTCAAGGGGCCATAAATGGCCCTCCCTTTTAGGGTAAGCCGCGAAGGGCCACTCAAATGAAAATAAAAAAACTTTTAATCAGTAATGTTTAAAAACGACGAGACACCATAAAAATGCATACACAAATGCATATTAAAATCCCCAAATGTGTGTAGGCACAGAAGAGGCAAAGGACTCTCAATGTCCAGAGCCTAGGGATAGGCTGACACAATACTGCATAAATCACACAGAGGTATTGTGGTTGCGTGAAACAAAGTTAAATAAAGCAATGGTAGTGCAGTAGGTAATTGAGTATCAGAAAACTCCTCGGTAGGTGGAGATACACTGATCGTAAGCGTGTCGCGGTGCGTTCCAGGAAGTGATCGGGACTGATCGTGCCTTTCCCACAAGCCGCGTGGACGTCAGCGTGATGACGTCACGCGTACCCCGACGTACGTTTCGCGCGTCACAGCGCACTTTCTCAAGCTCCTCCCACTTGGGAAAGCGCGCTGTGACGCGCAAAAACGTACGTCGGGGTACGCGTGACGTCATCACGCTGACGTCCCGGCTTGTGGAGAAGGCACGATCAGTCCCGATCACTTCCTGGAACTGCAGCCGCTGACACGCTTACGATCAGGTTGTATATCAACTAACCGAGGAGTTTCTGATACTCCATTACCTACTGCAGCATACATTGCTTTTGTTAACTTTGGTCACGCAACACACATACCTACTGTGTGGATTTATGCAGTATTGTGTCAGCCTATCCTAGGCTCTGGAATTGAGAGGCCTTTGCCCTGCTCTGTGCCTACACACATTTGGGGATTTTAATATGCATTGTGTATGCATTTTTATGGTGTCTCGTCGTTTTTTAAAATTACATGATTAAAAGTTTTTTATTTTCATTTGAGTGTGACCTTCGCGGATTAACCCTATAAC
>CM071584.1:4597935-4768289 GCA_036426205.1 Ascaphus truei
TTTTGCTATAAGTACTGTGTTTTTTTCCCATCCCTCTCCCTTTCCCTCCCCCCCTTCCCCCACCACCCCATCGATAGATTCATTATTGTTTTGTTAGGGTTTATTTGTTCCCTGTTATGTCTCTTTAATGATTTACTGACATACGTCATCCGCCCCTCCCCTCCAGGGAGGTTTATAAGGTCTGATTGCATGATGTTTGAACACTCCTCCCCCTTGAGAAAGCGCGCTGTGACGCGCAAAACGTACGTCGGGGTACGCGTGACGTCATCACGCTGACGTCCACGCGGCTTGTGGAGAAGGCACGATCAGTCCCGATCACTTCCTGGAACTGCAGCCGCTGACACGCTTACGATCAGGTTGTATCTCACCTAACCGAGGAGTTTCTGATACTCCATTACCTACTGCAGCATACCATTGCTTTATTTAACTTTGGTCACGCAACCACACATACCTACTGTGTGGATTTATGCAGTATTGTGTCAGCCTATCCCTAGGCTCTGGACATTGAGAGTCCTTTGCCTGCTTCTGTGCCTACACACATTTGGGGATTTTAATATGCATTGTGTATGCATTTTTATGGTGTCTCGTCGTTTTTAAACATTACTGATTAAAAGTTTTTTATTTTCATTTGAGTGTGACCTTCGCGGCTTACCCTAATAAGGGAATAGGCCATTTAGTGGCCCCTTGACAGATGACGTTGTATTATCAATGTCACCTATCTAGAGTGCAATTATAGGGGGCTTTATGTAATCATCTGATTATTTATGTGTTGTTGCCTTGCGTTCTCCCTTGCACCAGGTAGTTTACCTTTAATATATCTTTTGTGTTTGTATGGTGATGCGACGTGCCCCCTGTGTAAATTAGATTCGCTTGTAAACAATTTTTTTCCCCGGCTGACATTAGGCACATTTAGCCTTGTTCGCGACATTTTCTAATTACAATCTGACAAGAAAGCAACATCTGATGTATTGCTGTATATCTCTATTATTATTATTCTTTTTTTCAATGTAGATGTGGTATCATCACCTGGCTGTGATGGGAGTAACAGCACAAACAGCTGGTTCCTGACCTTGGAGAACACGAACCAGCCAGCAATGGTTAGCAACATTTCACTAATCACTTTATCTATCTGTACATGTGTTTGACCCAGAGAACACCAATACATAGTAAGATGATACTCACCCTATATTTAGCGGTATATCTATATAAACATACCTGGGTATGTGTAGCTTGTGATTCCTTCTATTACACCAATAAATATTTGTGACTCATGCGTTCAGTTGGATTCGATACAGGGTGGCAATGGTAAATGATATGTAGGCATTCATTATGTTGGGAATATCTTCTCATAAGCAAGATCTACAGATGAGTATATAACTATATAATATGTCAAGTTAGATGTCGCTCTAGGCAGTGGCGTAGAAGGATATGTGCGGGACCCCGAGCAAAATGTTGCCGTCTACTCCTGCGCATGTGCAGTCTGCACTTGCCGATCATGCATGCGCAGTTGATACTTGCCGGTTGCGCATGCGATGGAATCCGCAAATGCCAACTGCGCATGCGCGATTGGCAAGTGCCGGCTGCTCTTGCGCATGCGCGGTCGGAGATTGGCGGTCGCGCATGCTTATTATTTACCGGCAATGGGCGATCGCGCCGTCGGCGAGCAGATTGCCAGATTCGCGCATGCACAGTTGGGGATAACTATGCGAGACAGTGGGCCCCCAAGAGTACGGGTCATGGGCTGCCCGGGCTCTAGCTACGCCACTGGCAATGGGCCTTTTTGTCTTTTGCTCTATACATAAGGTCACAATACTAGTAGCAATGTTTTTGAGGAAAAAAAAAAAATACACACACACACACACACACACACACACACACACACACACACACAGCACACCACACACACACACACACACACACACACACACACACACTCACACCTTATAGGGGCTGTGTGCGTTCATTATGTTGTGTCTGTTCTTAGCAATCTCCATCAAAGTCTGAAATAAAGGCTTTCCCAGCCCAGTTTAAGACATAATGTACTCTCTTGTGACTTTACCTCTCTGTGTCTCGGTCACAAAAATGATATACAGATGTAGCCAACTGTACACGTGCGGGGCTATTGCGATATTTCACCCACGGGAGTGAGTTATCTACATCTGTATCTGTGTTAATTGCCCATCTAAATGCTTAATGATTGTTTAATCGCATGTGCAGCACTGTTAACACTGCCAGCGCTGTATTCCAGTAAATCCGTATGAATAACAACCTATCCTTACATGGAAAGCGGACGTCTGACGGTGTGTTCCCATTGTATTTGCAGAACGTGTACAAGGTCACCCTGACTTTGAATAGAACTCTGACGCTGTGCTCGCTGAATGAGACTGGTTGCTGCAGTGAGAGTCTCTGCGTGGTGGCGACCCTGCACGTGTCTGCATGCCAGAACAATAAATCTGTGGCGAGTCTGCTCATTCAAGCAGAAATCTATACCAACACCACTTTCTCAGGGACCGCGTCAGGTAAGGAACAAGGCTGCGTATTCCTGTGAGAGCCAGAGCGTTGCTGGCACTCAATGGGTTAACTAGGCCTAATTATTAAGGCAGGGGTGCTCAACTCTAGGTCTTAAGACCCCCACAACAGGTCAGGTTTTAAGGCTATCCCTGCTTCAGCAGAGGTGGCTCAGTCAAAGGCTGAGCCACTGATTGAGCCACCTCTGCTGAAGCAGGGACTGATTGAACTACCTGTGCTGAAGCAGGGATATCCTGAAAACCTGACCTGTTTGTGGGGTCTGGAGGACTGGCGTTCAGCACCCCTGCATTAAGGTATAAGCACCCATAAACATTGAGCCTGTGTTTCCATTGTGGGTTTATTTTAGCATGTGATCCTTTTAGAATGAAGCCACGCAGATCCATGCGAATATCTCCATCCCAGTATCATCTATATGAAAAGATGGTGGTAGTTTTGTTGTCTTGCCAAATGACATCTTGTAAAACACAAGGAATTGGAAGGATGCTGGGTGGATTCTTAGTAAAGGAGCCTCAGCCAATGTAAATATTGTGTACAGGATCGGAATAATAACTGTTAGAATTGAACTGATTGGTGAAAGTAAAATAAAAACCAATGCCGTTGTGTAAGATTTTCTTTACCAACTTGGAATTAGAGTTACTACTTGTGCGCTTTAAACGTAATCTATGCTGGTCGCTTGTATTAAAAGTGCTTAAAGGTATGACATGTATTTAACACAGTAAGCAAGGAGGGGGCTGTGCACACCAAAAATGATGCAAACACATTAATGCAAAAGAGTCATTTAATGACTGAACACAGCCACAGAGATCCAACGTTTCGGTGCTTGCACCTTCATCCCTGATGTCTCACGTCAGCAAACCTGTGCGGAGTAGAAAGGGATAACATGATATTGTTACCTGCCTCCAGCAGAAAGGTCTAAATCTCTAAACAATGGATTAAGGATACTTCCTCACAGGCAAACCCAATTGATCTCTGCACTGACATATGTTGGTTTGAAGTCCACAAGAAAAATGACTGATTTATACAGGGATGGGGTGTATTTTTGTTATTTATACAGACAATGCAACGGTGATCCCGACCCAAGCATACCAGCCCCTGGGATCCTGCCCTTGTAATCTGACAGCTGGAGCCTGTGATGTTCGCTGTTGCTGTGACCAGGTAACTGCTTCATGCTGCAAACCTGAGCACCAGCTTTGTGTTTCAACATAGGGAGAAGCTGGTAACACATTGTGTTCACTTCCACTCACACCCGCGGCAGGCCCACCTCGTGGAGAAGCGAGCGTGCTGCTACTCCAGGATCAGTACGGTGTGCAGGAAGGCAGACTTTTCAGCAGCTCTTATCATGGGCCGCACAGATAATGCACAGCAAGACAATTCGTTCCAGTGGGGAGCGACACGTCCCATCCCTTTTGCATTCTCACAAACCCTCCATTAGAAACGGGTATCTGGAGTATCCCAGCACACTCAAAAAAGAAGAAAAATAACAGTAGAACATAGGAAAAAAATGTAATTAATGGATAAATTAACCCAAACTGTTTTATGTATGTGTGTTCTTATAGTGCCCACCAAGTACTCAGCGCTTTAACATATAGACAAACATTGCAATAGAAGCAATATAAGAATACAGATAAGTGCATCAAGACATGCATGTCACATAGGAAGTAAGGTCGTCTGTTCCGAAGAGCTGACAATCTAATTGACATGTGGGGAGATATTGAATATAATGGACGGACTCTTTACATAGGACCCCACGCTGTAATAATTATAAATGGCATTTAAAAAATAATCTATTGTCTCTTGCCGTGCAGAATGATCCATAGCCCATCTTTCCCTTTTCAAGGAGTGCAGCGCAATGATGACAGAGCTGTTTAATGGATCCTGTTACACGGGGGTGTTTGGTGGAAATGTTAACCCACCTTTCGACCAGCTTTGCAGTGTCCAGGCAAAGAATCGTGCCCCTGACTGGTTTCCCTTCCTGTGCGTTCAGTCTCCCATGGATAATTCACCATTTCTGGGCTATTTTTACCAAGGTGCCACAGTGTAAGTATGAAGAAATAATCTGTGTGTGTGCTGCAAACATAATTGATGAAATACAGTGCTAAGCCCACCCTGTATAGGTATAATTACAGACTTCATACTTTCTACATTGCTGGGGTAAGACCTTATGTGCAAAATAAACACACAATAATACCAATGTACCTCCTTTTAAACCCATGTTTTTTTTCGCATCAAATCTGAATGAAAGACTGATGTACATTATCATTACCTCCTATTTCTTAATTTGCCTATAACAAGCTTGCAATTCATTAATTATTATAGCATGTTCTTGTATAGTGCTGCTAGTTTTACGAAAGCGCTTTACAGAGACATTTTGCAGGCACAGGTCCCTGCCCCTTGGAGCTTACAATCTGTTTTTGGTGCCTGAGGCACAGGGAGATTAAGTGACTTGCCCAAGGTCACAAGGAGCCGACACCGGGAATTGAACCAGGCTCCCCTTGACTCAGTGCCAGTCAGTGTCTTTACTCACTGAGCCGCTCTTTCTCCCTTTACCATTAACTATTTCTTATTTCTTAGTTCAAACAAGTTGTTCTCTAGTTTTTTTGTTTTGGGTTTATATTTTTACTCTGGATTTATATTGTTTTAGATACAAGCTATGTTGCAATAGAGGCAGTTAAAGCAAGCGGGTGTTTACAAAATATGAATATCAAGTGTTCACGTTACCGTCTTGTGAGGGTTTTTTTTTTTTAAGGTACGATGAGGCCGTACCGGCTGAAAAACTTTCACTGACTTAAACTGGAGTTTTCGAACGTTGATGGTCTAATCAGCAACTACGGAGCATATTCAATAAGACTGAAGGGACATATTTTCTAAGTCATAAAGCCCATTTACTTGAATCGCCTGTAAGGTCCCTTAAGTCTTGGTGTTGCTTACTAAATCTACGACACAGAACCTAACTTTTGTCACTCCTAAGGAAACTCCAGTATAAGATTTACACCGTCCTGACTCTTGCGTTCTGCTCAAGGATGTCTTCTGTCTACCCCCTTTGTATCTAAAGCCCTCTCCCGCCTTAAACCTTTCTCACTGATGCCCCACACCTCTGGAATACCCTTCCCCTCTATCTGACTGGCACCCTCTCTCTCACACTGTAGGGCTTTTCTTAAAACACACCTCTTTAACGAAGCCTATGAGTAACTCCGTGGCTGATACTTTACACCTCATACATGGCCCCCTGCAGACGCTCTTACCAGAACGCCTTCCTACTGTCACTGTACGTTCTTCCTACTTACCACTTAGATTGTAAGCTCTTCAGGGCAGGGACCCTTTTTCCTAATGTTACTCTGATGTCTCAAGTGCTTATTCCCATGATGTATTATTATGTCACGTGTATTACTGCGCTATGTATATAGAGGGCGCTATATAAATAAAGATCTACATACATTTGAACCATACTACAAACACATTGAATGGACCATCTTCTGAGCCTTCCATGGCCCTTTCTGTTTACAGGTCCCCCTTACAACCCGCCGCTTTCAATGTAACGTTCCAGTCTGCCCCAGATTGCGTTTCCAGTGCTTACAAACAAGGGGATCCAGTGTTAGTAGAGCAGAATGGCTGTACGGAGTATTTTACAGTCCCGCAGGTATGACTTCCAGATCCGGAAACAAGTATAAACTAGAAACTCCAGTTTTATTTTTTAATACTTGAACCATTCTTTCTGGTAGCAGATAAGTGCAGGAAAAACGCCGGTGCATCTGCTGCTGCTGAAGTTAAATTGAAACCGCAAACTGCAAACTGCAAGAAACTAGGTGCAAAAATGTATTTAGGGCATAATAAAAACAGCCAAAAGGACACTCTAACGCCTTTCACGTGGTATCCCACGCTTTTATTTACTTCATTTATGTGATCAGTCCTGCACATTGCCCAGACTACCACATAAGATCTACCTATAGAGGCTAAGTGTATGGGAGTGTGTTTATTGTTGGACTATTTGGATTCCTGGGTCTCATGAACTGTCTCATGCAATGAAGTCGTTTATATATTATGAATAAGGCATTTGTCTGCTCCTGGTTAGCATCACAAGTGGGAGTTTCCCCTCCCCTTTCTTTTTGCATGGTAGCAGATAAGTAACATTTTGTATATGAATTTGAGTGCCAGGGAGCGTTTGATCTGTTGGCGATAGAAAGGCAAATAACTCCTGTAGCTGCACATGGCATCGTGTGTGTTTGCTGGGACTGGGTGACATGTTTGGATATAGATGTGTAGGGAAGACGGTGCTCAATGTTAGTGTGTGCACTATATTTATATAGTCATAGTCATTGAAATATAGAAAAAGTCCCACGGGGCGAAACGCGTTGGTGCGTTTGTGCTTTTCATCTCCCTGTGAGCTTACATAATAAATACCCTTCATTTTTTATTCTGGAGTTGCCCTATATTATTCCTTTTCAAGGATCTTTGTTGGATAAAGGCTGTGCTTCTTTGCTTCACCTACTATCGACATGATGGGGTAACAAGAGAAAATGAATCCAGCAAGATAAGCGGAATGACACTTGTGGGTCTCGGACCCATTCAATGTAAATAATTACTTGGAGGAACCCCATTCTTACCCATCAACATAGTTACGTACACGTATAGTCTATATACAAAAATAAATACTGGCCTTGTATTTCGCAAGCCTTCGGGGATCACCCACGAAAGTCTTTAGGGATTTCCGTAGATCCAGGGAGCGCAGTTTGTGGATCGGGCGTTTAGAATATGCATTCCTGTCCTTAGTACTTCCTTGTGCCTTCTTTTCAGCAATCTACGATGGGTTTGTGTGAACGTAACGCGCCCGTGGCCTACCTTCACAATTTCAACGCCACATGTGTCAGTAACCTGACAACATGCACAAGTGTTTTGACGACAGATTTGGATGGGATTGTTAAGGACGGTAGAGGAGGTGAGGCAGGATTTAGATTCCCTTGTTTTCCCCCCTTGCTGTGAAATCTCTCCGGGACTTAATGGTTCCATTTCCTTCATGTTTCTTTTCAGGTTCCGTCAGTGTGGTCATTCGTGAGCAGAACATTACCAGTGTGGACCGCTACATCACAGAGACAGGTACAGGATTCCCTTCCAGACTTCATGCTACCTCCAACGGCAGAAATATTCCATCTATCCTATATCCCAGTTCCTAACTTTGAAATCCCTGACTATCGTGGCTGAGTACTTAGGAGGATGCCACGTTAGCAGGTGGCTCGGGGTGGCTCAGGCAGCTTGGAGACTTCGCTCTCAGACCACGTCAGCTTCACGTTTTCAGCACTTCGAATGTCTCTGAAGATCCTCTGCTCGCTTCCTCTAGTAACCGTTGCAGTAGGGATGCCTTACTGAGTAATATCTTCGGTTTCCCTGTGTTGCCTCTGATGGAGCATGTTTTATTTTGCAGGAACGGCCCTCCCACAACCCATGCTGTGTCAGAAAGTCATTGTGGCTGCAGACTACACATTCATTTGGGAGGCCAATAATCTGAGAGAGATCAACGTAAACATCCTCACTGCAAACCTCAACTTAACTCATCACGGTAACTTCTTTACGGACTGGATGCCTGTGATAAAAAGCCATTGTATAAATGTGTAACTCTTTCATTGCATTGGCAAGTAGCACATTGCATGCCCTTGCACAGCAGTGACAGCTACTAAATTAATGCATGAGATAACAAGGGGGCTCTATGGTAATTATAATGATGAGTTTTTATACGAGTGGAGGTGACAATAAAAAGGGTTGAGAGGCTGCACCCAAAAGGTTAAAGGATCAGTTCCTTGTTTTACATTTTGTAAGCATTACAGAGTGGGAGCCAAGCATCACTATCCTCAGCTTTGGGGATCCTGCGATTCTCGAGATACATCTCCGTAAAGTTACCGGGTTTAAATGAAATGCGAATTAGAAAAAAAATGGTTGTCAAATATCGACCCAATAGGAATCTGCCACATCATCGGATGTCGTTTCCTATTGGACGACCGTTTAAAACCCCTTAAAAAAAAACACAAATTAATACCTGTATCTTCACTAGTAAATATCTCAGAAACTGGGGGTCCCTCGAGCTGACAATAGTGGGGTTCCGCTCTGGAGGACCCTCCCTGGTTCCAATCATGTAAAAAATAAAAAAAACAGAGTTTAGTTTGCGTAAATTGCTCCTTTAAAATAACTTTGAAAGGCAGGTGGTCACTTAACCCCCTCAGTGCCACAGTGCAAAGCATAGCAGTAATTTGTCATAGTATATAGTGGTAATTCATTAGCTATAGTGACATACTCTGCTCTATTTATTCACAGCAAAGCTGGTTCAGCGATTCACAGCAACGTTTGTCACCAGCAACAGCACATGGTCCGTCCTGTCCGGCAATCCAGGTAACCTACCTAATTACTTAACTCTTGCTGCCCTGGTTGAAAGCACCGGATCTGATAAATTATGACACTAGTTTTGCTTTATCGCCAATAACGCCCAACAGTGGTTACAAATCTCACTTTGTTCTCCACCACAAGCTATTTACAGGTTTCTACAGAGTATCTGTACTCGTGTCGCACACAGATCCACGCTTTTCAATGCAGTTTAGTAAATGATTTCAATGAAACCCTACATGACCTTATTGTGTATATTCAGCCTGTTTAATGGGGGGCCTCTGATCTCTCTCCCTGACCGACCTGAGCCTTCAGAAATCCAGAGTTTTCAATACCACTTTGCAGCACTTTGTGTTCTGTACGATGGTAACAGGCTACAGACCATGAGAGGCCGTGCCCTGCCAGAGAGGGGCCCTGCCAGAGAGGGGCCCTGCCAGAGAGGGGCCCTGCCAGAGAGGGGCCCTGCCAGAGAGGGGCCCTGCCAGAGAGAGCCCCCCGTGCCCTGCCAGAGAGAGCGGAGCCGTGCCCTGCCAGACATCCTAGCGTGCCCTGCCCAGAGGAGCCTCCTGCCTCTCGACATGCCAGAGAGCGGGCCGGTGCCCTGCAGAGAGCTGACGACTGCCCGTGCCCTCGCCAGAGATGCGCGCCTTGCCCTGGCCATGAGCAGCCGGCGCCGTGGCCCCTGCCCGAAGCCGGAGCTTGCCCTGCCAGAGAGAGCTCCTCCGCCTCTATCTCCATACCAGAGACGTCCCCCCGTGCCCTTCCAGAGAGAGCCGCACCCGTGCTCTGCCAGAGCGAGGGCCCCCCTGGGCCCCCCTAGCTCCAACGAGAGCCCCCCTCCCGTGCCCTGCCCCAGAGAGAGGACCCCCCCGTGCCCTGCCATGAGAGAGGCCCCCGCCCTCCGTAGCCCTGACAGAAAGAGAGCCCCACCCCCGCGGCACGCAAGAGCCCCCCGTCTCTCCTGCGCGAACGAAGAAAAACAAGGGTAAATCCCCCCCCCCCTGCCCCTGCCAATAGAGCTCCTACCGCGCCCTGCCTACGAATCGAGCCCCCCGTGCCTGCCAGAGGAGCCCCCCCGTGCCCCTTCCGATAAGAGGCCCTCCCCCGTGCCCTCCCCCAGAGAGAGCCCCCCGTGCCCTGCCAGAGAGACCCCCCCCGTGTCCGCTCAAGAGAGCCCCCCCGTGCCCTGCCAGAGAGCCAGCCCCCCGTCCCCCAGAGAGAAGCCCCCCTCTGCCCTGCCAGAGAGAGCCCCCCTGCCCTGCCAAAGAGCCCCCCCCGCTCTAGCCCTGCCAGAGAGAGCCCCCCGTTCGCCTGCCATAGAGAGCCCCCGTGCCCTGCCAGAGAGGCCCCTTGCCCTCTGCCAGAGAGCCCCCGCTGTCCTGCCAGAGAGAGCCCCCGTCTCGCCCTGCCAGAGAGACCCCGCCCCCGTGCCTGCCAGAGAGAGCCCCCCGGTGCCCTGCCATAGAGAGCCCCCCTCCCGCCAGAGAGCCCCCCGGTGCCCTGCCAGAGGAGCCCCCGTCGCCCTGCCAGAGAGAGCCCCCTGCCCTCCAGAGAGCCCCCTGGCCCTGCCAGAGAGTAGCCCCCCGTGTCCTCCGAGAGGCCCCCCGTGCCCTCCAGAGGAGAGCCCCCGTGCCCTGCCAGAGAGACCCCCGCCCTGCAGAGAGCCCCCCGTTCCCTGCCAGAAGAGCCCCCCGTGCCCTGCCGAGAGAGCCCCCCTTGCCCTGCCAGAGAGGCCCCCCGTGCCCTGCCAGAGAGGCCCCCCGTGCCCTGCCAGAGAGAGCCCCCCTGTGCCTTCCAGAGAGAGCCCCCCGTGCCCTGCCAGAGAGACCCCCCCGTGCCCTGCCAGAGAGGCCCCCCGTTGCCCTGCCAGAGAAGGCCCCCCGGCCCTCCAGAGAGAGCCCCCGTGCCCTGCCAGAGAGAGCCCCCCGTGCCCTGCCAGAGAGAGCCCCCCGTGCCCTGCCAGAGAGAGCCCCCCGTGCCCTGCCAGAGAGAGCCCCCCCGTGTACCTCCCAGAGATGGCCACACAATATCGGTGTTTTACGCCCCATTGACAAACGACCACAAATCCCCGAGCGGCCTTATAAAGGAACTCCATCCAACCCCAGTCTCGGAACTGTGGGAACTCTCCACCTCCGTCGCGTGAGTGTGGGAACCTCCCCCGTCGCATCGACTGGTGCCTCCACCCACGTTCGCAGTGACTGGGGAACCTCCACCCGTCGCACTGACTGTGGGGAACCTCCACCCGTCGCAGTGACTGTGGGGAACCTCCACCCGTCGCAGTGACTGTGGGGAACCTCCACCCGTCGCAGTGACTGGGGAACCTCCACCCGTCGCAATTCCGATCGTGGGAACCTTCCACCCCGCGCACTGACTGTGGGGAACCATCCCCCCGTTCGCAGTGACTGTGGGGAACCTCCACCCGTCGCAGTGACTGTGGGGAACCTCCACCCGTCGCAGTGACTGTGGGGAACCTCCACCCGTCCGGCATGACTGTGGGAACCTCCACCTCGCAGTGAGACCGTGGGGAACCCTCACACCCGTCGCAGGACTGTGTCCATCCACCCGTCGCACTGACCTGTGGGAACCTCCCCCCGTCGCACTGACCGTGGGGAACCTCCACCCCGTCTACGCAGTGACGTGTGGGGAACCTCCACCCTCGCAGTGACTGTGGGTACCTCCCCACCCGTCGCACGACTGACTGTGGGAACCTCCACGACCCGCCGCAGTGACATGGGACTGGACCTCCACCCGTCGCATGACGTGGGAACCTCCACCCTCGCAGTGACTGGGGAACCTCCACCCGTCGCCAGTGACTGTGGGGAACCTCCACCCGTCGCACTGACTGTGGGAACCTTCCACCCGTCGCAGTGACAGCGGGCCTCCACCCGTCGCACTGACTGTGGAAACCTCCACCCTCGCAGACGTGCTGTCTGACACCTCCACCCGTGCCGCACTGACTGTGGAAACCTCCACCCGCTGCAGTGACTGTGGGGACCCCTCCAACCCGTCGCAGTAGAGTCGTGTGGGGGCGCATGAAGCCGGCTCCACCGCCCAGAAGATTACTTCTTAGCTTCGCTGGCCTCCTCCTGCCCCACAATACTGACTGATAAATCACTTTACCTCCTGCGGCTGTTCCTCGCTTCTAATACAACTGCATTCGGACCCAAATGACATGTAGTAAGCCGCGGTGTATCTACGCCAGGGCGGCCAATCCCACCCTCAGGGCCAACCACGGGTCAGGTATTCAGGTTATCCCGGCTTCAGCAACAGTGCTGTCTAAGACAGCCACCGGGCGAAGTCGCAGGATTCTCCCTGAAAACCTGACCCGTTGGTGGCCCCTGAGGGCTGGAGTTGCCCACCCCTGCTCTTCCCGCTCCGTGAGCAACTTTAGGAAGTAATTTGGGTCACAGATGTAGTTGGAAAGTGAACGTGTTTTATAAACGGACGTGGCATTCTGGTTAAAGGCGCACCATACTGACAAACCTGTTTCCTCCCTTGCAGGTTACCAGGTTGGCAAGCCAGTTATAGCCGCTAATGGAAGCTCGTCTCCTGTTAGAACAACTGTGGATCTTTGGCAGCCTGGTAGTACTTGGTATTTTGGGAACGTGTGCTGGGTCGATGTAAAGAATATATTTTTATTTACTTGTATAAGTTGGAAAAGAAAACATTACACAGGCAGCCATCTTAAATGTGGCTTGGATATAATCCTGTTGACCTTTTTATATTTTTCTCTTGTGTAGTTTTTTTTTTGCATGATTACTTAAAGCAGGGTCCCCAATTCTCGCTGATCTCTTCTCGCCCTTTCCAACACGGTTTTTATTTTTTAAATTGAATGCTTCATTCAGGAGATAGAAGCGTTTGAAATGTGATGTGTCCGGGAGGTTAAAAGGGAGCTCTCCCCACAGCCCGGTAAACCCCCAGAAGCCAGAGAGGATTTTTAACAGGGGGAGGAGGGGAGGTTGCTGCTGTCAAGTTAACTGATACACTACTACAGGGGTGGCCAACTCCAGCCCTCAAGGGCTATCAACAAGCCAGGTATTAGGGATATCCCTGCTTCAGCACTGGTGGCACAATCAGTCCCTGCTTCAGCACTGGTGGCTCAATGAGCCACCTGCACTGAAGCAGGGACCGATTGAGCCACCAGTGCTGAAGCAGGGGCCGATTGAGCCACCAGTGCTGAAGCAGGGGCCGATTGAGCCACCAGTGCTGAAGCAAGGGCCGATTGAGCCACCAGTGCTGAAGCAGGGGCCGATTGAGCCACCAGTGCTGAAGCAGGGATATCCTTAAAACCTGAGCTGTTGGTTGGCCCTTGAGGGCTGGAGCTGGCCCACACCTGCACTACTACAATAAACCGGGATAAACATAAACCCGGGCTAAAACTAAGCTACCGATATATAAAGCAAATGCCACATTCAGATAAATATCAGGCGGGATATGCGAGCCCGGCGCTGTAACGCAGCGACAATGAACCGCGAGAGATTGCCGTCAACTCACAAGGCTGGGAAGGGAACGAGCCCCGAGTGCTCCGGGGGGGGGGGGGGGGGGGGGGGGAACGGGAAGAGGGCGACCGTATTAATATAACTAAGGGCCAGGGGGCAGGATGTATTTGAGTAAGGAAAATGTATGTCATGTACTGTTTAATTTGGGATATTTCCCAGGGAAGCCGAGTAAATGCACAGATTAAACCAGTTTCTCATTATACCCCCCCCCCCCCCCCAAATAACAAGCAAATTATGTGAGCACATTCACGTGTGTCAGACAGGTCCGCAACCCTGCCGTTCCCCATTATCTCTTAGCACAGTGTGCTTCCCCTGCAGACAGGGATGCTGGGAAATGACATGCAAATGAAACACATGTAGGGTAACGAGGATACCTCATTAATGGCAGACTGACCTTACAAGAGATTTTAGGAGCGCTAAAGTCCCTTCTCCTCTCTGCCTCAGGACAGGCGGTGCTGAATTACAGAGGTTCCAGGAGTTCAACCCTGGTGTAGAAACCAAGATAATCTAACCCGGGGGGTGCTCAATTCCAGTCCTCAAGCTCTCCCTCCCCCCCTCCCCCCAACAGGTCAGGTTTTCAGGATATTGCAGCTTCAGCACAGGTGGCTCAACCAGAGGCTCAGTCGAACACTGGGCCACTGATTGAGCCACCTGTGCTGAAGAAGGGACTGATTGGCCCACCAGAGCTGAAGCAGGGACTGATTGAGCCACTTTTGCTGAATCTGGTATATCCTGAAAACCTGACCTGTTGGTGGGGGGAGGTCTTGAGGACTGGAGTTGAGCGCCCCTCGAGCTAAGGCAGAGAATGGAGAGCAGTCATGGCAGAGGGGATGGGAAATACCCAGACAGGGCAATAACTGGCTGACATGGGGAGAGTATGTAGGACCAGCCATCAGCGGTGTGTAGGTGGGGGGAGGAGGGGTTCAAGTCTAAGGTCATATTTATGTTGCAGTTGGAGATGGCGCATGCTCCTCAGCAACTCGCACCGCAGTACTGTTTGGACAAGACTCCTTCTCCGGGTGCCTTCTACAAGTGGTCAGCGAAACCTGCAGCGAGATGAGGTTAGTCTTCTGTAAACTCCCCTTCTGAGTGTCAGTAACGTGTCTTTTCCGTAAGCTGCGGCAGTTCCACTGGTTCGCCGTGTGAAGAGCAGCAAGCAGATTGTCTTGGGGACTCTGACTATCCTCCTCCTTGTGCTTCTTTGTATTTTAATTGTCAGAGTCTAGTCTCCAAAAGTGCTGTACCCCCCTGACCAACACTTACCCGGGGCTGGTGCAACCACTAGGCGACTTAGGTGTTCGCCTGGGGTGGTGGGGAGGGGTGGAGGACGGCTGGGGAGGAGCACGCCCCAGCGCTCCGACCCAGAACTCTTCATCGACTTCCGGTGTGTGCCGCTGCTCCAGCGCAGGTCCTCCCCTGCTCCAGCGCAGGTGCTCCCCTGCTCCACCTTGGGACTGCAGCCAGGAGAGGGGCAGGGAAGTGAGAGAATGAGGAAGGGGGGGTGGAGTGAGAGGGGGGAAGTGAGAGAATGAAGGGGGGAGTGAGACAATGAGGAAGAGGAGGGGGGGGGAAGTGAGAGAATGAAGGGTGAGAGTGAGGAAGAGGCGGGGGGAAGTGAGAGAATGAAGGGTGAGAGTGAGGAAGAGGAGGGGGGAAGTGAGAGAATGAAGGGGGGGGGTGAGAAGGAGGAGGGGGGGGGTGGAAATCACAAAAAATGTTTAATAATAGAATGAGTTGATTTTGAGACCACCTGCCCACTGTCAGACTTCAGCTATCACCGGGAGGACCTTGGAATAAATGCGGGTTAGATATTTGCTGCTTGTATCATGTGGATGTTGTGGTTACAAAGATAAAATATTCCTCGATCACTCTGTAACTTTGCAAAATGCTGCTGGATAACCCCCCACGCGTGCACACGCTCGGGTGACAGCATTACACAGATTGCTGGCAGGTTAAATGCAGAACAAGCCCGGATCATTACAAATCGCTTCTCAACCAAATCAATCCAACGTATACATTTTAACCTCTTCACTACTGGAAAGGAATACAAAGCATTACAATTCATTGCAGCTACCTGAAGGAATATAGTGCATCTGGCTTCTTTGTTGTTGCTAGCACACGGTTTTTACTCTTGCATCAGTACTACACCATTCCATGTACAATGCCAAACCGTGTGTTTTTATTCATTGTGCCTTTTTACAGTAGGATCTGAGCTATTCCACCTGCAGTGACTTTTGTTGGTAGAGTGATGTGTCAATGTGCTGCTTACATAACCGGCAATGTACAAGCCGACTGTAAAACCACGATTCAGAGCTCCCTGATGCTCCTAAATGTCACCTGTATTGTTTTGTGTGTTGCAGGAAGACTGTCCCTGCGACATTGATGTCATTGATTCCAGCTAATTACATAGCTATGAGAGGCAACTCTAATTCCAGTGACCTGAGTGAATGGGTGCCCATTATCTGTAAGTAGCGTTGCCAGGTGTCCAGTATTGAACCGGACTGTCCTGTATTTTGACACTCTGTCCAGTAAAGAAATGAAAGGTAATACTGGACATGTATGTGTCCGGTATTACCTCTCTGGACATGTATGTATCCGGTATTACCTCTCTGGACATGTATGTGTCCGGTATTACCTCTCTGGACATGTATGTATCCGGTATTACCTCTCTGGACATGTATGTATCTGGTATTACCTCTCTGGGCGTGTATGTGTTCGGTATTAAGTCTCTGGACATAGTGACCTGACCGGCTTGGGGGGTGCAGGATTTCCCAGAGCAGGGAGAGAGCAAGGCTGTTGCTAGGGGGCTGGGTATCTTCCTCTATCCTGATTGGCTGCTGCTGGGTAATGCAGCCAATCAGCAGGAGGTGTCAAGAGCCTTGGGGTGGGGCCAAGGAGAAGAGGAAACAGCATGGAGCGGAGAGCAGGCGAGAGAGGTGTGTGTGTGTGTGTGTCTCGAGCATGTGTGTGTGGGTCTCGCACCTGTCACCATTGTGTCCAGTATTTTTGGAGAAGCCACCTGGGGACCCTATCTGTAAGTCAACAGGTCTCATGCAAAATAAAAAATATTTTTTTTTCTTTGTACTGTTCTCTGCTATGCTCCATGTATCATGATTTGGGAGATGTCACCTTTAGGGGTTAATTTTATATCTACTGTATTGGCAAGTTGGGCTATTTTTTTGGCTGAAATTCTCCACTGAATTTTGGCCCGATTGGTCTACTTTAACTGATGTAGAATAAGCCCATTAGTCGTAGATGGAATGCAGATCACAGTGTGTTAGACCAATATGTCAACGTTGATTATCGGGCACTCTTACAATGTGGGGAGATCAGGCTTCTCCAGTTGGGAAGGTGTTCACATCCGGGAACCTTTGGGCAAGGGGACACAGTATGTGGATGCTCGGAAGATCCCCTTAGTATCTATGTAAATGACTCGCTGTTTGAAGTCTGCAGGGTGGAGGCACCTCAAGTGAAGTTTGAGAGGTCTTGTGGGCTGCTACCAAAGTCTTCATGGATCACTGCTTCAGACTGGCATATATCAGTAATAAGCTCCCACACCATAATCTAACTTGTATTTTTATTACAGCCGTACTGGTAGTTGAGAAGTTTATTGGCAGGTTCTGTTACCTTTTAATGGATTAACATGCAGGTTCTGTATTTCTGCCCACGAGGTCAGGAAGTCTCCCACAACTAGAGATGTAGTGTGAATAAATACCGTGTCTTGTTTTCGTCTAGATGAAGAACCCAACACCACGTGCTCGGGAGAATGTGCGGCCGGATATCGAATGTGTTTAAATGTGCCGGCTAACATGAATCTCCAGATCATGACGGCAGTGACCGGCGCGGTGGAGGGGATTCCCCAGGAAGAAATCCTTGCGGCAAAAATAAGGTTACTTCCTACACTGGGATATTGGGCTATGTTACATTACAATGTTAGAATACATCTTCCGGTATCTGAAGACTGTACAATGTAGTTTTAGTTTGTATGTATATCTTTATTTATGTAGCGCCCACAGACTCCTCAGCTCTTTACAAAAGAAACCATACAATGCAGCAAATTATAATACAATAAGAGTAACAGACAAAAGGAAAACCCTGCCCCGGAGAGCTTACAATCTAAGTGTTATCTGAGAGCCGTCGGACAACGTGTAACCCATTGAAGTGATTTGCCCGATGTTGTACGGAGCCTCCCCTGACTTTTGCAGCCTCCCTGGCAGTGACGGGATAACAGGAGGAGCATTATAACGCTTGCAGTGTTATCGTATAGCAACTCTTATATGGAACGAGTCTCGCGTATTCCTTGCTAATTCAAATGACTGGTATCACTTCCCAAAATATAAATAGTTACACAGTAGATTAGATTGAAAAAAGACATGCGTCCATCAAGTTCAACCTATGCTAAATGTAGACGACAGATACTTTATCCTATATCTGTACTTACAGTATATTGATCCAGAGCAAGGCAAACAAAAAACCCCAGTGACACATTATCCAATGCTGTCTCATAAGGGGAAAATAAATTCCTTCCTGACTCCAAGATTTGGCAATCAGATTACTCCCTGGATCAACATTTTCCCCAGGTTTACTTATATGAGAGAAGGAGCGGCTCAGTGAGTAAAGACACTGAGTTTGAAGCAGGCCACCAAAATCATAGATTGTAAGCCCTATGGGGCAGGGACTATCAGCAAAATGTAAAACTAGCAGCGCTATGCAAGAACAAACAATTATTATTATTATTTGTTATATCCCTGTATATCTTTCCTTTCTAAAAAGATGTCCAACCTTTTTTTGAACATATCTATTGTATCTGCCATCACAGTCTCCATGGGTAATGAGTCCCACATTGTAACTGCCCTTACTGATCCCTTTTCTTTGTTGCTGGTGAAATCTCCTTTCCTCCAACTTTAAGGGATGCCCCCGAGTCCTTTGTACTGCCCTTGGGATGAATAGTTCTTTAGAAAGCTCCTTGTAGTGTCCCCGAATATATTTGTATATAGTTATCATATCCCCTCTTAGAAGCCTCTTTTCTAATGTAAACAAATCTAATTTAGCTAGCCTCTCCTCATAAGTTAGATTGTCCATCCCCTTTATTGATTTGGTGACTCTTCTCTGCACTTTTTCTAGTTCCATAATGTCTTTTTTATGGAGTGGTGCCCAAAATTGTACTCCATATTCAAGGTGTGGTCTTACTAATGCTTTGTAAAGTGGCATAATTATGTTTACTTCCCATACACCCATTGCCCGTTTAATGCAAGATAAGATCCTGTTTGTCTTTGCAGCTACTGCATGATTTTGGCCACTTGGCAAGCAGTCCTAAATCCTTCTCCATCAATGATTCATCTAATTTTTTCCCCATTTAATTTGTAAGTCGCCTGTTTATTCTTGTTTCCCAAATACATAACCTTACATTTATCTGTATTAAACCTCATCTGCCATTTATCTGCCCAAGTTTCCAGTTTCACCAAGTCCTGCTGGAGAGAAATTACATCCTGCTCTGATTCTATTACCTTACACAATTTAGTATCATCTGCAAAGATGGAGACTTTGCTCTCGATGCCAACCTCAAGGTCATTAATAAACAAGTTAAAAAGCAGGGGTCCCCGCACCGATCCCTGAGGTACTCCACTCAGAACTTTAGCCCAACCTGAAAAAGTCCCATTTATTAGAACTCTGTTTTCTATCCTTCAACCAGAGTCCAATATTCTTTATTTTATACAATAACCTCTTGTGTGGAACCGTATCAAAAGCCTTTGCAAAATCTAAGTAGACCACATCAACTGCATTACCCTGATCTAAATTCCTACTTACCCCCTCAATTAAACAAATAAGGTTAGTTTGCATGACCTATCCTTCATAAATCCATGCTGACTATTACTAATAATTTTGTTTTCCATTAGGTATTCCTGAATATTATCCCGTATTAAACCTTCAAGTAGCTTCCCCACTATTGATATCAGGCTTACAGGTCTGTAATTCCCCGGGTGTGATCTAGCTCCCTTTTTAAAAATAGGAAATTAATTTGCAGTATAATCATGCAGTTATTCAGTACTGCAATTTTTTTTCTCATATTCTTCTTTTTTTTATTTTTATTTTGTAATTAGTTTTTCTACAGTTCACATAAATTGTGTCCCCGGCGACAATTGCACTTTGTCCCTTCCAATCAGCGCTTCAGTGCGGTTTATCAAAGTCCCAGCTCAACCACCTCCCAGAGTCACCAGGTAAGCGCCACGATTAGTGTGTGTGTTTGTGTGCACAGTATATGTGGTGGTAGCTATATGCACCAACTATGACGCGGGGAATGTGCAATAGATTTTTGCCCTAAGAGCTTAGAATCTAAGTAAGTGATTCTCAAACTGTGGGACCCTCGGCTAACCTACTAACACAGACGCATCCAACAGAGTATTAACATTTCAAAGTCAGTGGGATGTTGGGGTGTATAGGGAGAGGTATTAGCAGCAGGATGTTAGGGTCTATAGGGAGAGGTATTGGCAGTGGGATGTTAGGGTGTATAGGGAGAGGTATTAGCAGCGGGATGTTAGGGTGTATAGGGAGAAGTATTGGCAGCGGGATGTTAGGGTGTATAGGGAGAGGTGTTAGGGTGTATAGGGAGAGGTATTAGCAGCGGGGTGTTAGGGTGTATAGGGAGAGATATTAGCAGCGGGGTGTTAGGGTGTATAGGGAGAGGTATTAGCACGAGGGTGTTAGGGTGTATAGGGAGAGGTATTAGCAGCGGGGTGTTAGGGTGCCATAAGGAGCAAACCTGCAACGCTATGCATGTATTTCATATGATCATGTAACATACAACCTATGCTGCGTTTGTTACTGGCTAACACCTGACTTAGGACATCACACAGCATACCCCGGAATACCTGCGGGACCTGACGCTCCGGAGGAGAGAGGCAGTTAGAGAAGCAGAAAGGTGAAAGCCGGGGATTTAGTGCCTGAGAAGTGTTTGGGTTGTAGGATTGTGGCAGCGAGGAGGCGTTTGGCGGCAGTGAGGGATGCTGATGGCGAGCAGTAAAAGCGTTCCCGTTTCAGACTCCTGTCTCCGGCTACTTTTAGGAAAACATTATTCTGCGCCTGAGAGTGCCGCTCGGGGCCGATAAATAAAACACCTAGACTGCAGCCGGGAACAGATCCTTATCCATCACCGGGCAGAAACCGCTCCCCCCCCCCCCCACCATGTGCTCCGTATACTCATGCAGCCGGTTGGTTACTGCAGGTAATGCTCTGAATCGGGTTGACAACTCCTCTCCTCAAGGGCCCCCAACAGGTCAGGTTTTTAGGATATCCCTGCTTCAGCACAGGTGGCTCAGTCCCTATGACTGAGCCGCCCGTGATGAAGCCGGGATATCCAGAAAACCTGACCTGTTGGTGGTCCTGGAGGACTGGAGTTGCCCACCAGGTGAGTTTGTGGTTTCCTCCAATCACATGATCTCTCTGAATATTTCTTATTCCAGGTGAGCCGCGTCACCTGGCCCTCGCTAAGGGAATGGTGCTGGTTTTCTTCTTCATCGCAGCCGCGGTTCTGGGGGGTCCGTGGAACAGAATCCGTAAAGCCTGGAACGATACCGCATTGTAATGATCTCCCATTGTTAAAGAACCTGCTGTTTTGATACAACGTTGTGTTTTCTCTGCGCAGTACGACAATAATGACACTATGTGGAAATGTAAATATATAGGAATAAGCATATTTGTTTGTAAAAATATTCGTGGGTTTTTTTTTTTGTACGACGAGAAATTATATTTTTGTAATGTACAATTATTTAAATTGGATACAAAGAAATGAATGTTTGACTGATTTTATTTCATGTTGGATTAAATCGTTTTAACTCTTCATGTCCTGATTTGATTTCAGTATTGAGGGACGCTTTAGAACATTGCAATGGTTTGGGGGGGGGTCATTCTATATAGTCCAGTCAGGATGTTTTTAGCGGAAAATACCCAATGACTTGAACAGAGATTTTTCGTCTGAAAATAGCCGTTTCGGTATATATAGAATGGCGGCCTTTAATCTGTTCACAACCTGCCAACTAGATTCAGAGCGCCAGTCTGCTGATCACCAACTGGTCTCGTATTCCTGTGTGCTGCTGCATTGGCAACTTCTATATAGAGTGAGCCCAGCATATAACACCTGCATATCATATCAGTGATCTTACTGTAGACATGGAGCTGCCAGGTGTTGTTTATATGAAGAACTTGTAATGATTCAGTGTCAATAAAATGATGCCCTTTCAAACAAGGGAAGTGTGGACACGCCATAGTGGCACTGTGAAAAACATCTGGCTGAACAGGACACGTTAGCAGTCTGTGGCTTACTGTGCATTTCAGCTGTCAACCTCTCTATACAGAGCTGTCTTTACCTGTCTCTCTCTCCTTTTTCCTTATTGCTTTCTTCTCTGTGCAATTATAGTCCATGACAGTAAATTACTCAACTAATTAATGAGCATTCAAAAAAAAATTCCAGGATACTCCAAATTCAGAACATGTTGCTTCCACGCTCTGTTTCAGTTCCTACAGAATTGGGACAGTTGGTAACCCTACTTATCAGCTCATAACGGTACAGAGTTATTCATTTTATACATGCTACATGATGTCTTACAATATTATCACACAAATCACCCAACTCTGTATTGTATTTGTATTCACATAGCGCTGGTCTGTGATAACTAATTTAGCTTGCACACCAACCTGCTGGCATTTTTCCACATTGTAATAACTTTCAATGTGATTCAGGCCTATACCAGAATTAACTAATTACAACGTGATAAATACACATGTAAAGTGTATTCAGACTTGCAGTATAATAACTGCTGATGGCTTCTAATCAAATGAAATGTAGGGCAATAATGGATCAACCGTATGACTAATTAAAAGCACTGTTCAATGGCAATTACAAACCTGCCACCTATCACCGTGGGACACGTGCTTTTGACCCCTTTATCATGGCCAAGTTTCCAGTGTCGCCAAGCCCTTCTAGAGAGAAATTACATCCTGCTCTGATTCTATTACCTTACACAATTTAGTATCATCAGCAAAGATGGAGACTTTGCTCTCGATGCCAACCTCGAGGTCATTAATAAACAAGTTAAAAAGCAGGGGTCCCAGCACCGATCCCTCCACTCACGACCTTAGCCCAACCTGAAAAAGTTCAATTTATGACAGCCCTCTGTTGTCTGTCCTTCAACCAGTTTTCAATCCAGGTGCATATATTTTTACTGAGTCCAATTTGCTTTATTTTGTACACCACCCTCTTGTGTGGAACCATATCAAAAGCCTTTGCAAAAATGTGTGGTCCTGTTCCTTGGAAACACCAATCCTATCAAACAGTAGCACATTACACTTCATTTTAGAAACATTTATGTAATACATTAATCGTCACGTAGCTTCACTTTCTGCATTCAAAGCCCAGCTGAAAAATCTCTTAACCCTTTGAGTGCCACGGGGAGTGTCAGAAGATACGTGGCCATAACCCGTAGTCTCCAGGTCAAACCCGGAGTGGTGTCCATCCTGCTTGCAGTATTCCTGTTGTTTGTAATGTATTTACTTCCTATTGTAATGTTTTAAAGTGCTGCACCAACAGCTCTATATAAATAACAAGACTGATACATATGGGGAGTTAAAAAAAGTGACAAAAAAACCCCTCCGCCGCCGGAGAAGGTAAGAGAAGTAAATATATAAATAAAAACTGTAATTTCATTGCAAAAAGTCTCCGGGGGTAGCCTTCAACAGAAGGTGGCAAACCTGACTGCAAGTGCAACAGGTAAATAACAACATAAGGCAAAAGGAGGCCCTGCCGCGAAGAGCTAGCAATCTATGGCTGCGTCCCCCCTGGCGCTGACCGCGCTCTGCTTGAGAGCGGTGACGTCACCAACTCTAAGCATAAAATAAACACTAAAATAAAAGTAAAATAAATCCCTATGCTGAGTGCCTCTGGAGACTGGCAGCTCCAGCAGCTGGCACAGAGCTAGGTGTCACTTGTGCTGTCACACCCACCCACCTGATTGGCTGCCTCACCCACCCACCTGATTGGCTGCCACACCCACCCACCTGATTGGCTGCCTCGCCCACCACGTGCAGCGCAAGGTAAGTCATCTGCCCGACTCACTTCCGGGTGTCCGCCTATCCCGGAAGTAACGGAGATTTGGAGGATCGGAGCCGGGGAAGAAGCGACGTGGAATGTACCGGTAGAAACCGGGGGTCCCTTGCGCCCTGCATCAGCCGCCGAGGCGAGAGGAGAGGAGGGCTGGCTGCAGGGGGGGTTTCGGAGTTACCGGGGGTCCCCCCCTCTCCACCACCGGCCCTGTCATGGGCTCCCTATTCCGCAGCGACACCATGTGCCTTGCCCAGCTCTTCCTGCAGTCCGGTTCGGCCTATGACTGTGTCAGCGAGCTGGGGGAGATGGGGCTTGCCGAGTTCAGAGATGTGAGTAAGGGGGTTGGGGAGGTGGGGTTTGTAAGTTGGGGAGGTGGGGGCTAGTAAGTTGGGAAAGGGGGGGGGCTACAGGGGGTGTTTTGATTCTAAATTTATTTTTCAGGACAATAAAAATCCCGATTGTTTTGCTAAATTTGGTTGAACTTTTTGTATATCCCCCGCGTCATGCAGGCAAACAGGAAGCTGCAGCGAATAACTGCGTGACTTTCTGTTGGCCTACGTGACGTGGTAGGTTTAATTGCCGTTTTGTTGGCCCTGGAGGGGACTGAAATGTGCTCCTTTTTTCCCTGTTAGAATCTTGGCAATCGGGGGTCCCCAGAGATTAAATGAGTGTTTTGCTCAGGGGACCCCCATGTTAACATCCTGATGATTTTATGTAATCCCTTCGCTGAAGGTCAGTACCCACTGTCGGCAGAAGGGTTTACATGGGTAAATTTTCAGCTTGCGCTGTTTTGATCTTAGTCCCTGCAAGAGAGAGGAGATACTTGAATGGTAACCAAACCCCTGCAGTTCTATGGGATGAAGGCTGTTAGGAAGTTACTTAACTTGAACAACAAATCACTGATGCCTTAATAGTTGTGTAATGCTTTACAAAGCGCTGGAAGTGCGTGAATAAAGTAATGACGATCTGTGTTTTTTATTTTTTTCCGACAGCTGAACCCTCACGTAAACGCTTTTCAGAGAAAGTTTGTTGGCGAAGTTAAAAAGTGTGAAGAGATGGAGCGAATATTGGGTGCGTAGCCTGGAACTAACGTGCTCACCATCACATCTGTAGATAACGCTCTGTTCAACTGGTGTGTCGTTTGGGCCTGTCTGGGATAACTTTGCTAAAATCTATATTAGATGGGTAACACCTTTTCCTCTTGGCTCCTAATCCCATTGTGTTTTGTGGAATCCACCATTTATGAAGATGTTAACTGTATTTGTGATGAGAATTGGGTGATGGGTTGTGCTAGTGGTTCTGAGACTGTGTTCCCTAAAGATCTAAATAGTGGTTCCCAAAACCCTTCATAGTTCACGTCAAGGAGTTTTCTCTATTTCTACTGTAGGCTGAGCTTTGTATCCAAGTTCCGTGCTGTTCTACACGCTGGTAGTATACCCAAGGTCGATACAAGGGCTTTTTTAAATGACTGCACAAATTCCCCTATCATCCCTTGAGCTTAGAGTAAGAAGATTTCACCGTCTGACAAGAGTTCTTTTACAGTAAGGGCAGTGATGAGGGGGAATTTACCACCCATGCAGACTGTGATTGCAGATACAATACATATGTCTAAGAAAAGGTTCTGAAGTCTGATTTAGCATTACTTGAGAACTCGCCTTCATTTGAATTTGAGTATGGTCGTGCTAAAGCCTTGCGCCCTTTAGTTGATATGGCCCAGAATTCGCAAATGTTTCACTGTGGCTTTGTGTTTGCCTTCCTCTGGATCAAAATACGTGTAACCATAATTGTAGGGTGAGTATCTTGCACGATTGTAATTTAACTAAGGTTTGACTCGAGTGATGCATCTGAGCCTAGTTTACCATGCATGTTTCTGTTTATGTGGTGTGTGTATAAATAAATATACTGATGAACAGACCTAAGTGTGAATAGGATAGTTCTCCAAATTCTTCTTGATGCCTTATTCCGCAGTAAAGAGAGGTTGGGACTCTTTTTGTTGGAGGCCGTGCTGAAGGCCTCTCTATTTTGTTGTTGCATAGGGGACACCTCATCACTGCAAGAACAGGATCTTGTTTACATTTTGGGGAGCACATTAAGGGCGTCTGACACAGGCGACGGTAGTTTTGCCAGACGTCCTTATTGTTCTGTTTTCGTGCTCTTGTGTGATTTTTATGTATTTCATTTCCCGCACACCAGAGTTTTTGTGACTTCTTGTTTCTTTTCCATTGGACTTATTTTTATCCTTTTTGGTATTCTTTGGCTGTAACTCGAGCCGGTTTCCTTAACATACAAGGATTTATGTACAATCGTCCAGCATGTTACGGTGTCGCCCCCTGGCAAAAATCATGAGCTCATATATTTTCTGGAGCGAACGTATGACTTGCTTTATCTAATCCGCTCGATATGTTTCACGTGGTAACCTCACGGAAACAGTTAGAGGATGAGTGTTCGCACAATATCGGGATGGTTAAGGCCAAGCACAGAAAGCAATCCTCTTTTCAAGCAGCCGTTTGTATTTGTGTTCTGCTCTGGGGAAAAAGTTTGCCCGTAACTCGGAGAGACCTGCAATGCATTGCTCTGAGATCAAGTTCCCTTAGTACAAAGGAACCCATTATGTGACATTTAAAAACCATGTACACAGATTCCCAATAAGCTCTGAGAAACCCCAACCATTACCACATAATATATATGTATATGCCTGTAAGTGTCACAAGGAGTGCTCGTGGGCGTGGCTAAATGTATACAACAAAGAACAAAAATGCCCAAAGCTACATCCATTGTGCCAAAAATACACAGTGCAATACCTTCATATCTCTTGTAAAAAGGGTCATTTAGTTTAACCCTTTGGCCAAAGCGTCTTAAGCCTGCTGCCACTTACAAGGCATGACCGTTAGCAGGTCCTAACACTCACCTGGGTTAAAATTCTTATTTACCTGTATAATTACAGGAAGAATGATCACATTGGATCTGTCGTAACCTGGCAAAATGAAACTGACCTGCCAACTTGGAAAGTGGGGTGGGGCACGCTTAAACCTTGGTGGGGAGGAGCCACAACCCTCCCATAAGCAGCTGAGACCATCTGCACACAATTAACAAGTACACAAATTCCCAACAAGCTCTGAGAAACCCCAACCATTACCACATAATATATTTGTTCTTTGTTGTATTTAAAAACCATGGGCACGTTGTATGCTGTAAATTTACGTGTATTTCCAAATCCATAGGATTCCCAAATTGGATAAGGATAATACCTCTATTTATGATAGTAACCGCCAGTATGTACAATACATATGGTAACCCTGATCTTACCTTCCCAAGAACACGAATATTCTTATTTTAATGTGTTCTCTGGTCTCGGTCCTCCCCTTTTTCTATTTTATTGTTGTATTTTAGCTCTGGTTTTTTTTAAATGAAAGCATGTTAAACAAGCAGGCAGTGCACTTTGGATACCATGTTTTGATATATTTATTGTATAGCGGCAGAGCTAGGGGGATCTATTATAATGGAAGTTCCCTCTAAACAAAACAAAGCCTGGCTTGGTAATACAACGTAATGGTACTCTGTAGTTCCTTGGACCATCATATTTCATTACCAACCCACAGTATATTACAGAATTACAGCTACAGGAGGCAGGGTGAGGGGTTTGCCGAGATTCAGGAGGCAGGGTGAGGGGCTTGCCGAGATTCAGGAGGACCGATGCTAATATTCCAATTGGTTGGGAACTGCTCAGCCAAATACAATCATTTAGCTGATTGCATCAAGGCGCAAAGTTCACATGCGGATAATTGCAGCAGCTGCCTAACCGTGTCAGTACATCGCACTGAATGCAATATATGAATATATATCTTTGTTTTTTTTACAATTTATAGGATATTTAGTACAAGAAATCCGAAAAGCGGATATCCATCTCCCAGAGGGCACCATCACACCTGCGGCTCCTCTTCCAAAACACGTGCTAGAAATCCAGGTCAGTTACCACTTGGAAGGTATTTTTTTACGACTCCTTTTATTGTACGCACACAGTGTAAAATGCAGTTTAATTGCAAGTAATAAGATTGTTGACGCAGCGATCAGCTGATGTATCAGAGCAAAGTTGACCGTGCCTGAATGTTATAGGGCTTTGACGTCACTTGCTTTGAATCACACGAGATGACATCATCGCACACGGCATGACACCTGTCGGCGTTAACCCCTTCACTGCTTGCAAGAACGTGTCGTAACGGCTGCAGGTGTTTTTAAAAATGTGGAAAGTGAGGGCAGATAAGTAGCACGTAGCCGACCTGATCTGCCCATTTATCTACTTGGCAGGAGCGTCCGACCACATTAGATCTCTGCCTTCGTTCCGTATTTGCCTTCGTTCTGTATTTAACGTTGTGTTGCTAATTGCTTACTTAAGCTTGGAGTAGTCAGGGGCTTTTAAAGATCGTTTAGCTCAGGGAGTGCCAACTCCAGTTCTGAAGGGCCACCAACAGGTCAGGCTTTAAGACTATTCCTGCTTCAGCACAGGTGGCTCAGTCTTTGACTGATTGTGCCACCTGTGCTGAAGCTGGGATATCCTGAAAACCTGGCCTGTTGGTGGCCCTTGAGGACCACAGTTGGCCACTCCTGGCATATTGCTTCCTCAGCCTGATTGTTCCCACCTCATATTTTGTTCAGGAGCAGCTGCAGAAGCTGGAAGCTGAGCTCCGGGAAGTGAATAAGAACAAGGAAAAGCTGCGCAAGAACCTCGTGGAGGTGACCGAGTATGCACACATGCTGCGGGCGACCAAGAACTTTGTGCAGAGGTCCACCGAGGTACAGAACCATCTGCGTCGGACCAGGTTGTGTTAGGGCGTCCCACTTCCACGCAGCAAAGTCTGAACTGTTCTGTGCAGACTACGGTGTGTTCATGAGCAGCCATAATTCCGTAGGGTCCAATTAAAAAAAAAAAGATCAGAAGAATAGCCATCCCTTGAAGAGGCAGAACTCGCCAGCCGAAAGTTAGGTTAAAAACACTTTTATTTGAACTGCATAAAAGAGTTTGTGGATGTCAGACAAAAAAGGTCCTCGTTTCACGCCGTCACTGGCGCTTTCTCAAGACTTACTCCTTGAGAAAGCGCCAGTGATGGCGTGGGAGGAGGAGCTTTTTTAGTCTGGATGTCAAACTTTTATGTAGTTAAAAGAAAAGCGTTTTGTTAACCTAACTTTCGGCTGGCGAGTTCTGCCTCTTCAAGGAATGGCCGTTCTTCTGATCTTTTTTTTTTAATTGGAGCTTGCGTGGATCGGACAGATGCCGCCAAGGGACGCAGAATATCTTCAGTGTTTTTGCCTGGCCGTGGGGGACGGTGAATTCTAGTGAGTACTATTGCATACTCTACACCGGATACACTAACTGAATACGGGTCAACAGTGGGAGCTGCAGCTGACTTGCCGGGGAGATTATAACGTTCATCTCAAGGCTTCCTTGGTCAGGTATTTGGTCACCCCAACATACCTCGCATATATAGTGCCTGCTACCCTATTTTATTCCTTGTTGCTGCATTAGTGAATTCAATACATATATATCATACTATCCGTTGTTTCCTAGAGCTGTCAGCCGTTTTTTGTTTTCATGTATACTTCCATAGGTCTCTCTTATTCAGAGCCCTCCATCTCTTGGTGTCTGCTGATTTCCCCTCCCGGCATTGTCGGAATAAATGCCTCTTGGGGCAGTGAGCTTGATCACTATATTGTATATAATGGCATTCACGTTGGCTGGACCAGTCTCCTTTCTTACTCATAGTAAAGATCCCTGGACATGAGAAACAGGACACAATATGGAGCTGGTCGCGGCCTCAACCCAAAACTGGATACGTTTTTACAGGCGAAAATAGCTAATTTACCAATATTGGCTTTATTGCAGTCATTAATAATCCTGTGTCTCTGATCAATTTGATGTGGATTCAGTTACTTTACGGCAGCATTCCAACTAACCTTATTATTGACTTCCCTAACCAAATATAACAGTGCTAAAAGCAACAATTTAGCTGTTTGTATTTTTGTGTGCAAATAAATGATAAATTGCCAATTTAGAGGTCCATAAAAATGCAATGTTTGTCAATCAAATATTTTATTCACCTTTTTAGCCCAGTCTTTCGTTATCAGAAAGCCAATAAAGTTTAAAAGGAGGGGTGTGACTCGGTACAAACTCTTACTGATCACACAGTATGTATGTCTTTATTTATATAGCAGAAGAAAGGTCCGTGTGTTTGACCGAAACGTTGATCTGTGTGGATTAATTTTTTTTAAAAAATTTTTTGTATGAAGACCCCTGGGAGTGCCGGCTTCTTGTTTTCGGAGGATGTGCCCTTTATTTATACAGCGCCATTAATGTACATAGCGCTTCGCAGCAGTAATACACTTGACAATCATATAAATAACAAATAATATCAATAACACATAAAGGGGAAAAGTGCTTCAGACATAAAAGTAAGATTTAGGAAAAGGAGTCCCTGCTCCGAAGAGCTTACAATCTAATTGACCGTGACATGAAACAAAAGGGAGAAGCCAGAGGAACTCGAACCCCTCCCAAATCTCAGGTCACCATGTTTACAAACTCGCTTTAAAAAAAAATATTTAAAAATACTTCTAGGTGTCAGATTTTGGTAAAACCATTCACCCCGATATAACCTTTTAATCGCCACTGCCTAGGTGGGACGGACCCCTTTTAAACGTATCCGAATTGTCATTTTATTTTCTTTCTATCTAGCAGGAAACCTCTTCAACCTCCAGTTATGAAGAATTTCCGGCTTTAGAGAAAGAATCCTTGATGGATTACACCTGCATGCAGAGACTGGGGGCGAAGCTGGGGTGAGGAGCGCTGAAATGCTCAATTAGATAACCGCCGTCTCTCTGCGTTGAGAGGAGCGGACTTATTGGTCTCCGCTGTTTGTCACCCATGGGTGTCCACATCCGCCTGGTTTGTCTTACTCTTGAGACACGTCTTTCTGCAGTAGGATGCACAGACGCCCAAGTTCTCTTGTCTTTGTCTTGCTGCTCCCTGTGTCGCGGTAACTATGACTTAACCCCATGCTGGCCCTTTCTGCCAGCAGAAGTGTTGATGTGGTGACCCGTCGTGACCGTCGCTTCTGTTCCTCTGCAGCTTTGTCTCTGGCTTGGTTCACCGTGCCAGACGGGAGTCCTTTGAGAAAATGCTGTGGCGGGTGTGTAAAGGATACACCATCCTGACGTTCGCCGAGCTTGACGAGTTCCTTGAAGACCCGGACACGGTGAGGACCAGCGTTTATCTGCCCGGCCTCCTGCCTGTTTGTTTTTCCTGGCCAGATGTTTGCAGAGCACAGAATTCCCGGCAGAGCACTTTAACCTGTGCATTGCCAGAAGGACCAGAAGTGTATTCTCTCTATTTTTGTTTTGCATTTCGTATAAGCTACAAGTTAATTGGGCACGATCGGGTTTATGAAGCAGAGCGTAAAACGCCTCCTTTACTTTCAAAGGCGCTATATAAAGGCGCTATATAAAGGCGCTATATAAAGGCACTATATAAAGGCGCCTTTCTCAAATGCTGCTATGTAATGATGATATATGAAACGGGTATGTTTAAGTGTTCAATTTTTTTTTTTTTTTCTCTCCCTAGAAAGAACCGACCAAATGGTTTGTGTTTTTAGTTTCCTATTGGGGTGACCAAATCGGACAGAAAGTGAAAAAGATCTGTGATTGGTGAGCAATTGCGTCTCGAAGGAGAAGTGAGAATAAGATAATTTATTTTGTGTATCTTCTAAGGCTGCGCTTATACTCCCGCATGTAATCCGTCGCATGCACCTATAGTGAGCGCGACACAGCGACCAAAATCGCTGAAATCAATGGATTTTGATATTTGCCGCGACGGACGAACCATGTGACTGCAATAAGCCAATCACATAAAGTCACTGCCCCTTGCAGCCAGCGACATCGTAAAAACTCAATTACAACTTTTGTGACCGCGACGGATGACGTCACTGGTCGCGTCGCCTCAATGTAGCCAGCACTCTAAGCTCAGCCTAACACTGTATCTCGGTGCTGGGAGGCCCTGGAAATATTAATACTTTACTGGGCTCTTCCAAACAAAAAGGATAGTTTTTTCTGTGTTACTTTGTTATTTGCTGAGTTACATTTCAGTTTATGGTGTTTTCATTGGTTCCAGTTTGTGTAAATTACTTTTCGGTTGTAATAATAATAATTTGCCATATTTGCCATATTTGCCACATCCTTCTAATCAACACGGGCATTGTGGGAGTTTCACTAGCGTTCTCTGAGAAGGCCAGCGAGCGTCCCGCGCCAAGATGACATGACTAGAGAACTGCAGATTTGGATCTGGATTCCGCGGTTTCTTTGGTTTGCAGATTTTCCATGAATCGATCTCAAAAAGGAGCGGTTTTGCGTTTTTTAAATTATTACCAATATACTTCGCGGATTCCGCAATGCGTGGCCGGATTCTTAAGAACCGCGGGCTCGACATTAAGAATCTGCCAACAGGATTGTATCCGATGGCGGATTTTGATCCGCGCGGATTAACACCGAACAAATCCGTTCGTGGATTTTACGCCGCCAAACGGATTTGGATGGGGAAAATGCGAGAAAATCCACGAAACTTATTTGAGCGAAGGCGCACATTGCTAAACATGACAAAATAACGGATATCTTCTTTTTTTTTTTTTGACGTGAGTGGTGATATCGTAGTGTACAGAGCTTTAAAACATCACAAGGTGTGTACAGTATATACACATCAATACACACACACACAACAGACTTGCGAGCTTTGGAAAGCTCTGTACGCTGTAATTGCATCTATGAAGTACTCTTGTTTGTCCCACTGAAAGGTATGACCACCTGCAAGGAATCTACTCTTCTTTTGGGTCTATATGGCTCCTAGACCGTTGAACTATATTTGATTGGCACAAAATGAAAATATAAAGCAATACATTCTAAATTGGTTTCATACCAGTTTCTCTTTTCAGTACAGACTTCTCTATATTGTGCTATTTGAGCTGTTTTGTATAATGAGATGGCGCAAGGTCATTTTAGCATCATTAATTAGGCCTTGAACCAGGTCCTGCCAGAAGGACCGCAAACACGATGCAGAACTACAGCGTTGCGTATTGTATGTCTTTATTTATATAGCGCCATTAATGTTCATAGCGCTTCACAGTAGATTTGTTGCGCCTTCCTGTCTGTTTTATTCTACGATGGCTAATCAAGTTTTGTGTTTTTCATGTTGCCTCAGTTACCACTGCCGTGTGTATCCGTATCCGACTTCTACTGACGAGCGTAACGAGACCATATCGGGCCTGAGCAGTCGTATGCAAGACTTGCACACGGTGAGCAGGGCGAAGGGGGCACATCGATGGTGATCAGTCAACCTTTTCTGGTGCTGTGTTTTCATTCCCAATGTGGGACTGGGAGTGAGACCTCAATTTGGCAGACTTGGCAAAGGTTGGATAGAATGGATTCAAAATGAGAAATTCACCTGCTTAATGACTTGGGACAATTCTACATACTCCGAAGCGGGCGGGCGTTTAATGGGACTTTTTTGTGGAACGGCAACTTCGGAGAATATAGAATTTTTAACCTGGACTATCTGTGTACTAATCCGATATTCTAAGGACAGATGGAACTTCCATGTTCTTGGGATGGTCGGGTCACTATACTCCTAGCATGAAGATAATCTGGTCTCTTCCCATGCTGATTCATGGGACAGATAATGGTTTTATTGCTGAATTATACAAGATCGTTTATTTCCTGGGGTTTTTTTTGTGTCTCCCTCTGGATCAATATAACTGTAAATCTAGAACGAGTGTTTCTCCCCCAATTAGAATTGAACAAAGGCGAAACTCTATGGACACATTTTTATTTTCAACAGTAAAGCAAAAATAGATCTGCAATCCACAATAAATCAGGAATAATCAATAAAATGTCATGTAGGCAAAGCACATTTTGCTAAGCAACATAGAATCTGCTGTTTTAATGTGTGACCCTCACAGGGTATAAAGTAAAGATTATACAATAGCTAAGAGTCCCGTAGGATAACTATTATACAATAGCTGAGTCCCATAGGATAACGATTATACAATAGCTAAGAGTCCCATAAGATAACAGTTTCGACCCATATACTCACTAAATGCAATGTTTAAAGGGCCACGGCCCTTTGCTCGGGTTTCACTGCTATGTAACCCAGGGGTGGCCAAATCCAGTGCTGAAGCAGGGATATCCTGAAAACCTGACCTGTTGGTGGCCCTTGAGGACTGGAGTTGGCCGCCCCTGATGTAACCAATTATAGGAGGCGTTGATTAATTTTTGTTAACCCTAAGGATTTGGGTCATTCTTGAGTTATATTATAATTTAAATTACAAGTATCCTTTGGCAATCAGAAGCAAATGTGTCTGAGCGTTCAGCTTGGAGTTGACGCACAGATCTTTGGGTTCTGACGCACAGATCTTTGGGTTCTGACGCACAGATCTTTGGGTTCTGACGCAGGTGATGTACCGGACAGACGATTACCTGAAGCAAGTTCTGTCCAAGGCTTCAGAGTCCATATGCATGTGGATGATCCAGATAAAGAAGATGAAGGCCATTTATCACGTCCTGAACCTGTGTAGTTTTGATGTCACCAACAAGTGCCTGATTGCCGAGGTTTGGTGTCCGGTGGCGGACCTGCCAAACCTGAGGAGGGGGCTTGAGGAAGGCTCGGTAAGCTACCCTTGCTGTTACCCTGGGGCATTAGCAGGGGGTTTACAAAGCGAAAAGGTTTTCAATCCAGCAAGCCAGGTTATTGGGCTCTGTTACTACTGGGGTACCAGGATTATGTTGCTACTTAAAGTTTTTTTTGATGGGCAAAAAAAGTACTTTATTTCCTTCACTTTCTTAGATAAATATAATGACTCAAAGTAAAAGTTTTTGCTCCAGTGAGAAATTAGTAATTTTGTTTTTCGGCCGGTTCTGCATGGGCTGCAACTTCTCCAATTGTATTAAAGCGGGGGTCTCAAACTCGAGTCCTCAAGGGCCACCAACAGGTCTGGTTTTCAGGATATCCCTGCTTCAGCACAGGTGACTCAAAGACTGACCTGTGCTGAAGCAAGGATATCCATAAAACCTGGCCTGTTGGTGACCCTTGCGGACTGAGTTTGAGACCCCTGTATTAAAGTTTGTATCTGTTTTAATGATGCCTGGACAATGACCTTTAAAGCCAATAAACAAGAATTCGAAAATGTATCCGATCATGAAAGAGCATAGATACAGATAGTTAAACCCGCCAAAGCGTTTGGTTCCCGTGCAGACCTTTGAAGTGTAAACGATGAATGTAAAGAAAAGTCCTACAGATTGCAATGGCTGTGCCAAGCTTATGGAACCAGAGACGACACTAAACGTTTTAAACTGTATTTAATAATACTTTATGCTTGCCTGATTTGTAAAGGCGTTAATCAGATACCCTGCACCCAGTGGAAATGTCGTGCCGTGTCTTCACTTTGGTCCTAGGCGTGGCTGCCCATTTAAATGTAACGTTGGGGATCTGGTTGCAAGTCTGGTGTCAGCTGTGTCAGTGTTTCCAGAACCATCACATTAGATCTGGAGTGGCCAACTCCAGCCCTCGAGGGCCACCAACAGGACGTCCCGACTTCAGCACAGCTGGTGCAGGCATAATGACTGAGCCACCTGTGCTGAAGCAGGTGTAGCCTGAAGACCTGACCTGTTGGTGGCCATTGAGGACTGGAGTTGGCCACTCCTGGTCTACGGCAGGGGTGCTCAACTCCAGTCCTCAAGCCCTACCAACAGGTCAGGTTTTCAGGATATCTCGGCTTCAGCACAGGTGGCTCAATCAGAGGCTCAGTCTTTGACCGAGCCTCTGAGCCACCTGTGCTGAATCGGGGGTATCCTGAAAACCTGACCTGTTGGTAGGGCTTGAAGACTGGAGTTGGTCACTCTTGCATTAGATGGTGAAGGGACTTGCGTCACCTGTTTCTAGATGCAGAACATGACTTGCACTCCATGGGGGGAGTTTGGCAATCTTACGGTAACTGGGTAATCTTGCCACATTTCTCCGCTCATGGCACCCGCTGAACACTGATCTCCTCTTCTTTCTTCAGAGGAAAAACGGAGCCTCCGTCCCCTCGTTTATAAACCGGATCCCCAGCAACGAGACGCCCCCGACGTTAATCCGCACCAACAAGTTCACTGTGGGCTTTCAGAACATTGTGGACGCTTACGGGGTGGGGAACTACCGAGAAGTGAATCCAGGTTCGGCCATTTTTAAGCTCGGCCCGATAATTTGGTGCCGCAAAGAGACGCTGAATTGTTAGGGTGCCCAGTTCGTGGTATCTGTGTTTTTGAACTGATTTTGTAAATGTACTTTGAGTTTCAGTATTTGGTGTTGGAATTCGCTCCATTAGGTTACGGTTCTAGGTTGTAAACCTGGGAATGATCCAGGGAGTAATCGGATTGCCAATTACTGGAGTCGGGAAGGAATTAATTTCCCCCCTTATGAGATATCATTGGATGATGTGTCACTGGGGTTTGCTGTATGCCTTCCTCTGGATCAATATACTGTAAATACAAATATAGGATAAAGTATCTGGTTTCTTTTGTCTTAAAGTTTTTGGAGTATAGGAAGGCGAGCATTGTACGCTGATGTAAATATTTGACATCTTAGTATTGGCATACAGAAGGACATTAATATAACAAGCTACCCAGACTAAAGTGCAGGGGGAGGGAAGAGGGGTTGGGGGGGAGGCCCTTGCATTCAAGGGGTTCACATCGCGGTTCTCTCTGCTCCGACCCGCAGCTCCCTTCACCATCATCACTTTTCCCTTCCTGTTCGGTGTCATGTTTGGAGATTTCGGGCACGGGATACTCATGTCTCTCTTCGCCCTTTGGATGGTGCTTAACGAAAGCAGCCCCATATTCCTACGCTCACGCGATGAGGTAAGTGATGACATATCGCGCTGCAAATACATTCCAATTATAGCCAAAGTGCGCTGGAGTTCTGTAAATTCCTCGCCCCCCCCCCCCCCCGTGCGTGGGTTTCGCGGCTCATAGGTTGGGCGCGAGTAGATCTGCACTCAACTTGCTCTCGTCAACGCTTCTGTTTGCCAGTCATCCCATCTCTCTGTACACGGTTACTCGGGAAGGGAAAGTATACAGATCACAGATAGAGGACATAGATATAAGATTGTTAATACCAATGTATTGGGCATCTGCAGCACGCCAGGCCTCTTAGCCAGCGGTGGGAGTGTAATGACACTTGGGTGTACAAAGTAGCACTTACATTATTTTCACACCCCAGAGGATCACTACTATTTTATTTACAAATCTCTCGTTAAAGAAGAAAGTGATTCTTATTTTAGAAAGCCTTCACCCCTTTCTATAACGTAAATTTTGCTGACATATTTGCAAAATGCCGGCCGACGCGTTTCGCCTCACTATTGAAATGTAGATCTTTTAATTGGACACTCGACCACTACTTTAAGCCATTTCACCCACTGCTCGCGTGTATTTTTCAGAGGATGGCAGAATGGTCACCGTCTACCCCGCGTCTTTTTTGTATTTTAATTTTTTTGTATTTTTTTAAAACATTTTTTATTTTATTTTTTTTAAAATATGAATTTGGACAAGATTTCCGTGTCTTGTCGTCTGACCTTTCTCCCTACGTCCTCTTCGTTATCCAACAGATTATGAAGATCTTTTTTGAGGGCCGGTACATCATCCTGCTGATGGGCCTCTTCTCCATTTACACCGGGCTGATCTACAACGACTGTTTCTCCAAGTCGTTGAATATATTCGGCTCTGGCTGGAACGTGTCGGCCATGTTTGTCCCGGGCGGTTGGAAGTGAGTATCGCCGTTTGACGTAGACCACTCGGAGCCTTCCTCATCCCCCTTACCCTCCTATTTCCATTCCAAACAGCGCTTGATGTATGGTGGGAAACTCTCGTGGGTCCCCTCGCCAATGCGCTGAGCGAGCGCAAGCTGCACCGAAAATATCCATCCCCCTCCGTGCTGCATCGTGTCGCGGTATCACCGGGGCGGGCAACTCCAGTCCGCAAGCGCCAGCAACCGGTCAGTTTTTCATGATATCTCTGCTTCAGTACAGGTAGCTCAGTTGAAGACTGAGCCACCTGTGCTGAAGCAGGGACTGATTGAGCCACCTGTGCTGAAGCAGGGAGATCCTGAAACCCTGACCTGTTGTCCCTTGAGGACTAAAGTTGCCCACTCCTGCAGTATCGATTACCTAAGTCCCCCCCCACCCCCCACCCCCCGCCCCATAACTGATTACTGACGCTGTTCTAGAGAAACCCTACTCTGGCTTTCATTCTTTGTAATACTAATCTGTGTTTTTTGGGGGGGGCGGATTTCAACAGAAAAGCAGATTTATCAAATCAGTACTTGACCATGGATCCAAATATAACAGGCGTCATGAACGGAGTTTATCCTTTCGGTATAGACCCAGTGAGTACTCTTAATTCTTCTGTAATCCTTTTTAATAACTCCACAATAAAACCGGAATATTCCTTTGTTTGTAAAGCTGGTGCTCCAGGCACAGACAGGGCTGTTACACGTTTATCTCCGTGCTGAGCCGTCTCTTCTGCTTCCCTTCCTGCTGGGGTCTCGTGTGACGTGTTCTCTTTTTCACGCACAGATTTGGAACTTGGCCAGCAATCGGCTCACTTTTCTGAACTCTTTCAAGATGAAGATGTCCATTATTATCGGTGTGACACACATGACATTTGGAATCGTTTTGAGTGTCTTTAACCATCTGTAAGTATAGAGGTGATGAGGCTTTTCGGTAGTGTTGTGTGTTCCCTTTTTATATGTCCATTGGCTCTTGCCCCTCATATGCTCTCTTATTGGCTCTTATACAAATAAGAGGGTACCTGATGTGCTGGAGACCGGAGGATGATGAAGGCGAAATGTTTGACTTCCTGTAAACCATTTGGGAGGGGCGCAACAGGCGGACAAGACCTTCCTCTGACCCTATAGTCCTTCACCTGCGGCCCCAACTATTAGTTGCTCCAGCAGTTTGGTGTCTCACCCAACGCAGAAGGAGTAGAGCTGTTATTGGCGTGGATCGTAGCTCCCAACGCGCTTCACTATTGCAGTACAGCGCACCGCACATAGGATTTGACACAGTCCCTGTCCCCCAGAGCTTACAATCCTTTTTTTGGGGCCCAGATAAAGTGACTTGGACACAAGGCGCTGACCCCGGGATATGAAGCAGGCTCCTCTGTCGTTATTCGTGGCAGCGCCGTTACACGGAGCCGCTCCTACTTTCATTAATTACTTTTGTAATGCTTTGTGTTCCCTATAATCCCCCCCCCCACGCTGCATCCTCCGCTCTACAATGGTTTCCTAATTTGCTGCCCTACGGGTAATGCTTGTTTTGACGTTGAATGAAAGGACCTGCCCGTATGTAGAAGAAACCAGCTCTCGCCGGGCTTCTTTCTAATCTCCTGTTTATTGGCAGGCACTTCAGGAAGCGCTTCTGCATTTTCCTGGTCTTCCTCCCCGAACTCCTCTTCCTGACGTGCATTTTCGGCTACCTGGTGTTCATGATTCTGTACAAGTGGTGGATGTATTCCGCCGAGAACTCCATGCAGGCGCCGAGCATTCTCATTCACTTTATCAACATGTTCCTGTTCACGGGAGCGGACATGAAAGACTTTTACACCGGGCAGGTCAGTCATAAGCTGAAGAAACTCAGCAAGAGGGAATTGGAGGGGTGTACTGGTCATTCTAGGGGTGTGTGCGTGGCCAACTCCAACCCTCATGGGCCACCAAGAGGTTAGGTTTTCAGGATATCCCTGCTTCAGCACAGGTGTGTGTGCAGTCTTTGACTGAGCCACCTGTGCTGAGGGGAAGAGGGCACACACACACACACACGTTAATCAAATGTAACCTATTTAATATGCCACTTTCCTCCTCTTGCCCCCATTGTAGAAAGGTTTCCAGACGTTCCTGGTGGTGATCGTTTTCCTCTCGGTGCCAGTCCTGGTATTTGGGAAACCTCTTTACCTTTATTGGCAGCACCACGGAGGCCAAACCTTTGGGAATTACAGAGTAGGTGCTTTTTCGCCCCCCCCCCCCCACCTTGTTTCTATAGGTGCATGTCTCGTAAAGTAAACCGCGTCCTCTGGAAATTGGGGGCCATGGGGTCTTTTGAAGGTTTTATTGACTTGGGATCATTTTCTAGTTGGGCCTGCCGAGGTCTAGAAGAAGTAGCGGTAAATGGTAATGATCGGTCTATAAGGAAAGGCAGTGGCCCTGGTTTTAGAAGATTATGTATTTACTGAATAGTCTTCTGCTATAAGGCACCTTCTTGTTTTGGAAGACGCCTTGCAGCCCAGGGAAGTCAATGCCTGTAGACGGCACAGTATATATGTCCTTGGTGGTGGATTGTCTTAGCTGGGATGTAGTTTTGTAGAAACCTACACTTGTTAAACCAGGGGTGGCCAACTCCAGTCTTCAAGGTCCACCACCAGGTCAGGTTGTATAGATATCCCTGCTTCAGCACAGGTGGCTGTGCCACTGATTGAGCCACCTGTGCTGAAGCTAGGATATCTATACAACCTGACCTGGTGGTGGCCCTTGAAGACTGGAGTTGGCCATGTTGGGAAGGAAAGTGTTTCATACTGAAAGGATGGCTCATCTTTGTTTTTTGTCTGTAGAAAGGGTACACGTTGGTGCGTCGGGGAAGCGAGGAGGAGCTCTCGTTGCTGAGATCGCATGATTTGGAAGAAGGAGGCAACCATTCTGACCACGAGGCGAGAGAAAGAGACAAAGAGGAGGTGAGGCCGTCACCGGTGTTCTTCCCACGGCAGGGGACCTGACTGCATTACCTGGCCCCAGAACCTCCTGCTGTGTAGTCTTCTGCAGTTTGGAGGGGCAGAGGGATACATGGCGAACGCTAGCACTGAGCTGCATGGTAGCAGTGTCTTTGGGTAGTAGTGCAGAGTTAATGAGTACTTCAGTATTAGGTGGTACCTTTTTTTATTTGGACTAACAATAGATATAAGACAAGCTTTCGAGAGTTCTCCTCCCTTCCTCAAGTCAGCCACCCTGATTTACAGAGATTCCAGGAGTTTAACACATGTAAAAAAAAAAGATAGTCATCTAAGCCAGATAATGCAAAGAAGAAACAGACAGGGCTATACATGGATGAAAGGGGCAGTGAGATACCGGACCCTACATCCATCAGCAGTGTGCAGGGGGGGCGGTAAGGGACAGTGAGACACCGGACCCTATATCCATCAGCAGTGTGATGGGGGGGGCGGTAAGGGACAGTGAGACACCGGACCCTACATCCATCAGCAGTGTGCAGGGGGGGCGGTAAGGGACAGTGAGACACCGGACCCATATCCATCATCAGTGTGGCCGGGGGGGCTGGCTTAAGGACAGTGGGCGACCGGTCACCGCTACTCCATCAGCAGTGTGCAGGGGGGGGCGGTAAGGGACAGTGAGACACCGGACCCTACATCCATCAGCAGTGTGCGGGGGGGCGGGTAAGGACAGTGAACACCGGGACCCTACATCCTCATGCAGTGTGCGTGGGGGGCGGTAAGGGACAGTGAGAACACCGGACCCTACATCCATCAGCGGTGTGCGGGGGGCGCGGTAAGGGACAGTGAGACAACCGGACCCTACATCCACAGCAGTGCGGGGGGGGGGGTCGGGGGGGGCGTAAGGACAGTGAGACACCGCCCTACATCCATCAGCAGTGTGCGGGGGGGGGGGGGGTGGTAAGGGACAGTGAGACCAACCCGGACCCTACATCCATCAGCAGTGTGCGGGGGGGGGGGGTGGGGTAAGGGACAGTGAGACACCACCGGACCCTACCATCCTCAGCATGTGTGGGGGGGAGGGGGGGGCGGTAAGGGACAGTGAGACACCGGATCCAGTGCTTGGTCGTAAAACAGGTTTTGGAAATTATGTCCCAAGGGGGAAGGAGGAGGCGGTGCACTGCGTTCCAAGGGCACTCTTTGACAAAGCGCACGTACGCGTGAAACGCGTCGGAGGTTCCTCAAGACGGTTTGTCAGCATGTTGCTGTGGATCCAATAAAGACATTTTTTAACTAGTGGCCCAGCCTCTGTCTTCCGTTTTTTTTTTCCCCCTCCCCTTGGACGCAGTGCACCGCCTCCTTCTTCCCCCTTGGACGCAGTGCACCGCCTGCTTCTTCCCCCTTGGACGCAGTGCAACCGCCTGCTTCTTCCCCCTTGGACGCAGTGCACCGCCTCCTCTTGCCCCCTTGGAACGCAGTGCACCGCCTCCTCCTTCCCCCTTGGAACGCAGTGCACCGCCTCCTTCCCCCTTGGAACGCAGTGCACCGCCTCCTTCTTCCCCCTTGGAACGCAGTGCACCGCCTCCTCCTTCCCCCTTGGACGCAGTGCACCGCCTGCTTCTTCCCCCTTGGACGCAGTGCACCGCCTCCTTCTTCCCCCTTGGAACGCAGTGCACCGCCTCCTTCTTCCCCCTTTGACGCAGTGCACCGCCTCCTTCTTCCCCCTTTGGATATCATTTCCGGTATTCTATCCATGTTGAGAGCACGCTGTACCTGGGTATCTAGATCCACAAGGTCGTGAGTACCCGTTTATTTTTTCAAGTTTAAGGACTGTTCTACTTCATACCACTATGGTCTATCTCTATGGGTCATCCTTTATTAGCAGATTAGGGGGTCTGGTATCCCCATCATGCGGGTTCCCCAGACATCCCTGGCGCATTAATAAGATTTATACCCTGTACATAAGAGCATTCCTGACCTCCCTCTAACTTGACTCACGTGATCTCCAAACATCTTTATTGAACTGTTATTATATTATTCATACTTCATACATCCTATTATAAGAGTATTAACTTGCATGGATGCATCTGCACACTTTAGAGCCCTGATTTGGGAAGCCTCGGGTTCAGTATTTTTCTTTGTGTTTTTGCCTGTAGTTTGTAGGTGAAAAGTTTTTGCCGTAAAACTTTTTTTATAAGAAAGCGCATCGGCCAAGAAAGTGCGTTCTTTCTAAGGTTTAGTTTATATTTCTTTGCAAGTCGTGTATACTATGAATGTACTCTGCATGTCATGGGGTGTAACATTCGTGTCTGTGTGTTAACCCTTTACATTGCGACTCTGCCAGCGAAGATCTCTCTTGTTTGAATCTTTTTTTTTTATTTTTTTGTTTTTCAGTTTGACTTTGGAGACGTATTTTTGCACCAGGCTATCCACAGTATTGAATACTGCCTGGGCTGCATCTCCAATACGGCGTCCTACCTGCGGCTCTGGGCATTAAGTTTGGCTCACGCCCGTAAGTCTGACCACTCAGAAATATACACAATGGAGATCTCCTCCCCTCTCCTCCTCCCCCCCCTTCTCTCTCTTCTCCTCCCCTTTCCTCCTCCCCCCCCTTCTCTCTCTTCTCCTCCCCTCTCCTCCTCCCCCCCTTCTCTCTCTTCTCCCCCCCTTCTCTCTCTTCTCCCCCTCCTCCTCGCTGGCCTCTCAAGGCTGCCCCGTCTGTTCCTCCTGTTTTGAAAGATTTTGGAATCTTTAGATCATTAAAACCTAAAGGAAAAACAGTCCAAGTAATGTGTAAACACCTTGGTTCAATATACTTAATGAACAATGTATTGTTTCTCCAAAGAATATTTGTGAGGATGTGGAAACAATTCCACATTGGCTCACTTTGAACATCTGGGAAGCCATTGTCCTATCTACTGCGCCCGAGTCAGTAGCTGGGGAAGGGTCATGAGATGGCTTTATGGGGTAAAGACCCAGATTGCATGATGAAACTCCTCCTGACGCAGAGCACCTCTTTCCCCCCCTTCCCCCAACCCCCCCCCGACCCCTGTGTGCTTCCCACATCTGCTCATGGAATACCGGGAAGGGAAAATGGAAGTAAAGAACGGCTCAAATACAAAATAATTTCACCGGTTCATCCCACGCGTCCTTCCTCCCTTTCCAGAGCTTTCCGAGGTGCTGTGGGGCATGGTAATGCGGATGGGCCTCCGCGTAGCTCCCAGCGTGGGAGTCTTTATGCTGGTTCCCGTTCTGGCCGTGTTTGCCGCGCTTACAGTATTTATTCTCCTGGTGATGGAGGGTCTCTCCGCTTTCCTGCACGCCCTCCGATTACACTGGTAGGTTTCTCCAGCTGCTGGCGCAGGAAGCTCACGGCCGCTGCGCAGGTCGCTGCAGATGTATACATAGGAAAAGGAAAATGCTGGTGACAAATGTGATGTCTGAGTATATACATTTGGAAATACATGGATACATAAAGATCTTCTTGGAAAGATTACAGATTTATTTCTGCGTGTGCGCACGCATGCATAATTTTTATGAGGGGAGGGGCATTTTTACACTCGCAAATGAGCACTTGGTGCGTATTTAAATATACCGTGCTTGCATGCACAAGTAGAGCATTATTAATATACAGTATCTGATGTATGTCTGCAAAGCGTATGATCTAGGCGTGTTGGATGGATATTGATGTATTTCTTTTTCTTTTTTTTTTTTTTTTTTTTTTTTTTATAACAGGGTGGAATTTCAGAACAAGTTTTATTCCGGCGAAGGATACAAGTTTGCCCCTTTCTCCTTCAAACACGTGTCTCTTCATCTCGAGAGGGAACACGCTCTGTAGATCTGTTTTGCTGGTAACTCGGGATCCATAATGTATACAATCATGTGACAGAGTCCGGCGTGTTTACCAAGAAGCATTTCACACCCGTTGCCTTAGAACGCAGGCCAGCTATTTTAATTTTTTCATTTTAATAGGGCTTTTATTTATCCCATACAGGCCTCTGCGTTATTAAACTGGTTACATTTGGCTTTGCCAAAAATTTACTTTTTTTTTGTGTTTTTAAATGGGCCTATGCACTTAACTGTGAATATATTCAAGTCCAGTATTCCGTATATAATAACGGCGAGTAAAATTAAAGTATACAATGGCCTAACATCTGATTGAAGAAAACATTTTTGAGGGAGAAAACACAATAAAATAGATGCATTTACTCTTACCTGTTGCTGTTGCGGAATATACTAAATATGTCACCTCATTGTGGTAACAATTGCTGCAGATTTAACTAAAAGCTATATCTTCTCCATGAAAAAAATACACGTTGGGTTTTCTTTGCTGAATTTTTTTTTTTTTTAAACACCACATTTAAGATGGCTGCCTCCAAGTTTTTCCTACCTCGATCGAGAACACTGTCTTTGAGTGTCAAGGATCACATTACAGTACATAGTCGCTTTAAACAAATGCCTAATAAAGTTGAGAGGAAGAGAGAGTGCCTGCATTGTGTGCTTTTTGTGTGTCTTGCATAGGGCTCTGGAATCTACATTTTTAGAATCTTAATTGTATATTAAATTAAATGTATGGTAAGGCAAGTGACAAATAGTATATGATTGGATGAGGAGTTGGGATGAATCTTTAAAGATTTTATATATTTGTAAGATTGAATACACCTTTTTAACTCGGACAATAATGGCAGCATTTGGAGAATGTGTACCCCACTGAACATTTCAGTATTGACTTAAATGTATATTCTCCCCGACGGTGACTGGCTGATGTTGTACATGACGACTGAAAGTTTGTATGTTGCTTATTTTGGAGAATAATTCAGACAATTCAAATGTAACTAACCTATTTTTAAGTCTTTGTTTTCTCTGTTTCTATAATGTAATTTCTCTGACTTCATCTGTTAATGACATTCCATAAAAAAAAAACCCTAATCTCTTTATCTTGCTGTGTAAATTCTGTGCAGGAGCGACCAAGATTGTGGGATTTATTTTAATGTTCTATGATTTATTACAAGGATTACATATTTTTAGGGGTCTGGTTGCATATCCTGTTGAATCCGAATTACAGCACCCTTCTCCAATCTATGAACTGACTAATATCCCTTCTCCTGTGTTTTTGTTTTCACTGGCTCCATTTCCACTACATCCAGAACTATTTTATTTTTAAATGCATTAAAAAAAGTCTATGTGCAGCCCCACTTAGAAATATCTGTCTCCCAACAGAATGAAAGCACAGCCACTTAACACCGTATCTACCATTTCATATTTATTAATACCAATTGCAACGTCTGACGCAGCTGCAAAGCACGCGAATGATTATTGTGTGCATTATTTTGGAAGGCATTTGCCTTTAGATTTATAATACATACCATTTGCACCGCAGGCGCATCCTTTAGTAAGGAAACCACGCAGAAGGTCATTGCAAAGTCGAAATCCTCTTTGCAGATCGAAAGCTGCTTTTTAGAACATTCTAACTAATGCCGACTTAAACCACATGGGAGCCCACAACAGATAGAAGGAAAGAACATGTGAAAACATTTCATCCCAATTTTTATGTTGTAGATCTAGGAAGGGATGCAGAACCCACAAGGTTTCCCCCCCCCCCCCGAGCTATTTTGCGATGTTTAAATCTTGTCTTCATGTCTCACAATAAAATGGTCAGGAGGTTTTAAAGACTCTTCTTTAAAAGGCTGTGAGGCCGTCTTCTCTTTGCTTGGGAAGACTTAAGTCCTTTTAATCTTCCCCAAGCAAATGTGACGACTTCACAGCATGTTAAATAGAGGTCTAAATGTATTTATTTCCACTGTGTTGTATGTGCCAAAATGAACTATTAATAAAACTTGCTCAAATTGGCTCATTCATCATAATCTGCCATTGTTTAAAAATGCTCCACCCCCTTGAAAATGAACATGTTGCATTTTATACAATGCTGCAGAGTATCCGCCGTGTGTCCTTTTGATAATGCTCTTTATTCCGTGGCGAAGACGGGGCGGGAGAGCTTGCATTAGACTGGCTGTTTTATTAGCACTGACCACTTGCATGGTTTGGTGTGTAAGGCCTAGGTATGATGTTTGCTATTGTTTAAATAGAGGACTTGTTTTAAATGTCTTCTGTAAGGGGGGGGGGGGCTGCGATACTTAGGCCCACCGCCCTGAGAGGGTGCTAAGCATTCGCATGTTAAAGGGTTTCACCCTTTTGCTGATCTGAGCCTTCGTATTACTATATACACTCCCTTTGCTCTCACCTCCACTTGTTTTTACGAGAAAAGGACATTATCTTTTGTGTTACAATGCAACTGGTTGTATAAAAGGTGGGCAAAGGTTGCACACCGTTAACCGCAATTTAACATTGCGATTGTCAATAAAATTCCGTATTATAAGCGATGTGTTTTGTGTTGGTTTTTCACCTGTCGTATTCAGAAGTCTTTGTGGGAGGGGGGGGGATTTAAACTGAGTTTTAACCCAGCTAGTGGTGACCTGATCTAAATGGGAGTGTCTGTGTGCTCGTGATCTGATTGGCACTACCACAGTTTAATTAAAAACCCTCCCAAAAAGTCTTAATGCAGAGGGGCTAGACAAAGGTTGTAAAAAAATAATCATAGCATTGGGTTTGCTATGGAAAACAATGATTTAAATATATATTTTTCATATTTTTTTTTTTTTAATGAAACATGCTATTCACTGGCCTTTAACCAAATGAACATGCCAATAGCAATCAGCTGCCTGCCGTTGCTTGGATTTTGCCCTAGAAGGTCTTTGAAGCATTAATATGACTCATGTAATCCCTTGGTGCTGCGGATGGTTACCGTGTAGGCACTTTGTGTGAGCTGTCTGCGCACTGATATCGCCCGGCGGGATGTAGGCCCGGCGTTGGCAGCGTGGTGTTGCCATGGCGACGCCACACTGACGCGCCGGAGAGCTGCGGACATGTCCCTGGAGGACGCGCGCGTGGAATGGATCCGGGACCGGGTGTACGGCGCCTTCCGCCTGACGGACCCGGCCCACTTCGAGGAGCTGCTGAACCGCAACGACGGGGAGCACGGGGGCCAGCTGCTGAGGTTCCTGAACGAGAGGGAGGAGGGGCAGGAGGAGGAGGGGGCCTCGGCCCTGCTCTTCTTCAAGAGCACCGGGGTGGAGGAGGTGCAGGTGGAGGTACCCCTAGGTGAGAGGGGGCGGTGAGCCGACCCCGCAGTGCCCTGGGTATAGTGCCCGGTGGTAACCCAACTGTTGAGTGCCTGTGTATTGTATCTGATGGTAACCCAACTGCTGAGTGCCTGTGTATAGTGCTTGATGGTAACCCAACTGCTGAGTGCTGTGTATAGTGCTTGATGGTAACCCAACTGCTGAGTGCCTGTGTATAGTGCTTGATGATAACCCAACTGCTGAGTGCCTTTGTATAGTGCCTGATGGTAACCCAACTGCTGAGTGCCTTATCTACAAATAGATAATGTTGACTGTACTAATATCAGGATTACACGTAGCTACTGAGTTACACTAACTGAAGGAGGGTGATTGAAGCAGAAGGCAGCCATTTAGAGAACCTGGGAAGCAGGATCTTTGTGATCGATCATGGGGAGAACTAATAGATTAGGTAATTAGTTTTCAATAAAGGTAATCAAAGACTGCATTATTAAAAAAACAAAAAAAAATATGTATATATATAAAAAAAAAATTGTAAGTGCCACTTCGATTGCTCTTTTATAACCTTAGGGAAATTAACACCCAGTTAATGTTACTGTCGTTAAGAGCTTGGTGATCGGGCACACAAAGTAGTTGATGGGGAACTTGCTTTTCCTTTTATATCCAGGAATTTTTGACACCAAGAACTATACTCCTGTTATAAGCAGGCAACGCTTCCTGTGATGTGTTTGCTGCATAAAACTGAGCAAAAAGTACTGAACATTGCTACCGAAACACGAGCGGGATGGTAAGGACTCTGCAAACCATTTCTGCAATTTTCCAGCCAATTCGTCCATTAACGGTATCCATTTATCCATTGTAATGTCGGGAGATGATCCATACCATTCTCAGTGCATTCATTATGGATGGAATGTATCCAGGACAATGTTAAATCCTGTCCCGTGGGTTAAATTCTGCAAGGACACGCGCAACACAAAAAATAAGATCAGAAAAAGGTTTATTAAAAAAACACCCATACAGCTGCGAAGGAATAAACTAGAATCAGCTTTATACTGCGATTTGTATTGTTCTTTAACTGTAAGATAGATTGCAAAGAAAATAAATATTTCCTGGAGACAGAAGAGTAGGAGTTATCCTGAAATGTTAAAAACGTTGCTGGTTACGGGAAATAAAGGCTGCTAGCAAGCTCAGGATAAGCCCTGTTCACATGGTAGGTACATGCATTTACAGGCCACCTACATAAGCCCATTTGAAGCAACTGTTCCCTCTCTGCATCTCCGCTTTTTGTTTTACATGGATGGGAAGCAGAGGTTCCCAGAACTAACAGCGTCAATTTTAGCGACAGGGACCCCTGGTTCCCGAGATGCCTTACTGGTAAAAGAAAACGCCGGTAATTCTTTGATTTAAAGCCCATGCGTCACCTGGGCCAATAGGAAGCTGCAACAGATGACATTGTGACTTCCTATAGGCCCCCGTGAACCGGAGATTTAAACTGCCATTTGTTTCCAATGGAGGGGACTGTGTCGGCGCTACCTTCAGCGTTAGTATATCAGAAACCAGGGCGTTTCAGCTCCGGGATCCCCTCCTTCCCACCCATGTAAAAATTACAAAAAAAGGAGGGGCCAAAAGAAAAAAGTGAGTACTGGAGACTGCTCCTCTATTTCACACTAAGGAAATTGTAGGTGTGATTTAATTTTCCCAAAATAGAGCTTGTTCTAATCTCTCTGGAGTTGTAAATGATCACGTAACGGGAAGCCGCACGGAGACGTCAGCTTCTATTTGCCTCGTATGCGAGACATTAAACAACCGCCTTTGTAGGTAAACAGTCCCTGGCTTATGAGCAGATGGCCGTCCCAAACGCCCTCCTTTACCTGCAGGGCTCTGGAATAAAGGGGGTCCTGGAGCTGAAATAACACAGTTTCCGCTCCGAAGACCCGCTGCACCAATCCTGTAATAAAAAAAAATAAACATAATTGAATCCTGTATTGCTAATTCTCTCTTTGTCAGCGGCCATGCTACAACTGTTTGCCGGCAGGGGTCTCTGCAAATGTGTACTTCCAACGGGATGGCAGCCATACAGCTAACAAGGTTGGCAAATACAAAGTGACAAGGGCTCACTTTGGCTGAAATCGTCATATTGAATGGCGGTCTCAGGAATGCTACTTCAAATGGCGTTCAGCGTGGACAGGACCGGACATTGTCTGCTGCTTCGATGTGGTACTTGTTCAGCTCGGTGACTGTTAGATTCAGGTTTGGATCACACCAGAGTCAGCTGGGACAAGATATTCAGTCCTTCTTAACCGGGGGGGGGGAGTTTCAGCGTCGCTGAGTGCGCTCAAAGTGGCGTTCCGTTCCCGCCAGAAATCTATTCCGCTAGAGGACCGTTCCCTGCAAACAGGAATTCAGAAAGGATTCGCAATAACGTATATTACAATGTACACAGCCACCAAAATAATGTGCCAACAACCATATTCCGGGATCCTTTTTAATACTGTTGTTAATTATAGGAATGTTGAAGATTTAGAGCCTTATTCAATATAACCCCAGTGGCAGTTTCAGCTGGGATTTACGTCTGACAACGACCCCAAAACTTCGCTTCAATGGGTATAGAACGACTCCCTTAGCTCCTAACCAAAACAACACTACAGCTTATAACTAGTGCGAATTGGTACATCAATACAGATGTGTTACACGGATACCTTGGTTTTCTTGCAGTGTTCCTCAATAGCTGCGGACATCGTGTCTGCCAGTCATTACGCACTGCCCAATTTTCGACGGTCGCGCGTCTGCTGCCAATTGGGCTGGGTCGACATCGAGGTTTACGCTGGCATTTTAATTTAATTTCTCCTGAATATGCGGGTAATAAAGTGAGAAGTGACGTCTAAATCATTCAGAATTATACTTCTTCTAACGTAAAAAGAGGAGGAATAGAGATGGTTCTATTACACTGCAAGAGTTACGGCGAATGCGTTTATTAAAGGGCAATCCATTAAGCACCAAAGAAGTAAACTAATGCCAGTCACATGGTTAGAGAGGAGGGGGAAGGGAGTAGTGAATGATACTTTTATTGGACCAATACAAACCTGGTCCAAAAACCTCTAGGGTGCTGTCCTCGGGTCTCATCTAGGTAATTGATACTTTTTTTTTTACCTAAATCGGACACCTATAAGTATTTATAAGTATTTGTTAAAGTGAGACTTGGGAGGGGTGTAATTTTCCTCTGGCTGCTCCCTCTGTGTGGATGTCAACTGGTGATGTCACTGTGATCAGCGAGCGCTTGTACAGCCAGAGGCCCACCTCCCATATTTCTATTGGGTCTCTAATAAGGACAGGGGGGGGGGATAAGGGGAAAAAAAAAACACTTGATTGACAATCACTACCCCATTCAGAGACCCCTAAGAAATGTAAACTGGCCGACTGTGTGGGATTGCACATTTATTATCCAAAAGCCAATAAATACCTTAGTGGGTAGCATGCCCATATAGCAATAAAGATGTTCTGATACAGAAACGCTAACAGACAATATGCTTTTCAGGAACTTGCCCTCGAGCTGCTGTATGGTTTGCTGAATGTGGTTCAGGAACCTTGCATGTTCATCAGGAACTCGTCCCGGATCAGCTGGACGCTGAGTAATTCCACGGCCGGCTCGTCCTGTTGGAGGTTCTGCATCCTTCTGCTCCTCGTGCTCCGGCTGCTGCACTTGATCCGGATTATTAAAGGAGCCGTTCCGTTTTTGTGTTGATTGTAAGACAGAAGGGGCATGAAAACCTGAGTAACAAAACATTGTTATAATATCACATCAGCCGCTAAAACACTACCATTCTATAGCTCACAGAATCAAACACAAACTGCCACGCGGACACGAGACTTTCTACCCTACATTGTAAGCCAATGAAGAATAGAAGGAATAACCACTGAAGAATTGCAATATAACTAGAATTGTCTCACTACTCAAAATGCTCAATTTTATAATACTGCCTTGTACGGTATTGTATGTCTTTATTTATATAGCGCCATTAGTACATAGCGCTTCACAGTTGTACACACGGAACAGGTAGAGAAGAGGCTTATAAGCAAATGTAGATCCGATCCAGGGTGGTTTCATCCCAGCCACATTACATCTCTCCTTCATCATTCTGCTTTCAAACATCCCAGTTTACCGAGGGCCGATTTTGTTTTTACGATGCTACCTGTGAGAAACTGTTTGAGCATCAGCAGGGAATGGCCGTTCAAGATCCATACTCCAGGAAATTAGGTATGACATCGTTAGCCTCCTGTTGTCATTAGGCCGGTGATCGTTTAGATAAACAAAAAGAAAAGGTACTCGGATAAACAGGTGCAAGAGTTACAGGCAGCATTTCAATCACCATCGTCTCAATAGATGAAACATTAATGATGGAAAAGGCATGTTCAAAAATGACAAGCATAAGCACCCATTCTCGACAACGTATATTTGGTTGATCTCTCACGGTGGAGGGTTTTTGTCACTTTTTTACCCAACATAACTTATAAATGTGGGGTTGAAACCTATCCCAGCTTCACTTGGCAAAAGCCAGTAAACCAGCCTCGCACTGAAGAAACCCAAAAGGTCAAAATAGTGTTGTGAGTAGGGGTACTGGCTCTGCACATCTTTATCCCGCTGTGCTGAAAAGCTGTGTAATAGCAGGCATGAGCTCATAGGGATCCCTGTTAAAAAGGATTTGAAGCAGAAGTTGACACCAGTGAGTGCTCATTTGCATGTCTTTTCCCAGAATCCCGGCTGCAGTGGAAGCACTGTGACTAAGAGATAATGGGGAAGGGCAGGGTTGCAGAGCTGTCTGAGACGTGTGAAAGTGCTCACACACGGGGGGGGGGGGGGGGGAGTGTATTTGCTGTAGACTCTTGCGAATAATTCCCCTTACTCAAAGTGGATCTCACTGGCATGTCAGTTCTACAATGAGATAACACATATGCCGTAAAGAAACAGCGCAGTGACCGCAGGTAAGAGCCAATTGGTCACTTATTCTGCCCGTTCCTAGCTGTAAGAAAACTCAAGACCCTGTTCATCCCTGGCTTTCTGTCAACATTAGGGTAGCCTCGTGTCTACCCCACGCTGTTTGATCCGCTACTGTATACCTTGGGTGTTCGGAGGAAGAACACAGCGTTGGAGTTGGCAAATTGTTCGGGGGATGCATTTGTAGGCGACATGCAGGACGGTGCGGACACAGTCCGTGTGATCGTCTTCTGAAACAGAAAAAACATTCAGGATAATCACTGGAAACTGACCAGAGAACTGGATTCCGCCTTAAACATAAAAAGACAGGAGAATAAAATTGGACACGGTTTGAACAGGTGCAGCAATTACAAAAATAATAGGGTACACAAATTGGAGATACATGACAGGGGGGCTCAACTCCAGTCCTCGAGATCCCCCAACGGGTCAGATTTTCAGGATATCCCTGTTCAGCACAGGTGCCTCAATCAGTTTCTCAGTCGAAAGACTGATTAAGCCACATTCGCCGAAGCGGGGTATCCTGAAAACCTGACCTGTTGGGGGGTGGGGAGGGGGGGGGTCTTGAGGACTGGAGTTGAGAAACCCCTGATATAAGAACTTTAGTTTTCTAGAATGGCAGTAGAACAGGGGGGGACTGTAATTAATAATTACTTTAATAATGCGCGGATTGCAGGCACAAATCAAAGCTAGTAGATATAAGGAAACTGTTAGAAAGATATGAACTTCTTACAGTAGACGAACGGAGACTCGTTTTCAGGAGCACCTCGTGAAACGATCTGTAAAACTCCAGGGTGTAATAGGTGGATGTCTCTGCCCCGGTGGCAGTGCTTCTCGTTTGCAGCCCTCTTCAGATTCACAACATTCTCCTGATATCGCTCTTTTTATGAACAAGAGAGAATGCACGAGCATTAGATCAGTTGTTCGAACCTCCGCAGAGTCCGCAACAGCTATAAAATGGTCTAAATTTTTAAAAAAACTAAAGTTTCTCACATTTTAATTGGTCTGTAAAGGTTACATAAGCCTATAACATATATCACCTCTTAAGTGCATGCAATGTTTATACATAATGATAACCCTGCTCACTTAGTGTACCATGTATTCGTCATCAGAACTGTGGCCGGGACATACGTGAAAACGAGAGGTAACTCTCAATGCATTACTTCTGGTAACACATTTTATAAATAAATAATAAAACCGGAAATAAAACCGCCAATATTTGCATTTTTTTTTTTACTACTGATCCCTTTTCTTAAAGACCCACAAGGGCAAAGTCAATACATAAACCATTTTAGATCACAAACCGTTAATTGTGTTTAATTGTCCAGTAATTCCTGCAGCACCAAAGGAAAGGGTTTTTACAGTAGGGCAGTTACAGTGTGGGATTCATTACTTATGGGACTGTGATGGCAGATACAATAGATTTGTTCAAAAAAAGGTTGGACATCTTTTAGAAAGGAAAGGTATACAGGGAATACCACATAAGTAAACATGGGAAGGATGTTCATCCAGGGAATAATCTGATTGCCAATATTTGGAGTCAGGAAGGAAGGAATTGATTTCCCTTATCAGATTGTATTGGTGATGTGTTATGGGGTTGGGTTTGCCTTCTTCTAGATCAATATACGGTCAATATAAATACAGGATAGCATCTGGCGTCTAAATTTAGCATAGGTTGAACTTGATGGGACATGTGTCTTTTTTCAACCTATCTATTATGTAACTATGGTAACCTTGCTACCAGAGAGGGATTGCAAGTACATTGCAAAACAATGCCTGCTAGTGTATGTACAACTCGGGATGTAAAGGACTATACATCTTGCTGTGTACAGAGCATGGGGCACTGTCAGCACTATACTGTATATGAAGAATGAAAAACGCAATTTGGGCCTGTTGCTTAAACAGTGCTAAGGACTTAAAACATTTCAACCCGTGAATGAAAGAGGGGGACAACAAAGCATTGCAGTCCCCTTTAATAATTGAAAGGATGGTTAATTTCGTTTTGCAGTATAGCACTGTGTAGTAAATCTGAGTCATCGTGTTCCAATGTAGATTAAAAGATGTAGAATAACCATTTTTCTTAGGCAAGAAAAGATAGAAAAAAAAGCGTGTTCTATCCGTCATGTCTGCTTCCAGAGCGACCCAAAGCTGCGTATCACACCTGTGCCATGCACGCTTTGTATTTCCTGTGATAACACTTACTTGGATCAGATGGAAAAAGCGTGTGTCCATGTTTTGCGCCTCGATTCCTGGCTGGGTGCGGAATTGTTAGCATCTCCTTCATATGGGTCATTATTAAGGTTTAAAAGCTCCTCTGGTTCTAGGAGGAGACAAAAATGACACTTTCTATAATACCGAATACAAAAGGGCTCTTTCTATATACAGATGAAGCAGGCGTTTATTAAATAGCAGCGCTACTGAAAACCACGGTTAAGGGATGATGATAATAATAATAATATAGCACGCATGGTCTTGGATAGCGCTGCTAGTTTTACGTAGCGCTTTACAGAGACATTTTGCACGGCACAGGTCCCTGCCCAGTGGAGCTTACAATCTATGTTTTTGTGCCTGAGACACAGGGAGATAAGGTGACTTGCCCAAGGTCACAAGGAGCTGACACTGGGAATTGAACCAGGTGTCCCTGCTTCAAGTTCAGTGCCATAGTCAGCGTCTTTACTCACTGAGCCGTTTTTCTCCCACGGGTTATGTTCTGTGTTAACGAGGGTAATATCCGCTACATGTGTACAGCACCGTTTTTTGTACAAATATTCCTTTGACATTAAGACATTTTCAGCAGGCTAAATGAATTTGTGGTTATCATTGAGTGTACATAATGATAATGGTAATTTTATAATGGTAAAACTATTTTTAAAATTCCGAGGAAACAGCCCAGGACATGGAGACTGACAGCTACTCCCACTGCTGTACCGTATAGTGGAAACTACTCCCACTGCCTGTACCTTATAGTGACAGCTACCACACCGCCTGTACCGGATAGTGACAGCTATCGCACTGCCTGTACCGTATAGTGACATACTCCCCACTGCCTGTACCTTATAGTGACAACTACTCACACTGCCTGACCTTATAGTGACAGCTACTCACACCGCCTTGTACCGTTATAGTGACAGCTAATCGCAATGCCTGTACCTTATAGTGACAGCTACTCAACACTGCCTGACCTTATAGTGACAACTACTCCCACTGCCTGTACCTTATAGTGACAGCTACTCCACTGCCTGTACCGTATAGTGACAACTACTCCCACTGCCTGTACACTTATAGTGACAGCTACTCACACCGCCTGTACCGTATAGTGACAGCTATCACACTGCCTGTACCGTATGGACAAATCTCCACTGCCTGTAAAGTATAGTGACAACTACTCCCACTGCCTGTACCTTATAGTGACAGCTACTCACACCGCTGTTACCGTATAGTGACAGCTACTCGCACTGCCTGTACCTTTAGTGACAGCTACTCACACTGCCTGTACCTTATAGTGACAGCTACTCACAATGCCGTATCTTATAGGACAGCTAATCGCACTGCCTGTACCTATAGTGACAGTATCACACTGCCTGTACTTATAGTGACAGCTACCACCACTGCCTGTACTTATAGTGACAGCTACTCCCACTGCCTGTACCTTATAGTGACAGCTACTCACACGCCTGCACCTATAGTGACACTACTCACACTGCATGCACCTTATAGTGACAGCACCATCCCCACTGCCTGTACCTTATAGTGACAGCTAATCCCACTGCCTGCACCTTATAGTCACAGCCACTCCACCTGCCTGCACCTTATAGTGACAGCTATCCACTGCCTGCACCTTATAGTGACACAGCTTCCCACTGCCTGTACCTTATAGTGACAGCTACTCCCACTGCCTGCACCTTATAGTGACAGCTACTCACACCGCCTGTACCTTATAGTGACAGCCACTCCCACTGCCTGCACCTTATAGTGACAGCTACTCACACTGCCTGTACCTTATAGTGACAGCTACTCACTGCCTGTACCTTATAAGTGACAGCTACTCCCACTGCCTGTAACTTATAGTGACAGCCACTCCCACTGCCTGTACCTTATATGACAGCTACTCGCACTGCCTGTACCTTATAGTGACAGTACTCCCACTGCCTGTACCTTTAAGTGACAGCCACTCCCACTGCCTGTACCTTATAGTGACAGACTAATCCCATGCCTGTACTGATAGTGACACTACTCACACTGCCTGTTCCTTATGTATTTGTAACTCGGTTTGGTTACCATCAGGTACACTCAGAGTTGGGTTAATAATAGTTAATATCACAATAAACAGTGATACTTTACCCAGTGTAGTTGTGAGTTTGGTTATCACAATGTAATATTACTTAATCACAACGCACTCTGGGGCTTAGCTGCCAGGCAGTAATAACTCCTGGTTACCTTATGCTCAGTAACATTAGGTTACCATCAGATACTATACAACAGCCACTCAGCAGTTGGGTTACCATCAGATACTATACACGGCCACTCTGAGTTAGTTTACCATCAGAACTATACACAGCCACTCAGCGTTGGGGTTACCATCAGGCACTATACACAGGCATCAGCAGTTGGGTTACCATCAGGCACTATAACCCACCAAAAAAAAAAGGTGGGCAAAGGTTGCACACCGTTAACCGCATTTAACATTGCGATTGTCAATAAAATTCCGTATTATAAGCGATGTGTTTGTGTTGGTTTTTCACCTGTCGTATTCAGAAGTCTTTGTGGAGGGGGGGGGATTTAAACTGAGTTTTAACCCAGCTAGTGGTGACCTGATCTAAATGGGAGTGTCTGTGGCTCGTGATCTGATTGGCACTACCACAGTTTAATTAAAAACCCTCCCAAAAGTCTTAATGCAGAGGGGCTAGACAAAGGTTGTAAAAAATAATCATAGCATTGGGTTTGCTATGGAAAACAATGATTTAAATATATATTTTTCATATTTTTTTTTTTTTAATGAAACATGCTATTCACTGGCCTTTAACCAAATGAACATGCCAATAGCAATCAGCTCTGCCGTTGCTTGGATTTTGCCCTAGAAGGTCTTTGAGCATTATATGAACTCATGTAATCCCTTGGTGCTGCGGATGGTTACCGTGTAGGCACTTTGGTGAGCTGTCTGCGCACTGATATCGCCCGCGGGATGTAGGCCGGCGTTGGCAGCGTGGTGTTGCCATGGCGACGCCCACACTGACGCGCCGGAGAGCTGCGGACATGTCCCTGGAGGACGCGCGTGGAATGGATCCGGGACCGGGTGTACGGGGCCTTCCGCCTGACGGACCCGGCCCACTTCGAGGAGCTGCTGAACCGCAACGACGGGAGCACGGGGGCCAGCTGCTGAGGTTCCTGAACGAGAGGGGGAGGGCAGGAGGAGGAGGGGGCCTCGGCCCTGCTCTTCTTCAAGAGCACGGGTGGAGGAGGTGCAGGTGGAGTACCCCTAGTGAGAGGGGGCGGTGAGCCGACCCCGCAGCCCTGGGTATAGTGCCCGGTGGTAACCCAACTGTTGAGTGCCTGTGTATTGTATCTGATGGTAACCAACTGCTGAGTGCCTGTGTATAGTGCTTGATGGTAACCCAACTGCTGAGTGCTGTGTATAGTGCTTGATGGTAACCCAACTGCTGAGTGCCTGTGTATAGTGCTTGATGATAACCCAACTGCTGAGTGCCTTTGTATAGTGCCTGATGGTAACCCAACTGCTGAGTGCCTTTGTATAGTGCCTGATGGTAACCCAACTGCTGAGTGCCTGTGTATAGTGCCTGATGGTAACCCAACTGCTGAGTGGCTGTGTATAGTATCTGATGGTAAACTAACTGCAGAGTGGCTGTGTATAGTATCTGATGGTAACCCAACTGCTGAGTGGCTGTGTATAGTATCTGATGGTAACCTAATGTTACTGAGCATAAGGTAACCAGGAGTTATTACTGCCTGGCAGCTAAAGCCCCAAGTGCGTTGTGATTAAGTAATATTACATTGTGATAACCAAACTCACAACTACACTGGGTAAAGTATCACTGTTTATTGTGATATTAACTATTATTAACCCAACTCTGAGTGTACCTGATGGTAACCAAACCGAGTTACAAATACATAAGGAACAGGCAGTGTGAGTAGTGTCACTATCAGGTACAGGCAGTGGGAGTAGCTGTCACTATAAGGTACAGGCAGTGGGAGTGGCTGTCACTATAAGGTACAGGCAGTGGGAGTAGCTGTCACTATAAGGTACAGGCAGTGCGAGTAGCTGTCACTATAAGGTACAGGCAGTGGGAGTGGCTGTCACTATAAGGTACAGGCAGTGGGAGTAGCTGTCACTATAAGGTACAGGCAGTGGTAGCTGTCACTATAAGGTAAGCAGTGTGAGTAGCTGTCACTAAAGGTGCAGGCAGTGGGAGTGGCTGTCACTATAAGGTACAGGCGGTGTGAGTAGCTGTCACTATAAGGTGCAGGCAGTGGGAGTAGCTGTCACTATAAGGTACAGGCAGTGGGAGTAGCTGTCACTATAAGGTGCAGGCAGTGGGAGTAGCTGTCACTATAAGGTGCAGGCAGTGGGAGTGGCTGTGACTATAAGGTGCAGGCAGTGGGATTAGCTGTCACTATAAGGTACAGGCAGTGGGAGTGGCTGTCACTATAAGTGCAGCAGTGGGTAGTGTCACTATAGGTGCAGGCAGTGAGTAGCTGTCATATAGTACAGCAGTGGGAGTAGCTGTCACTATAAGGTACAGGCAGTGTGAGTAGCTGTCACTATAAGGTACAGGCAGTGTGAGTAGCTGTCACTATAAGGTACAGGCAGTGCGAGTAGCTGTCACTATAAGATACAGGCATTGTGAGTAGCTGTCACTATAAGGTACAGGCAGTGTGAGTAGCTGTCACTATAAGGTACAGGCAGTGCGAGTAGCTGTACTATACGGTAACAGCGGTGTGAGTAGCTGTCACTATAAGGTACAGGCAGTGGAGTAGTTGTCACTATACGGTACAGGCAGTGGGAGTAGTTGTCACTATACGGTACAGGCAGTGTGAGTAGCTGTCACTATACGGTACAGGCGGTGTGAGTAGCTGTCACTATAAGGTACAGGCAGTGGGAGTAGTTGTCACTATACGGTACAGGCAGTGGGAGTAGCTGTCACTATAAGGTACAGGCAGTGGGAGTAGTTGTCACTATAAGGTACAGGCAGTGTGAGTAGCTGTCACTATAAGGTACAGGCAGTGCGAGTAGCTGTCACTATACGGTACAGGCGGTGTGAGTAGCTGTCACTATAAGGTACAGGCAGTGTGAGTAGTTGTCACTATAAGGTACAGGCAGTGGGAGTAGTTGTCACTATACGGTACAGGCAGTGCGAGTAGCTGTCACTATACGGTACAGGCGGTGTGAGTAGCTGTCACTATAAGGTACAGGCAGTGGGAGTAGTTGTCACTATACGGTACAGGCAGTGGGAGTAGCTGTCAGTCTCCATGTCCTGGGCTTGTTCTCGGAATTTTAAACAATATGTTTTACCATTATAAAATTACCATTATCATTATATGTACACTCAATGATAACCACAAATTCTATTTATGCTGCTGAAAATGTCTTAATGTCAAAGGGAATATTTGTACAAAAAACGGTGCTGTACACATGTAGCGGATATTACCCTCGTTAACACAGAACATAACCCGTGGGGAGAAAAAGCGGCTCAGTGAGTAAAGACGCTGACTGGCACTGAACTTGAAGCAGGGAAACCTGGTTCAATTCCCAGTGTCAGCTCCTTGTGACCTTGGGCAAGTCACCTTATCTCCCTGTGTCTCAGGCACCAAAAACATAGATTGTAAGCTCCACTGGGCAGGGACCTGTGCCTGCAAAATGTCTCTGTAAAGCGCTACGTAAAACTAGCAGCGCTATACAAGACCATGCTGCTATTATTATTATTATTATCATCATCCCTTAACCGTGGTTTTCAGTAGCGCTGCTATTTAATAACGCCTGCTTCATCTGTATATAGAAAGAGCCCTTTTGTATTTCGGTATTATAGAAAGTGTCATTTTGTCTCCTCCTAGAACCAGAGGAGCTTTTAAACCTTAATAATGACCCATATGAAGGAGATGCTAACAATTCCGCACCCAGCCAGGGAATCGAGGCGCAAAACATGGACACGCTTTTTCCATCTGATCCAAGTAAGTGTTATCACAGGAAATACAAAGCGTGCATGGCACAGGTGTGATACGCAGCTTTGGGTCGCTCTGGGAAGCAGACATGAGCGGATAGGACACGCTTTTGTTTCTATCTTTTCTTGCCTAAGAAAATATGGTTATTCTACATCTTTTAATCTAATTGGAACACGATGGACTCAGATTTACTAAACAGTGCTATACTGCAACGAAATTTACCATCCTTTCAATTATTAAAGGGGACTGCAATGCGTTTGTTGTCCCCCTCTTTCATTCACGGGTTGAAATGTTTTAAGTCTTAGCACTGTTTAAGCAACATGGCCCAAATTGCGTTTTTCATTTCTTCATATACAGTATAGTGCTGACAGTGCCCCATGCTCTGTACACAGCAAGATGTATAAGCCGTTTACATCCCGAGTTGTACATACACTAGCAGGCATTGTTTTGCAATGTACTTGCAATCCCTCTCTGGTAGCAAAGGGTTACATAGTTACATAATAGATAAGGTTGAAAAAAAGACACATGTCCATCAAGTTCAACCTATGCTAAATTTAGACGCCAGATGCTTATCCTGTATTTATATTGACCGTATATTGATCTAGAAGAAGGCAAACACACAACCCCAGTAACACATCATCCAATAACAATCTGATAAGGGGAAATCAATTCCTTCCTGACTCCAAATATTGGCAATCAGATTATTCCCTGGATGAACATCCTTCCCATGTTTACTTATGTGGTATATCCCTGTATACCTTTCCTTTCTAAAAAGATGTCCAACCTTTTTTTGAACAAATCTATTGTATCTGCCATCACAGTCTCCATAAGTAATGAATCCCACACTGTAACTGCCCTTACTGTAAAGAACCCTTTCCTTTGGTGCTGCAGGAATTACTGGACCAAATTAAACACAATTAACGGTTGTGATCTAAAATGGTTTATGTATTGACTTTGCCCTTGTGGGTCTTTAAGAAAAGGGATCAGTAGTAAAAAAAAAAAATGCAAATATTGGCGGTTTATTTCCGGTTTTAATTATTTATTTATAAAATGTGTTACCAAGAAGTAATGCATTGAGAGTTACCTCTCGTTTTCACGTATGTCCCGGGCACAGTTCTGATGACGAATACATGGTAACACTAAGTGAGCAGGGTTATACATTATGTATAAAGACATTGCATGCACAGTAAGAGGTGATATATGTTATAGGCGTATGTAACCGTTACAGACCAGATTAAAATGTGAGAAAGCTTTAGTTTTTTTAAAGAATTTAGACCATTTTATAGCTGTTGCGGACTCTGCGGAGGTTCGAACAACTGATCTAATGCTCGTGCTATTCTCTCTTGTTCAGAAAAAGAGCGATATCAGGAGAATGTTGTGAATCTGAAAGAGGGCGCAAACGGAGAAGCAGCTGCCACCGGGGCAGAGACATCCACCCTATTACACCCTGGAAGTTTTACAGGATCGTTTCACGAGGCTGCTCCTGAGAACGAGGTCTCCGTTCGTCCTACTGTAAGAAGTTCATATCTTTCTAACAGTTTCCTTATATCTACTAGCTTTGATTTTGCCTGCAATCCGCGCATTATTAAAGTAATTATTAATTACAGTCCCACCCTGTTCTACTGCCTATTCTAGAAAACTAAAGTTCTTATATCAGGGGTTCTCAACTCCAGTCCTCAAGACCCCCCCCCCCCCCCCCCCCCCCAACAGGTCAGGTTTTCAGGATATCCCCGCTTCGGCAGAAGTGGCTTAATCAGTCTTCGACTGAGAAACTGATTGAGGCACCTGTGCTGAAGCAGGGATATCCTGAAAATCTGACCCGTTGGGGGATCTCGAGGACTGGAGTTGAGCCCCCCTGTCATGTATCTCCAATTTGTGTACCCTATTATTTTTGTAATTGCTGCACCTGTTCTAAACCGTGTCCAATTTTATTCTCCTGTCTTTTTAATGTTAAAGGCGGAATCCAGTTCTCTGGTCAGTTTCCAGGTGAATTATCCTGAATGTTTTTTCTGTTTCAGAAGACGATCACACGGACTGTGTCCCGCACCGTCCTGCATGTCGCCTACAAATGCATCCCCGAACAATTTGCCAACTCCAACGCTGTGTTCTTCCTCCGAAACACCAAAGGTATACAGTAGCGGAGTCGAAACATGCGTGGGGTAGACACGAGGCTACCCTAAATGTGACAGAAAGCCAGGGATCGAACAGGGTCTGAGTTTTTACAGCTAGGAAACGGGCAGAATAAGTGACCAAGTGGCTCTTACCTGCGGTCACATGCGCTGTTTCTTTACGGCATTATGTGTTACTCATTGTAGAACTGACAATGCAGTGAGATCCACTTTGAGTAAGGGGAATTATTCGCAAGAGATCTACAGCAAATAACTCCCCCCCCCCCCCCCCGGTGTGAGCACTTTCACACGTCTCAGACAGCTCTGCAACCCTGCCCTTCCCCATTATCTCTTAGCACAGTGCTTCCACTGCAGCCAGGGATTCTGGGAAAAGACATGCAAATGAGCACTCACTGTGTCAACTTCTGCTTCAAATCCTTTTTAACAGGGATCCCTATGAGCTCATGCCTGCCATATTACACAGCTTTTCAGCACAGCCTGGGATAAAGATGTGCAGAGCCAGTACCCCTACTCACAGACAGCTATTTTGACCTTTTGGGTTTCTTCAGTGCGAGGCTGGTTATACTGGCTTTTGCCAAGTGAAGCTGGGATAGGTTTCAACCCCACATTATATAAGTTATGTTGGGTAAAAAAGTGACAAAAACCCTCCACCGTGAGAGATCAACCAAATATACGTTGTCGAGAATGGGTGCTTATGCTTGTCATTTTGAACATGGCTTTCCATAATTAATGTTTCATCTGATTGAGACGATTGTGATTGAAATGCTGCCTGTAACTGCACCTGTTATCCGAGTACCTTTTCTTTTTGTTTATCTAGAAACGATCACCGAGCCTAATGACATACAGGAGGCTAACGATGTCATACCTAAATTCCTGGAGTATGGGATCTTGAACGGCCATTCCCTGCTGATGCTCAAACAAGTGTTCTCACAGGTAGCATCGTAAAAACAAAATCGGCCCTCGGTAAACTGGGATGTTAGAAAGCAGAATGAATGAAGGAGAGATGTAATGTGGCTGGGATGAAACACACACTGGATCGGATCTACATTTGCTTATAAGCCTCTTCTCTACCTGTTCCGTGTGTACAACTGTGAAGCGCTATGTACATTAATGGCGCTATATAAATAAAGACATACAATACCGTACAAGGCAGTATTATAATATTGAGCATTTTGAGTAGTGAGACAATTCTAGTTATATTGCAATTCTTCAGTGGTTATTCCTTCTATTCTTCATTGGCTTACAATGTAGGGTAGAAAGTCTCGTGTCCGCGTGGCAGTTTTGTGTTGATTCTGTGAGCTATAGAATGGTAGTGGTTTAGGCGGCTGATGTGAGTATTATAACATGTGTTTGTTACTCAGGTTTTCATGCCCCTTCTGTCTTACAATCAACACAAAAACGGAGACGGCTCCTTTAATCCGGATCAAGTGCAGCAGCCGGAGCACGAGGAGCAGCAGAAGGATGCAGAAGCCTCCAAACAGGACGAGCCGGCCGTGGAATTACTCAGCGTCCAGCTGATCCGGGACGAGTTCCTGATGAACATGCAGAAGTTCCTGAACCACATTCAGCAAACCATACAGCAGCTCGAGGGCAAGTTCTGAAAAGCATATTGTCTGTTAGCGTTTCTGTATCAGAACATCTTTATTGCTATATGGGCATGCTACCCACTAAGGTAGTTATTGGCTTTTGGATAATAAATGTGCAATCCCACACAGTCGGCCAGTTACATTTCTTAGGGGTCTCTGAATGGGGTAGTGATTGTCAATCAAGTGTTTTTTTTCCCCTTATCCCCCCCCCCTGTCCTTATTAGAGACCCAATAGAAATATGGGGAGGTGGGCCTCTGGCTGTACAAGCGCTCGCTGATCACAGTGACATCACACAGTGACATCACACAGATGGGAGCAGCCAGAGGAAATTACACCCCTCCCAAGTCTCACTTTAACAAATACATTATAAATACTTATAGGTGTCAGATTTAGGTAAAAAAAAAAGTATCAATTACCTAGATGAGACCCGAGGAAGCACCCTGAGAGGTTTATTGGACCAGGTTTGTAGTTGGTCCAATAAAAGTATCATATCACCTACTCCCTCCCCCTCTCTTAAACATGTGACTGGCATTAGTTTACTTTGGTGCTTAGATGGATTGCCCCTTTAATAACGCATTCGCCGTAACTCTTGCAGTGTAATAGAATTCCATCTCTATTCCCTCCTCTTTTTACGTTTAGAAGAAGTATAATTCTGAATGATGTTAGACGTCACTTCTCACTTTACCCGTCTATATTCAGGAGAAATTAAATTAGAAATGCCAGCGGTAAACCTCGATGTCGACCCAGCCCAATTGGCAGCAGACGCAGCGACCGTCGAAAAATTGGAGCAGTGCGTAATGAACTGGCAGACACAGATGTCCGCAGCTATTGAGGAACAGCTGCAGAAGAAACCAGAGGTATCCGTGTAACACATCTGTATGTGATGATACCAATTCGCACTAGTTATAAGCTGTCATGTTTTTGGTTAGGAGCTAAGGGAGTCGTTCTATACCCATTGAAGCGGAAGTTTGGGGCGTTGTCAGACGTAAATCCCAGCTGAACTGCCACTGGGGTGTATATTGAATAAGGCTCTAAATCTTCAACATTCCTATAATTAACAACAGTATTAAAAAAGGGATCCCGGAATATAGGTTGTTGGCACAATTATTTTGGTGGCTGTGTACATTGTAATATACGTTATTGCGAATCCTTTCTGAATTCCTGTTTGCAGGGGAACGGTCCTCTAGCGGAGATAGATTTCTGGCGGGAACGGAACGCCACTTTGAGCGCACTCAGCGAGCAGCTGAAACTCCCCCCGGTGAAGAAGGTACTGAATATCTTGTCCCATGCTGACTCTGGTGTGATCCAAAACCTGAATCTAACAGTCACCGAGCTGAACAAGTACCACATCGAAGCAGCAGACAATGTCCGGTTCCTGTCCACGCTGGAACGCCATTTGAAGGTAAGCATGTCCTGAGACCGCCATTCAATATGACGATTTCAGCCAAAGTGAGCCCTTGTCACTTTGTATTTGACAACCTTGTTAGCTGTATGGCTGACATCCCGTTGGAAGTAACACATTGCAGGACCCTCTGCCGGCAAACAGTTGTAGCATGGCCTCTGACAAAGAGAGAATTAGCAATACAGGATTCAATTAATGTTATTTTTTTTTATTACAGGATTGGTGCAGCGGGTCTTCGGAGCGGAACTGTGTTAATTTCAGCTCCGAGGACCCCTTTATTCCAGAGCCTTCATAAAGGGGGCCGGTTTCTCTGCAGCCAGGGAACTGTGTACCTAACGAAATGGCGGTGTTTAAATGTCTCGCATTACGCAGGCAAATAGGAAGCCGTGACGTCATCCGGTGCGGCTTCCCGTGTGACTGTGACATTTAAACTCCAGAGAGATTAGAACAAGCTCTATTTTTAGGGAAAAATGAAATCACACCTACAATTTCCCTTAGTGTGAAATAGAGGAGCAGTCTCCAGTACTCGACTTTATTTCTTTTGGCCCCTCCTTTTTTTGTAATTTTTACATGGGTGGGAAGGAGGGGATCCCCGGAGCTGAAACGCCCTGGTTTCTGATATACTTAACGCTGAAGGTAGCGCCGACACAGTCCCCTCCATTGGAAACAAAATGGCAGTTTAAATCTCCGGTGTCACGGGGGCCTATAGGAAGTCACAATGTCATCTGTTGCAGCTTCCTATTGGCCCAGGTGACGCATGGGCTTTAAATACAAGGAATTACCGGCGTTTCTTTTACCAGTAGGCATCTCGGGAACCAGGGGTCCCTGTCGCTAAAATTGACGCTGTTTAGTTCTGGGAACCTCCTGCTTCCCATCCATGTAAAAACAAAAAAGCGGAGATGCAGAGAGGGAACAGTTGCTTCAAATGGGCTTATGGTAGGTGGCCTGAAATGCAATGTACCTACCATGTGATACAGGGCTTAATCCTGAGCTTGCTAGCAGCCTTTATTTCCCGTAACCAGCAACGTTTTAACATTTCAGGATAACTGTACCTACTCTTCTGTCTCCCAGGAAATATTTATTTTCTTTGCAATCTATATCTTACAGTTAAAGAACAATACATCGCAGTATAAAGCTGATTCTAGTTTGATTCCTTCGCAGCTGTATGGGTGTTTTTTAATAAACCTTTTTCTGTATCTTTTTTTGTGTGTGCGCGTGTCCTTGCAGAATTTAACCCACGGGACAGGATTTAACATTGTCCTGGATACGATTCCATCCATGATGAATGCACTGAGAATGGTATGGATCATCTCCCGACATTACAATAAGGATGAAAGGATGGTACCGTTAATGGAACGAATTGGCTGGGAAATTGCAGAAAGGGTTTGCAGAGTCCTTAACATCCGCTCGTTGTTTCGGTAAGTAATGTTCAGTACGTTTTGCTCAGTTTATGCAGCAAACACATCACAGGAAGCGTTGCCTGCTTATAACAGGAGTATAGTTCTTGGGTGTCAAAAATTCCTGGATATAAAAGGAAAAGCAAGTTCCCCATCAACTACTTTGTGTGCCCGATTCACCAAGCTCTGTAACGACAGTAACATTAACGGGTGTTAATTTCCCTAAGGTTATAAAAGAGGCAATCGAAGTGGCACTTACAATTTTTTTTTTATATATATACATATTTTTTTGTTTGTTTTAATAAATGCAGTCTTTGATTACCTTTATTGAAAACTAATTACCTAATCTATTAGTTCTCCCATGATCGATCAGCAAAGATCCTGCTTCCCAGGGTTCTCTAAATGGCTGCCTTTCTGCTTCAATCACTCCTTCAGTTAGTGTAACTCAGTAGCTACAGTGTATCCTGATATTAGTAAGGTAACATTATCTATTGTTACAGTTTGCAGCTCAAACTGCTGGGAATATTGGCAGCAAATGATCACACACAGGAGAGTGTTGCAAAGATCTTGCACTGCTGGGGAGGTGGGCTAAAAGGCTATCAAATCAAAGGATGCTCAGCATATTAAAACTCATAAAAAATGGCATTAAGAGCTGAATAATAAAAAATGCCGTAAGTGTCTAATACTGCAGAACTGATTTATTTAAAAAACACATGTAGGATATTGCCACAAATCTCCGACTCCGGGATCATATCGTGACATTACCTAATACAGCAATGGCCCTTTCCCCCCCTGAAATTAACGAGTATCCACAAGGCTAATTATATGCAAAAACAATGGCCGAAATGCATCTCATTAGGATAGGCCCAATGGCATGTTATTATAATGCAATGTTGTGTTTTCTGCCAAGATAATATCGACCTGTATACCTCCCCCAGCACTCCACTCCTTTAGGCTGCGATTATAGTGACCGCTGCGGGGTGCGCACGCAAAACCTGCACTGCAGGTGCAGGAGACATCGGGAGCCAACGGAGGCGTGGCCAGTGACATCACGTGAGCGGTTCCCCATCATTGGCTGAACTGCCTCACGTGACGCTGACGTCACGCGGCCATCTCTAGGATTCTTCCTCTCCATCGTGCCTCCGCTCGGTTGCGCACACTATGTGCACCTTCACGGAATTCATGTAATTGATTTGGCGGCGCGCACCGTCGCGGCCACAATAATCGCGGCCTTATACAACATTTGAAGAGAGACCGCGGAAAACACCCGATATACACATGATTGTATTAATTTAGATTTTTAATTATGAAACAAATTTTAACAGCACAGAAGTAGCACAGATCTAAACAGGCGGGCCTGAGACTTACTACATTTGGTCGAAAATTATACATTTCAGAAGTTATCACAGTTTAAATTAATATCTCTATAAATATATGTGTATGTGTAGAGGTATCTGTACCGTGTTATCCAAGCTTAATAATCAAAAACAAATATATATATATATATATATATATATATATATATATATATATATGATTTTGGAGAGGGAGGGAGGTACAGAACAAATAGGGAGGGATTAGGGGGGATTCACAAAACATTAACAGAGTTGTATTAATGAATAGCTTTGCAAATATTTTAACTATTTCAAAAGTCAAACAAAAAGAGGGATCAGGACCCAGCAAATTAGGATGCCCCAAGGAAAGAAAGGGGACTGGGAAAATGAAACAAAATAGAGTGGGTGCTACAGGCAAAAACCTAGTCAAGGAAAAAGCGTAGTGATCAAAGGGGGGCCGAGCACACCAACAAGCAGAGTAAAAAGGTTACTGCAAAAGAATAATTTAATGACCGATAGTCAAACGCATCCAACGTTTCAGTGCAAGCACCTTCATCATCCTGGTACCGAAACGCTGGATGCTTTTGACTATCACAGCCATTAAATGATTATTTTGCAGTAACCTTTTAACTATTTGAAAAGAACATTAGTCTAAGTACACAATTCCTTTTAACTAAAGGTGAAACTTCACCTGTATCTATTCGAGGTGAAAAAATTGTTGTTAGCGGTACAAATGTAACGCCCAAAAATGGACACATCATTTCTGCGGCACCTTTGTATACGCATGGAATTACTATTTCATGAGGGCCTTTCTATATATTGTCGTTAGAGAGATTAGAGAAGCTGCAAAAACCAAGACGCTGGAAGCCAAGCGCACCCTGGAATTGTGGAAAAGCTCTTATTTCGACATCCGTGCCAAGATCGAGGCTTCAGGAAGAGACCAGCGGTGGGAATTCGACAGAAAACGCTTGTTTGACAAAACCGACTATTTGGCTGCTATCTGTCAGGATCTCTTTGATATGCTACAGGTGCAGTACACGTGTTTGCAAATACATTCATAAATATTAAGTCATTTAAACAGTGACATGGCCCTTGCACACGCCCCAGGGTCACAAGGGCTGAGCTTTATCAAACATAACGGCAATGACTATTAAAAGCAAAAGAAGAGAAATTTGGCTTCTATTCAATATGGTGAGAGGTCAGTTAATGCACAGTGAACCGTGCATTGAGTTTCCATCAAGTGAATAGAAGTTCCTGCACTCTTAACGGTGAGGTATCCTACTTTCTGTATACTGTCAATGTGACTCTGAGGAGATCGGGAGGAGTAGGGCACAGAGATACCGGCACCGCTGCAGAGGTGAGTATCTCTGTAAGCAGGGGGTCCCCGGAGCTGAAATTACTGGGGTTCTTCTCCGGAAACCCCCTGCATCAATCCTGTAATAAAAAGAAAATGAAACCAGAATTGTTGCTTTAGGCCCTTAATAATTGTTCTAACATAATTCTTCTCCTTTATTTCATCTGAAAAGATGTATTCGGTTTATTTTCTGTTTTTAAAGCTGCACAGTAAGATATTTGTAGACGTAACATTATATATTTTTTTAAAAACACCTTTATTTGTGACATTTTGAAATGAGCAGGTTTTGGAAGAGTTTTACAACATATTCGGCCCCGAGTTGAAAGCGGTCACCGGAGATCCCAAACGGATTGATGACGTCTTGCGGAGAGTCGATGGCCTCATGAAGCCAATGGAAACCCTGTCCTTCGATCCTTTCAACATGAAATACACACAGCAATGGAAGCTTGTCATGGAAGAGTTTAAAAGCGAAGTTTTGGTATGTTCGCCCTTATGCCTAAAGAACAGGCTATTTTACTGTTAAATGTATTGTACGAGCTATACAGAATAAAATATGGAAGAATTAGCACGACATACAAAGAGGGATGTGTACGGTTATGGAGAAATGGTATGTAGATCTGTGGATGCACAGAAATGAGCTGTATTGTCTATTAATGTACTATAGTCTGACCTTTTACTTTGGTTTAAATAGGCCATTGAAGGAGAAGCAACACATTTTATAGACGAGTCATTTAAATCCCTTCGATCTGCCGAAGCCGCGTTCGACATGCTGTTGAAATTCAAGCACATCCGTTCTCGGGAAGCCATCAACAAGAAGATGATGATGAAATTTAACGATATTCTGGAACAATATTGTAAAGAGGTATGGACGAACAGTGCCAACTTGCTATTGGTGCTGTAATCTATATACAAAAAATGCATTTATTCAAAATGAGATTATAAATGTTTAATTATATTTCTCTGATAGAGAACTGCACTGTAAACGGGGCTGTGTGTATATATATATATATATATATATATATATATATAATCAAAAAATAAATAGATGATACCGTTCTGTGGCTAACGAAATGCTTTTATTTGTGCGAGCTTTCGAGATACACTGATCTCTTCTTTCGGCGATGTTACAATGAATGAAGCAAGCAAAAGGTATACTTAAAAACAGTGTCTCTTGGAATGTTATCTGTGCTGTTCCATCCCCAGGTGTGGATGTGTTTTATGGCTAGAGGTGTCAAAAGGTTACTGTGAAAGCAAGTGAAGAAAGAGTATGTGTGTGTATCTGTGTGAATAAAAATGAATGGAGAGCCCTGTTCACCATTATCATTGTGCAAACTGGGGGGGCGCTAGATTTTTTTGGGGGACACGGCAGTTATAAAGGTCCCGAGCTCTCCCCCCAGGCATTTCAATTAAATGCCGGGGGACCGTGCGAGGCCTCTATAACACACCTTCCCTTCCGGCGACGCGTCGTCCTGGTAACCCAGCGTCAAATGACGCTGCGGGGGCGGCGTGATGTCACATGACCCTGCACGTAATTTGACGCTAGGGTCGAGCGGGGGGTGAGGGGGGGAGGAGGCGTGAGGTGCTGAGGAGAACAGGCAGGGGTGCGCACGGGGAAAAGTTTGCGCACCCCTGACCTAGCATACATTGCTTCAACTGCAGCAAGGGATTCTGCGAAATGACATGCCAATGCTCACATTTCCTTGCTTAAGGGTTCCATGTAATCATGGATTTAAGACAAAAGGTGGCACTGTGTGCTCATTTGCATGTCATTTCCCAAAATCCCTTGCTGCAGTGGTAGCACTGTATGGTAGGAGATAATGGTGAAAAACAGGGTTGCAGACCTGTCTAAGACATGTGAATATGCTCACAAGTGATCTTTTTATATGCTATACGGTGGAGGGTTTTCAGTCACCTTTTCACTCACCATAACCTAAAAAATATATACTGTATAATATGTATGTGTAATATAATGTATGTATGTATGTATGTATGTATGTTATTCAATAGAAGCCGGGAACTGGGGTCAGAGTCGGATTCATACTTCTCTTTCCTGTATCTTCTGCCGATTTCTGCTTCTATCGATTTTTACTTGTTGAGTGCAAAGGAGAATGGTAGGGACCTAGAAACACTATGACAACTCCTACTGTGATATATTTGTGTCTTTATTTTTCATTGCAGATTGATCTACTGAACAACCTCTTTGTGCAAAACCATGATAATCCTCCTATATACAAGAACCACCCCCCTGTGGCTGGATCAATATATTGGGAGAGATCCCTTTTCCATCGCCTCAAGAGGACAATCATCCGATTTTTGGAGATGGAGGAGCTGCTATCTTGTGAACGCGGAAGGGCAGTAAGTGTTGGGTTTTCAGTACAGTAGCAAACACAGGTCTCACAATCCTTGTCTCTTTTCAAGCATACCACACAGTATTCATGATTATAGCAAAAGCTCAGCGCGCTGCCTTGTAATAGTAAAGATGGAAGTACTCCCCGTAGTGTGTTCCCATGTCTCCAAGTCTGTCCAAGTGTCTTAAACATCACACATTGTATTAACTTCCATGTAACAATTGAGATCGGCAACTATACAACCTGCTTTGTAGGCCTCAATAAAAAACTAATTTTGTAACGTCTGCAATCAATATTTAGATATGTGTGTGTATATGAGTAATTAAATAGTATACAAATACAATTATTACTACAATTGAACCGCACCTTTGATGCATGAAAAAAAATCTTAAGTTGGTCCAATACATTTTTTCAGTTGCAATTTGGTCATTGTCCTCTTTCTTTTCAGGCTAAAGCCAAGTATTTGGAAGTGGTGAAACGGATGAAGGAGTATGAAGATAAGAAATCCGAAGCTTGGAAAGAGAACACAGAACAGGTGCTGCCCTTATTGCTGAAAAGAAGCTTGCTTGTGAAAGTTCATGCATCCGGGGTCATTATCCAGGCAAATATGTCGACTTCTGAACCGGTAAGAAAATAGGATGGGATCTTGTTCGTTTTGTTTTTAACTCTCTCACTGCAGGAAGAAACAGCAGCCTATTAGTTTAGTCGGCATTTAAAGCAACAAGCCCCTTTTATTACAGGGTGGTCCCTGGAGCTGAACCACATTATTATTATTATTATTTTTTAGCCCCAGGGGACCTCATGTTTCCGAGATACTTGGTCGTTGAAGGGTATGGCGTTTCAGTCCCCACCAGGTGAAACAAAATAACCAATCAACTCTCCCGCATCAGGCCGGCCAATAGGAAGCCACCATGTAATCCGTTGTCTTCCTATTGGACAGCTATTTAAAGTGGCAATACCGTTTGCATTTGTTTTATAGATGCAGCAGTTGCTTAGCTTTAAGGAAATCTAATTCCCTAAACTGCCGATTGATCCGTTCTTCCATGATCGATCGACAAAGATCATACTTGCAAAGGTTCACACCATGGCTGCCTATTACAAATGAGGAAGTGCAGAGCCTTTGTAAATGATTGCTATAGCAATCTAAGGAAGGTTAATACATTCAAACTTATTAAAAAGACATTGAGGGGGGGGGATGCAGTAAGTGTTATCTAATACTACACAACTGGTGTATTAAAAAAACTTTGTTAGGAGTTTGAATGTTAGCTTAATACATATACACTCTTCTGCCCCTCCTTATATCTCAGCCCTAATTTCTCGCTATGCACCATCCCGACTCTTGCGTTCTGCTCAAGGATGTCTTCTCTCTACCCCCTTTGTATCTAAAGCCCTCTCCCGCCTTAAACCTCTCTCACTGACTGCCCCGCACCTCTGGAATGCCCTTCCCTTCAATACTCGACTAGCACCCTCTCTCTGCACCTTTCTTAAAACACACCTTTTTAACGAAGCATATGAGTAGCTCCGCTGGCTGATACTAAACAGGGCATCTCATGCGCCGACCTTGACACCTTGCAGAAGCACTTACCCGAATACCCACTTTTGTCTCTAAGTTTTCTCTACTTACCACTTAGATTGGCAAAAGTTCAAAGAAGGGACTGATCACAGCCAGTGATAGGGCTGAAGGCAGGTAATCAATAAAAAAAGTATTTATTTAATATAACAGCAGACAGATACAGGGTCCTCTATCTGTCTGCTGTTATGCTGTTTAATTAAATAAATACTTTTTTATTGGTTACCTGCCTCCAGCCCTATCACTGGCTGTGATCAGTCCCTTCTTTGAACTTTTGCTGTACTTACCTGGACTGAAGCCTCACCGGGATCCAGCTGACTTCGTGAGTTTATTTATTTATTTACACGGAACTTCCCTCGGTTGCCAGTGTGCTTCTCACCTCCCTCCAGCCACCCAGACCGCCGGGCAGAGGCATGTGCTTTCACACAGGGTAAGTGTTGATTTTTCTTCACTTCCCCTTGTCAGCACAGTCAGACCCCCCCAAGAGGTCTTACCTTATGGGGCTCTAATAGGAGTGAGATTGCCTTCTTTTACACACCTCATTGTGCACCTGGATTGATTTGTCATTTCATGTTACATGGATTCCGGATTTGTTCCTATACCACATAGTGACGTTTGTAGCACCAGTTAGGGAATTATTCCCTATTCCCCTATGCTCCATTACCACTTAGATTGTAAGCTCTTCAGGGCAGGGAATCATTTTCCTATTGTTTTTATGTCTGAAGCACTTATTCCCATTATGTTATAATATTATGTCACGTGTATCGTAAAACGTTAAATACCTGGATGGCCCTATATAAATAAAGATGTACATTCATTCATACATACATACCTACTTAGGTGAGTGTCTCTGGAACTGGGGGGTCCCCTGAGCTGGAAATAGCGCAGTTGAACTTCAGCACCCCCAAACCTTTTAATATTTCTTATATGTTTTATTTTTGTTGCCTTTTATACCTTATTGTATTGTGCTTCAGAACACGCTGCATCTTATAAATGCATAATATTAACGAATAAACAAAACGCTTGGTGCTTTTACATTCATTAAAACACAGCTTATGGAAAATCTTACAGTATGAGGTTGGTTTTATTTTGCGGTGGGGATTTCCAACTTACCTATTAAAGACAGTTATGTTTCTATATTCACTGCAACGAGTGCCCGCATATTCTGCATATTCTGCATATTCCGCATATTCCGCATATTCTGCATATTCCGCATATTCCGCATATTCTGCATATTCCGCATATTCTGCATATTCTGTTAGCTGTATAAAAATGGAAAGAATGCATTTAGTTTGCTTGATTTTTTTCTTTTGCAGAACGTGGACCACATTGAGGTGGATATTGACGATAAAAGTGTCCGCTACGTGGTAAACTTTGCCCCTGAACTGCGGGAGATTATTACAGAAACGAAACACATGGAGCAGCTGGGGTTTTCTGTCGGGGAATTGGCAAGAAATGTTGCATTACAGGAAGACAAGTTCTTGAGGTGAGGAAGAGGCGCCGTACATCAGTTTTAAAATAAGGCCATTCATCATTTGCAGTGGGAGCTGGTAGGGTTATTTTGGGCCTGTATGAAATACTGAGGACGACCTACAGCAAAACCATTCTTCATAATGTAATTTTTACTACAGGCATACCCCGGTTTAAGGACACTCACTTTAAGTGCACTCGCGAGTAAGGACATATCGCCCAATAGGCAAATGGCAGCTCACGCATGCGCCTGTCAGCACGTCCTGAACAGCAATACCGGCTCCCTACCTGTACCGAAGCTGTGCGCAAGCGGGGAGACTATAGAGCCTGTTACACATGCGTTATATACATCAGTTATGTACGTATATGACGCTTGCAGTACAGTACATGCATCGATAAGTGGAAAAAGTTAGTGCTTCACTTTAAGTACATTTTCGCTTTACATACATGCTCCGGTCCCATTGCGTACGTTAATGCGGGGTATGCCTGTACTAAAGTTTGTGTGGGCCCAAAATGTTTTGCTAGTGAGCGTCCGTTATGGTCGTCAACAACCGTGATATGTGATTGTCCACGTGTCTAGTTGTGACCAAGATAATGGCATTGCTGCATTAACGCCGGACTTATACACACATTGAAAAGGGTTATTACATGGAAAGGGTGATACCACTAAACTCCAGCAACCTGGAAGTGCCCTTCCCTGTGTCTCCTGATGGCAGAACTGTGCTTTATACTGGAGTACAGGGGAGGCCAACTCCAGTCCTCAAGGGCCACCAAAAGGCCATGTATTAGGGATATCCTGCTTCAGCACAGATGGTACAGTCATTCTGACAGAGCCACTGCTTGAGCCACCTGTGCTGAAGCAGGGATATCCCTAATACATGGCCTGTTGGTGGCCCTTGGGGACTGGAGTTGGCCTCCCCTGCTGTAGTAGGTAAGAAGCACTCACTCTAACCCTGATATTGCTGGAATTAACCACTGATGGCAAAAAGATCAAAGAACCCGCACTCTCGTGGACTTTGTAAGACTGTGTATTGGTCACACAGGTCAACGGTTCAGTCCCATCCCAGGGATAACGGTCCAGGGCTAGGACTGGATCATTGACCTGACTAATAAATAGTCTTCTAAACTCCATGAGAGTGTGGATTCTTTGATCTTTTTAAAGCTGCACTTTATGCATTTAGAAGTTGCAAAGCATAGAGTGAATACATCACTTTCTATTTGCTCTGCAGTATTTACCATCTCCCTGTATGTATAACTGCATAGGATTGGATAAGAACAGGATAAGAAGTGGTGAACCTCTTCGCTGCCAGCATTGCTATGTCTTTATCCTTCATATTTCATACCTGTGCAATGCAGCGGTTCGAGAAACAAAGTACAGCAAATTCAATGATGGATTCAGCTGACTGGTTCTTACACACGGACGCAACAGATTGGGTTACCCGGTCCCGCTTTGTGAAGCATGTTAAAGTAGCAGTCTGCACTGATCGCCAGTCTTCTCTTCTTGCCCTTTTCAATGCGGCTTTTATTTCTTTTTTTCCAGCTACCTTTTAACACCATGTTTGATAAAAGCAATACATCGGGTAACGTTTATTAATGACATAACATTTCCCATTCTCTAAGGTCGAGGATCCCAACTCCAGTCCTCAAGGACCAATAACAGTTCAGGGTTTAAGTGTACTCCGACTTGAGCACAGGTGGTTCAGTCAAAATGATCGGGTCACCTCTGCTAATGAGAGGATTGTCTTACAGCAGCAGGCCAAGGTGCCGATTAAAAAAAAAAAAAAATTTATTTTTTCCCTTCCCTTTTAATATGTGCATCAATCCAATCCACAATATGATAAGTAATTAGCTAACTTGCCGATCGATCTGTTCTCTTGTGATCGATCAGCGAAGATTCGGCTCGGGGGTTCACTAAATGGCCGTCAGTGCAGCAGAAGAGGATCAAAGATGCAAAGTTCTGTGGGGAAGATCATGTGACCAGGCAGTCACTAGATACAATTGGTGCACTGCTAGCGAGAGGGCGGGGCTCAAACAGTGGTGTGTCAGAGCCTGTTTCAGAAGAGGAAAGGGATGTGACTTTGTAAATGGTTGCTATAGAAACAAAAAATGCTTGTTACATTTTACCATACATTAAAAATGTCATTCAGTGGTTTAAAAAAAAAAATGCTTTAAGTATTTTCTCATAGTACAGAACTGATTTTATTAAAAAAACTCACATGTAGGATATTGCTTGGTATGTAGATTTAAAGCCGCAATCCCCCTCAGCAGCCTGTATAAGCTTAAGAATTAGACACGGATATCACTGTTGGTTTGACGTGACCATGTAAGAACTGTTTTAGGTACACGGATGGAATGAAACACATGCTGGCTGCTTACGAGAAACTTATGGGATCCCTGAATGAAGCCGAAGTCCAACTTCTTGATGACCACATTCGGGAACTTTGGAGGGTGTTTCGATCTGGCTATAAAAGATTGAACTGGAACTCCTTAGGTAATACAATTAGAACGTGTTACACAACTGGTGTTTTGATGAAACCTTGAAATGTTTAATGGACTTGCAGTGTTTTTTCTCATTGGGCTTCCAAGACCCCATAGCAGTTCAGGGAGTCGGCTAATTCAAAGCTGTTTTATTCAAACGCTATTATATTACATTGTTTTTATGCAAGGTCCCCGTGACCTATGTAATTACTCCTTTATTACATCAGAAAATTAGCAGAGGTAAAATACCCTATGGTGTATTTTCATGTTTTCTACAGGTCCACAAAACCTGCCTCATTCACCCCACTGTCACATAATAGAGTGCGCAAGCTGCAGACAAGGATTCTGGGTAGTGACATGCAAATGAGAACCAATTGGGCGCCTCACTTTTAGCTTCCTATCCACTTTATTATGTGGATTCTCTAGAGCAGGGACGGCCAGCTCCTGTCCTCAAGTGCCACCAACAGGTCAGGTATTGGGGATATCCCTGCTTCAGCACAGGTGGCTGAATCAGTGGCTCAGTCTCCAACTCAATCGAGCCACCTGTGCGGAAGCAGGGATATCGTTAAAACCTGACCTGTTGGTGGCCCTTGAGGACTGGAGTTGCCCTGCCCTGCTCTAGAGATGTTGCCTGCTGCATCCACTGTGGGCGGGAGAATTTCCAGGGGGAGCGCGGCTACAGAGGTCCCGCGCTCTCCCCCAAGGCATTTAAAGTAAATGCCGGGGGCGACACCGCACGAGGCCTCTGCAGCTTCTCCTACCTGATCTTCGACGCCGCGTCGCCATGGTAATCGGCGGCAAATGACTCAGCGGGGTCACGTGATGTCGGAGCCGAGGAGGAGGGGGGGCGCGAGCCGGGAGGTAGACAGGCAGGGGGGGCGTAGGTTAAAAAATTTGCACACCTAGGCTCTTCATTGGCCTGGGGGCCGCCAGCTGGAGACCCCTGCACTGTTGTTTGATGACATGAAGAGATGACTCTTCTTAAAGACCACATTTGTTTGTTTTGTTTAAGGCATTGGAGACTACATCATTCGATGCAGCCAGGCCATTTCAAAGTTTGAGTCCCTGATCCATCAAGTACAGAAGAGTGCGAAAGATATCGATTCCAAGCTGGCAGTGATTGAGTCTGCAAATCTCTTTAAATTTATGGATATGAAACCAGGAGCTGAACTCCCAGGTACGTGTGTTTTCTTACCCGCAAAACCGTGCGGTAAAAAAAAAATCGTCAACTCTGAAGGTTATTTACTCACCAAATATGTTACCATTGAAATGTGAATCTCATTTTCAAGTATGTCCTGGGGGAAATGGATTGAAATCCTGCACTTTTAGAGCAGGGGGGTTGGTCTGTTGGGATTTGTGGGAGGGATGGTTGATTCATTGTCCATAGAAATGTGATATATTTTTTTAATGGAGTAGCATCTACATCTCAGGGGGCACATGTAACATGCATGTTTGACTATGTTCTTTTTGATTGCAGGGGTAAAGGAATTCTACGACTACATTGAAAATGAAAGAACCAAGGACCTGCAGGTCATGGTTCGAAAGTGTGCTGCCATTGGGCCACTGCTAACAAAAATGGAAGGCTTGGTGGTGCACACAAACACGGGAAAAAACCCCAAAATGGCTCAATATTACGCCTACTGGGAACGCAGGGTGTTCAACACCTTGACAAAAATGATTATAAAGTAAGAGGAAGATTATTGTATTCTGTATTTGTTTGGCTGATTTTTGTTCAACTAACCCAGGGGCGGCCAATTCCAGTTCTCAAGGGCCACCAACAGGCCCGATATTAGGGATAGCCCTGGGGCGGCCAATTCCAGTGCTCAAGGGCCACCAACAGGCCAGATATTAGGGATAGCCCTGGGGCGGCCAATACCAGTGCTCAAGGGCCACCAACAGGCCCGATATTAGGGATAGCCCTGGGGCAGCCAATTCCAGTGCTCAAGGGCCACCAACAGGCCCGATATTAGGGATAGCCCTGCTTCAGTGGTTCAATCAGTGGCTTAGTCATTCTGACTGGTTACCCGATGAAAGACCCTGAGAGGTTGGAAAGCTTGTAACGTATCAACTACTTGTTGGTCCAATCAAAGGTATCAGACCCCCTACTCCCTCTCCCAACATTCTTACTACATGGAAGAGAGGACCAGCACGGCTACCCATCCTTTTTTGCCTAAAGGGACGAACAGTCGAGTCAGTAATCTGCGATAAATCTAGTGGTCCGTGATGAAGATTTTGTAGGGCACATTTTTGGTATCCAATAACCCTGTTCATTTTAACTTAAAAAGTGAAGTTAAATGTAAATTGAAAACTCTTCATTTAAAATGTGCGTGGAGCACTTCACATCTAGAAGGACCAGCAAGTCGAAGAATTAAAAAATAAAGGTTCATCGATGGTGAGAGTTTCTTTCTGTAGTAAAATGGTTAGGAGGATGTCACTCAGTAACATTTGAAAATTGCATCTTTGTGACCGCTTCATTTTCCTTTTGATGTCCAGTGAGCTAACATTTCTGCATATTGTTTTTTTTCTTTTTTCATTTGATGAAGAAATTTCCAGGCTTTTAACGGTGTTCTCCTCGGGGAGGTTCCACTCTTCCAAGCCGAAACGATCCTGTCTGCTCCAGAGATAATCCTTCATCCCAATGCCAATGAAATCTACAAGATGACTGTTCAGTGCATCCGGGGATGCGTGGAAACCACAAAGGTATAACCATAAATTAGCTATAGCCGGGAGAGTGGCTGCAAAGTTAGAATTGCCAGCAGGGCTCCGGGTAACTACCGAGTGTAGGGTACCAATCGTGTAATCCTATATGCTCAGTCATCTATTTAAATATAGGAGAATGGATTGCAGGCAGGGGATGCATTTGGTAGCAGAAAAAAACGAATGGTACATGCCATGAAGGTTGGCAAACTCAGGAAAAAGCGTCATCAGAGGTGGTAGATGGGCGTGTGGTAAAGGAGATATAAACGTGTTTGGGATAGAGACAAAGTGATGCTTGGGATCAAATACAATGTGTGTTGGGTTCTATGGTTCTTTGTAACGCTTTCCCGCACTGATTTCAGGGCTTTGTACGGTGGATGCATGGGACCTGCATTGAATGCCCTCCACAGAGAGCAGAAGAAGACGAACTCGTTGTCTTCAGTTTCTTCAGTGACATTTCTCAAAACCCTCAGATCATAGAGCAAGCTATTGTCATCTCCCAGAACATGCACAAACTCCTCAGCTCCCTCGCAAAGTACCTCAACCGGTGGAAGAGATACCGCCCTCTATGGAAGCTGGATAAAGCCATTGTCATGGAGAAGTTTGCTGCCAAAAAGCCCTCTTGCGTCATATATGATGAGAAGTTGCAGTTCTACGCTAGGATAGCTCAAGAGGTGACGCAGCAGCCTTTGATCAAAGATGAACAATGCATCAGGCTGCACCTGGCACCTTTGGCTTACACCGTGCAGAAGAATGCAAGAGCTTGGGTGAATTCTCTTGGAAAACTCCTCAATGAATCTGCACGGGAAGAACTGTTCAACCTCAGAAATGAGCTGGAGGTATGTGTTTTATCTTCACAGGCACCTGGGGGAGCGTGTGGACTATTTTGGGCTATATTGGACATGAGGCTCCAGATGGGTGATGTGCAGTGGCGGATTTAACATTTTGCCGCCCTTAGGCACTTACCTTTTTAACGCCCGGGCCACTGCCGCTTCATGCAGCGCCACCCGCCTCCTCCTGCAGCGTAATAACACGTTACCAGGACAATGCGATGTAATGTGACGTCCCGATGTCATGGCAATGCATCGCCATTTCCTGCGGCGATGCTGCAGTAGGAGGAGGGCGGCGGCGGAGGAGGAGGTAAGAGACCTTTACAGAGGTCCCGCGCTTTCTCTCCGCCTATTGGGCCTAATGGGAAATCCGCCACTGGTGCTGTGAGAACCTCTGTAATTAGGAAGAACAGCCTGACAGTTATTTAAAGGTCCAGCTCCCCCTGCACGGTCATTTCTTAACCCTTTCAGTGCCAGAGCGTCATGGCAACCCGGTGGCCACGAAACCTTTTGGCAATTCGTGATCACGTGACCTCTCTTCGGAGCGATCATGTGATCAGTTCCCGTGTTGTGGCCAGATTTAACGGGGAAGGGACGCCCCCCCCTTCCGTGTGCTATGCGATGGCAGCGCCGATCGCGGACATCCCCTAAAAAACAAGCGAAGGGTAATGATGTGCGGTGTACATCATAAGGGTCCTTGTGGGTGGCATTTTTCGTGACGTACAAGTTACCCTGGAGGGGTTTAAGTTTCTTCACCGTATTGTTGAATAAAGGGTCTGTTTTCACCCCTCTAGTTTTTTTCCGGTTCACTGATTTTGACACTTCTATTCTATAATGCAGGGATGCTCAACTCCGGCCCTCAAGCCCCCCAGCAGGTCAGGTTTTCAGGATATCTCTGCTTCAGCACAAGTGGCTCAATCAGAGACTCAGTTTTCGCCTGAGCCTCTGATTGAGCCACCTGTGCTGAAGCTGGGATATCCTGAAAACCTAACTTGTTGGGGAGGGGGGGCTTGAGGACTGGAGTTGAGCACCCCCGCTATTAGGTGCGAGAACACCAATCTGGCGTTATCGCACGGATAATTGTAATTGAAGTAAATGGGGTTTGCCATACGGGGCACATGCGTGATCGGCACTCTCGCACTTTATAGAATAAAGGCCTTTGGGCCACATGCTTGAAGTGCCAGGATGGGTTATCGCACCTGTTAAAGTGTAAATGTCCATTCAAGTCAATAGGGGTGAACACCAGAACCAGCACTGGATGTATGTGCCCCTGTGTTTTATTTCCTGAAATGAGCAGTTACATGGCTGCAAATACCCTCCTGCTGTCTTACATTGCTGGACTTCAAAGAGCCTCATCTAAGAAGTTCAAAATAGGACCATTTCTTAAATATTTATTTGAAATCTGCATGGAAAACAGCCCTGGTGCGATGAGCACGTGAGAATAAAACGGCAGTGATGTGGACACTGATCTGTGGGCCTTTTAAAATTGAAATAAAATCGAAAACAGCTAAGGTATCACATTGAGCTCATTTTCAAGATGTCAGTTTTTGGGGGAATAGCACCTTTAAAGAATGTAGCACTAGTACATGGTAACTTAACTCCAGTAACATCATTGTGAACACCCCAAATGTTTGTTTCTATTTTGTACATGTTTACCATTGCAACTGGGTTGCATTAATTAAATACAGATGCGTTGCCGGCACTTGCAGTGAAAGGTTCACCTCCCCATCACTAAATGCTGTTTGGAGCCATTGCTTAAACAATGTATTGCTTTGTATTGCACTGCTTGCAACATTAGCGGCAATGTGATAAATAGGAGAATAAAAACTTATGTTCTCCATATCCTCAAACTTTTTAACTTCTTTTTTTGTAGAAATTGTCTGTAAATTTAAAGAAAACCCCAGACACACTTGAAGATCTTAAGTTTGTACTCGCCACCATCACAGCTGTTAGAGATATGTCTTTGATGGTTGAATTAAGATTCAGAGATATCCAGGAGAGATACCGAACCTTGACAATGTATAATATTAAGGTGAGTAAAGACTATAGAAGGCCTTTTGGAATTGTGACCCACGGACCAAATTGAGCCCACATTAGGCCTTTGGGTGGCCCTTGGGGCGAGCCTTGGGGTGGCCCTTGGACGATCTGCTCCTTATAATTGCAGTGCACACTGAAATTCACTTGTTAGCTAAGATAATGTAGATATATATATGGTACAGGTGTTACAAATGCTTGGAAAATGTTGAACTAGACCAGGGGTGTGCAAACTGGGGGCAGGGGGGGTGCAGCGGTTACAGAGGCCCTGCGTTTCCCCGGAGGCATTTAAATTAAATGCCGGGTCAACCGTGCGAGGCCTCTGAAACTCCCTTACCTTGACTTCCAGTGACACGACTCCATGGCAACCCGGCGTCAAATGACCCCGCAGGGTCACATGATGTTGCGTTGTCATTTGACGGCGGAGTCTAATGGGTGGGCGGCGGCGCGAGCAGTGGGGGAGAGCAGGCAGGGAGGTGCAGACTGAAAAGTTTGCACACACCTGAACTAGACTCCTTTCTAAGCCGTTTAAATGTATCCATAATGACATTATAATACTCTTATGGCCCGTCTACTCTCTAATTAGTTTTTTTTTCGATCCGGCCCGTTTGCAAAACTAGTTGGAAATCCCTTGACCACAGCAATACACAATAATGACTTCAGCCACTGTACCTTTATTAGCACAGCATGTTGAAGGTGCCTTCATCACGGAAATAGTCACAATAATGATATGTAGTTGTCTTTTATCAGAAACGTGGAATAATATGAAAAAACTATTACTTAATCATCCCATAATGGAGTCATCATCTTCCTGTGCATGCCCTTAACGCAGAGGTTCCCATCTCCAGTCCTCAAGGACCGCGGCCAGTCCGGGTTTTAAAGCCTCAGACCAAGCAATATCCTACGTGGTTTTTTTTTGTTTTTTTTTAAATAAATGGGTTCTGTACTAGGAGAAAATACTTGTAGCATTAAAAACAATTTTTTTAATGTATTATAATGTAACAAGCATTTTTTGTTTCTATAGCAACCATTTACAAAGTCACACCCCCTTCCTCTCCTGAAACAGGCTCTGGCACACCCCTTTTTGAGCCCCGCCGTCTCGCTAGCAGTGCACCAATTGTATCTAGTGACTGCCTGGTCACATGATCTTCCCCACAGAACTTTGCATCTTTGGTCCTCTTCAGCTGCACTGACGGCCATTTAGTGAACCCCCAAACTGAACCTTCGCTGATCGATCACAAGAGAACAGATCGATCGGCAACTTAGCCAATTACTTATCATTGTGTGGATTGTATTGATGAGCATATTAAAGGGAAGGAAATGTTTTAAAATTTTTTTTTTTTTTAATCGGTACCTTGGCCTGCTGCTGTAAGACAATCCTCTCATTAGCAGAGGTGACCCGATCATTTTGACTGAACCACCTGTGCTCAAGCCGGGGTACACTTAAACCCTGAACTGTTATTGGTGCTTGAGGACTGGAGTTTGGATCCTCCACCTTAGAGAATGGGAAATGTTATGTCATTAATAAACGTTACCCGATGTATTGCTTTTATCAAACATGGTGTTCACTAGTGTTGAAAAGGTAGCTGGAAACTTACATTAATCATCACTCCCATTGGACGCACATCCCACCCATGGGTGCACATTTAGTAGTTTGCGTCTTGTTCCGATCAGCTATTATTAATGATCTTAGAATAAATAGAAAAAATTGATGTATGCAGCGGTGAGCAAATCTGGTTGAATTTGGTCAGGGATGTGGCCAGTGCATTCTCATTTAATTGGATTAAAAACCACATCTTATATTTCCTCCAGTTTGAAGAAGAAGAGAAAGATTTGGCAGAGAGAATCACGCACATCTGGGAAGACCTCTTTCAAGAATCAATGCACGTGGATCACAGCCTCGGAAAAGTCAAAAATACCTTTACACAGGTAATTGGTTTTTAGCACAGGCTTTTAAATGCTTTAAGACAGGGGTTCTCGACTCCAGTCCTCAAGATCCCACAACAGGTCAGCTTTTAAGGATATCCCTGCTTCAGCACAGGTGGCTCAGTGGAAAACTGAGCCACTGATTGAGCCACCTGTGCTGATGAAGGGATATCCTGAAAACCGGACCTGGTGGGGGGTAAGAGGAGATGGGGGGGGGGGGAGGGCTTGAGGACTGGAGTCGAGGACCCCTGCTCTAAAATACAGTATCAATAAATATCTGCCAAAACTGCTCTTTCCCATAGATCACCAAAAATCAAATTAAGGACTACAAGACGGAGCTGGTCCAGTTTGCAGACCTGTTCCGTGTGGAAGGACCTGGTGCTGTTGGAGACGACCTTGAAAATGGTAAAATGCCCTATGTCCTATTAGATGCTGCTTGCAATGATTCCTTACCATATTTCTTTATTTATTTATTTATAAAATATTTTACCAGGAAGTAATACATTGAGAGTTACCGCTCGTTTTCAAGTATGTTCTGGGCACAGAGAAAAACAAATAATACATGGTTACAAATACAGTTACATAAATGAACAGGGTATACATTATATACAAGACATTGCGTGCACAGTTAAAGAAAATATATATTATGGGCGTATGAAACAGTTACAGACCAGATTAAAATGTGAGACAGCCTTAGATTTGAAAGAACTTAAACTGGTGGTGGATGTGAGAGTCTCTGGTAGGTTGTTCCAGTTTTGGGGTGCACGGTAGGAGAAGGAGGAACGTCCGGATACTTTGTTGAGCCTTGGGACCATGAACAGTCTTTTGGAGTCTGATCTCAGGTGATAAGTGCTGCAAGTGGTAGGGGTGAGGAGCTTGTTCAGATAGCTGGGTAGCTTGCCCATGAAGAATTTAAAGGCAAGACAGGAAAGGGGAACTTTGCGCCTAGACTCTAGTGATGACCAATCTAGTTCTTTGAGCATTTCGCAGCGATGTGTGTTGTAGTTGCATTGGAGAACAAAACGACAAATTGAATTGTAGAGGGTGTCAAGTTTGCTAAGGTGGGTTTGAGGTGCCGAGCCGTATACTATGTCTCCATAGTCAATAATTGGCATTAGCATCTGCTGTGCGATACGCTTTCTGACCAGGAGACTTAGGGAGGATTTGTTTCTGTAAAGTGCCCCTAGTTTGGCATAGGTCTTGGTTGTCAGGATATCAATGTGCATCCCGAATGTTAAGTGGGAGTCAAACCATAAGCCCAGGTATTTAAAACTAGTGACAGGGGTTTGGGTGGTGTTAGCGTTGGTTCTGATCAGGAGCTCAGTCACTGGAAGCTTTAAAAATTTAGTCTTGGTCCCGAATACCATTGTTACAGTCTTGTCAGTGTTTAAAAACAGTTTGTTTTGGGAAATCCAGTTTTCGAGTCTCAAAAAGTCAGACTGAAGTATGTGTTGAAGGTTAGAGAGGCTATGGCTGTGTGCATATAGGATTGTGTCATCTGCATACATGTGTATTGAGGCTTCCTTACAAGCTGTGGGAAGATCATTGATGAACACTGAGAAGAGTAGGGGCCCCAGAACAGAGCCTTGCGGGACACCACAGGTGATATCCAAAGGGTTGGAGTTAGAGCCTGAGATGGACACATGTTGGGATCTTCCTGATAGTTTAAAGCAAGCTTCCCTATTCCAGAGCTCTGGAGTTTGTTGAGCAGGATAGCATGATCAACTGTGTCAAAAGCCTTTGCAAAATCTAGGAATACTGCACCAGTGAGTTGACCCCGTTCCATTCCACACTGGATCTCATTGCAAACTTTTAGCAGGGTAGTTACGGTGGAGTGTTTGGGACGAAACCCAGATTGGAATTGGCTAGGGAAATTTGTCTTGGTATAGAAATCGCTTAATTGAGAGTGGGCACATTTTTCCATGACTTGGCTATACTAAAACATACTTTAACAGCATCATTAACAGTTTAAGTAGCTTAGTTATCAAGAACCTATCGAATTATTGTTGGGGCTTCTAACACAGAAGGAACAGACTTGACACACCAGTCCCCCGCCACATAAATGAGTCACACTCGGGAGACATCAAGATGTTATGTTTTCGGGGCATGGACCATCATAAAATTGGCCCCAGGAACGGTGACTGGGACAAATGCCTTTTGAGGTGTGAGACATTTACAAGCTCCAAAGCCAGTACCCACGGGGTCTCAATGACGGCTTTCTATTTACATCCTTTAACTAGAGCAGGGGTCCGCAAACTTTTTGTCCTACGCCCCCCTGCCTTCTCTCCCCCACAGCTCGTGCTCCCCCTCACCTTGTATCCAGCGTCAGATGACGCCTCAGAGTCATGACGTCACGTGACCCTGCAACGTCATTTTACACCGCGGGCCATGTGATGTCATGTGACCCCGTGGCGTCATTTGATGCCGCGTTGCCATGGCGACACGTCATACCAGCCATCTGAATCAAGGTAAGGGAGATGGTCCCAAGGTTCCGCAAAGTATCCGGCCGCTCCTCCTTCTCTTACTTTGCACCCCATATATGGAACAATCTACCGGACAGTCACAGCCACCACCAGTCTAAGTTCTTTCAAAACTAAAGCGGTCTCACATTTTAACCTGGTCTGTAACTGTTACATACGCCTATAACATGTATTATCTTTAACTGTGCATGCAATGTCTTGTATATAATGTATAACCCTGTTCACTTAATATAACCATGTATTGTCATCATAACTCTGTGCCCAGGACATACTTGAAATCGAGAGGTAAGTCTCAATGCATTACTTCCTAGTAAAACATTTTTATAAATAAATAAAAATAAATACATCAGCAGGCAGACAAATCAATTGAACAAGTGCAATAATGTTCTCTGACTCGTTCACAGGATTGCAGGTCCTGGCAGTGTTTGAACAAAAGTTAGCAAAGCAGGAAAAGAACCGCCAGGAATTGGCGAATGCTGAAAAGCTGTTTGACCTGTCCATTACAATGTATCCTGACCTCATACAAGTGCAGAAGGAAATGAGGGGCTTACGACAGATATATGAAATATACATAGCACAAAAGGTTTGTCAATTTAAGATCATTTGCCTCCATAAGAATCCGCATGGTCAATCCCTTCACCAATGGGGACTCATGCAAGAGATGGAGTAATATTAAACACTTTGAGTCATTCACACAGTTGTGTGCTGTATTTCAGCTTGCCGAAGAAGAATGGTCGCAGATGCTGTGGGCAAATTTAAATGTTCAGGTTCTTCAGGATGGAATCGACGGCTTTCTCAAGGCTTTCAGAAAGCTATCCAAAGAAGTCCGCAGCCTGCCAGTGGCGTTTTATCTAGAATCCAAAATGAAGGAGTTTAAAGCGTCCATCCCTTTGCTTCTTGATCTAAAGAATGAAGCTCTGAGAGACAGGTTTAAACACACTTTTGTATGTATGCATATTTTTATTTATATAGCGCCAAAAGTGGACTCAACGCTTCACAAAGAATACAGTACAGGAAATTATAATAATACAATATGTGTAGCAAAATCAGACAATGGGAAAGGAAATCCCTGCCCCGAAGAGCTTACAATCTAAGTGGAAAGATGGTAGAGTTACAGGAGACAGCAGGTGAGGGAATAAGTACTGTAGATGGCAGCGCTTGGCCACAATGGTTGGTAGGAGTGACAGTGGGTGTGGGACAATAGCCATGGGTGCAGGCTATTGGGATGCTTGATGTGTGAGGCGAGTTTTAAAGGTTAGTCAGTATTAAATCAGATAGGTAAACACCATTAGCAGGGGAAGAGGTGGCAGGGAGACGTGGGTGCTTAAAATGGCCCTGGTCTGTGCGGTCCTGTTTCTCCACTCTGCGGTGTTTGACCAGTTAATGTACTTTCAGGCACTGGAGAGATCTTATGGTCAGAACAAGTACAAGTTTTGAGCTGAACCTCGAGACATTCACGTTGGAAAATATGTTTGCTATGGAGCTTCACAAGTATGCGGAGGTCATCAGCGAGATTGTGGCATCAGCTGTTAAGGAGCTAAGCATTGAGAAGGTAACATGCTTGTATTTATACATATTAACTATTCTCAAGCTTGTTATTTAAAGAGGCAATCCAAGTGTGTCATTTTTTGGGGCGATTGTTTAGTTATTTTATTTATTTTATTACTTTTGTTTATTGAACATTTTGATGGGATACAGAACAAACACGGGAAACCAGGGGCAAAATAATTGTATGATGTAATACACAAGTTTTATTTTATTTTTTACATAGAATTGATGCAGCGAGTCTCCGTAGCGGAATCCCATTAATTTCGGCTCCGGGGACCACGTGTGTCTCGTACGGCACACCGTGACCTGCATACGGGACAAGTGTTAATACACATCTCGCAAGCGGTCCCACCCTTTGCCAAGGTCCCTCAAATTAGTAATATCTCCCCTAAATCTGTCACCATATACTACGTACCACCTGTCACAAACAGCACCAAAGTGGGCACGTGACTAGGATATGCAGCCAGGTTTAACACACACGGCTTCTCTAGCCAACTCACCTTTCTCCTCCGCAAGGTACTTTCAATGAGTTAATATTAACCCTTACTCAATTGCAATCATATATATAGGCTGCCAGCACCCTAGAAAAGCAAATAAAAGATGTAAAATTAATAAATCTGCCAGGGTCTCAGGTTTGTGATAGAAAAAACTACGCACTTAACGCACAAAAATCTGTTGTAGCCAAATGTGTCCGAAAATGTAAATACTCTCTCCAGAGCGTGCAACAGTTCATTTAGAGCCCCAAAGCATCACCTATTAAATGTTTTAATATCTATAAAAATACCGTGCTTATGTTACAGAAAAAGGATTACAAGAACAAATACAATTACAATAAATGCAGAACAGTTTCTCAAAATAACAGGATAAAATATAACATAGAAATTCCTATACACTACATCACCCAAATGCTATAGGTTTTCTCCCAGAGAGGTAATTGGCTCATGAAGATGAGATATCATGTGTTTGGTCCAAGCACACCTCTGTTGAAATCTGATTTTTATAATAATTGCTGGGACATAAGTAAGATTTCCCCCACCCTCCCCCCCATTGAAACAACCTAAGCCCAATCCCGTCGTAAATTGGCTATGAGAGTGACAGTTTTATTACTGGGTAAAAAAAAAACTTATACAAAACGACGTTTAAACTTCCCCCAGTATATAACTGCACTCATAACTTCGCGACTCTAATACTTACACACGTGAGCTACATCAGTACATTCAGGCGCTCATGGCGGACGCAACTAGACTAATCACGACCATCTTAATCCTAAATTTGAGCAACAAATGGTATCTGTCCCATAGTACCTTCTAAATCTGACGTGTCTGTAATCATTATATGCCGCTCAGTGCCACGGATACACACATGCAACTCCCAGCACTCAGTGCCACGGATACACACATGCAACTCCCAGCACTCAGTGCCACGGATACACACATGCAACTCCCAGCATGTTCAACAGATGATGTCACATTATATTCTCATTTTTAATAAAGTCCTTAACTGAAGCTTACGCGGTGTGTCACCTCTCTCTGGAATGTACCAGTAATTGCTCACCAACATTTAGCTTTCTTTGAGGCCAACAGACAAGTATCTGGTTATTGTTTACGACCTTCTAAACCAACACATGTCACCTTGAGTGGGCCACCGGTGACAGCCCCCCACTCCCCCCGAATTAAGCCCTCTTTGAAGACCAGCAGAAACCCGGAAAAAGTACTGACCCAACATATTGTATTTTTAAACCAATTGTAGCTCATTAACCCCTGAAGCACCAGATGGATTCAAATACATAATATCTCATGATATTATCATGACACCCTGCTTCTGGAAACACTTACCTCTGTAGGTTGTGCCGGTAGCCGCACGGCTAGCAGGATTCGCGTAATGGCGGAGTTTCAAAGGTCCTGCGTCCTGCGATCCAATAAGAAGCTGCAACGTCATCTGGTGCGGCTTCCTATTTGGCCTGCGTGGTGCGGGAGCTTTAAACTTTGCTGAGATCCCGGCACCCCCTTTGGAGGTCTGTACCTTGGGAACGAGGGGATCCCCGATGCTGTAATTAATGGGGTTCAGCTCCGGAGACCCCCTGCTTCAATCGTATGTAAAAAATATATATAAAAAACCTCTTATGTTCTCATTCAGTTTTCCTTCTTAATGCAGTTTAGCCATGTGCGCTGATCGACATTAAAAATTCCATTAAATCAAACAAGCAAATCTATGTATAACAGGTTCTCCAACAACAGACATGTCACAATTGCACAAACATAATACAGTGATAGTAGTTTATACTTCAGCCACCAGTGGCTCCAATACATGTATTGCATATGTCGTGTAATCTTATGGAATTACCTGTCGTTTCTCCTACAGCTAAGTGGCTCCAATATTGTCCTCCTATAATGTACTCTAAAAGACAAAAATGCCCAAAGCTACATCCAATGTGACAAAATACATACAGGCAGTCCTCGGTTATCCGACACAATGCGTTACTCAAAATGGCGTTGTAAAGCGAAACGTTGTATAGCGAAACACGTTTTCCCATAGGAACACTGTTTAAATGAAAGATTCCGTTCCTGGAGGCATTTTTAACACTAAAATACACCAAATATTTTATGCAGGCAATAAGATATGCACGCAATAAGATATGCAGCACACACATAAATTATATAGTGTATATACTGTATTATATATAATATAACATAATAAATAATATATTATATAGTATAATATTATATATATACGCTCTTACGACGCTTTGCAACGTTGTTTATGTGTATGTGTATGTATATATATATACACACATGCACAATGTTGCAAAGCGTCGTAAGAGCGTTGGATAAGCCATTTTGGCGTTGTAAAAATGAATATAGGTATGCATTGCACAGCGTTGGATAAGCCATTCGTTGTAAAGCGAAGCGTTGTAAAACGAGGACTGCCTGTACTGCAATACTTCAGTGCTGATATTATCATGAGTTAGGGTAATTTAGTTATAAGCGTTATAAGCCTGCAGCCACGTCACGGCAGGACCCAAATTGCAGGTCCTAACACTACCTGATAAAAATCTCATGTATCTCTGTGAGAGGGAGAATGACCACATTGGATCGGGTCCTATAATGTACTGTCCGTATGTCATACTGTTTGACATTTTTGTCAAGGTTTCCTTATCTTTTGCACATGTATGTAAAAAACAACAGAGTTACCAACGTGCCTCTCAGGATATTATTGGCTAAATTGTTGAAATAGAAACTTTGTAACTTTTAGCAGTCTTGTTCTTATTCCATGTAACTAAATGCCGTCTTTTATCTTCTTCTTTTTTTTTTTTTTTTTTAACCAGGGTGTGAAGGATATTGTAGACTTGTGGGAAAATATGAAATTTACTGTGCAAAGATACATCAAGGGAACTCAGGATCGTGGCAATATACTGGGATCCGTTGATGATATCCTTCAGATTCTTGACGATAACGCCATGAATCTGCAAAGCATAGCAGGAAGTCGGTTCGCGGGCCCCTTCCTAAACTCTGTGCAGCTCTGGGAAAAAACCCTCTCTTTAATTGGAGAAGTTATTGAGGTAACCAAGCATTTGTTGCCATCAGAGCTAATATTTCACCCTGAAGGTAATTATTGGGAATTCTCATTGATGTTTTGCTGTGCTGCTTCACAGGTGTGGATGGTGGTTCAGCGGAAATGGATGTATCTTGAAAGCATTTTTATTGGAGGTGACATCCGGTCACAGTTGCCAGAAGAAGCCAAAAAATTTGACAATATTGACAAAATATTGAAAAGGGCAAGTATTTCTCTCACCTCTAGCAGCAAAAGGGATTGAACATGTTGAAAATAACGTGCAACCTGTTTCTGAATAGTTTATAAAACAATGGTAATTCTTTTATGGATAAATTACATTGCTATTTGTTTTTTGTTTTTTTGATAATTTTGTGCATTTACAGTTGTTTTTTTTGCTGCACACTTGAAACATGAAGATATGTTAGTATCTCTTCATAAGAGAGAAACAGTGCACTAAAATGATGCATTACAAATATGCTCCCCCTATCCTGAATTCATTAGTATAGCCCAACAAAGCCCATATACCATTATGTTATGAAAGTGGGCCTGTAGATTTTTAACTGCTACCTTCTAAAATATTGTTTTTTTTATGGTTCATTTATGTGGAATCGCAGATCTTTTACACTTCTTTTCTCCCCATAAACGTGTTATTGTTTTACAGTGGTTTCACAGTTGCTTGCAGGGATAGAGGAGTTAACACATTATATCAGGGTTTACACCGTTGAGTATATTTGTCCCTAACAGCTGTATAGTTGAGATCACACGTAGACTAATTAGTGTTAAAGTATTTTGTCCATAGAGGATCGATCGTCTGTGCTTCATATCTCCACGCTTCCTGTGCTTAGCTCGAACTTAATACAGTAATAATGTGATAACTAGTGAAATTTATTTATTTATAAAAATGTTTTACCAGGAAGTAATATATTGAGAGTTACCTCTCGTTTTCAAGTATGTCCTGGGCATAGAGTTATGATGACAAATAATCCATGGTTACAAATACATGCATTGAGTGAACAGGGTTACACATTATATACAAGACATTGCATGCACAGTAAGAGATAATATATATTACAGGCGTATGTAACAGTTACAGACCAGATTAAAATGTGAGACAGCTTTAGTTTTGAAAGAACCTAGACTGGTAGCGGCTGTGAGAGTCTCCGGTAGATTGTTCCAGTTGTGGGGTGTATGGTAAGAGAAGGAGGAGCGGACGGATACTTTGCTGAACCTTGGGACCATGATCAGTCTTATAACTCTCAACCTACTTAAACTATAACAATATGGGGAAAAGAGGTATAAAAGTGAGTCAGACAATGTATTTGGTATAACCATGTGTGAATCCTTTACACTTCTAAACATGGCTTCTTCACTTGGTGTGTGTGACGAGACCAGTGAACCCTGGGGCTCCTTGAACCAGTCTCAGGGGTTCCTCCTTTGGACCACAGACCGCCCCCCCCTCCCCCCGGGGGTGTTTTTTTTTTGGTATGTATTTTGTAGGGTGGATTGAGTGAGAGTGGGGTAATTGACGGAAGGTAGGGGCGAGAGTGAGAGAAGAGTTGGGGTCATGAGGTAGTGAGTGTGGTAAAGAGGGAGTAAGAGTGAGACGCAAGGGATAAATAATATATGTGTCAGCCAGATAGGGGATCCCCCGAGATTTTTCGAAATACTTCAAGGGTTCCTCCAAACAAAAAAGGTTGGAACTCACTGGACTAGACACTTTCCCTGATGTGAATCAGTCATTATTTATGGTACATGGTATAGGAGAGATAAGGCATTCCGCTTCCTGCACATTACTTGACACATTGTGGCATGGGTTCTAATGGCAGCATTGACTCTTCCTCTACAGATAATGTCTGAAACGGTAAAAGATCCGGTGATAAAGCGATGTTGCCAAGCCCCTAACCGCCTCGGTGAATTACAAAACCTAAGCGAGGGCCTGGAAAAATGTCAGAAAAGCTTGAATGATTACCTGGACTCTAAGAGAAATGCTTTCCCTCGGTTTTTCTTCATATCGGATGATGAGCTGCTCAGTATCCTAGGCAGCAGCGACCCTACATGTGTGCAGGAGCATATAATCAAGGTAGCCTGCTGGGTGGTATTGGTTGGGGGGGGGGGGGGGTGTTGGGGGGGGGGGGGGGGGGAAACGGGTGCAAGGTTTCAGCGATACAATGTGTTCCTTTCTCCAAACTTTGGCCGTCTCATGACACCCCCCCTTGGTTTTAAGAAAGGCAAGCTGAATATTGTAAGCTGTATACGGGTAGATATTGAAAAATACCTTCAGGCAATCCAGATTTTGTAATCAAACCTTCTTACATGTTTATTTAGAAAACATCTTTATACCAACGTTTCGGCATTCAGATGTCTTCATCGTGGTAATATTCGGCTGATGAAGACCTGATGAAGACCTTTGCATGCCGAAACGTTGGTCTGTATAAAGATGTTTTCTAAATAAACATGAAAGAAGTTTAATTAGAAAATCTGGATTGCCTGAAGGTATTTTTCGTATTTTTGTATTATATTGCTGTGTATAACCTTAATGTTTTAACTTAGGAGTTCTCAACTCCAGTGCTCAAGACTCACTCAACAGGTCAGGTTTTAGGGATATCCCTGCTTCAGCACAGGTGGCTCAGTGTGCTAAAGCAGGGATATCCTGGAAACCTGGAGGGGGGTGAGGGGGGACCAGTTGAGAACCCCCTGATTTAACTAGAAGTTGTAAATAGGCAAATAATGTAGAGTTTGTTTAGAATGGGCCTGATGGGGTTTTATATTATGTGAGCCTGGATAATTTTGGGGTTAGGATGAAGAAAAGAACATTTTTATTGAACAATTCTGTGAGACAGAGAATGTGTCCCATTCACCTGGCAGTTTCTTCTGTTTACAGTAAGTAATTCTCTGAAGTCGTTTATAAGTTTCAAGTTTGGAGTCCTCACCACTGTGCTCATTTGCATGTCATTACCCAGAATCCCTGGTTGCAGTGAAAGCACTGTTTGCTAAGCGATAATGGGGAAAGACAGGGGTTGCAGACCTGTCTGAGACATGCGAATGCACCACAAGGGGTATTTTTATTTACTGTACGGTGAAGAGTTTTTGTCACTTTTGTTACCCGCCATAATTTGATTTTAATGTCTGGTTGAGTCCTCTCCACAAACTGTCCTGTTTTTCAGATGTATGATAACATAGCATCCCTGAAATTCCAAGTGGGTGATACGGGTGAGACGGTGGCTACTGCCATGATTTCGGCTGAAGGGGAGGTTATGGCATTCCGCCAGGCCATAGCCGCTGAAGGACGTGTCGAGGACTGGATGACCGCCGTTCTGCAGGAAATGAGGAGGACCAACAGACTCATCACAAAGGAGGCTATATTTAGATACTGCGAGGACAAGAGCAGGTACGGCCACAGTGGCAAATATTAATGCTCATCATATTTACAGCGCTGCTCTTGCAAACATAGGACAGCATATTGCGAATGCAGGCACTGCGAATTTATTTACAAAAGAGCTTACAATTTAATTCCCAGGACATACTTGAAAACGAGAGGTAACTCTCAATGTATTTTTCTCCTGGTTAAATATTTTATAAATAAATACATATTGTGTATTTGTAATATGGTACTCCGTATAACAAAGATAAACGCCATTTGTCTTCCTTATGATTTTGCAATGGGTTGGTGCTCCCACCCTAGCTGCAAAAAGGTTAATGCTAACCTGAACAGAACTATGTTCAATGCTCTTTTGCAGGGGAAGGAATAATAAATTAAGATTTTAATCACAGCATTAATGCAACCAGCATCCACGTTTCATAAATATAAATGGCCAAGCACTGCCACCTACTGCACTTATTCCCTCACCTGCAGTCTCTGTAAGTCTCCCAACATAACACTTCGATTGTAAGCTCTACGGGGCAGGGATTTCCCTTCCTATTATCCCATTTTGTTTGCTGCACTTATTGTATTATAACTTCCTGTATTCCCTCTTTTAGAAATCGTCGAGTACACAGTGAGCGCAATATAAATGGAGATATACATACAGTACATACAGTACATTACATACATATAAATTGAGATATACATACAGTACATTACATATATGGAGATATGTATACATTACATACAGTACATTGCATACATACTATATATATATATATATATATATATATATATATATATATATATATATATATATATAATATATACCACTAGCTGAGAGACCCGGCGTTGCCCGGGATGTAAATGCGTAATAGGTAGTATTATTTATAAATCGTGGAACAATAGGTGACTGTTTGTTGGAAAGGTTGGATAATAATTTTTTTTTTTTTTTTTTTTGTGGACCTTTGGCCCGTCACTCCGCCTCAGGGGCGGGCCAAGGGGGTGGTGTGAGTGTGTGAGGCCAATGAGAGGTGTGCGGGGGCGGGCGGCCCATGGGACCAATGAGATTGCCGCTAGGGACACCGGACATCCAGGCAGGCAGGCAAACATACAGTGCTTTCACTAATATAGTATAAGATACGCCAGCGAAGTCTAGTAGATATCACTGCTCTAACACTGCGCCTTCCATTATTAGTTTTATCTGGTGTTCCAGGAGTCCCATATTTTGTGGATTGTTTTGACTCTGTGTTTCAGGAATGCTGTGACCTTCTCCATCCTCATTACTTCATCCACTCTCTGCACTACCAGAGCCCTTGAAGGGGTCAAGTGGTTTTTCCACATGGCCGAGATTGAGCATCTTCCAGCAGTTAAAATGTGGGAGATCAATTTTCTACTGGAGGGGTTAATGTTTTCAATAGGTTTGGCCAGAATGAAAATTAGATGGTCCAAGTGGAACTGAGATACTTAAAACCTCCTCTATTAAGCACTGAACCATCCGGCAGAACTTCTGTATGGTATGACAAGACCACCCGATTGGAGGAAGGTCCCCCACCTGACCACACCTCCTCAACATAAGTTAGAGATTATTGGAAACATTATACTCTGTCGTTTGGGCGTTAGATACCATCTAAAGATTATCTTGTAGATTTTCTTCTTCGTTGTTGTAGATATTGAGGTTTTGGATGCCGCCTCCCATATATCTTCCCAGCTCTCATTTGTGATTCCAATATTGAGATATAACTCAAATTTCCTCATCTATGTATGGTCAGGCAGGTCACCCCACAAAACAAGTTCCTTGGCAAATATACATGTAGCCCTGATGTAAATTTTCTCTTTCTGGCCCCCCTCCGCGAGTGGGCGGGCCAAGGGACCAATGAGATTTCCCCTAGGGACACCGGACATCCAGGCAGGCAGGCAAACATACAGTGCTTTCACTAATATAGTATAAGATACGATACTGCAGGTAAGTAAATCATAAATTTTCTATATTTGATAGAAGACACAAAAAACTACGTTTCGGTCCCCCAGTGGGACCTTTCTCAAGGTGGTATATATACAGTACATATATGGAGATATACATACAGTACATTACATACATATAAATGGATACATACATACAAATGGTTTGTATTCCTATGAATGAAATACATTGTTGTTTATAATCATACGGTAGGTATACTTCTGCCTTTGTTGCTGGTGTATATAGAATGGATATAGGTTGTTGTTCATGAGATCTGAAAACTACACAGCTCCTTTTTTGACACCTGTGAATCACGATCCATGTCTCACAGGGTTGACTGGATGCTCTCATACCAGGGGATGGTTGTGCTGGCTGGTAACCAGGTCTGGTGGACCTGGGAAGTGGGGGATGTCTTCTGCAAAATCAAGAAGGGAGATAAGCAAGCCCTGAAACATTACGCCAAGAAAATGCATCAACAGATTAACGAACTGGTCACTCGAATCACAAAGCCTTTAAGCAGAAACGATCGGAAAAAGTATAACTCCGTCCTTATCATTGACGTCCATGCCCGAGACATAGTAGACATATTCGTAAGAGACAGGTAAACAAACATTATGTTACACTGAGTAATCGCGTGCGTGATACTGCTGGCAGTGACTGTTACTTACTGTATGATGGATACATTTCTCTTTGTCAGTATTATGGATGCCCGGGAGTTTGAGTGGGAAAGCCAGCTTCGTTTTTACTGGGACAGAGAACCCGATGATCTTAATGTACGCCAGTGCACTGGGACCTTTGCCTACGGTTATGAATACATGGGTCTAAATGGGAGACTGGTTATCACCCCACTGACTGATCGGATATACCTAACTCTTACACAGGTACAGTGCATTCAGCAGATAAGAAATATGTTTTAATGTATGTTAATGTTCATTCGATCTATAGGTCTTCCTGCACTTTGCATTTCACTTGAATGTAACCGTAGTCCCGTTCTTTCTTTCGTTTTGCATAATCGTGTAATTACAATGAGAGATGTAACAGGCAAGTTGTACTGTATTTAGCAAATAACTGCCTTTCTAACGTCAGAAAAGCAAGATCAAAAAGCACTTCACTGGTTTGCTTAAAAGAAACCTGTGCCGTTGTTTCTAGTTTTTATTATTATTATCAGTGTTCGACAAACCTATACATTTGCTCGCCCCGGGCGAGTGGATTTAACCCCCGGGCGAGTAAATATTGGCCCAAGCAGCACACGTTTGGTACTAGGTGGCGAGTAGATTTTTTTGTGTGGCGAGTAGATTTTTTGGTGATTTTTTTTAACACTTTATTTTCAGTTTTAACACTGTTTTAATGAGGCATGGAAGGAACAGAAAAGAAATGGGATAGTGGGAAAGAGGGCGGAGGGGAGGTGCGAAGGGGCGCGTTAGGATGAATGTCCATCATTGGCATATATACTCTCCAGGTTTCGGATGTTCTGCGGGTGATTTAAAACAAAGATCACAGAAGAGGAATTGCTACACTTCAGTTATAGGGTGTGGTGACATATATAAAAGTATACTTCCATGAGCGTTATTGATAACCATAGAGATTGTCATGTACTCTCCGATAATGAACCATGGGGAAAGTGACCAGCAAATGTGATCCAAGGGGCCACACTATCAAGTGTATGTCTTTTACTTCTAATGAGACTAGTTAATTTCTTCATTTCCACGTTGTTGACTCTTATAGATTGGTGCGGCGGTCCGGGAAATGAAGGGTGGTTGCCGGTTGCGATTACTGTTAACAGGCCAACATGAGTGTTCTTCATAGAGATGCTGCAGCTGCGAGAGCTTTGTAGACGTCACACATCTCCTCTTCAGATGTCCACAGACCTTAATAGAACTACACAATAACCATAAATATGCTAAAAGCTAATTATTATTATTTATTCAAGCCTGGTGTGCCATTCTCTCCACACCGGGGTATAGTAAATACACCTGCAGTTGCAGTATCTGCATTTGAATGTAGCACTCAGTACCACCCATTTATTCAGGAGCGCATCCCGACACTCTCTTTTGACTGTAAATATAATAATAATAATAATTTGAAATGAAATATGTAAATATGCAGCATAGATTTCGGGGTTTTTTTTGCATTAAAGCTGTTGTTTTATTTTTCTGTACCAGGCGCTATCTATGTATTTAGGTGGTGCGCCTGCTGGCCCAGCAGGAACTGGTAAGACCGAGACAACCAAAGATCTGGCTAAAGCCCTGGGATTGCTGTGTGTAGTAACAAACTGCGGTGAAGGCATGGATTACAAAGTAAGTGTCATTGTAAATCATTCATTCAGCACCTATGTGATGAGTAACTTCAAAGAATGTTTAGTATTATCCCGTAAACTTCTTAATTCAGTCGACCTGCCCAGGCCAGTCACATCTGTTTCCTCTCTCAAACCTATGACTCAAGGCACATAGAATAAATTCCCCTAGTAACTCTTCCTACCACTGGTGGGTGTCTCCAACTCCGAGAAACAGGTAGTTAGGCCTTTTGTGCATTGTGCATAATCCCAGCCCTCAGCATCACATCTAGATAATAAGTCTCTCTCTTGCTCTCAATATAAAATGAATGATGATGAAGCAAATATTTGGTTTCCAACTTAACATTCCAATGAAATGACCAACCCCTTTCTGATAATACAGTAAACGTTATGGAAACACAGCCCGGTTCCCTGGTCTTTTTTCTATCTGCAGTTCTATATATTGACCTCTGGATGCACTATTGCATCAATACTTTTCATACTTTTCCCTGTGTATGCTGTAAGCACAACTGGTAGTCATACACAGTGGGATAGACTTTACTCGCAGAGTCTGTTCTGATCTTCGACTGGGCGGCCATTTTAGACCCCCACATTTACTCTCAAACCTTTCAGTGTCTGTCTGAATTCTCCATCATATGTGACAAACGACTTCCCTAAGTTGCCATGCCGTCAGTCCGGGCTCTTTATGACAGTCTTTTAGGGTAACTAAACCGATAATGCGTGGCACAACATCGTATGATTCAGGCTTCTGCCTGCTTTATTCTGTCCCAGCAGAGGTCTGCAATACTTTCACTGAAACACATCACAAAATAAACCCTGCTCAATCGGAGCACTTACTAGACAGAGATTTCCTTCTATAGGGTTGGGCGGCTTATCCGCTTTCCAACTATACGAAATATAGAACATTTATACTAAATATATATACGAACATTCATAATAGGTTCCAGAATTCATAAGAAGAAGGTTTTTGTTGCCTTGCAGGGGGAAGGTCCTCCCCTATCTGCCTGTTGGCAGCAGCCCCAGCCCCCAGGCTCTAAGAGAGGCAGAGGCAGTAGGCTAACTGCCTTAAGTACCCGTTCCTCAATTAGGAGGGCAGGTGAGGGAAATTAGAATAATTGTGAATTCTGGTCTGTCTTTCCCATCCACCATCTACAGCAACTGTGAAGCTGTGGGATGGATCACATTTACTCTGTGGCTGCACTTTCTGATCTAAATAGGACAGAAAGCTGCCTAATATCTTGGGACTATGTCACAATATATACACAGAATGAAAGTAGGTATAGGCACACCTTATAAAGAAAACTTTTTTTTTAAAATGCCAATAGTGTAATTCCATGTTTATATTCAATTTAAAAGGTAAATAATGCACTCAAAATATCAAAGACAGTATGGTTCAACATAAATAATAAATAAGAGTAGTATATAAAACACCTGGCTTTTTGTGTCTCTTTGACAAAGGCCCGGTGGGGCTGAAACACGTCAGAGTTGCTGTTTTTTATGTGCCAATAAATTTCTTTTGTACCCAGTTCCTGCAAGTTTGGTCCCACGCTATTTTTTCCAGGTAGATGCACCGCCATCCACGAATTCTTTGCATGGCTTTTTGTGTAGTTCCTTTTAGATGGATTGCAGACAAGTGTCTGGATTTACACACGGTTTATGAATCTCATCCTCAGAGGAATTTTACATGCTATAATTTCTCACTAGACAAAAGGGATCATTTTGTTTTAACATTAATCCTCCTCACAGAAACCAATTTTGCACAGTGCAGTAGCCAATGACAAAGGATTGATGTATATGAAAGTATATCATGGCTTCTAATTTTAGCCCGTTCTGGAAATGATGTCTTTTTCTCTCATTGTGTTGGTGAATGACAACTGGATATGCGCTTCTAACATGGCTTTATGTTTGCAGGCAGTGGGTAAAATCTTCTCTGGCCTTGCCCAATGTGGCGCCTGGGGCTGCTTCGATGAGTTCAATCGTATAGATGCCTCTGTGCTCTCCGTGATCTCGTCTCAGATACAGACCATTCGAAATGCCTTAATACATCACTTAAAAAGGTTTCAGGTCAGTATTGCCTGCTGCTGGATCCCTAGGATTCACCTTCAGTACCTTCCAAACCCTTCCCGAGCCCTAGGAAAATGAATCTCTTTGCTGTTTGGGTGGGGCTCCAATGTACTATAAAGCAAGGATCTTATGAGGGCATCTCGGAAATAATACATCTATAACAGTTTAGACATGTGGAAGTCAGGGCATTGAAGGTTTAAACCAGACTAGTTTTAGTCCATGATCTCTCTTCTATAAGGTGCTGTCCTATATTATACATCAAGTGTCAGGAATGCATGAATCTAAAGCCCTTTCCTGCCTAAAACCTTTCTCACTTACTGCCCCCCTGGAATGGCCCTCCCCTCAATATCCGACTAGCACCTTCTACACTCTTTAAGCCTATCTTAAAACACACCTCTTTAATGAAGCATTTGAGTAACTCCAAATTACTAGTCCCTTGGCTAGTATTATACATCTCATAAGCACTTACCTTGACCCCTTGCATATACACTTACCATAACCCCTTCCTACTGTCTCTGTAAGTTCTTGCACTACTTAGATTGTAAGCTCTTCAGGGCAGGAACTCCTTTTCCTAATGATTACTTTGATGTCTGTAGTCATACTAAGGCTGCGCTTATAGTGCCTGGGGACTGCGACGGCGACGGAGTGCCCAAAAATTTTGAAGCCGGGTAAATTAGATTTCTTTTTAGAGACATTCGCCACGTGTGTCTGTCTCTAAACCAATCAGAGAGCGCTGCCTGCCACCTTCGTGACGTCACTTGCCTTGTCGCCAGTGACGTCGCTTAAACTAAAATATAACTTTCGCTAGTGGCGACGGGTGACGTCATCGGTTGCGTCGCCGGCACTATAAGCGCGGCCTTACTGGACAGCCACTGGGCTTACTCCATGTTTAGTTACAAACTTCATCAGAGCAAATGTATTGAAATAAATAACAGGGTTATTCTCCGCCAGGCGGGCTTGTAGTTGCATGTATACAGGCCAAACACAAACACGGGCTTGTAGTTGCGTTGCTGGCCCCTTTGGCAGAGAAGGGGTCAAACTAACCCTGTCAATGAGGCAAGTTACATACATTGTATCGAAGTGACCCACCTTTTCTTTTTCCAGTTTGAGGGGCAGGAAATCGCCCTGGACTCTCGGATGGGTATCTTCATCACGATGAACCCCGGCTACGCCGGCCGCACAGAATTGCCGGAATCTGTGAAGGCGCTGTTCAGGCCCGTGGTTGTGATTGTGCCGGATCTCCAGCAGATCTGTGAGATCATGCTCTTTTCGGAAGGATTTCTCTTGGCCAAGGTAACTAGTTTCATTGTCTGGCTACTTTGTGATTCTTTTTAGTGCATATGCTAGAACAGGGGGGGGCAACTCCAGTCCTCAATGGCCACCAACAGATCAGGTTTTAAGGATATCCCTGCTTCAGCACAGGTGGTGCAGTCTTCAATTGAGCCACTGATTGAGCCACTTGTGCTAAAGTACCCCTGTACTAGAGCAGGGGAGCGCAAACTTTTGCTGCTGCGCCCCCCTGGCTTGCCTGCTCCCCTGGTGCTCGCGCCCCCTCCCCCCCCCCACTCTACCTTGCAGCTGCATCAAATGACACGGCGGGGTCATGTCACGTGACCCCAGCATAATTTGCCGCTTGTGACGTCACATCACCCTGGCGTAATTTGACGCTTGTGACGTCACGTGACCCGCTGCGGCTTTTGACGTGTGCGACGTCACGTCACATGACCCGCGGCGTCATTTGACGCCGTGTTGCCATGGCGATGCTTCACACAGCCATCTGAATCATAGTAAGTTGAGTGTTGCAGAGGCCTCGCGCGATTCCCCGACATTTAATTTAAGTGCCTTGTGGAAGAGCGCGGGGCCTCTACAACCGCCCGCGCCCCCCAGAAAAATCTCCCGCCCCCCAGTTTGCGCACCCCCTGTACTAGAGCATTAAAAGACTTCTAGTCATTGCAATTAATCTAGCTGGAAAAAAACTAGACGACTGTCTTGAAAAGTTTTCTTAGAGCATTAAAGGAACAATATACTTTAATCAGCCTTCAGTTACAAGCAGATGTGCTGAAACAATAAGAAAGAGGGTTGTGCACGCACTCAGACATTCAGGTGATAGTGGGGTACTTAGCGGCCGGTGCGCTGGTTCTGGGGAGCTCCTGAAGTCCCCAAAATGGTCCAGTAGAGAAGAAGAAGCCGGCACATGGTCTTAATCAGCAGTGAAAAGGGTTTAATGTGCCAAGAAATGCAACGTTTCGGCAGTAATACTGCCTTTCTCACCTTGATGCCTGCTTCTTCTCTACTGAAACAATAAGACACATGGGGGTTTGCTCATTAGGCGATGCTAGCTGTCACCATGTGATAATGAGTAGCACCGTTTAGCAAATGAGCCCTATTGTCCTGAATTTGTTTAGCAGTGTTTTCAAATAACCTTATTCCCCCCCCCCCTCTCCCCCGCCCTGGTGAGGTTATGTTTTGGTCTGCCTTGCCAGGCGTTTTGTGTGCCTGGGCGTGCCATTTCCAGTGATGTTTCCTCTTTTCCCCATGGTCCCGCTCAGAATCTTGCTAAGAAGATGACCGTGCTATATAAGCTGGCAAGGGAGCAGCTGTCCAAGCAGCATCATTATGACTTCGGTCTGCGTGCCTTAAAGTCTGTCTTGGTAATGGCTGGAGAGCTGAAAAGGGGTTCCCCCGATCTAAGCGAGGTAAACTTTGTCACTAACAGCAATGGCTTTGCAGGTCCCCCCCAGCAGCAAGTTCATGAAATGTCGAGGGGCAGAATTACTAAGCAGTGCTCTACTTCTGTGTTCTGGCGCCGGGAAAAACACTTGCAGACCGTTCACTTGAATGCGCCATAATGTGTTTTCAGGCGCTGGAAGGTGTATTATGGGATAGCATTGCTTAGTAAACATGGGCCTTAACATACAGTATTCTGGGTGGTTGATATTGTCTTGTTTGTCTTGATAAAGGCTTGTGTGTTAGGCGTAATGTTGGCTAATTATTCATAAATACATTCACTGGAGTGCAAGTTTATTTATAAAATGTGTTACCAGGAAGTAATACATTGAGTGTTACCTCTCGTTTCAAGTAGGTCCTGGGAACAGAGTAATAATAATACATGGGTGCGTTAAATGAACAGAGATTATACATTCAATTTACAGACATTTCATGGACAGTTAGAGATAATACAAATCAGAAAAATGGCTACCGCTCACCTAAAGTGTCCTATTTAACATATGTGCTGGTAATCAAAAGATAGGGTGCATACAGGAGGGGTATGTACTAGAAAACGGTGAAAGGTCACAGCAGTGGCCTAAAAGATTCCTATTTGCACTCGCTAAACCAGAAATGCTAGGCTGGGAAAGATTCAATCCTTGGAGTAACCTCCATAGCCATACATAAACAATATTAAAATCACATTTATTTAACATATATACAAGAAATCTTAATTATTAAAACGCCACTATGTGGCTCCAGGGGGGCACAGTGAGAAGGATGAGTCGTCAGTGAGTGCTTATAAACTCATCTGGACAATGAGAAACTCCAATTGAGTTCAGGGCAATGTACACATAATATATACTCCTTCTTGAGCTCTCTACAACAGTTCACTGTATGCTAACAGTTCTGCGAGTACCCTATATACTGTAAATGGAAGTCCACAAGGGTAGAGATTGCTGCTGTATTGGTTATCCCCTATGGGGCTATATAGTACTTGTATGGCGTCACCCTATATAATATGCAAATAACAAAGTATATGCACCCCCAGTTCTGACACTTTGTAGTCATGTATCAGGTGTATGGGGTACCGTAATAGTAGTAGTATGTTATTGCAAGTAGGCTGACTTGGGGCGCGCCGTCCGGTTTCAAAGTTACCAGTCAGGGCGTCACTATCATTGACATGGCGCCGCCACTACTTTAAACAAGTGCGTCGCTGTGCCTGGGGGTAGGTGCAGCCATTTGTGGCTATCAATACCAATGCGCAAATGGTCTACCACAGTATTAGGCTTCTTCTTGTCAGTATACAACCTGATGGTCTCTCAGAGCTGTGTGCTCGCTCTCGATCTCTCTGTGCTTTCGGATGACGTCACCGGAAGTGCGTCATCACGTACCGACGTACGTTTCACGCTCGTGGGCGCTTCGTCAGGGCAATGGGAGTGACTATTCTAATCTCCTCCCTGCTTTATGTGCTGGAAGGTCGGAGGCGTGTGTCGTCTCTCGTCCAATCCAGTGAATGTATAACTAGGGGGACAGGTGTATCTGGTCTCCATAATGGAGTGTAATGATGGTTGTCCACCTAATGTGTACTCATGTTGCCTTGGCAACTTGTCTGAGTAGAGAATGAGATGCTATGTGTTCTCATATATTGCAGGAGTGGTTTCACATAGTCAGTCTGGCATGTGTTGTGTGATTTCTGTAGTGAACACATATATATATTGAAATCGAAAGGTCTGGAAAATGGCAGACTCTCAAGGATGATTATACATTTAGCATGCTATGAACCTCCATAAGTGGTAAGTATATGTATATTTTAATTTTGACCATTTGTCATAGCAGTCCCAAATAAGTATAAATTATGGGGTTATTAATTATTTAGATCTCTTTTGGTGTGTCAGTAGTGTAGAAATGATACCCTGACTAATGTCCACCTATAGAGTCAATATGGACGTCTTGAGCTTAAGACTCTATTTAACTAAAACTCCATCCGTGTCTACTGGGTTAGGTGGTTAACTTATCACATACTCACCCCATAATTTATAATGGTATTGTGGACAACGTGATATCAGTAGTGTAGGAATGATACCCTGACTAATGTCCACCTATAGAGTCAATATGGACTTTCTTGAGCTTAAGACTCTATTTAACTAAAGCTCCAGCCGTGTCTACTGAGGTAGGTGGTTTGGTTATCTCACACTCACCCCATAATCTATAGTGGTGATGTTGACATCCTGATATGAGGATTAAACTGTCTCTGTAGAGTAAGAGTGTACTTATTTGGGGGAGACCGCTATAGGTCAATACGGTCATGCTAGGGGTAAGGACCCCTGCAATTGCCATCCTGCAAATCATCCTTGTTAGCCTAAATAGTGTCATCCTCAGATGTTCTGACCTATTCATGGGGCAGATGGAAATGTAACCCTATAAAAATGCTGAGTAAATATACCCCTCATTGAGGCCTCCTGGTTGTAGAGTCTGCAGCGTGAATATCCATTGACACTCACGCTGCATCAGACGTCTATCCCAGTTACCCTTTCGGGGACCCCAGGGTAGGTGTTCAATCCCGCAGAAGGTGAGGAATTTGGGGTCACCGTTATGCTCACCTAGTACGTGACGGGCGACGGGGGTATCTTTTTTATTCCTTATAGACCCCAGATGTTCTAGGACCCTTACTTTTAGGGCCCGATGTGTCTTTCCTACGTAGCGTGCACCACATCTACACGTAATGAGGTATATAACCCCTTCAGACAGACAGTTAATATAGTTCTTGATGACGTAGGCACTGCTTAGTGGTTGTGGAATGGTTTTGGTTACCTTCATATATGGGCAGGCCTTGCACCGGCCACACGGGTACGACCCTGTGGGTATCCTGTCTCCTAGCCATGTTCTAGGTTTAGTTTCTCTGTAGTGACTGTGCACTAATCTGTCTGTCTGAAGGGGTTATATACCTCATTATGTGTAGATGTGGCGCACGCTACGTAGGAAAGACACATCGGGCCCTAAAAGTAAGGGTCCTAGAACATCTGGGGTCTATAAGGAATAAAAAAGATACCCCCGTCGCCCGTCACGTACTAGGTGAGCATAACGGTGACCCCAAATTCCTCACCTTCTGCGGGATTGAACACCTACCCTGGGGTCCCCGAAAGGGTAACTGGGATAGACGTCTGATGCAGCGTGAGTGTCAATGGATATTCACGCTGCAGACTCTACAACCAGGAGGCCTCAATGAGGGGTATATTTACTCAGCATTTTTATAGGGTTACATTTCCATCTGCCCCATGAATAGGTCAGAACATCTGAGGATGACACTATTTAGGCTAACAAGGATGATTTGCAGGATGGCAATTGCAGGGGTCCTTACCCCTAGCATGACCGTATTGACCTATAGCGGTCTCCCCCAAATAAGTACACTCTTACTCTACAGAGACAGTTTAATCCTCATATCAGGATGTCAACATCACCACTATAGATTATGGGGTGAGTGTGAGATAACCAAACCACCTACCTCAGTAGACACGGCTGGAGCTTTAGTTAAATAGAGTCTTAAGCTCAAGAAAGTCCATATTGACTCTATAGGTGGACATTAGTCAGGGTATCATTCCTACACTACTGATATCACGTTGTCCACAATACCATTATAAATTATGGGGTGAGTATGTGATAAGTTAACCACCTAACCCAGTAGACACGGATGGAGTTTTAGTTAAATAGAGTCTTAAGCTCAAGACGTCCATATTGACTCTATAGGTGGACATTAGTCAGGGTATCATTTCTACACTACTGACACACCAAAAGAGATCTAAATAATTAATAACCCCATAATTTATACTTATTTGGGACTGCTATGACAAATGGTCAAAATTAAAATATACATATACTTACCACTTATGGAGGTTCATAGCATGCTAAATGTATAATCATCCTTGAGAGTCTGCCATTTTCCAGACCTTTCGATTTCAATATATATATGTGTTCACTACAGAAATCACACAACACATGCCAGACTGACTATGTGAAACCACTCCTGCAATATATGAGAACACATAGCATCTCATTCTCTACTCAGACAAGTTGCCAAGGCAACATGAGTACACATTAGGTGGACAACCATCATTACACTCCATTATGGAGACCAGATACACCTGTCCCCCTAGTTATACATTCACTGGATTGGACGAGAGACGACACACGCCTCCGACCTTCCAGCACATAAAGCAGGGAGGAGATTAGAATAGTCACTCCCATTGCCCTGACGAAGCGCCCACGAGCGTGAAACGTACGTCGGTACGTGATGACGCACTTCCGGTGACGTCATCCGAAAGCACAGAGAGATCGAGAGCGAGCACACAGCTCTGAGAGACCATCAGGTTGTATACTGACAAGAAGAAGCCTAATACTGTGGTAGACCATTTGCGCATTGGTATTGATAGCCACAAATGGCTGCACCTACCCCCAGGCACAGCGACGCACTTGTTTAAAGTAGTGGCGGCGCCATGTCAATGATAGTGACGCCCTGACTGGTAACTTTGAAACCGGACGGCGCGCCCCAAGTCAGCCTACTTGCAATAACATACTACTACTATTACGGTACCCCATACACCTGATACATGACTACAAAGTGTCAGAACTGGGGGTGCATATACTTTGTTATTTGCATATTATATAGGGTGACGCCATACAAGTACTATATAGCCCCATAGGGGATAACCAATACAGCAGCAATCTCTACCCTTGTGGACTTCCATTTACAGTATATAGGGTACTCGCAGAACTGTTAGCATACAGTGAACTGTTGTAGAGAGCTCAAGAAGGAGTATATATTATGTGTACATTGCCCTGAACTCAATTGGAGTTTCTCATTGTCCAGATGAGTTTATAAGCACTCACTGACGACTCACCCTTCTCTCTGTGCCCCCCTGGAGCCACATAGTGGCGTTTTAATAATTAAGATTTCTTGTATATATGTTAAATAAATGTGATTTTAATATTGTTTATGTATGGCTATGGAGGTTACTCCAAGGATTGAATCTTTCCCAGCCTAGCATTTCTGGTTTAGCGAGTGCAAATAGGAATCTTTTAGGCCACTGCTGTGACCTTTCACCGTTTTACAGTTAGAGATAATATAGGATTATGGGCGTATGTAACAGTTTTCAGACATGATTAATATTGTGTTAGAAGAAGTAGGATAGGCCTGCAACGTAATGTGTTAGAAGAGGTAGGACAGGCCTGCTATGTGTTAGAAGAGGTAGGATAGGCCTGCAATGTAATGTGTTAGGAGAGGTAGGATAGGCCTGCTATGTGTTAGGAGAGGTAGGATAGGCCTGCAATGTAATGTGTTAGGAGAGGTAGGATAGGCCTACTATGTGTTAGGAGAGGTAGGATAGGCCTGCAATGTAATGTGTTTGGAGAGGTAGGATAGGCCTGCTATGTGTTAGGAGAGGTAGGATAGGCCTGCAATGTAATGTGTTAGGAGAGGTAGGATAGGCCTGCGATGTGCTGTGTTAGAAGAGGTAGGATAAGCCTGCTATGTAATGTATTAGAAGAGGCCCTGCCTCGATGAGCTTACAATCTATAAGGAACTATACAGTAACTTTTCTGTTACATTAAATGTAAAGTATCATAAGAACTGTTCCCTTTCGTGGATAAATAAATAATCTACTATACTATTGTTATATGTTTTATTTTTTGCTTCATCAGTGTTAATGTTATACAGGTAAATGATGCAGATGTTCTGTATACGTTGTCTGTTTTAGGATGTTGTTTTGATGAGGGCTCTAAGGGACATGAACCTACCCAAGTTTGTATTTGAAGACGTCCCTCTGTTCCTGGGTTTAATTTCTGATCTGTTTCCGGGGTTGGATTGCCCCCGTGTTCGCTACCCCAAATTTAACGATGCGGTGGAAGAAGCCCTTCAGGACCACCATTACATCCTTCTACCTGTGCAGGTAAATGTATCCCAACACACAGGTTCATTACACCTCAACCAGTTAAGGGCTCTAGTACTAGCCAGTAACCCGTGTGCATCACTTTACAGTCAGTGTTGTATTCTTTGGGACCACTTTTTAACACCCCACACATACAGCAGCAGCAGACTTTCTTGGGGAAAAACATACTCCTTAAAACTTCACTTGAATTGATTTTAAAGGTACGTGTAATACAAATGACAAAGATAAAATCCCTGCGTGTATTTGTACGTCTTCCACGGGTTTGTAAACCCGGTCTGACCCCGCAGCTTGAAGCTGACGCTAATCGCCACTTCGCCGCTAAGGTGAGTGCCTTACCCCAGGGGAGCGCAAACATTTGGAGCTGCGCCTCCCTGCCTGCTCCCCCTCGCTCTTGCGCCCCCCCTTACCTTGTTTGGCGGTGTCTAATGACGCTGTGACGGCCATGTGACGTCCCTCCGCATGACACCGCGGCGTCATTTGACGTCGAATTTCCATGACGACGCGTCCCAGCAACTCTTCTGAATCCCAGTAAGTGAGTTGCAGAGGCCTCACGCGATCCCCCGGCATTTAATTTAAATCCCTCGGGGAAGAGCGCGGGGCCTCTGCAACCGCCCGTGCCTCCCAAAAAAAATCCTGCGCGCCCCCCCCCCCTTTGCGCACCACACTGCTTTATCCTAAAAAAAACTTAAATTAACCCTTATATTAACCCCCTACCCTAAGCACTAAAACTCATTAAATTAACCCCCTTCACTAAACAGTCATTAAACTTACCTTAGTAGCGGCCGGCGGCGGGTATTCCAGTGGCGGATCGGCTGCGGTGGCCGGGTGAGTTGTGGCGAAGCACCGGCGGCTATTTTGGTCACGGCGAAACGGGCGTGACCAAATGTCTCATTCCGCCGTAAACCATCTTCATTCGCCGCATGTGTCCTACAGTGATTAATCTGCAGACAAGGATTCTGGGTAGTGACTTGCAAATGAGCACCAGGTGGGCGTGTCCCTTTTATCTTCCTGCCTACGGTATTACGTGGATTCTCTGGAGTTTTTGCTTGCTGCATTAACAAGTTCTACAGCTAAGCCTGGGCCAAGGAAGATGCAGAACCAGTGGACCCGCGCAGAACACTGTGTCGTCCTTTTAGTCTGAGGTTCAGCCTGGTCACTGAATTTGCATTGTGAAGCTGGCAGTGGTTACATGGATTTACTAGTAGGAAATAAAGGTGTAGTTTAGTAGCAGGAATATGCTTCAGTTTTGTTTTTTAAACATTACTCTTGATGTCTGATCTGTTTGAAAGGTGGATAAAGTCGTTCAGATGTACGAGACCATGCTGACTCGTCATACCACCATGGTGGTTGGACCCACAGGAGGAGGCAAGTCTGTCGTAATTAACACCTTGTGCATGGCACAGACTAAGTAAGTACAATATTTCATATCCCCTTTTCCGTGTTCGGTATAGGTGATACACTCCCATGTTGTACAACAGGGCTCTACAAATGGCGGCCCGCGGAGCCAAAGGTTGCCACGAAGGGCCTTGATGTGACCCTTGGACTAGGGGCGCAAACTTTTCTCCCTGCGCCTCCCTGCCTGCTCGGCTCCATGGCAACACGACGTTATGTGACCCCGCTGCATCATTTGACGCCGGGTTGCCATGGTGACGCATCGCTGGAAAGTAACGTTACAGAGGTCTCGCGCGATCCCCGGCATTTAATTTAAATGCCTTTGGGGAAGCGAGCAGCCTCTGTAACCGCCGTCCCCCCCAAGAAAATCTCACGCCCCCCAGTTTGAGCACCCCTGCCTTAGGCCTGGGACATGGTGCAGGGAGCGGCGCTGGGCAGTGCTGACGCTCATGCTCACCTGCTCACGCAGGAGATTTTTCTTGTCCCTGCATGAGCGTCAGCGAGCGCGCTTGTGTGCAGGGTGGGAGCCGAGCGGGAGGCGGGCATGGAGGCGGGCATGGAGGCGGGCCGGGAGGCGGGGCTAGGGAGCCACGTCATGGCGCCGACGTCACGGACTGCCATTGGCTTCTGGCAGTCACGTGACCGGCCCTGCGCTTGCATGAGCGGCAAAATTTAAACTTGCCTGTCTCCTGCATTTCCACACGCCTCCGCACGCCTCCGGAAACACTGTCTAAAGCCGCGCTGATAGGGATAATGTTTCCCCTCAGCGCGCCTCAGCACGGTCTTTTTGACCATGTCCGAGGCCTTAGACTCTCAGGTGCCCAATCTGAGAGCAGGAGCAAAGTGCATATAATGGGTGTTTAATCCAGTGGTAAGCAGGGGCATATAAAGCCAGAATGCTACGTTTTAATTAATAGTATTAAATATTGTAATTTACAGTGTTAACTAAACCATAATAAAATAAACATATATGTACAATCTAACACTTTTTTTAATTTTTGTTTCTTTTTCCACAATGATTGTGGCTTTTGGTGGATCCAACTTGTCTCTCCTTATAGGTGACACTGAGTAATGGGGCTATGACCCAGTTGAAACAGCACTACTTTTAGGGAGTCAGTACGCCAATACATCTAATGGGATAATATAAGGGCGGCCAACTCCAGTCCTCAAGGGCCACCAACAGGTCAAGTTTTAAGAATATCCTTGCTTCAGCACAGGTGGCTCAATCAGTGGCTCAGTCAACTACTGCACCACCTGTACTGAAGCAGGGATATGTATGTATGTATGTATGTATGTATGTATGTATGTCTTTATTTATATAGCGCCATTAATGTACATAGCGCTTCACAGCAGTAATACATGTGACAATCATATAAATAACAAATAATACAAATAACAGATCATGGGAATAAGTGTTTCAGACATAAAAGTAACATTTAGGAAAAGGAGTCCCTGCTCCGAAGAGCTTACAATCTAATTGGTAGGTAGGAAGAACATACAGAGACAGTAGGGAGGTGTTCTAGTAAGTGCGTCTGCAGGGGGCCAAGGTTTATGTATGAGGTGTTAATTATCAGCCACGGAGCTACTCATATGCTTCCTTAAGCAGGTGTGTTTTGAGGTGGGTCTTAAAGGTGGATAGAGAGGGTGCTAGTCGGGTATTGAGGGGAAGGGCATTCCAGAGGTGTGGGGCAGTCAGTGAGAAAGGTTTAAGGCGGGAGAGGGCATAAGATACAAAAGGGGTAGAGAGAAGACATCCTTGAGCAGAACGCAAGAGTCGAATATCCTTAAAACCTGACCTGTTGGTGGCCCTTGAGTTTTGGAGTTGGCCACCCCTGGGATAATACTACTTTGGCATAGTGGTTATTATCAACTGTCTGGGTCCTAAAATTATTCTACTCCCACTAGGCTTGGACTAGTTACCAAGTTGTACACCATAAATCCCAAAGCCATGAGCGTGATTGAGATGTACGGCATCCTGGATCCTGCGACAAGAGATTGGACGGACGGGGTTCTTTCAAACATCTTCAGGGAAATCAATCGGCCCACTGACAAAAAAGAGAGAAGGTAAGGAGGGTGTTTGGAAGGCATACGGGGTAAGTTCATCAACTTTGATACCCCAGGTTGTGACTTAAATCCTCTGAGGTCATAAACAGGTTGGTACGCCAGGCTCTCCCCCTCTGCACAAATACAATTCCCCTTCCTCTCCCCCTCTACACAAATACAATTCCCCTTCCTCTCCCCCTCTGCACAAATACAATTCCTCTCCCTCTCCCCCTCCGCACAAATACAATTCCTCTCCCTCTCCCCCTCTGCACAAATACAATTCCTCTCCCTCTCCCCCTCCGCACAAATACAATTCCTTCCTCCCTCTCCCCCTCCGCACAAATACAATTCCTCTCCCTCTCCCCCTCCGCACAAATACAATTCCCTACCCACCCCCACTTACCGCTGGTTGCCACCACCGGGCCTCTGCTCTCGCCAGCTGCTGCTTCCTCTTCACACGCCAGGCCTCTCTCTCAATCCAGTGGACGCCAGAAGCTGAGCCTGACTTCCGGGTACACCCAGCTTCTGGCACGCACAGGCAGGGGAGAGAGGACCGCGGGAGATGAGGCAGCGGCTGGGGAGAGCCGGGAGCCAGGGTCCAGTGGCAGCAACCAGAGGCCCGGCAGCGGGACACAGAAGTTGGCAGGGCCCAATTTCCTGTGTCGGCTGGGCCCCCCGCAGCCACCGGGCCCGGGACACGTGTCCCGGCTCTTCCCCCCCTGTAGGCGGCCCTGGATATGGGCCATACTTACTAAGCAGTATTTAAGTCTATGGGCTGTAAGGTGTTTTACAGAACTTAGTAAATATGGGCCCTTCTCTCCCAGTCCTTCAGAGTATGTCCCTGTCCTTTAGCTGACCCACTTGTAGTTGGATAACAATAATATGATTTTCATTTGTTTAATGCCAAGAGAAGATTCCACCCCATGTGGGGCTATATGAATGCTGCCGACACACAGTATCATTTGCTGTAATGTACAGTTGTGTAAAAACATGCTTGAAACAAAGGATTTTGCATACAATTCCGTGAAAACCCAGGTTATACGGTGGAAGTTACAACGTGCCAAAATGTAGATTTTTATTGCCCCATGATTACATTGGTGCAACTCGTGGTATCATAATATATGAAAAAGTACACAATAATGTAATAGAATAGAAATATATTTCAACAGAGACACATATAGTATAATGCACTTAGGCCAATATTTACTTAGCTGTGCTATGCTACAAGACCGCTTCCAGCCCATTCACTTGAACAGACATAAGATGTCTCGTGGCATAACACCGCTCAGTAAATATGAGCTTTAATATTGAATTAATATTTACCTAATACATGATGCATTGTGTCATTTATTACATCGCATTGTGTAGGTAACTTATTCCTTAAAGAAAACGATTGTGTTTCTACAGGTATATATTATTTGACGGAGACGTTGATGCTCTGTGGGTGGAAAATATGAATTCAGTGATGGACGACAACAAGTTATTGACCATGGCAAATGGAGAACGCATTAGACTTCAACCACACTGCGCATTATTATTTGAGGTCTAGACCTTTTTTCTTCCCTTTAGCGATCTGTCCTGTGTTAAGGAGCAATCCGTGCAATATCCTACATGTGTGTTTTCTAATAAATCAGTTCTCTAGTATTTGATAATACTGCATTTTTTAAACATTTTATTATTCATCTAGCTTTTGTGCCCGGGGAATGTAATATTGAATACATGTCCCCACCCATCCTCCCCCCCCCCCCCCCCCCCCCCCCCCGGTGCCGGCAATATTACCCTCGGGCCCCCCCCAGTGCTGTCGGTGAGATGTGGTGGGTGAGATTTGTCCGTCTGTGTGTGTGTCTGTGGTGTTGTGTGTGTCTGTGTGTCTGTATATGTGTGTGTGTCTGTCTGTCTGTGTGTGTGTGTGTGTGTGACCCGCCTGCTGCAGGAAATTACCCGGCCCTCCCTCCTCCCCCCCCCAGCTGACGGCACATCTCTCGCTGCTCTGTACATGTCCCTCGCTGTGGCCATCTCCCCGCTTCTCCCTCCTCCCCCCCACCCCCCCCCCGTGGTAATCTCCCCTCGCTGGCGGCACTTTTCCCCTCCCCCCCCCTATTGGACATCTCCCCCCGCTGCCGAAATGTCCCCTCCCCGCTGGCACATCTCCCCCGCGACTGGCACATCTCACACCCCCAGGATGCTCTGTGTTTGATTTTTTGCTGCACATTCTCCCCCCCCTCCCTCTCCCCCGCTGGCACATCTCCCCCGCACATCTCATATCACAGACACAGAGAGACACACACACAGCCCCGATCCAGACAAGGACACACACCCTCCATTAGTTGCCATGCCCTCTCCCCCCCCCCCCCGCCTCCTGCTCTAACAGATTTGCTGGACAGCCAATGGAAACTTAGAATGTCCATAATTTGGGAAGTGAGTCACATTGGAAGCTCAAAATAGTTGCGTTGACCTACAAATCCGCAGCAGAATGTACAGTGAAAGTTTCGTTGTGCTACGTGGTGCCGTTTCTGAGATTTCTATGCTTCTGACATACAAACAAACAGACGGAATCCAACTTAGAATTATAGTATAGATTCAATGCCATTTTGTATGAGTTTTAATACACTGAGCATCCTGTGATTTCTATAGCAGGCTTTATCCCACCTCCCCAGCAGTGCAAGATCTTTGCAACACACTCCTGTTTGTGATAATGTTCCCAGCAGTGTGAGCTGCAAATTGTAACAATAGATAATATTACCTTGGTAGTATAAGGATACATTGTAGCTGCTGAGTTACACTGAAGGATTGATCGAAACTGAAAGGCAGCCATTTAGTGAACCCTGGGAAGCAGGATCTTTGCTGATCGATCACGAGTGCCGCTTGGATTGTTTCTTTAACCCATTTCAGCAACATTGCAGCCCTGGGAGTATACAGTAAATATATAACTTGTAAGTGTATATTCTCTCTCTCCTGTTTCACTAGGTTGGGGATTTACAGTATGCTTCACCTGCCACAGTGTCCCGTTGCGGGATGGTCTTTGTAGATCCCAAGAACCTCAGATATAACCCCTATTGGCAGAAGTGGGTCAATAACAGACAGAACAAGGTACAAATAAAATAGACGTTTTGACCATTGGATGAATGTTTCCTTGAGACTTGAAATGAATCCAGCCCATAAACAACACGCTTCATTAAATGCTTAATTTCTGCTGAGTATTTGAGAACTGTGATCCGAAGATTAGAATTTCTATAGCAGGGGTGCTCAACCCCAATCCTCAAGCCTCCCCAACAGGTCAGGTTTTCAGAATATCCAAGCTTCAGCACAGGTGGCTCAATCAGTCCCTGCTTGAGCACAGGTGGCTCAATCGACCGAGCCTCTGATTGAGCCACCTGTGCTGAAGCTGGGATATCCTGAAAACCAGACCTGTTGGGGAGACTTGAGGACTGGCGTTGCGCCTGTTCTATAGGATGTAACCTGCTGGGCAGCATTTAAACTATACATGTTTTTTAAACATGGTTTTAAAATAAAAAAATGAATAAATAACCTTTTTTTATTATATTTTCTCTGTGTGTACGATGGTTTCTCTAATCTCTGTGCTTTTTCGTGGAATAAATACATTACATTTTTTTTTTATACTGCTCAAGATTTATCATTTGTAATAATGCAAGCGACATTAGAAGATTATTTTTTAGATGCCCCTATTTTTGTGTTGAATACCTCCTTTAAAAGGCATTGTGCACCACCAAAAAAGGGGTTCTCTGTCAATGTATAGAGCAAGTTAGAACTCAAAGTATTTGTGCGTAAAGAGTTATTTCAATTACACGTGTTGTTAATCAACATCTCTTTGTAATCCACGAATCTATTATATGTTTGATCTGCTAATTATGTACATTTTAAATGTATCTTGCAGCATTGCTTCAATGTATTTTACTTGCTTCTTTACACTTCTTTTTATTTATTTTTAGCAAGAGCAAACTGAATTAAGCCGCTTGTATGAGAAATATGTTCCCCAATGTCTAGAAATGATTGTGGAAGGAATAATGGACGGAAAACAAGGACGGAAGTTAAAAACTATTGTTCCTCAGACTGATCTAAATATGGTAGGACATTATCGCTAAAACCATCGTCAAAAATATCAATTTGTTATCTACTGTACTTGTTTAGCTTGTGTTCTGCGGAGCAGCGGTGGAAGTGGCTTGCATGGTTTCTTACAGTGTAACTGTTTGCCACTATTATCTGTTGAAGTGGCTTGCATGGTTTCTTACAGTGTAACTGTTTGCCACTATTATCTGTTGAAGTGGCTTGCATGGCTTGTTACAGTGTAACTGTTTGCCACTATTATCTGTTGAAGTGGACCTCAACACCCTGCTTCCCGGCATTAAAATTAGTTATATGCCAACACGTGGACATCTGAATGCATGAATCCAGGTGGCGCTTAACTCCAGTCCTCAAAGCCCACCTCCCCCCCAACAGGTCAGGTTTTAAAGATATCCCTGCTTCAGCACAAGTGGCTCAGTCTGCGATTGAGTCACCTGTGCTAAAGTCTTGAGGACTGGTGTTGAGAACCCCTGCACTAATCCTTTAAGGACTCGAATCTTTCAACTGTTCCCGTCGGCTTTCACAGGTGACGCAGTTTACCATGATGTTGGACTCACTACTTGACAAAGAAATTGATGATGTTGATATTTTGGAATGCTACTTCATCGAAGCCTTGTATTGTTCCTTGGGAGGAACATTGCTCGAAGCAGGAAGGGTCAGATTTGACGAGTATATTAAGCGCTTAGCCTCAATGTCGACTGCAAGCGATGAGCAGGTTCTGGCTGGACCCGGAGAACTTCCAGGTGGGTCACCCTGTAAATGAACTTGCCATGACAAGAAGGTAAATGTCATTATCCGGTCCCAGTGTATTGGAAGGAACTTAGACATGAAATAAGTCACTATGTGTATTTGCAGGTCAGCTGCCCACCATTTATGACTTTCATTTTGACGGAGAGACAAAGAAGTGGGTACCTTGGAGCAAACTGGTTCCTAAATACATTCATAACCCTGCGGAGAAATTTATTGATATACTAGGTAAGTTGGGGGATCTCTGATCTGTACAAACAAACAATGGAAGTTGGAATGAAGGCTTAACGGTTCTGTATGATATAAAGTATGACATAGGATTTCATACATAAAATAGCTTTATGACCTCGTAGTTCCTGTCTCTTTTTCCGTGACGAGTTTGACACAATGCCATCTATAAACCACCCATTTGTGCTCTACATATCAAAGGCAAGATTTAGGAGAAAAGGTGTTATTCTTTTGCAACTCACGCTTAAAGGCAGCGTCTATATATTAATTTTAGTTGCCCCATTTTTTAGTATGTCTCCGTATGTCTGCGACAAAGTAGTGGGAGTAATTATTTCAGAGTTACAATTGCATATTGGCTGTAAGACTTTCTATCTTAGTCTTCCTCACCCTCCTAAAATCAGTGTCTGAATAGATTAAAGACGGCTGATGATGTCTAGCTCTCTGAAGGATAGATCTGGAGTAGAAGGTCGAATTCCTTATATGTAAGAAGCTATTCAGAAAATATGTTGTGTAGACAAAAGATCTTACGTCCTTGTGAGGAAAGAATATGCTTACGTATGTAATATTGTGTGTATAAGAAACTAGTCTAGCACAAATTTGACAGAGTCACCAAAGTCATGAGTCACCAGAGAAGGAAACCTTCTAGGAGAACACAAGTCATCTTGATGTAAATACCATATGTCTGTAAGTTACTTTGAAGAATAAAACTTATGTATCTGACAAAACGTGAGTGCTGCGATGTACGAATTTCGGCAGAAGAAAAGAGATTTAACATTGGCGTAGCTTTATGTGTAGTGTTATTAGCGCATAATACTAGCATAGCATGCGCCAAATTCTACAACAGTGGAAATACTTAATAAATGTATCAAATCTCAGACACGAAAAATGCAAATTCTTTTTCAGAAAATGCGTCGGCCCAGACCACTTTCTTGAAACACAGACTCCATTGTTTACTTGCCATAGGAGAATCCAACACACACACTTTGCCTCTTTAATTCAAATTATATTAAGTGGTTCAACCCAACTAACGACTCTTTTTTTGGTATGTTTTACTAGTTCCCACTGTGGACACCACCCGTACTTCATGGCTGTTGGAGCAGATGGTGAAAATTAAACGTCCGGTAGTTCTAGTTGGTGAATCTGGCACTTCTAAGACCGCAACTACAATGAATCGCCTTAAAACCCTTAACAGTGACACCACGGTATGTAACTCTCATATTTGAATTTGTCTTTCAACTTGTGATGAATTACTCATGCATCTCACCAGAGGGCATGATGTGTGGAATAGCATTCTGCTGAAAGGTCGAGTCTACTGCAGAAAGCAGAGTGAGGACAAATACTTGGAAGAAATTCACCCGAGTCCATCATTCACAACCCACTTGGGTTCTCTTATTGGAAGACCTACTTCTTTTTACCCTTCAAATCTTGTACAAAGAGCATCTATACGATACATAAAGATGAATCAGTGAAAGTTTATAGTTAACCCATGCATTGGCCTTTGTACGGATATAACATACTGTGTATTGACCTTGGGGAAGAGTTCGTCATAACCAGTTGTGGGTCAACAGCAATGTCTTTTCATACACAATACAAAATGAAAAACCTGTCCCAGCTGGAAAGACTGTAAATGTCTTCTCACTAAACGTGAGCTGAATACATGTACAAATGACCATCATAAACAACTTGTGTGTTTGATCTCTTAATGTAGATGCTGCTGACCATAAACTTCTCCTCTCGTACTACGTCCATGGATATCCAAAGAAATCTGGAAGCAAATGTGGAGAAACGTACCAAGGATACCTACGGACCTCCCATGGGGAAGCGTCTGCTGGTTTTCATGGATGACATGAACATGCCAAAGGTTCGATCAGACCTCGTCGTAGATTCGTTGTAGGTTGTAATGCATTTTTAGGAGACCTGTAGGGTTCTTCATCCATTGTAGATTTATAAGCATTTTAGGGGACCTCTAGGGTCCTTCATTCGTTGTAGGTTGTAATGCATTGTGACCATGTATTATTTGTCTTAACTCTGTGCCCAGGACATACTTGAAAACGAGAGGTAACTCTCAATGTATTACTTCCTGGTAACACATGTTATAAATAAATAATTTCAGGGGACCTGTATGGTTCTTCATTCAGTCTAGGTTTTAATGAATTTTAGGGGACTTCTAGGGTTCTTCATTCGTTGTAGGTTGTAATACATTTTTTGGGGACCTGTAGGTTCTTCATTCGTTGTAGGTTGCAATGCATTTTTAGGGGACCTGTAGGGTTCTTCACAGATGAAATTATACTGTATAGAGGCTTTGAAATCTCTTGGGTTCATTATTAAATGCACTTCACTAAGCTACTCCTTCATCCTTTGTTTAATAGCTGTGCTCTTCTGAAGTTAAACCCCCAAACCATATGTTTAAGGGCACCTCCACCGGTGCTCATACCTAAATATCTTCCCTTTCTTCTGCTGGATAACTCTCTCGTCTCATGACAGTATTTGTCCCGTCTCATGTGCAGGTGGATGAATATGGCACCCAGCAACCCATTGCCCTCCTGAAACTGCTCCTGGAAAAAGGTGGCATGTATGATCGCGGCAAGGAGCTGAACTGCAAGACCCTTCGCGACCTCGGCTTCGTGGCTGCAATGGGGAAAGCCGGTGGAGGGCGCAATGAAGTGGACACCCGTTTTATTTCCCTCTTCACTGTATTTAATGTGCTGTTCCCTTCAGAGGAGTCCTTGCATCTAATTTATTCCTCTATCTTACAAGGCCATATAACGGTAATTTCAGTAACATGGAGCGTTTGGAGGGTGATGTTAAACTGTTTCATAATAAACCAGTTTATTTGTGCAGCACTATAAAAGCCAAAACACATCACAGTGGGAATTTAAAGAAGAATGAAGGAGAAATCTGAACATAATTTGAAAGTAAATGGGCATATGTGAAGAAACATATGTAACGAGGCGGCAGACAGGAGTAGGAGAGGAAGATTTACAGGGGAATAAAAAGCACAGATCTTTTCCCACAGGAGGCAGAACCATAGGGCAGGGGTGCTGAACTCCAGTCCTCAAGCCCCCCCCAACAGGTCAGGCTTTCAGGATATCCCAGCTTCAGCACAGGTGGCTCAATCAGGGGGGTGGGCTTGAGGATTGGAGTTGAGTACTGCAGCCATAGAGTGATAACGTAAGACACATGAATCTCTGCCCTGAAGAGCTTACTATCTAATTTCCCTACCGGAGACACAGAGAGATAAAACTTTCCCACGGTCACATGGATGTGGGGGTCGCCTTTGGCTCCTGGAGGGGTTTCCAGTGAAAGGCCAGTTTCTTAACCCTTATATGACGACTCCTCTTTGCAGCTGGAGGGATTTGAGAGGTTATTGTAGCTCATTTAAGCACAGGTGCATTGCAGACCCATACCTTACTGAAAAGGCGTAATCTGCTTCAGCTACAGTAGTTTTACGGTCTGTGACCAGTGGAAACCCAGAGATGGGAAAATGGATGCGTTTAAAAAAAAAAGACCACTGAATGATTAAATAGCTCTGTCTCTGTCATCTGCAGCTTTTTCACGAGGATATCCAGGCAATCTGTGACAAGCTGACTTTCTGTACCCTGGAGCTTTACAAACTGATTGTCCGGGACCTACCCCCTACTCCCTCAAAGTTCCATTACATATTTAACCTCCGGGACCTCTCCAGGGTCTACAATGGACTGGTTCTTACTACCCCAGAAAGGTACTATGTATTTCTGTTTGGTTCCCATACACCTTTGCATCTTTTTATGAGGAAGTAACTGAAAACTAACCAGTTCGCCTGAATAATAAACGGTTGTAATATCACATTGGTCCACGGAAAAAACGTATTGTTTGGCGGTTGTGATTCTAATAAACATTTGGCCATGTTTCATGGCAGGTTCCAAACCGTGGCACAGATGGTGAGAGTGTGGAGGAATGAGGGCCTGAGAGTTTTCCACGACAGACTCATTAATGAAGTGGATAAGAGAGTGGTAAGTTGGGTTTGAAAGGTAAAGAATTCCTTTGCTTCAACATTGTGGTAGCCTGGTGTTGCAAACATGATACAACTAATGAAGGACACTTCAACCAATGTACAGATCCCCATCATGCACAGCATGTATACCGTATATATCCATATGGATACAGGAGTGCCTCCAATTATGAACCACGCAGTGCCATCGAGATAGAGAAGTCACCGAGAAATCTGATGCATTTTATTTTTACCGTACGCATCAAGGTACAAGGCCACATACATCATTTGATTGAAGAACATTTTCAAGCTGACCTGGAGCACGCCATAAGAGACCCCATTCTTTTTGGCGACTACAGAACCGCGATGCATGAAGGCGAGCCGCGGGTATACGAAGACATCCAAGACTATGATGCTGCTAAAGCGCTCTTTCAGGTGAGGTGTTTAAAATACTCTCTAGGAGCCAGGATACAAGCCATAACTCCTTTGTATTCGCCGCGACCGATGCTTTTCACCTGCCATAACTCGTCGGGTTTCGTTGTATGAATAATGTTGGCGGTTCATTGTATGTTTAGGAAATTCTCGAGGAATACAACGAAATTAAGACCAAAATGAACCTGGTTCTTTTCGATGATGCACTTGAGCATTTAACCCGTATACATCGCGCTATAAGGATGGACCGAGGCCATGCACTGCTGGTTGGTGTAGGAGGTTCAGGGAAGCAGTCCCTTTGTAGGCTGGCTGCTTTTGCTGCTGGATATGAGGTTTGTTATAACACACCATTGGTCTCAGGCTTCCAACACTTTCCACAGCACCGCATAAAGCCTATTCTTTTTCCACGTGATAGGTTTTTGAAATCATTCTTAACCGAGGTTACGGGGAGAACAGTTTCCGTGACGACTTGAAGAATCTTTACATGAAACTTGGCCTGGAGAACAAAAAGATGATTTTCCTGTTTACCGATGCTCATGTGGCAGAAGAAGGCTTCCTGGAACTTATCAACAATATGTTAACCTCAGGTGATGGTTACTTACAATGCCCAGTTCACTTTCACTGTAGTGGCACTTGTGTATTTCCATTAAGACTCCCTTCCCAACAGCTACATGGTGTACCAGCCGTATTGGCTTTCTTAATAACTAGTGTCTTGGACTAAATGCATCCTGTGAATTTGCAGCCCATAGGGCAATCTGTAATTCAGGTGCAGCTTTTGAAGGGTTTCAGTGCCATATTGTATATACCGTATTAGCCCGATTATAAAGCGATGATTTAAAAAATAAAAATAAAGTTATGTTGAAAGGTACATACTCGCCTTATAATCGGTCCCGTCCGCTTTGCAAGCCAAATAGCAGTCAGCTGTATGAGGTTGGAGGGTGTAATGGAGGAAGCTCCACCTTTGGGGGCTCAAGGCAGCCATGTTGCTTGTGGCAGGCAGCTGGAACCGAGAGAGAGAGAGAGACAGAGAGAACTGTTTTTTTTTTCAGCTGCTTCTTAAATGAGTGGGTCGCCTTATAATTGGGCAAATGCGGGCACATGAGCTGCTTTCCAACACAAATCAGACTATATTGAATTAACCCCTTAGTGTAGCTCTTTGCATGTGTGTTTACTATAAAAAAAAATATATGCTAAAAATCACTTCCTATAAATTTACCACACATCTTTTCAGTAAAATGGTTTTATTGTATTGACTAATTACAAAAGTCTTGGTAACCGTGTTGTTGTATGTTGGTAACCGCGTTGGTGTATGTTGGTAACCGTGTTGGTGTATGTTGGTAACCGTGTTGGTGTATGTTGGTAACCACATTGGTGTATGTTGGTAACCGTGTTGGTGTATGTTGGTAACCGTGTTGTTGTATGTTGGTAACCGCGTTGGTGTATGTTGGTAACCGTGTTGGTGTATGTTGGTAACCACGTTGGTGTACGTTGGTAACCGTGTTGGTGTATGTTGGTAACCGTGTTGGTGTATGTTGGTAACCGTGTTGGTGTATGTTGGTAACCGCGTTGGTGTATGTTGGTAACCGTGTTGGTGTATGTTGGTACCCGTGTTGGGTGTTGTTCTGGTAACCACCTAGCCTTTTAAAAAAAATGCTATGTGTGTGTGTCCCACTTGGTGGTGTATGTTGGTAACCGTGTTGGTGTATGTTGGTAACCGTGTTGGTAACCGTGTTGGTGTATGTTGGTAACCGTGTTGTTGTATGTTGGTAACCGCGTTGGTGTATGTTGGTAACCGTATTGTTGTATGTTGGTAACCGTGTTGTTGTATGTTGGTAACCGCGTTGGTGTATGTTGGCAACCGCGTTGGTGTATGTTGGTAACCGTGTTGGTGTATGTTGGTAACCGTGCTGGTGTTCTATCCAACCATGTAGGTTTCTTGAAGACTCTGAACACAACGTTTGAAGAAATGGAGGCCATCAGCAGAGCGGGCTTAGGGATGCTGAAGTTTGTTGAAGCTGTAATGGGTTATTGTGATGTGGCGAAAGAGATCAAACCGAAGAGAGAGAAGGTACAACCAGCCAACGGAAATCACATCTTACAACACGTACCGTTACATCAACACTTGTGGTTCAATTAGCCTTCTATTTCCATCCTACAAATGGCTTTTAAATAAATCATGTCTGTGTATCTGCCCTTGTTTCTAAGACAAGCAATGTCACTCTCTGTTGAGCTGAGAGATGCTGGCTGATTTATTGTGTTGTAAGCCAACTTCAGAAGTTGTTGACGCAGCGAGACCGGAATCTTTTTACTAAAGGCTTCTTTTACTGCAAAACTGGAGTAAAAACGGTACAAAAAAAAGCAACATTCTAAATGTACCCTTTTTACAATACTTCTACATTTTGCTGTCTTTTTGAATAATATAGCTGATCATTAGGGCAGGGGTATTCAACTCCAGTCCTCAAGACCCCCAAACAGGTCATATTTTACGGATATCCCAGCTTCAGCACAGGTGGCTCAATCAGTGGCTCAGTCGCAGACTGAGCCACTGATGAGCCACCTGTGGCTGAAGCAGGGACTGATTTTGAGTCACCTTTGCTGAAGAACCTGAGCTGTTGGGTGGTCCTTGAGGACTGATGTTGAGAGCCCCTGATTTCGGGTGTAGAGAAATTGCATTGTAATTGTGCTTATGATGAGAAATCACCGCCCCTACAATGCAGGTAGCAAAACTGGAGCGGAACTACTACTTAAGCAAGCGCGACCTGGAGAAGATACAGACTGAGCTGGCGACTATTCAGAGAGAGCTGAAAGCACTGGGAGAAAAGTACGAGGCGGCAATAGCGGAGAAGCAAAAACTGCAGGAGGAGGCGGAAATCATGGAGCGCAGACTGATCGCTGCCGACAAACTCATCTCTGGTTTAGGATCTGAAAATATAAGGCAGGTTTGACGTGGCGTATCTGAGAAGAGGAGAGAAACAATGTACTAATATAAGTAAAAGTGTACTTAACCATCCTGTCATTATACAGATGTATCATATTATAAAGAAGCAGACACGTTAACCACTGGGTAGACGTATGCATACATGATTGTAGGAGACGAGTGCAGAGGTATAGCCAGGGAGACATATATTGGGGAAATTGAGGGGCTCTTTCCCTTAGTCCGGGTCTCGGTTGGTATCCGGGGGGTGCACCCTCTGGCGGGTTCCAGGGACCGCTGGTTCCCTGGGATCCCTCTCTGTCAGTGTACACCTTAGTGCTAGAGAGATCCCCTGCAGTTTATGCAGGAGTGTTTTCTACCTGACTGATGAGCCAGGTGGCGACTGGTTAATTGTCTGCAGCTGCAATTAACCAGCTCCCTGCTGGACTCATAGGTCAGATCCAGGCTTTCGATTTGGAGCCCTTTTTAGACAGGGGTTAAGGCTGTCACAATGATGAGCAACAAGGCTCTTTCTCTAATTTAAATCTAGGGTAGAGCTAAAAAATGCTGACCATGATAAAAGACCCCACGTCCAAAACATATTTGTGGTGCTGTCCGACTTCTACACAACTATGGCATGCGATAAAGTATAGCATCACTACAAGAATGAGCTCTTTGCCATCCAGTTGATGATACTTTAGCAGAAGCCAAGATGTTGAGGATCACGTTTATCTTTGTGCCCGGGGTTCCTTTGTGATCATATAATCTTTCCATCAAAAATGTTGCATTCTTCAGTTGCAGTTCCCTTCCTTTGTTAGCTTATATGCGCTTAGATCACGTGGTTTCCAAGTAGTCCTTGAATTTACGTCATCAATATATTATTTTCCTTAATAGACAAACACTAGGAAAGCTTCAGCTAACCCCGATATATGCGACTGACAAAACTCTGCCATGCATAGTAGATTTACAAAGCATTTACTTCCGGGGTCGCCAATTTAAGTTCTCAAGGGCCAGATTTTCAGGATATCCCAACTTCAGCACGGGTGGCTCAGTCAAAGACTGAGCCTCTGAGCCACCTGTGCTGAAGCAGGGACTGATTGAGCCACCTGTGCTGAAGCAAGAATATCCTGAAAACCTGACCTGTCGCTGGCTCTTGAGGACTGGAGTTGGCGACTCCTGACTTACTTCTGGTATGTCTCCATCAGATGGATGAAGGACTTGGAGGAATTGAAGGAGCGGAGAGTGAAGTTATTGGGGGATTGCCTCCTTTGCGCTGCGTTCCTCAGCTACGAAGGCGCGTTCAACTGGGAATTCCGTAATGAGATGGTGTACACAGACTGGCAGCGGGATATTCTAGATCGCGAAGTTCCTCTGAGCCAGCCCTTCCGGGTGGAGCTTCTCCTCACCGATGACGTTGAAGTTAGCAGGTAAGCGAGATGATATCGCATTTATTTTTGGCAGGGTTAACCGACCTATTAAAAAGTTTGAGTGGCTGATGTTTGTTGCGTGCTGGTACACATCGTTAAAGGAGGAGGAACGCAAGGTGTACAATAAGGAAGAGAGGGGATGTGATAGAAACGTTCAACTTCATCAAGAGTTTCCATAAGGTACGGCAGGAGGGGAGCGTTTGTCATAGAAAAAGGAGCGTTAGAATAAGAGGTTATACTTTGTAGCAGGAGGGCGGCAGGCTCGGGGGGGAGGGGAGGACGTCCTTCATTCAGAGGGTGATGGTTTCATGGAAGAGTCTCCCAGCAGGAGGGGGGGTAAAGGCGAATGCAGTAAGGGAGTTCAAAACTGCTTGGGATAGACACATGGATATCTTAAATGTGAGAGAAGCCTGAGGTTTTGCAGCAGATACGAGAATGGCCAGACACGGTGGGCAAGGGGATCTGCAGTTCATTTCTATGTTTTAAAAAGCTGCCATGTGAGGTCTGTATTACATACCAGAACAATGCATTACTGGCCCATTATTCTATAGAACAGGGGGGCTCAACTCCAGTCCTCAAGGCCCCCCCCTCCCAACAGGTCATATCTTCAGGATATCCCTGCTTCAGCACAGGTGGCTCAATCAGTCCCTGCTTCAGCACAGATGGCTCAATCAGATGTTCTTCAACTGAGGCTCTTATTGAGCCACCTGTGCTGAAGCTGGGATATCCTGAAAACCTGACCTGTTGGGGGAGAGAGGACTGGAGTTGCGCGCCCCTGCTATAGAAGAGATACCCCATCACTTGCCTTTATGCGCAGGTGTAAGCTTCTCTGCTTACAGTTGTATTAGTGGTGCAGGGTCTACTTACAAGAACCATTTGTAAGAGCTACAAGGCCAGTTCCCCTGACATTCGCGGGGTTAGCATGGACATTAGCCCCGGCTAATGGTATGTTATTCAGCGACGAGCTTGTCCGATATGTAAACGTGTGGGACTTGATTCCCGCATCACACTGCGAGTGTTGGCGTGTGCGTTTTTTGGGATCCTTTTAGAGCGATTGTAACTGATGGCGCACGTCACAGCTGTACCTAACCTCTGTGCGGTTCTTGTGCAGGTGGGTTTCAGAAGGGCTGCCCCCCGATGAACTCTCAATACAGAACGGCATATTGACCTCGCGAGCCAGCCGCTTCCCACTGTGCATAGACCCCCAGCAACAAGCGTTAAACTGGATCAAGAGGAAGGAGGAAAGGAACAACCTTAAGGTGTGTGCAGATCCTTTACGGCAGGGGGGGGGGGGGTAGCAACTCCGGTCCTCAAGGGCCATCATCAGGTCAGTTCTCCAAGGATATGCCTGCTTCAGCACAGGTGGGCTCAATCAGAGGCTTAATCGAAGATTAAGCCTCTGATTGAGCCACCTGTGCTGAAGCAGGGGCTGATTGAGCTACCTGTGCTGAAGCAAGGACTGATTGAGCAACCTGTCATAATGACTGATGTATATAATCATTTTTTTTAATATACATTACCGAACTTGTATGCAGAGCTTTACAATGCAAGCACACAGGTGATGCAAAATACAGGGAGTTACATGTACAATTTGCTATCAGAGCATTGTACATAAGGGGAGAGACGAGGAAAGGGGGAATCCCTGACCCAAGGAGCTTACAGTCTAATGGGATGATGGGAGACATACAGAAACCCTACAAATGGCTCTGAGACATCTCAGTGCATGACAGAAAATGTAGGTGGATATATTGGTATCTCCATGCTGTTGAAATGCCTTGAAATGCTTCAGTGTCTTGTTGTGCTGTTCTCTAAGCAGTCAAATTAACCGCTTTTAGTAATGTATTTACGGGTAAATCTATTTGAATGGGATGAAAGGGGCTGCCTAGGTACGTCTTCTTTATTTCTGAATATTTAATGCCTTCCTTTTCCAGATTTCTTCCTTCAACGACCCTGATTTCCTAAAGCAGCTAGAAATGGCCATCAAGTATGGCTTCCCATTCCTGTTTCAGGATGTGGATGAGTATATCGACCCCGTGATCGACAACGTTCTGGAAAAGAACATCAAGGGGCCTCGAGGCCAGCAATTTATTATTTTAGGAGATAAGGAGGTTGATTATGACCCAAATTTTAAACTGTATCTAAATACCAAACTGTCAAACCCCAAGTATTCACCTTCAGTGTTTGGGAAAGCCATGGTTATCAATTACACAGGTGAGAACATGGAGCACGTTTTCATTCTTTTCATCAGCTGTAAGAAACTGGTGTCTCAAGTTTGTTTCACAGTGATCGTTTTGTTTGGTAATGCACCAAAAGCTTGGCAGGTGTTTTGACACAGGGTCCAGGGAGATAAATAACAGAATATTATGTATACCAATGTTTTTCAACAGGGGTTCCCCGGGTATTCCCTAAAGGGTTCCCTGCAATTTTCAGGTCATTTGAAAATTGTACCAAATACAGAAGAATTTACAATGCATCTGATCTCAGACGCGCTATTAGAGAGGGTTGGGGTTCCTTACAATGCATCTGATCTCAGACGCGCTATTAGAGAGGGTTGGGGTTCCTTACAATGCATCTGATCTCAGACGCGCTATTAGAGAGGGTTGGGGTTCCTTACAATGCATCTGATCTCAGACGCGCTATTAGAGAGGGTTGGGGTTCCTTACAATGCATCTGATCTCAGACGCGCTATTAGAGAGGGTTGGGGTTCCTTACAATGCATCAATCTTGATTCTCAGGACGCGCTAATTAAGCGGTTGGGGTTACCTTACATGTATCTGATCTCAGACTAAGCTGTTAGAGAGGGTGGGGTTTCCTTACAATGTGCATCTGATTCTCGACGCGCTATTAAGAGAGGGATTGGGATCCTTAACTGCTGATATCTGTCTCGACGCGCTCTTACAGAGTGGTTGGGGTTCCTACAATCGCATCTGATCTCAGACGCGCTATTACAGAGGGTTGGGGTTCCAGGTTACACTCATCTGATCTGCAGACGCTATTAGAGAGGGTTGGGGTTCCTTACAATAGCATCTGATTCAGGCGCTATTAGTGAGGGTCGGGGTTCCTTACCAGGCATGGGATTCGTACAGACGCGCATTAGAGGGGTTGGGGATCCTTACAATGCAATCTGATCTCAGGACGCGTATTACCAGAGCAGGTTGGGGTTCTTACAATCACCCTGATCTCAGACGCGCTAGTACAGAGGGTGGGTTCCTTACAATGCAATCTATCTCAGGCGCGCTATTAGAGAGGGTCGGGTTCCTTACAATGCATGGGAGCATCAGGTGCGCTATTAGAGAGGGTTGGGTTTCCTTACATGCATTGATCTCAGGCGCGCTATTAGAGAGGGTTGGGGTTCCTTACAAATGCATCTGATCTCGGCGCGCTATTAGAGAGGTTGGGGTTCACTTACAATGCTTCTGATCTCAGACGCGCTATTACAGAGGGTTGGGGGTTCCTTACAATGCATCTGATTCCAGACACTATTAGGAGGGTTGGGGGTTCCTGACAATGCATCTGATCTCAGACACTATTAGAGGGAGTTGGGGTTCCTCACAATTTCACAAAAAGGGTTCCTTCACCAAAAAAAAAGCTTGCAAACACTGGAGGGATGTACTACCAATTATAAATGGTCATGTTAATAACCGTCCCCAAATTACCTCCGAGCCGAGAAAACATGTACTTGATATGTTGATGTTGAGATACATAGTAGAAAATAAAACTCCCTTAGTCATCAGTTTAACCAGCAGACATCATTTTCCCCCTTGATAGATTAACCCTGCATTCAAGTTGGTATTATTGTATTGGATCCATTCGTCTACGTGAAGTGTTGACTACAATAATGAATGGCCAACACACGTTGGTACCATGGATAAATCCACTTTTATCTTCTAGACATAAAGTTAATTACATCTGACAACACAGTCAGTTTCCTCATGTCCCTCCTCTTTATTTTATGCAGTATACTCTGAAGGTCTGGAAGCCAGCTTACCTCGTTTAATTGTTGGCTTTGAACGAAGCGGTTGGAAGAACAGCGAAACAATCTCATTCTGGAAACCAGCGATAAAACAAAAAAACTGCTGAAGGACTTGGAAGATTCGCTGCTCCGAGAGCTCGCCAACCTCCAGGGACACATGTTGGATAACGTGGAGCTGGTCATACTCTGGAAGAAACAAAGGCCAAGCCACTGAGGTAACACTTGCGTTGCGTCCTAAACGCTTGTTATAAGAAGGTATTCACACCGTTATCACATATGTTTGCAATAACGGATTTTGGAGACCGTGAACTGGAATGGCGTCTGATTCGGTGCTACCACCGGAGAGTCCATTGACTTTGATTAGGACTTTCCGCTTCGCGCATGTCGGTTGTAAAGTGAGTGTTATTAAAATAAGCCCCTAAGTTGAGAATGTTTAAAATGGCGGTGAAACAAAAGAGGTACAGTATTCTCTTTCAAAAAACAACGCGCAGGAAAGGGAATGGGACATATACAGACACAGAAAGGGACATGACATATACAGCTAAGAAAGTACATGACAAACAGCAGGAAAGGACAGGACATATACACCAGCTCTTGTTGCATCTCCTCCTAAGCACATTTATGGCTTTCCTTTTTAAGTGGTGCTAGGCTGTAATGCACCATTAACTTAAATGCCCTCAAATGGCTTTAGGCTTAGCACTGCTTAATAGTAATTAGTCCTTACTGTGTAGTCTTTACAGCTCTGTGCTGTGACATCTAAAACTTTGACATTTCATGCACAATACATACACCGAGGACAATCTACAGCTGTATAAATATAATAAAAGGACACAGTGATCTGTACCTAAGACTAAATACAAAAATATATCTGTACACTATATAATATATAACCTATAGACTATTAATAATACATATAGACTATATATATAATACACCTATCACTAGATAATATATATATACACCATACACTATAAAGATACCGATAAAAATATAATATATACCTATAGACTATAATATATATACTTACCTAAAGACTATATAATACATATACCTATAGAACTAACATTCTTTTCCGTGACTTTTCCGTGACTTAAGGTGTCAGAGAAACTGAAACTGGCAGAAGAGACGGCAGCTGACATAGACAGGCGGATGGCTACAGGCCAGCTGCCCGGCGCGGGCCATCGTTTCGTCTGTCCGAAATGGCTTGGTCAACCCATGTTCAGTATGTCATGTCAATCCTTCTTGACCGTCTTTGATTTTTCACTACGAAGTTAGTTGCCGATGGAATTTACCAAAGACTGAAAAACTCATGGCACTTTGACTTCACACTCAACCCCCCCGATCCATCTCAACCCCTACACATAACATGCAATACCCATTTCATACACCCACCCCCCCCCCATAACCCCCCACCCCTTGTCGAACACAAGAGCAGAAGTAACACGCCCAACCCCTCCACCCCCCCCCCAGCCCGAAGCCCCCCCTCCTCCATAGCACAGTCACAGAAGGCCCCCAGCACCGTCCCACCACTCTTCCTCCCCGCTTCATTAACTACTAACAAGCACCCCTCAATCTAATATGCCAGGATCCACCACTTTTATATTTCCACCCCCCCCCAAGAGCAGACACAATCAAAACCAGGCCCCACCCCCCTGCATCACTTCAACCCCCGTGTATAATTATGGGTACAGGTTAGTATACCAATGTTTTGTCACAAGCTTGTAAAAAAAAATAGAAACCCAGAATTTAATGGCAGTTAAGAACTATCTGGTCCGCCCATTATCTATCATCTGTAAACGTCAACTCTGTTTGATCCATGACTTTCTTTTCATATTTAGGAATTAGTACTTATGTTAATCTCACACACGTTTAAATTCCCTTACTGTATTAGGCCCCTACAACCACTGTTGGGAGGCCTTGCACGTATCCACCACCCTTTCGGTGAAAAAGAACTTCCCACACACTTCCCCTTAGCATGTCACCCCAGCGTCAGAGAATGGACCTTATGTTCTTGTACTTCTCTTTCTCTGAAATATTCTTCTCCACTTCAAACCATTATAGTGTATTTGAAAGTTTCATCATACCCCCTTGATCACCCCTCTGCTCCCCCTCCCTGCCTTCCTCCCTCTCTGCCTTCCCCCCTCTCCCTTCTCTCCTCCAAGCCGCACATATTCGTTCTGAGTCTTCCTGATGATTCTTGAGCGTCGACGTGCAATATACAGACACATGCTGGCAGGGATTCTTGATCGATTGAACTGTCTTTAGCCATCTTAATGATCGCGCAATACTGCAGTTATCGATTTAAGAGAAGAACTAAGAAGATGAAAAGCCGGTCATTTTTTTAAATGGACCCCACAACCATTAATATTAGGATATTAGTGAAACCATAAACCAGCCAGAGATCCACTGACTCGTTATCGGTTTAAGCGTTATAAATCTATAATCTCTCGTTACAAAGGACAATGACTTTGTTATTGTTTTCTATGTGTGTGGATCAATGCATCAGTTCCGTTTTCTTTTCAGGTTTATTTAAAGAGAACAATAAATTGCCTTTTTTCCTTCATATGACGATCAAGATAGAGCAGGCAGAGGGCAAAGTCCCACAAAAGAAAAGAACTGGAAGTTTTTCTTAAAAGGTAACAAACCCCTCCAAATAAATTAGTCAGTTTGTAAAAATGTCTGCATATCAAATAGGAAATAAAAGAGCCTGTCTGCAAATGGAACAAAACGTACTATTTCCTTCTAATACACTTGAGGCTTATATGAACGTAACCTGCATTTTTGTTATCATTTGATGATTAAAGCTGCAAGCCAAGTCATTTGATTTTTTTGACCCAGGATTGAGCAGTGGGTTACTGGAGCTGAACCCATTATTTGAGCTCCGGGGGCCCCCTGCTTCCGGAGATATCACCTACATGTGGTTGGTGATAGTAGGTGCTCTGGCTGACCCAGCTGGGCTTTAAAAGTGTTAAAGCTATCGCCTCACGTGGGGCCAATAGGAATCCGAACCTGATGACATCACGGCTTCCTATTGGCCGCATGACCGCGGGCTTAAACTTTAAACCCCAGCTAGCTCAGCCAGACGTGGCTAACGGCAAGGTATCTCCGGAAGCAGGGTGTCCCCAAAACTGAAATTAATGGGGTCAGCTCCAAAAAAAAACCCTGCTTCAATCCTGGGTCCAAAAAACCTTTTAGCTTCCTGAACAACTTCAATAAAATGCTTTTTTCCACGTCACGTGACCAGGCGTGTCCCCCGTTGTTATCTGCAGTTGCTAAATCCCATCCTTCCATTTTCTTTCTCTGCTGCTAGGAATCTCTCCCTGGAGAAAGCAAGAGGAAGAAACCATGCCCATGGCTCCTGGACCAAGGGTGGGAAGAACATTATGCGTCTTGTGTGAAACGTTCCCGTCATTGTTTTGGTCCTCCCTGAAGATGCGAGCGGCACGAGGCGGATTGGAAAGCTGTAAGGGGCACTTTCACTGGGAAACAAACTCGTACACACGCAGTTATGAGGGACTTCTAAGGAACTGGCTACTCACATGCTGCAAAGTCCATTTTTGCAAGCCCCTCTGGCACTGCAGGGGTTCGTGATCTGCTTAGGGGGATGTCAGTTTACAGCATTACAAAGTAACGCTGTCTGTCCCTTTGCAGCCTAACCTTACGCTGCCTAAGAGCCAACACAAAATTTGTCTCGTACAAGCTTTCCATGTGAATCCATTCCAACCTGTCCTAGAGAATTTAATCGTACGTGAGCAATCCGCCCTACTAACCTCCTGGTTTTTTTAAAGGGGATTTAAATAGCCATCCAATAGGAAGCCAAAACCAAAGATGTTACAGCTTCTATTGACCAAAATTTGGTAGCCATTTTGTTTCCCCTGACGGAGATTGAAACCTGGTAACAGACACAGTTACTCGCTGCTACATTTCTTTTGGGAGGGGGACATTACACTCGCATGCATTCAAGCCCTTGCGACGGCAAAAAAGCGTTAACATTTATCGTCCCAATGTGCGCCATCTCTTTCGTCTCTCATTTTAGTGGTATGACCTGGACACCTTGGAACATTCCCCTTCCCTCTCAGTTCTACAGGACGCTTTCCCCTTCAGAAACTGCTTCTCCTGCGCTGCTTTCCGAGTGGATCGCGTTTACCGCGCAGTGACGGAATACGTTACACTTACCATGGGAGAGGCAGTAAGTCGCCGTTAGATGATGGGAGACGCTCTCGCTGGTTAAACTCTGTGTATTTAGAGTAGACAACGTTAAGTAGCCCAATGCACAGCCAACATGACTAACTATTTGATGCATTTCTATGTGTTGTTTTTCTTTCAAGGTTTGGGTCATTTAATGAAATCTTTTGGCCAAAACATTTGAAGCCTGCAATCGCGTTCAAGAAAAGACGTTCCGTGACGTGGCTGGCAGCTTAACATGTTTTGGTCAAAAGATATTACTAAATGGACCCATAATTAGGAAAACGAAAAAACATCTAGAAATGGACGTGCATGGGCTTCTGTGGTTACTGTTGTATATTTTAGGCCACTTTCCCAGTGGGCCCATTAAATATATAATATAATACAGTGGGACTGGGGGTTTTGAGTTCGCTAAGGTTGGCGTTTTGTCTAATTGTGTGTATTTTAGGGCAGGGGTGCTAAACTCCAGTCCTCAAGACCCCCTCCCCCCAGCAGGTCACTGGTTGAGCCCCCTGGGGTGGGCACCCCTGCCTGAAAGGAATGAAACTGAACACTTTAGGAATGAGAGCTGCAAAGACTAGGGCACGTGACCTTGTAATGTGTATGACATGGCCCTCCTTTTGCAGGCCTCTCGGCTGCCAGGGTTAAATGGAGAGACTCGGCTGTCTATTCTCTGGCATTTCTTGGGTCACAGGTTAACATGGCTATCGTTGTTTTTAAACCTTTAGCATCTCAACGCACTATTATTTTAGGGGAAATTTGTGTTTTCAAAAGGTCCATATAGTTATCTCCTCATGTACCTGACTGAGTGGTCTTTGCTTTTGTAGGAAATATAATATATCATGATACTGTAAATTCTGTGTAGGTAACGATGAAGAAAGGTATGGGGTGTGCTGCAATCTTTGCTTTAATTGAAGATCCTATGATGTTGTTTTCCTTTTGGACTGGATGCTCCTTGGGGGTCGTACTGTTATTTTTACCTCGAACAATTATCTTGGCCAGCTGACCAGACATCCGAAGAAGAAGCACCCTGGGATGTGCTGAGTTACAAGCAGGAACATGATGCTTAGTTGCTGGATATAGTTACAGCTCTCCTGCGTTAAACCATTGCACTGCTGGAGGTGTATGCAGAATCATCCAGCATCAAAGGGTTACTAAAAGCCACCAGCAGCTCTCATGCGCAAGACTGATTTTCCATTGATAGCATCATTCAATTACAGTATGAAATTAAGTGTGCTCCATGGTTGTGCGACTCAAATGATAACAGTATAGACTTAATAATGTATGTAAACACGTTTTACAGTCTACTGTTCCTTCTCCAGGTTCGTGCAACCACCGGTCATAAGCTTTGAAGCTATATTGAACCAAAGTATTCCCCACTTCACCAATTGTCTTTATCCTGAGTCCCGCTCTGACCCACTAGTGACCTATGAATGGCTGATAGGGCAGGGTTCGGAGGCAACCGTCTGAAGTTCTCTGCGATGGCAAGGTCACGAAAAGGTAATTCCGGCGTTCTTTCCAGTTCAGAGCAGTAACGGCGGGCGGGGGCTTTCTGGTGAACACACTACTGATTTTGTTTTATGATGCAGTTTAACCCTTTCCCTGCCACAGGGGCCTAAAACATGTTGCATACAATACCATGCGTTCACCTCTCGCAAGCAAAGGGGGTTAATGGATGCAACTTAAACGTTCTTCATAGTTTGGTGCCCAAACATTTGGAAACCATACATCTGGAAAGCTCGTGTATATCCACATCGTATAAAGCTCAAACCTTGGGAGGGGGGGAGGTTAGGGGGACGGGACTGTTGAGAACAGATCTTATATAAATGGAGGCATGAGACGCTAGTGTCTTTTTGGCTGAGTAGGTGGCTCTTCAGCTCCTGGGATACGGCAGTGGTTCGGTGGCAAGTGGCTGAGTTACAGAACTGTCACCTCTTGTGAACTGGCTGAAAGATTTGCGAGAGGCCCATGAGAGAATAAACAAACCCTCACCCAGACTTCGTCTTTGGCTCACTACCGACCCACCAAGGACTTCCCAATTGGAAATACTCAAAATCCCTCAGGTACAGTAGATAGACACAGACTGGCTGGATAGCATTGTGTTACTAATATGATGTAGCTTATCCTGCTATGTCTGTCACAACAATTGCTCATTGTAAAAAAACAAATATACAAGATGGAACTGTGACTGTTGCATTTCCTGGTGCTATTTGAAGTGGCGGAAACATGATTTCTGACGGTTCTTAAAAGATGGTGGATTCATATTCTTCTTTCGGTATAATAAGCATACTTACTATTGCTATAATACTTGTTTGGGGGAGAATTGTCTTGAGGACTAGAGTTGAGCACCCCTGACCTAATCTATATAATGTTACTGTTCTTCATTTGCACTGTATGTAGGTCGTTACGAACCTCCGAATGGGCTTGAAGCTGAATATGAGGGCACTCTCTTCCAAGGTCACTCACGAAGCCCTTGACGTTGTCAGCCCGGCTTTTAAAATCCCTGGTGTACGTGCTCGCGTTTTTCCATGCAGTGGTGTCAGAGAGGAGGAAGTTTGGCAAAATCGCCTGGAAACGTGTCCTATGATTTCAATGAGTCTGATTTCAGGTGCGCTCGCTCCTCTGGAGCTATTTATTCCCGGGCGATGTTACTAATCCATCTCTTGTTAATAGGTCTACATATCATTTGGCTTCCCATTCCTGTTTCAGGATGTGGATGAGTATATCGACCCCGTGATCGACAACGTTTGGAAAAGACATCAAGGGGCCTCGAGGCCAGCAATTTATTATTTTAGGAGATAAGGAGGTTGATTATGACCCAAATTTTAAACTGTATCTAATACCAAACTGTCAAACCCCAAGTATTCACCTCAGTGTTTGGGAAAGCCATGGTTATCAATTACAACAGGTGAGAACATGGAGCACGTTTTCATTCTCTTTCATCAGCTGTAAGAAACTGGTGTCTCAAGTTGTTTCACAGTGATCGTTTTGTTTGGTAATGACACCAAAAGCTGGCAGGTGTTTTGACACAGGGTCCCAGGGAGATAAATAACAGAATATTATGTATACCAATGTTTTTCAACAGGGGTTCCCCGGGTATTCCCTAAAGGGTTCCCTGCAATTTACGGCATTTGAAAATTGTACCAATACAGAAGAATTTACAATGCATCTGATCTCAGACGCGCTATTAGAGAGGGTTGGGTTCTTACAATGCATCTGATTCTCAGACGCGCTATTAGAGAGGGTTTGGGGTTCCTTACAGCATCTGATCTCAGACGCGCTATTAGAGAGGGTTGGGGTTCCTTACAATTGCATCTGATCTCAGACGCGCTATTAGAGAGGGTTGGGGGTTTCCTTACAATGCATCTGTATCTCAGACGCGCTATTAGAGAGGTTGGGGATCCTTACAATGCATCTGATCTCAGCATGCTATTAGAGAGGGTTGGGGTTCCTTACAATGCATTCTGATCTCAGACGCGCTATTAGAGAGGGTTGGGGTTCCTTACATGTATCTGATCTCAGACTAGCTGTTAGAGAGGGTGGGGTTCCTTACAATGCATCTGATCTCAGACGCGCTATTAGAGAGGGTTGGGGATCCTTACAATGCATATGATCTCAGACGCGCTATTACAGAGGGTTGGGGGTTCCTTACAATGCATCTGATCTCAGAAGCGCTATTACAGAGGGTTGGGTTCCTTACATGCATCTGATCTCAGAGCGCTATTAGAGAGGGTTGGGGTTCCTTACAATGCATCTGATCTCAGGCGCGCTAATTAGTGAGGGTCGGGGTCCTACAATGCATGGATCTAACGCGCTATTAGAGAGGGTTGGGGATCCTTACAATGCATCTGATCTCAGACGCGCTTTACAGAGGGTTGGGGTTCCTTACAATGCACCTGATCTCAGACGCGCTTAGTACAGAGGGTTGGGTTCCTTACAAGGCATCTGATCTCAGGCGCGCTATTAGAGGGGTCGGGTTCCTTACAATGCATGGTGATCTCAGACGCGCTATTACAGAGGGTTGGGGTTCCTTACAATGCATCTGATCTCAGACGCGCTATTATAGAGGATTGGGATCCTTACAATGCTATATCTGATCTCAGACGCGCTTTAAGAGTTGGTTGGTGGGTTCCTACAATGCATCTGATCTCAGACGCGCTATTAAGAGGGTGTGGGTTCCTTACCATGCATCTGATCTCAGACGCCTATTAGAGAGGGTTGGGGTTCCTTACAATTGCATCTGATCTCAGACGCGCTATTGAGAGGTGGGGTTCCTTACAATGCATATTCTCACGCGCTTTAGAGAGGGTTGGGGATCCTTACAATGCATCTGATCTCAGACGCGTATTAGAGAGGTTGGGGTTCCTTACAATCACCTGATCTCAGACGCGCTATACAGAGGGTTGGGTTCCTTACAATGCATCTATCTCAGCGCGCTATTAGAGAGGGTGGGTTCCTTACAATGCATGACTCAGGCGCTATTAAGAGAGGGTTGGGTTTCCTTACAATGCATCTGATCTCAGACGCGCTATTAGAGAGGGTTGGGGTTCCTTACAATGCATCTGATCTCGGACGCGCCTATTAGAGGAGGTTTTGGGGTTCCCTTACAATGCTTCTGTCTCAGACGCGCTATTACAGAGGGTTGGGGTTCCTTACAATGCATCTGATCTCAGACACTATTAGAGAGGGTTGGGGTTCCTGACAATGCATCTGATCTCAGACACTATTAGAGGGAGTTGGGGTTCCTCACAATTTCACAAAGGGTTCCTTCACCAAAAAAAGCTTGCAAACCACTGATGTATACCATTATAATGGTCACTGTTTATAACCTCTCCCCAAATTACTCACGAGCAGAAAACAATGTACTTGATATGTTGATGTTGAGATACATTTAGAAAATAACTCCCTTAGCATCAGTTTACCAGCAGACATCATTTTCCCCCTTGATAGATAACCCTTGCATTCAAGTTGGTATTATTGTATTGGATCCATTCTGTCTACGTGGAAGTGATATGACTAAAATAATGAATGGCCAACACACAGTTGGTACCTGGATAAATCCACTTTTATCTTCTAGACATAAAGTTAATTACATCTGACAACACAGTCAGTTTCCTACATGTCTCCTCTTTATTTTATGCAGTTACTCTGAAGGGTCTGGAAGACCAGTTACTCAGTGTAATTGTTGGCTTTGAACGAAGAGAGTTGGAAGAACAGCGAGAAAATCTCATTCTGGAAACCAGCGATAACAAAAAACTGCTGAAGGACTTGGAAGATTCGCTGCTCCGAGAGCTCGCAACCTCCACGGGAAACATGTTGGATAACGTGGAGCTGGTTCATACTCTGGAAGAAACAAAGGCCAAAGCCACTGAGGTAACACTTGCGTTGCGTCCTAACGCTTGTTATAAGAAGGTATTTCACACCGTTATCAGCATGTTTGCAATACGGATTTTGGAGACCGTGAACTGGAATGGCGCTGATTCGGTGCTACCACACGGAGAGTCCCATTGACTTGATTAGGACTTTCCGCGCAGTCGGTGTAAGTGAGTGTTATTAAATAAGCCCCTAAGTGAGAATGTTTAAATGTCTGGTGAAACAAAAGAGGTACAGTATTCTCTTTCAAAAACACGCAGCAGGAAAGGGACATGGACATATACAGCAGGAAAGGGACATGGACATATACAGCAGGAAAGGTACATGGACATATACAGCAGGAAAGGGACATGGACATATACACCAGCTCTTGTTGCATCTCCTTCCTAAGCACATTTATGGCTTTCCTTTTTAAGTGGTGCTATGCTGTAATGCACCATTAACTTGAATGCCCTGCAAATGGCTTTACGGCTTAGCACTGCTTAGTAATTAGTCCCTTACTGTGTAGTTTTACAGCTCTGTGCTGTGACATCTACACTTTGACATTTCATGCACAATACATACACCGAGGACAATCTACAGCTGTATAAATATAATAAAAGGACACAGTGATCTGTACCTATAGACTATATAATATATATACCTGTACACTATATAATATATACCTATAGACTATATAATATATACATATAGACTATATAATATATATACACCTATACACTATATAATATATATATACACCTATACACTATATAATATATATACCGATAAACAATATAATATATACCTATAGACTATATAATATATACTGTACCTAAAGACTATATAATACATATACCTATAGACTAACATTCTTTTCCGTGACTTTTCCGTGACTTAAGGTGTCAGAGAAACTGAAACTGGCAGAGAAGACGGCAGCTGACATAGACAAGTTGCGGGATGGCTACAGGCCAGCTGCCCGGCGCGGTGCCATCCTGTTCTTCGTCCTGTCCGAGATGGCTCTGGTCAACTCCATGTATCAGTATTCATTGTCATCCTTCTTGACCGTCTTTGATTTTTCACTACGAAAGTCTTTGCCGGATGGAATTTTAGCCAAGAGACTGAAAAACATCATGGGCACTTTGACTTTCAACGTGTATAATTATGGATGTACAGGTTAGTATAACAATGTTTTGTCACAAGCTGTAAAAAATATAGAAACACAGAATTTAATGGCAGTTAAGAACTATCTGGTCCGCCCATTATCCTATCATCTGTAAAACGTCAGACTCTGTTTGATCCATGACTTTCTTTTCATATTTAGGAATTAGTCTTATGTTAATCTCACACACGTTTAAATTCCCTTACTGTATTAGCCCCTACCACCACTGTTGGGAGGCCATTGCACGTATCCACCACCCTTTCGGTGAAAAAGAACTTCCACACACTTCCCCTTAGCATGTCACCCACCAGCGTCAGAGAATGACCTTATGTTCTTGTACTTCTCTTTCTCTGAAATATTCTTCTCCACTTCAAACCATTTATGTATTTGAAAGTTTCAATCATACCCCCTCTGCCTCCCCCCTCCCCTGCCTTCCCTCCCTCTCTGCCTTCCCCCCCTCTCCCTTCTCTCCTCCAAGCCGCACATATTACGGTTCTGTAGTCTTTCCTGATGAGTCTTGAGCTGTCGATCGTGCAATATACAGACACATGACTGGCAGGGATATCTTGAATCTGTTCAGGATTTGAAACATAAGAAGCAAAATGTTATAGCCTATCATTTTTTTAAATGGACCCCACAACATAATATTAGGATATTAGTGAAACCCATAAACCATGCCAGAGAATCCACTGACTCTGTTATCGGTTTAAGCTTATAAATCTATAATCTCTCGTTACAAAGGAATGACTTTGTATTGTTTTCTATATGTGTGTGGATCAATGCATCAGTTCCGTTTTTCTTTTCAGGTTTATTTGAGAAACATAAATTGCTTTTTTCCTTCAATATGACGATCAAGATAGAGCAGGCAGAGGGCAAAGTCCCACAAGAAGAACTGGAGTTTTTCTTAAAAGGTAACAAACCCCTCCAAATAATTAGTCAGTTTGTAAAAATAGTCTGCATATCAAATAGGAAATAAAAGAGCCCTGTCTGCAAAATGGAACAAAACGTACTATTTCCTTCTTAATACACTTGAGGCTTCATATGAACGTAACCTGCAGTTTTGTTATCATTTGATGATTAAAGCTGCAAGCCAAGCTCATTTGTATTTTTTTGACCCAGGATTGAAGCAGTGGGTTACTGGAGCTGAACCCCATTATTTGAGCTCCGGGGGCCCCCTGCTTCCGGAGATACTCACCTCTGTGGTTGGTGATAGTAGGTGCTCTGGCTGACCCAGCTGGGCTTTAAAGGTTAAAGCTCTCGCCTCACGTGGGCCAATAGGAATCCGAACCTGATGACATCACGGCTTCCTATTGGCCCGCATGACGCTGGGGCTTAAAACTTTAAACCCCAGCTAGCTCAGCCAGAGTGGCTACCGGCAGAGGTATCTCCGGAAGCAGGGTGTCCCCAAAACTGAAATTAATGGGGTTCAGCTCCAAAAAAAAACCTGCTTCAATCCTGGGTCCAAAAAGCCTTTTAAGCTTCCTGAACAACTTCAATAAATGCTTCTTTTCCACGTCACGTGACCAGGCGTGTCCCCCGTGTTATCTCTGCAGTTCTAAATCCCATCCTTCCATTTTCTTTCTCTGCTGCTAGGAAATCTCTCCCTGGAGAAAAGCAAGAGGAAGAAGCCATGCCCATGGCTCCTGGACCAAGGGTGGGAAGACATTATGCGTCTGTGTGAACTGTTCCCGTCATTGTTTGGGTCTCTCCCTGAAGATGTCGAGCGGCACGAGGCGGATTGGAAAGCTGTAAGGGGCACTTTCACTGGGAAACAAACTCGTACACTGCAGTTATGAGGGACTTCTAAGGAACTGGCTACTCACATGCTGCAAAGTCATTTGTTGCAGGCCCCTCTGGCACTGCAGGGGTTACGTGATCTGCTTAGGGGGATGTCAGTTTACAGCATTACAAAGACGCTGCTGTCCCTTTGCAGCCTAACCTTACGCTGCCTTAAGAGCCACAATGTCTCATACAGCTTCCAGTGGAAGTCCAAGAGTCCAACCTTGTCCTGAGAATTGTAACTACGTTACGTGAGCAATCCGCCCTAACTAACCTCCTGGTTTTTAAAGGGGATTTAAATAGCCATCCAATAGGAAGCCACAACCAAAGATGTTACAGCTTCCTATTGACCAAAGATTTGGTAGCCATTTTGTTTCCCCTGACGGAGATTGAAACCTGGTAACAGACACAGTTACTCGCTGCTACATTTCTTTTGGGAGGGGGACATTACACTCGCATGCATTTCAAGCCCTTGCGACGGCAAAGCGGTTAACATTTATCCGTCCGCAATGTGCGCCATTCTTTCGTCTCTCATTTTAGTGGTATGACCTGGACACCTTGGAACAATTCCCCTTCCCTCTCAGCTACAAGGACAAGCTTTCCACCTTCCAGAAACTGCTTCTCCTGCGCTGCTTCCGAGTGGATCGCGTTTACCGCGCAGTGACGGAATACGTTACACTTACCATGGGAGAGCAGTAAGTCGCCGTTAGAATGATGGGAGACGCTCTCGCTGGTTAAACTCTGTGTATTTTAGAGTAGACAAAGTTAAGTAGCCCCAATGCACAGCCAACATGACTAACTATTTGATGCATTTCTATGTTTTTTTTCTTCTCATAGGTTTGGGTCATTTAATGAAATCTTTTGGCCAAAACATTTGAAGCCTGCAATCGCGTCAAGAAAAGACCGTTCCGTGACGTGGCGGCAGCTTAACATGTTTTGGTCAAAAGATTTAACTAAATGACCCATAATTAGGAAAAGAAAAAACATCTAGAAATGGACGTGCATTGGGGCTTCTGTGGTTACTGTTGTATATTTTAGGCCACTTTCCCAGTGGGCGCCATTAAATATATAAATATAATACAGTGGGACTGGGGTTTTGAGTTCGCTAAGGTTGCGTTTGTCTAATTGTGTGTATTTTAGGGCAGGGGTGCTAAACTCCAGTCCTCAAGACCCCCCTCCCCCCAGCAGGTCACTGATTGAGCCCCCTGGGGTGGGCCACCCCTGGCCTGAAAGGAATGAAACTGAACACTTTATGGAATGAGAGCTGCAAGACTAGGGCACGTTGACCTTGTAATGTGTATGACATGGCCCTCCTTTTGCAGGCCTCTCAGGCTGCCAAGGGGTTAAATGGAGAGACTGCTGTCTATTCTCTGGCATTTTCTTGGGTCACAGGTAACATGGCTACGTGGTTTTAAACCTTTAGCATCTCAACGCACTATTATTTTAGGGAAATTCTGTGTTATTCAAAAGGTCATATAGTTATCTCCTACATGTACCCTGACTGAGTGTGCTTTGCTTTTGTAGGAAATATAATATATCCATGATACTGTAAATTCTGTGTAGGTAACGATGAAAGAAAGGTATGGGGTGTAGCTGCAATCTTTGCTTAATTGAAGATCCTATGATGTTGTTTTCCTTTTGGACTGGATGCTCCTTGGAGGGTCGTACTGTTATTTTTACTGGAACAATTATCTTGGAGCCAGCATGACCAGACATCCGGAAGAAAGCACCCCTGGGATGTGCTGAGTTACAAGCAGGAACATGATGCTTAGTGCTGGATATAGTTACAGCTCTCCTGCGTTAACCATTGCACTGCTGGGAGGTGTACTGCAGAATCATCCAGCATCCAAAGGGTTACTAAGAAGCAACCAGCAGCTCTCATGCTGCAAGACCTGATTTTCCATTGATGCATCATTCAATATACAGTATGAATTAGAAGTGTGCTCCATGGGTTGTGCGAGCTCAAATGATAGACAGGTATAGACTTATAAATGTATGTAAACACGTTTTACAGTCTCCTGTTCCTTCTCCAGGTTCGTGCAACCACCGGTCATAAGCTTTGAAGCTATATTTGAACAAAGTATTCCCACTTCACCAATTGTCTTTATCCTGAGTCCCGGCTCTGACCCAGCTAGTGACCTCATGAAGCTGGCTGATAGGGCAGGGTTCGGAGGCAACCGTCTGAAGTTCCTTGCGATGGGGCAAGGTCAGGAAAAGGTAAGTCGCGTTCTTTCCAGTTCAGAGCAGTACGGCGGCGCGGGGCGTTCTGTGAACCACACTGATTTTGTGTTATGATGCAGTTTAACCCTTTCCCTGCCACAGGGGCCTAAAACATGTTGCCATACAATACCATGCGGTCACCTCTCGCAGCAAAGGGGGTAATGGATCAACTTAAACGTTCTTCATAGTTGTGCCCAACATTTGGAAACCATACAATCTGGAAAGCTCGTGTATATCCACATCTATAAAAGCTCAAACCTTGGGGAGGGGGGGAGGTTAGGGGGACGGGACTGTGAGACAAGTATCTTATATAAATGGAGGCATGGACGCAAGTGTCTTTTTGGCTGAGTAGGTGGCTCTTCAGCTCCTGGATACGGCAGTGGTTCGTGGGCAGTGGCTGATGTTACAGAACTGTCACCTCTTGGTGAACTGGCTGAAAGATTTGGAGAAGGCCCATGAGAGAATAAACAAACCTCACCCAGACTTCCGTCTGTGGCTCACTACCGACCCCACCAAGGACTTCCCAATTGGAATACTTCAGAAATCCCTCAAGGTACCGTAGATAGACACAGACTGGCTGGATAGCATTGTGTTACTATATGATGTAGCTTTATCCCTGATATGTCTGTCACAACAATTGCTCATTGTAAAAAAACAAATATACAAGATGGGACTTGACTGTTGCATTTTCCTGGTGCTATTTGAAGTGGCGGAACATGCATTTTCTGCAGGTTACATTAAAGATGGTGGATTCATATTCTTCTTCGGTATAATAAGCATACTTACTATTGCTATAATTACTTGTTTGGGGGAGAAGTTGTCTTGAGGACTAGAGTTGAGCACCCCTGACCTAATCTATATAACTGTTAACTGTTCCTTCATTTGCACTGTATGTAGGTCGTTACAGAACCTCCGAATGGGCTGAAGCTGAATATGAGGGCAACCTACTTCAAGGTCACTCACGAAGCCCTTGACGCTTGTCAGCACCCGGCTTTTAAATCCCTGGTGTACGTGCTCGCGTTTTTCCATGCAGTGGTGCAAGAGAGGAGGAAGTTTGGCAAAATCGGCTGGAACGTGTCCTATGATTTCAATGAGTCTGATTTCCAGGTGCGCTCGCTCCTCTGGAGCTATTTATTCCCATGGGCGATGTTACTAATACATCTCTTGTTAATAGGTCTACAGTATCATTTTCTCCAATCACGAAATATGTAGGAAATGTAATTAGTCTTTCAGTGAAGTGTTCTAACGTTTGGAAAACATCCCCTTCATAACCATAGAGGTTCCGTTGGTACTATTGGACAGTGAATAGTTTGGCGAGAGTATCATCTATGTTCATAAAGCTCAATGAACACTTTCAATCGCTTTATGAAATGTAACGGTGAGGTTATGGCTAAGAAGCATTTATACATGCATTTTAATTGAACGGTATCATGTTCAGCTTGCAGAAAACAGTTCCAGTAACCGAGAATACATGTTTTGGTGACTGAATATTGTTCATAGACGTTGTATGTAAAATGTCATTTTGTCTTTCCTATAGTTGTCAACAGCATAACGGAACTCTGCATTCCGCTTTTAGCCCACAAAATAAAATGTTTATTCTGAAGATAAATACTTGCATACAAAAATGGCGGTGACGTCACATAAATTATAATATCTTCTAAGATGGGTACATAATTATTCTTTTCCTGGTGTTAACCCTCTTTCTGATCTTGGTGGTACATCTTCTCTCCCGATGTTAACCCGGTCTCTCTGCTCCTTAGTGTAATCGTTCTCTTCCAACCAGCTAAATCTATCAGTATTTATCCAAAGAATATCCCTTAGTCAGCTCTTCCTTCTTCCAATACTGTGACCGAATAAGGTATCCACACGTGTTCCTACAGCTTAAAACTGATGTCATATCTGAGAAGGAACTGCCCATCCTCCACACAATGGAATAGACTTATATTACAGAAATGATTAGCTCAGCGTATCATCCGGTATCAATAGCAACTGTATGTCGATTGTAACTCAAATGTCACCCGCAGGCCCCTCCCCAGATATCCCAAGACAGCTGTTCAATTAGAACTTGTAACCCTATCCTAATGTAACAATGAATCTACAAAGAAGATTCATTTACTATTAGAATAATTCACGTATGTATGCGACATAGTCTGTATTAAGGTAGAATTGTTGCAAATCGGAATAATTACTATGTATGACACCTTGTTTTGACACACAGGATTCAAACCTAAATACAATATAATAATGGCCTGGACTGGACATGTTACATTGTATATGCCCTTTAACACCGGTCACTTTGTTACTGTCCTGTCTTCAGTTAGGATGTACTGAGGGTTGTTTGTAACATTGTCTCTTACAGGTCTGCATGGAAATATTAAATACTTACCTGACCAAAGCTTTGCAGCAAAATGATACCAAAATACCCTGGGGCAGCCTGAAGTATCTGATTGGAGAGGTAAACTTGGGTGATAAACCTATACATCACCTACATATGTATCTTTGTCCGACTAGTATTTGTTGTATAGAAACATAGATATAAACGTGTTCTTGCTGGTGAGGTCTGATGTGCAATTTGAAACAATCCCTTTTACAACAGATTTAGGCTCATATTTATTAACGGTGCTATGCCATAGGATAACTTGGGACAGGAGTGCTCAACTCCAGTCCTCAAGACCCCCCAACAGGTCCGGTTTTAAGGATATCCCAGCTTAACACAGGTGGCTCCATCAGTGGCTCAGTCTTCTGAGCCACTGATGGAGCCGCCTGTGGCTGAAGCAGGGACTGATTGAGCCACCTGTGCTGAAGCAGAGAGATCCTGAAAACCTGACCTGTTAGGGGGGCTTGAGGACTGGGGTTGAGTACCTCTGCCTTGGGAGACACCTAATGGCCCACTGAAATGGAGATGCTGTAAGATGTCTTGTGGTGCTGGAAGGTGTCTTCTGGAATAGCTCAGTAAATAAGGGCCGTAACCTGATCAGGCATGTTACTGCAGACATTCGCAAAGCATCCTACAGTACCTTTTATGGTCCATGGGGTATTTAAAGTATAAATAGATTAAATATTATCGGATACATTAAAGTACTCTGTGTGTGATGTGCGGCGTCTCCGAAGCGAGGCAGCTCTCCAGGTGACTCCGATTTAACGTGGCAGTTAATTGGCTCCTGATTGTATACTGCTAAACACTGCAGGTGATGTACGGGGGACGTGCCATCGACAGCTTCGACCGCCGGATTCTCACCATCTACATGGATGAATATCTGGGAGACTTTATATTTGACACTTTCCAGTTGTTCCATTTCTATAAGAATGAGGAGGTTGATTACAGAATTCCAGAGGGAGATAAAAAAGACGATTTTGTTGGTAAGATCTCTTCATTTCTGCACTAGGATATCAAACCTGTATATTATAGCCGGGCACATTGGTCTGTGTTAAGTTCTGGCAGATGTAGAACAGCCTTCTATGCCTTTCTGAGCTGGAGCTTCCTGTAACTGTACTTGTTTGTTTGCGACATTTCTATGTTACAGAGGAGATAGAATCGCTTCCGCTTGCAAATACTCCCGAGGTGTTTGGCCTTCATTCTAATGCTGAGATTGGATACTATACACAGGCTGCTCGAGACATGTGGTCCCATCTTCTGGAACTGCAGCCTCAAACAGGTATCTGAAAGGTCACCATGTTCAGACTGACCCATGGGCAAGGCCCAGATGGGCCCGTTTAGCCCATCAAGTCTCCCAGAATGATCAGGGGAGAATGGGAGAATCACGCATGGCAGCCTGAGTATGGCTGCAGGGAGAGACAGACTACTTATATGTGTCTATTTAAATCAGTTTGTTCTGCGTCAATCTGTACGCATGTATTTAGAAGTGTATGTATCTATGAGTGCATGTACTGTATGTATGAGTGAATGGACATCTGAGCTTGTGTATATATGTGCATTAGTGCAAGCCCTATTATCACTTTGTGTCCATTATGGCCCTATAGAGAACCCTTAAGATGTGTGAGCCCTTGATATCCCAGTCTGACAATGGATTTCACTGTTTACTGGCAAACATTTAGCTTCACCTTTATGTGCATTGTGTGGTGGTAACAGTTGATCATGTTGCAAAATAAGTGAATACTTCTATACGTGAGATGCTCATCCAATATTTGTATCTAGTCCTCTAAATGTAACAAAGTTGAACTTGGACATATGTCTTTTTTCAACCCTATGTAACTATATACTTCCACACAGTTTGAATCAACAGAATATATTCTTAACACCAGTCAACAAGAGCAATGCAGTCTTCCTTAGGTCAAGCAGTACACACACAGACACCATTGCTCTCAAAGGCTTATCTAAAAACACATTCTTATAGTCCATATCGAAAGGGTATCATTTACTATTGAAGTTTTTGCTCATCCTACAGTATATGTGAAATAAAGACCAACGTAAAGAACATGAAATTCAGAACTCCGCTTTAAAATGTCTTTACAGGGGAATCTGGCAGCGGTATCAGTCGTGACGACTACATCGGGCAAGTGGCCAAAGACATAGAGAACAAGTTGCCCCAGATATTCGATCTGGATCAAATAAGAAAGCATTTTCGCTTAGAAATAACACCTACGACAGTAGTGCTACTGCAGGAGCTGGAACGGTTCAACAAACTCATCGTGCGCATGTCCAAATCACTGGCAGAATTGCAGAGGGTGAGTAGTTGTAAAAATAACAAGAAACCGTGCGGAGTTGGCAGAAGGTGGGCATTCAGCATGATCTCAAAACCGCTGCTCTAAAATGACCTCAGATTGAATGATGTTGGGATGAGAGATACTCCCTACTTACCTACTTGAATAAGTGGTGCAGCGATGTCATGACATTCCTATCTGGTATTGTACGCACAGGCTTTGGCTGGGGAAGTTGGGATGAGCAGCGAGCTGGATGAAGTGGCTCGGGCGTTATTCAACGGGCAGATCCCGAACATATGGAGGAGGCTGGCTCCTGACACTTTGAAGTCATTAGGAAACTGGATGATTCACTTCAGAAGACGGTTTAATCAATACACATCCTGGGTAAGTTGTGCGATCTCTATAATACAGAAGATAGTGAGCCGTGTGTGTTGCTTATTCTGTGATACATTCCATTGTTGTTTGACATATGGACTATTAAAACATATCTTCTAAGAGAACTGATGACGTGACACATGGGCGATGCGACATTACGCCAGTATATCCTGTGAACTGCTGCTTTCTTCTAGTGAGATCGCAAATGGACATTTCTGTTTGTTTCAAGTTACTGTTGATTTTGAGATGAGGGGACGTGGTGGAAACGCAAGGAATTACCCGGGGGCTTCTCCTTTATTAGGTTAATGAGGGGGAACCACATGTCATGTGGCTGTCAGGACTTCATATTCCAGAGTCCTACCTGACCGCTCTCGTGCAGGCCACCTGCAGGAAGAACGGGTGGCCACTTGACCGCTCCACTTTGTACACACACGTGACCAAGTTGCACACCGCAGACGAAGTTATCGAGAGACCCGGACAAGGTTAGTAGTTTATTGGATTTAGGGGGTTATTCGTTCAACTGCGGCATGCAGATCAGAACACAATCGCACGGAAACTCAGTGCCGTCACAATTTAATAAATAACCCTCTTAGAACTGTAATTTTTACTGTGTGGTAACATTTTGCATCCTGTAGTATAAAGAGAAGGTTACCTACCCAATATATTAAAGCTGCAGTTCAAGGAATATCCTACATTTTTTTTTTAAATAAATCAGTTCTGTACTATAAGAAAATACTTGTTGCATTTAAAAATAAAAAAACAAACTATTTTTAAAGACATTTTTAATGTATTATATGTAACAAGTATATTTTTTTCTATTGCAACCATTTACAAAGTCACATCCCCTTCCTCTTCTGAGATAGTCTCTGGCTCTTGAGCCCTGCCCTCTTTCTAGCAGTACACCAATTGTATCTAGTGACTGCCTGGTCACATGATCTTCCCCACAGAACTTTGCATCTTTGGTCCTCTTCTGCTGCACTGACAGAGATTTAGTGAACCCCCGAGCCGAATCTTCACCGATCGATCAGCAATGTTGCACATATTCAAAGGAATTTTATTTTTAATGGCAGCTTGAACTGCAGCTTTAATGACCTTAAACTCCATTAATTCCAATCGTGTACATCATTGTGAAATCTAACACTGGTTTCCTGTTCTGAAGATATGTAAAAGTATATATTTTTTCACTTCCTCTCTAATTTACACCATTGGGAAATTTCTGGCATTATAATTATTATGTGACCGCTACAACTTATTTTTCTTCCTGTGCGACTGATAAAATACTGTGTGTGTTTGTCTGGCCCTGTGTTTGCATTGGTTCCTCGTGTTATCATCATCATCATTTGTACCTGATTCAATAAATTACTCAATACGTTGTGCAACATAGAAGTAGAGAAACACAGAAAATGTGACTACCTGGTGTTACAATGTTGTATTTCTGATGTAATACTTGTTTTTTGTGCGTGTGTTCCCATCACAGGATGTTTTATTTCTGGTCTCTATCTGGAAGGAGCTGACTGGGATATAGAAAAGTCGTGTCTGATCAAAAGCAAACCCAAATTACTTGTGGTGGAGCTGCCTATTGTGAAGGTCATTCCAATTGAAGCTCATCGTCTTAAACTACAGGTGAGAAACTGTCATTAAAGCAAATGATGTTCCTCTGACTCCTTCATCTCTTCAATCTTCCTGGACCATATCTTTGGCATGATTTACGAGGTCAGCTCTGCACCTGTGGCAGCCTGCCAGTTGTAACATGATTATCACTATACAGTGGCAATCAAGCACAATATAAGCAGCAAAAAAAACCTTTGAACCCCCCTCTGTATGGCTTATTGTGAACCGAGTGCCCTCCTGGTATAGTTCTGCGGTGGTCTTATACTCGGACACCCAAAGGTTCTGGAGAAATATAATTTGTTAGGCTTGTCCTGAGATGGTTTACTGGCAGCTTCCTGCTGGGAGACAGGCAGGAAAACTGATCTCATAGTTACTGCTAGGCTGCAGACAGGAAACAGGCAGCGAGCCACTTTAATCTTTTAATATTTCCTGAAACAGGTGGACTCTAAGGGCTGCTGTTAGTAAAACAGCAGAGATTCTGCACTCGGGGATCCCGCAGTTCAAACAATTAAAACAAAATAATGCAATTCTGCATTCAGAAGGCAAATGGCCCCACTGACAGCAGAAGGGTTATGAATATAGAATTGTAATGGATACATGTTTACATGTACACACTCTTCCTTTTGTTACAGAACACCTTGAAGACTCCTGTGTACACCACTTCCATGAGGCGGAACGCGATGGGAGTCGGTTTGGTCTTCGAGGCAGACCTCTTCACGACAAAGCACATTTCTCACTGGGTGCTGCAGGGCGTCTGTCTCGCTCTGAACTCTGATTAGAACAAAGTCAGATTATTTTGTATGTTTCCTTAGAATATTTAAATACAGTGAAACTTACAATGTAACTTATTAATAAAGATATATATTTTGCTTGTTAAAATGTTCATAAGTTTATATATTCTGAAATATGCCAGTTGTATGTTTCTGTAAACATTTAAATAAAAGCTACTTGATAAACAAATATTTATCTTATTAATCAAAATCTCTTCTGACCGGGAGTAATGTAAGTATTACTGCCAGGAAACATATCAGCATTCATCAAGCACATGCCACACACGCAAACTAATTGTAGATGAAGCACATTTTACCCCCGTTAACGTGAAATAATGAATGTGTTTTCAGTAACAGTACTGTTAAATAAGGCGTTGGCATTAACACAACATACCGCTTCCATTAATGCGATAATATCTGATACATCTGTACAGGCATACCCCGCATTAACGTACGCAATGGGACCGGAGCATGTATGTAAAGCGAAAATGTACTTAAAGTGAAGCACTACCTTTTCCCACTTATCGATGCATGTACTGTACTGCAATCGTTATATACGTGCATAACTGATGTAAATAACGCATGTGTAACAGGCTCTATAGTCTCCCCGCCTGCGCACAGCTTTGGTACAGGTAGGGAGCCGGTATTGCTGTTCAGGACGTGATGACAGGCGCATGCGTGAGCTGCCGTTTGCCTATTGGGCGATATGTACTTACTCGCGAATGTACTTAAAGCGGGGTATGCCTGTACATGTCAACTGCTGGGGCTGCAATTTCTTTTACTTCACAACCTTTCCTTACGTTTCCTAGGAAGCTAAATAGTTCCTTGGACTTCAGTTCACTGGAATGTTCCAGATGGACCACTCGTTGGCCGTTGCTAAGTAAGATGACCTGTTGCTTGATCTGTGTGTGTATAATCATGATAAAGGAAGTGAATTCACTAGTCCCAGCTTTGCTCTAGCACAAACAAATGACTACCAGAATTATCATTTCATTTTCACTACAAACCTTTACAAATTTGATTATATATATATATATAAATATTTTTTTTTATTAAGTATGTTGTCTGGTTATAGTGTGGACAGGTGCTACTGGATGGGAAAGTCTGGCACTACCTCCACACATTTAGCCATTTGAACAGTGGTATTATTTAAATCAGGAGTGCGCAACTCCAGTACTCGCGGGCCACCCACAGGTCATGTTTTCAGGATATCCCTGCTTCAGCACAGGTGGCTGTCTTTGACAGCCACGAATTGAGCGACCTGTGCCGAAGCAGGTTTATCCCAAAAACCTGACCTGTTGGGGGTCTTGAGGACTGGAGTTGGCCACCCCTGATTTAAATTATCAGCAATACTGTTCTCTGAGAAGGTTCAAAGGGATGTTTAGTTGAAGTATTTTTCCTAAATGTTTCCCTTTTTACTGCCTGTAAATCCTCAGGTGGCTGCCGGGGTTACAACACATAATTTTGGGAAACCCTGCAGGAGGAAAGTGATTAGCACACAGTGTCAAATAATAAATAGATTTATAGCCCAATCCAAATAAAACACTGAGACACATACTATTAATCCCATCACTGACAGTGACGTCCCAGTGCTGTTGCAGCTTTCTCTTTGCTCGCCGGACTGTGGCTGAGCCAGCAGCCATATTGGTTTCACCCATTTAAAAATCTTTTGCGTATCTTGGGAATTTGAAAATTCTCTAAGTCTGAATCATATTTTGTATCTTAAAAAATAAAATAATAATGAAAAAAAAAGTACTTTAAAATCTAATTTGGGTGAATATGTGATAAAATCCAATTGTACGAAACATTCATTTAAGTATAAGTATTATGATACCAATAGGCTGTGTATAAAGGAAAATGAGTGTTAGCACAAAGGAAACCTCAGTGATAAATTGTATAAAAAGATATACACACCAACACTGTCTCAGTAAGAGTACAGTTGTCTTATTAAGTCCATCAAACATATACATATATATCTGCATTGTCTTCAGTGCTGCCAGAGAAAAAGGCTTTGTTTATAAGTTATACAGAGTGTGTAACAGAGAGACACAGAGTAACAGGAGCATTGTTCAGTGGTAACAGCTGCATATCATTTGCTGTCGGTTCACAGTCGATCAATATTACTGTCTAAGGAGTAGTATTATTGCAGAGAGTAACGCGGGCGGCCTGTGCTTTTGTCAACGTACAGTTATTAGTAGCAAGCAGTAAATACACCTATACTTGGCCACAACGCTTAGTAATTGAGTACTTTTGTAATTTGGGTTTCAGGCGAGCGGATATCAGGTTATCGCCAGAGAATCGGTTTACATTTGGCATGCTGGGGAATTTCAAATAATAGTATTTAAAAAAAAAAAATCTACCTTTGTTTTTATGTCCTATGTGATCAAACAGTGCATAAAAAGCAACATACTTTTTATAGTTTTAACATTGTGTTTAGGAATATGATTTTTAAATAGTTCTGTCAGTCCCCGAGTGTTTTCTAACAACCTTGCCTCCATTGACTTGATCCACTGCTAGTGTTTCAACCTCTGGCTGGGGCAACAGTTGACTCTGGGCTGGAGTTGCATGGGGAATGCGATGTGCTACTCCGATGTGAGCCTTCTGCTTCTTCTCTTTAGCTGGGCTGCTGGAGTCGGAGCGACTTGAATGAATGGGAGGGATCACTTGCGGACGCTCTTTCATGAGCTGCGTCTCTGCGGACTGCCTCGCTAACAGAAACGGAGTTGGGTCGGGCATGGCATCCACAGGTTCACGCAGCAGTACCTTCCTCCCGTCGGCCCCGAGTCGGTACACTTCGGCGAAGTCGGCGTTTAGGGGAGTGGAGAGACTTTTCTTCATTCTTCGCCTCGGAGTCTCGGGTAGCTTTTCTTTGGGGGGGAATGGCTTATAGCTGGAGAGCGCTGGGCTTCCAGACGGAGCGACGTCGGACGTCCCGCTCAGTAGTTTTTTCTTGGTAGCATGCAGCTGAGATGTCAGATATGCGATGGTGCTGGCTCTCTGCTCGAGTTCGCTGGACAGCATGTTGAGCTTATGGCTTTTAACCTTCAGTTCTTCCAAATACTTTTTCTCTCTCTCCTTAATTGTGTTTTCTAGCACCATTATCATTGCATTTTTCTGCTCCAACTCCTTTAGCAACTCATTGTTTTCGGTCTCTTTGTCCTTCACCTGACCTTCCAGCTCTTCACATTTTATCCTCAGTTCGTCGCTTCTCGAAATCCCGTTTCCTAGAGAAATGAAAACAGGAGAAAATGTGACATCTTTATCAACAGGCGGTGAGACTTCACCTGGCAGGCAACTCAGAATCTGGATCCGTGTTACAGAAGGTCTCGGTGCCACACAGGGAATCAAAACCATTCTAAACAGAAACCCCATATTATGCAACTAATCCATAGAGGACAGAGATTTCTTCCTTTAAACACTTCTACATTTTTACTGATCTCTATGGAAAGCAGCATAGAAACATCATATAATGCAGAGAACAGGACCACTCTGTTGTTCCTGTTTTAAACTTAAGGATCACAAATTGCATCCTTCAAAAGGTTGAAAGAATTTGGCACGATGTTAATGTATTACCTGGATACATATCCTGCTGCTGCTTGTCATTCAATAATTAGTTGACTGCTAACCTAACACACCTGGTTGGTGAGTGATTCCCTATTTAAAACAGTGGCTTTTAACGAATCCTGAGCTTGCGTTTCCTGATCTGTGTGACTGGTTGATTTCAAGTGCTGGTTGAATTAAGTGTGGAGTTAGAAACAGAAGGAGGTTAAACAAGGTATAGTATAGTGAAGTACAGTTCATGGTTAGTACTTATAACTCCATAGTTGCAATAATGAGCAGGATTGAGACTGCCACTCAATGCACATCTTGCTGCATGTGTATGAGAAGGAGCGGCTCAGTGAGTAACGACACTGGCCGGTACTGAGTTTGAAGCAGGGGACAATGAGTGTCCTTGTGACCTTGGGCAAGTCACTTTCTCCCTGTGCTACAGGCACCAAAAACAGATTATAAACTCATCTGGGCAGGGACTGCAAAATGTCTACGTAAAACTAGCAGCACTATACAAGAACAAAAAATGATTATGATTATGTGCACTTGGAGAAGCTGTTACAGGGAGCAGTGTGAGCGCACGCTCTCTTTAGAGTCAGAGATTGCTAATCCGAAGAGGAAATTTGCAATATTGAGGGACATTGACAATCTTGAAAGGAGTTTAGTGCTCACTGAGCATGCACTGGCTTGGACTAGTGGTGCAGATGGTGGCGCTGTGAACGAGGGACAGGTAGGTAGCTGGGTAACAGTTAGAAGGGGAAGCAGGTGGAAGAGGAAGATAGCAGGCCTGCTCTGAGCTGACCCATAGATTTGCCATATAGAGTAAAGATATTAGCGAACAATTAGTTCACTCAGGAAGAAGTTTGTAGGCGGCTTGATAAAATAAAAGTAAATAAGGCATAAATCCAAGGGTTCTTAAGGAGTTAAGTTCAGTAATAGCCAAACCATTACATTTAATATTCAAGGACTCCATTTCCACAGGCTCAGTACCACAAGATTGGCGTATAGCAGATGTGGTGCCTATATTTAAAGGGAGCTAGATCACAACCGGGGAGTTACAGACCTGTAAGCCTGACTTCAATAGTGGGGAAACTACTTTAATACGGGATAATATTCAGGAATACCTAATGGAAAACAAAATTATTAGTAACAGTCAGCATGGATTTATGAAGGATAGGTCCTGCCAAACTAAAATTATTTGTTTCTTTGAGGAGGTAAGTAGGTATTTAGACCAGGGTAATGCAGTTGATCTGGTCTACTTAGATTTTGCAAAGGCTTTTGATACGGTTTCACACAAGAGGTTGGTGTACAAAATAAAGCAAATGGAACTCAGTACAAATATATGCACCTTGATTGAAAACTGGTTGAAGGATAGACAACAGAGGGTTATCATAAATTGAACCTTTTCAAGGTTAGACTAAAGTTGTGAGTGGAGTACCTCAGGGATCGGTACTGGGACCCCTGCTTTTTAACTTGTTTATTAATGACATTGAGGTTGGCATAGAGAGCAAAGTCTCCATCTTTGCTGATCACACAAAATTGTGTAAGGTAGTAGAATCAGAGCAGGATGTACTTTCTCTCCAGAAGGACTTGGAGAGACTGGAAACTTGGGCAGGTAAATGGCAGATGAGGTTTAATACAGATAAATGTAAGGTTATGCATTTGGGAAAAAAGAATAAACAGGCGACTTACAAATTAAATGGGAATAAATTGGGGAATCTTTGATGAAGAAGGATTTAGGAGTGCTTGTAGGCAGCAGGCTTAGCAATAGTGCCCAAAGTCATGCAGTAGCTGCAAAGGCAAACAAGATCTTATTTTGCATTAAACGAGCAATGGATGGAAGGGAAGTAAATATAATTATGACCCTTTATAAAGCACTAGTAAGACCACACCTTGAATATAGAGTACAATTTTGGGCACCACTCCTTAGAAAAGACATTATGGAACTAGAGAGAGTGCAGAGAAGAGCCACCAAATTAATAAAGGGGATGGACAATCTAACTTATGAGGATAGGCTAGCTAAGTTAGATTTATTTACATTAGAAAAGAGGCGTCTAAGAGCGGATATGATAACTATATACAAATATATTCGGCGACACTACAAGAAGCTTTCAAAGGAACTATTCATCCCAAGGGCAGTACAAAAGACACAGGGCCATCCCTTAAGGTTGGAGGAAATAAGATTTCACCAGCAACAAAGGAAAGGGTTCTTTACAGTAAGGGCAGTTACAATGTGGAATTCATTACCCATGGAGACTGTGATGGCAGATACAATAGATTTGTTAAAAAAAAAATTATGGACATCTTTTTAGATGGGAAAGGTATACAGGGATATACCAAATAAGTAAACATGGGAAGGATGTTGATCCAGGGATTAATCTGATTGCAAATTCTTGGAGTCAGGAAGGAATTTATTTTTCCCCTTATAAGATATCATTGGATGATATGACTCTGGGGTTTTTGTTTGCTTCTTCTGTTCTCCAATGCAACTATAACACACATCACTGCGATATGCTCAAAGAACTAGATTGGTCATCACTAGAGTCTAAGCGCAAAGTTCACCTTTCCTGTCTTACCTTTAAATTCTTCATGGGCAAGCTACCCAGCTATCTGAACAAGCTCCTCACCCCAACCACACGCAGCACTTATCATCTGAGATCAGACTCCAAAAGACTGTTCATGGTCCCAAGGCTCAACAAAGTATCCGGACGTTCCTCCTTCTCCTACCGTGCACCCCAAAACTGGAACAACCTACCAGAGACTCTCACATCCACCACCAGTTTAAGTTCTTTCAAATCTAAGGCTGTCTCACATTTTAATCTGGTCTGTAACTGTTTCATACACCCATCTACTATATATTTCTGAAAGCATTGTATGTATGTATGTTTCACTGTGTTCCCTTTCCCTAGCGGCAATCTCATTGGTCCCTTGGCCCGCCCGCCCCCGCCCGCACACCTCTCATTGGCCTCACACACTCACACCACCCCCTTGGCCCGCCCCCCACACCTCTCATTGGCCTGAGGCAGAGTGACGGGCCAAAGGTCCAAAAAAACACACACACACCTCTCTCTCTGTCCTCTCCCCCCCCATCACACTCACCTCCCCCCCTCCCCGGTGCTCCACTCACCTCCCCGCCTCTGCTCCACTCACCTCCCTCTCCACTCACCTCCCTCCCGCTCCACTCCCTCCCGCTCCACTCACTTCCCTCCACACTCACCTCCCGCTCCACTCACTTCCCTCCCCACTCACCTCCCGCTCCACTCACCTCCCTCCCAGGCACGGGGACAGGCAGTGGGCAGGGCAGCCTGCCGCTGCCACGCGGCACCTAAGATGGCGGCGGACGGAAGGACCCCCTTCCTCCCTCGCGGACTAAGTAACATGGCGGCGGCCGGAAGGAGAGGTGACGTGTGTGTGTGTGTGTCACTGTGTGTGTGTGTCACTGTGTGTGTGTGACACTGTGTGTGACACTTTGTGTGTGTGTGTGGGACACAGTGTGTGTGCCCCCCCTCCTGTCCACTCTCCTCCCCCTCCTGTCCACTGTCACCCCCCCTCCTGTCCACTGTCACCCCCCTCCTGTCCACTCTCCTCCCCCTCCTGTCCACTCTCCTCCCCTCCTGTCCACTGTCCCCCCCTCCTGTCACACCTGTACAACCACATACTTGACACTGTCCCCCCCCATCCTGATCCATGTCCCCCCCCTTCCTGTCCACTGTCCCCCCCCTCCTGTCCACTGTCCCCCCCTCCTGTCCACTGTCCCCCCCTCCTGTCCACTGTCCCCCCCCTCCTGTCCACTGTCCCCCCCCTCCTGTCCACTCTCCCCCCCTCTGTCCCCCCCCTTCCCTGGTCCACTGTACCCCCCCCTCCTGTCCACTTCGTCCCCCCCCTCCTGTCCACTGTCCCCCCCCCTCCGTCCACTCTCCTCCCCCTCCTGTCCACTGTCCCCCGCCCCCCCCTCATGTCCACTGGCCCCCCCTCATGTCCACTGTCCCCGTCCCCTCCTGTCCACGTCCCTCCTCTCCTCCTGTCCACTGTCCCTCCCCCCACCTTTTCCTAGCGGCAAATTTAACTCACGGGCAACGCCGGGTCTCACAGCTAGTAATATATATTATCTTTAACTATGCACGCAATGTCTTGTACTGTATATAATGTATACCCTGTTCATTTATGTAACTGTATTTGTAACCATGTATTATTTGTTTTACTCTGTGCCCAGGACATACTTGAAAACGAGAGGTAACTCTCAATGTATTACTTCCTGGTAAAATAATTTATAAATAAATAAATAAATACTGTAAGTACAGCTATAGGATAAAGTATCTGTCGTCTAAATTTAGCATAGGTTGAACTTGATGGACGCATTTCTTTTTCCAACCTCATCTACTATGTAACTATGTAACTGTGTAACTATGTAATTGTGTAATAATAGTGGGTGAAGGAATACAAATTAATTTAGGTTAGGGGCGGCCAACTACAGTCCTCAAGGGCCACCAACAGGTCAGGTTTTAAGGATATACCTGCTTCCTTGTGCTGAAGCAAGGACTGATTGCGCCACCTGTGCTGAAACAGGGATATCCGGAAAAACTGACCTGTTGGGGGGGCATGAGGACTGGCGTTGGCCACTCCTGGTTTTCGTTATCTGCACATAAAGTGGGGGTGGTTGGCAGTTTGGGACATTATGGCCCATAGAAGTAGATACTTTTGGGGTACTGGTCCCCCCTCCCAAGTCCTTCACTGCCTAACTCAGTTTTTTTTGGTTATAGATTTTAACACGAATTATAACAATTATCCCAATGATCTTTTAATGATAAAGAAAAGGAACGAGGTTGGCCGGAATATATTTGATCACTACTGACTATAATATAACTTTTACAGAGTATTTATTCACAATGTGCCTGCTTAATCCATACACAAGAAGCATTTTGAATGTGAAATATAAGTATTTTCCCCGTACTATTTTTGCTGTATACCCTTCATAGCCCTGTTTTCCATGTGACAATGCGGTTATTCTTCGATATTAAACGTCACAAAGACATTTAACGAGCGCACATGTTCAGACACTAATGGGCCACAAAATCAATATGAGAGACATTTATTGCTCACGTGTCCAGTTTTCACATTTTTAGATACATTGATGTATGTCAACTAAAAAGCCAATCAATGGCCAGTGACAAGGTTACGTGCAACATTTATAACCGATACTAAAACCCACAGGGGACACAGAGGTAATCCAAAATCCAAGCGGCTGTTTTTTTTTTTACACAGGATTGAAGCAGGGGGTCTCCAGAGTGCAACTGTGTTAATTTCCGCTCCGGGGACCCCTGCTTCCAGAGATACAATCCTCCATAGGGGGCGCTGGTGGCCGCTCAGGTACACGCAATAGTCGCTTTTCACAGCTCCCGCGCCCTGCGGGCCAATCGGTGCAGCTTCCTGAGTGATATCATCTGGCGTGGTTCCTGCGTGACGTCATCCGGCGTGGTTCCTGCGTGACGTCATCTGGTGCGGCTTCCTGCGTAACGTCATCCGGTGCGGCTTCCTATTTGCCCGCGTGAAGCAGAAGCTTTAATCTTTGTTGAGATACTGGCGCCCCCTTACGGAGGGTCTGTATCTCAGGAAGCACGAGGTCCCCAGAGCTGAGATTAAGGGGCTTCAGCTCCGGAGACCCCCTGCTTCAATCCTAGGTAAAAAAATAAATAAAAACAGACCGCTTGGATTATTCCTTAACAATCACCGCACAATTTCAGCTACATAGTGAACATTATATGGACTTCCATGTGGCCTTATTGCCTTATTTATATACCCCTTTCTGCCAGGGGCATTTATTCATTCTGCTATTGAGCAATGTGTGTTACGAAAGAAAGACACTAATATTTACCTCCATAGCACAATTCTTAAATAATGATATATTTGGAGTGCACAGCCTAAATAACAGGAAATAACTAATGCAGAAACCATAGAAAGGGAGCAAGAAAAATGCTTTGTCATAATCAAGTATCATGCACATAGAACCTGCAACCCTGGCGGTCAAGGGGTAACACGCTGTGAAAGCGTGGATCAATTTGCAATTAACGGCAATATAGAAATGTATTGTAACTTCATATTGGTCAAAGGAGAGGGAGCTGCTCAGTGAATAAAGATGCTGACTCTGGAAACAATAACACTGAGTGTGAAGCAGGGGAACCTGGTTCCATTCCCGGTGTCGGCCCCTTGTGACCTTGGGCAAATCACTTTATCTCCCTGTGCCCCAAGCACCAAAACCATAGATTGTAAACTCATAAGTACATAAGTAAGTACTCAGTACTCAACAGGGACTGTGTCTGTAACATTACTATGGTCCTGGTTGTAGGCCTGGGATGCGTGTCCTCCCCAAGTTCCCACGCGCGCTCTAGTACTGAGTTTCGTGCTGAGTAGCGCGTTAGAAAAAAAAAATCAAATAAATAAAAGGATTCAAATCTTTAAAGGTGCAATCCCGCATAAATCGGCCAGTTGAATGGGGGAAGTGTTTGTCAATCAAGTGTTTTCTTTCCCCTTATCCCACCCCATCCATATCAGAGACCCAATAAAGATAAGGGGTGGGGGGACCCTGGCTGCACAAGCGCTCGCTGATAACACAGTGACATCACACACAGGGAGCAGCCAGCGGAAAACACACCCCTCCCAAGTCTCCCTTTCACAAATACATTAAATATACTTCTAGGTATCAGATTTGGGTAAAAAAAAAAAAAAAAAAGGTGTCAATCGCCCAGATAAGACCCCGTTATGTCGCTGGAATTAGTTCACTTCGGCCCTAAGAGGCGTTGCCCCTTTAATTGAACTAAAAAATCTGAGTCACATAAAACTCGTCAAAATTGATAGCTAAAAGGATCCAAGGAATTTAAGACAAGGTCCTTGATAGGACAAAAAGTACAAAGGGATCAGTGTGTCTGGATATTTGGAACGTCCGCTGGCACACTGCACAGAGGCGCACTGTACGGAGGCACACTGTACAGAGGCACACTGTACAGAGGCACTGTATGTACCTTTGTTCTCATCCACTAATACTGCTCCCTTGTCACCTTCGCGTATCAGGTTCAAACTCGCAGAATACATGTCTGGCCGAGCTCTCAGAATCATTTCTCCTGGCTCAATTAGTCCCTGCTTCAGCACAGGTGGCTCCATCAGTCCCTGCATCAGCACAGGTCAAAGACTGAGCCACATGTGCTGAAGCTGGGATATCCTGAAAACCTGACCTGTTGGGGGGGGTCTTAAGGACTGAGTTGAGTGCCCCTGATTTCGATGATAAAATTGCCCATCATGCGGCTGTATTTTTTATGCACTTATTGTACTGTATTCCTATTTCTCTGGTTTTGTCAAGAGCCGAGTATGTTGTTGGCGCTATACAAATATGCCTGCTAGCCCTGAATTGGTGATTTAAGGCTGATTGTTGCTTGAAGAACATTGCTTTGCAGCAATTAAACATGGTACCCAGACAAGCTGCAAATCGCCTATTTTCCTAGATATATCCTCTGCATTGTAATGTGCTGTAGAACATTCTGGCAAGGAAGGTGGAATGCCAAGTCCCATTCAGGTAAGGGGTTACTTTAATGGCCAGAAAGCCATTTCTTACCTGTTTTGTCAGAACTTTTAAGAGTCAGTTCATAGGTCAAATCTGGAGGGGGAAAAAGGAACACACATATGTTGATGACAAAATATATTTCTTGGTTATTTATTATTTACAGTACTGTATATTTACAGTTCAGGAATGAAACAACATACATCCAAAGCATTAAACCATTACCTTATACATTTTGAAAACATGTTACCAAATACAATTATTTTGCAGATTATATGTACACAAAAATAATACGTGTGTGGTTAATAACACAGCAATACAACGAGGGCCGTTAATAGGAAACCCATACGTAGTTGAGTAAAGACGATACATCGAATACTGAAGTGAGGACTTTGGTAAACCGATCTCTCAGAGGGAAAAAGCTGCATCTTGTGCATCAACGAGGGAAAGAAATTCCTCAGCTCAACTCATTTTTTTTGGTGCCATTTTTCACCATAGTTTTGTAGACGGATAAAGAGACCCCTTAGGACAGGAACGCTCAACTCCAGTCCTCAATCTCCACCCCCCCCCCCCCCTTTAGGCCAGGTTTTCAAAGACTGAGCCTCTGATTCAACTACCTGTGCTGAAGCAGGGATATCCTGAAAACCTGACCTGGTGGGGGTGGGGCGGCCTTGAGGACTGGAGTTGAGCACCCCTGCCTTAGGACTTTTAACTCATTTTCATTGCTCTGGTACATAAAACCCAACATGCTGTTAAGCTTCCGCCATAGAAAATGAGCCGGAACCCAACAGATTTTGCAGTCCCACTTACCGTAGGATGCAAGGAGCTGTGGGAGAAGCTGCATCATGAACCTATATTTATCTATGTGATCTAATGTTGCCTATTGCACTGGTCAGTGCAGTATTACCTGTGCAGTGCTGCTGTAGTCGGCGGATCTCGGCGTGCAAACCTTTCAGTGTGCTGGCGTGCTCCTGCTGCAGGAACAGCAGGTTCTTCTGGGCACTGTGCAGCTGGTTCTCCAGGTTGGAAGTGGCCATGCTGATACCCACTCAGTCTGTCGGAAGATAGCAAGGAATTCGATTGGCCATGGTAACACAGCGAGAAGTCACACTGTCGCACAAGCCAAGGAGAATGTATGTATTAGGAGTAGTTTTAGTAATTAAAACCAAAAGGAAAAAGTACTACAATTGTATCATCTTAAGGGAAAAAGAGATATAATGACAGGTATTTCAGGTTGGTTCACTGCAACCACAACATGTGACTGTTCAGCTGTGACATCACTACTAGTCACTGTGACACAGGCCAACAGATACAATGTATCTGACACTATACGATGTTGCATATTACAGTATATGTCAGCGTTGTCCCTTCTTTATATAGATACTAGATCAGTGATTTTCAACTGTGGTTCCGCGGGCACCCCTCAGAGAGAGAGAGAGGGGGAAGAGAGAGAGAGGGGGAGCGAGAGAGGGGGGAGCGCAAGATGGGAAGAGAGAAAGGGGAGCATAAGAGGAAGAGAGAGGGGGGAGCACAAGAGAGGAAGAGAGAGTGGGGGGTGCGCAAGAGGGGAAGAGAGAAAGGAGAGCATAGGAGGGGAAAAGAGAGCGGGGAGCGAGAGAGGGGAAGAGAGAGAAAGGGGAGCATAAGAGGGGAAGAGACAGAGGGTGGATTCCCCAGATTTCCACAATATAATTTTAGGTTTCCTTAACCAAAAAAAGGTTGAAAACCCCTTTACCACATGGCCACAGCCAGGTTTCACACGGGTTTCAGTACAAAATTACTACAGCTGAACCCCGTTATAACGCGGTGCTCGGGATCCACCCGATACGACCGCGTTATAACCGGGATCGCGGAAAAAAATTACAAATGGCAGCCGAGATCAGGGAACTCCCTGAGCAGGGTGCTGGGGATCCGACACCACGGGTCAGCCATCACGCGGGTGTGTGTGGGTGTGTCTCCGTGTGTAGGTAGCAATAAAACATTGAATTTTAGAGTGGAGAAAAATGGCCGCCGCGATCAGGGAACCCAGCGGCACCCCCACGCAGGGGAGCAGGGGGCCAAATTAAACCACAGGTAGAGAGGTGTGTGTGTGAGTGTGAGTGAGTGCCCCCGTCCACATGGCTCATTATAGTGTACATTGAATGAAAGGTTTCAATTCCTGCAACAAAACCCAGTTACTAAGCCAAATTTCATTTCAGAAATTGCTGGGGGGAACAAATGTGTTTGTTCAAAATGTTAACTCTGAAAAATGCATTTGAGGAGGCAGACAGAGGACTACCAAGCACATTAGATGCAGGAATGGTGTCTTTGAAGATATATACCTTCATTTAACTGTAGACAGCTGGTAGAGATCAACATTGCAACCCATCAGCTGTGTATGGGGGAAACTGTCAGACTCGAACTGCATACCAACACATTCTGCAGAAATTGTGTTTAGTGGGAAATTGCTGGGCTGTGGCTGGAGCCTTTGCTTTAAACTAACAGTGTGATTAAGCTTATACATTATGCTAGAAACACAGCACATGCTCTTCTAGGCAGTAAAGAGCAAACAGAAGATAGGACTGTGGGAGCTCTCGCATGCCAAACAGGTGGTGTGTGTGTGTGTGTGTGTGTGTGTGTCCGGACATGGCAAATCCTGGACGTTTGCCAAAAAAAACATATACATACATACATTATTTTTTTTAAACGGGAGCCATGCTAACACCGCGTTATAAGCGGATCCACGTTGTAGCGAATAACGCTATAACAGGGTTGAGCTGTACTAATACATTTTGTTTACCTCCCCCAGCACTTTTCTTTAATACCTTATGATGTCCCCAATTCTTTTCGCCTCCCTCCTTCTCCAGCGTTCTTACTTACTCCTCACGCGCCAACTGACTTCCTCTTTCTTTCTTTGTCTGCACACACACACACACACACCATAAATTAATCATACACACACACACACACCTCAAATGGAAATAGTCTTGTCAGTCCAATTGCGATAGTGCCGAATAAATGAGTACTTCAGTTTTAGTAATAAAATAGAAAAGGTATCAACTAACAATTGATATCATTGGACAAGCTTTCTTTCGAGAGTGTGCCTCTCTTCCTCAGGTCAGCAATACTGATTTACCCCATACATGCATCATATATATATATATAAATAAAGTGTGTGTGTGAGAGAGACTGTGTGAGTGTGTGAGTGTGTGAGTGTGTGAGCGCGAGTGTGAAAGATGGTGAAAGAGAGAGAGGGAGTGTGAGGGAGTGTGAGAGAGAGAGAGAGAGTGTGTGTAGAGAGTTTGAGAGAGAGTGTGAGAGAGTGTGTGAGAGAGAGTAAAAGTGAGTGAGAGTGAAAGTGCGTAATAAAATACTGAACTGTGACCATTAGAAAAGGCATGAAATCCCTAAATCCCTGGGAATTTGGGACCTAGAATAATATGCAGAACATTTCTTTCCCGCTTTCAGTTTTTGATGCCACAAAAGGTCTTTCAGAGCCTAGACTTAATGACGACATAATGGCGGTAACACAATGCACATCATAACTCAGAGATGACTGATTTCGGTACCTAATGCACATGGAGCGATTTTCCAAAAGCCTTTATAACGCGCCCATTCAGACCCCAAATCAGTTTCCAGTCATATACCACAAGCACCGTGCTGCTGCTAACACTGCACATACACACAAGATCAATTCAATTGGCCAAAGTAGTATTATATCATTTAATTCTATTGCAAACCTGTGATACTGTGACATATTGAATCAGTTGTGATAGTATTCTGACCAATGACACAGCTTACATCTGTATGGCATATCAATAATTTCTCTGGCTGTCCAGTGACCAAAGCCAGAGCAGAAAATCAATTTTGCTACCATGCCCTTCCCTTTAACAGCCGGAATATAGCAGGATTCATTGTTCCCGCTACTACACTGGGGGCAACAGTTATCCCGGGTGCTGCACCGGAGGCCCCCAAACTCTAGTCCCCCCATCATTCCGTTCTCCCCAGTGCAGAAGGAGAAGAGATATTACTGCCGTGGATTGTAGCTTCTGTTCACTCCCTCAGCTGCTGATATATACAGTACTGCCCGCTCCCCTCCTACACTGATACATACAGTACTGCCCGCTCCCCTCCTACACTGATACATACAGTACTGCCCGCTCCTCTCCTGTGCTGATAAATACAGTACTGCCCGCTCCCCTCCTACACTGATACATACAGTACTGCCCGCTCCTCTCCTACACTGATACATACAGTACTGCCCGCTCCCCTCCTCCCCTCCTACACTGATCACATACAGTACTCCCGCTCCTCTCTCCGTGCGATAAATACAGTACTGCCCGCTCCCCTCCTACACTGATACTACAGTACTGGCCCGCTCCTCTCCTGCGCTGAACATACAGTACTGCCGCTTCTCCTGTGCTGATAATACAGTACTGCCCGTCCTCTCCCTGTGCTGGATAATACAGTACTCTCCCGCTCCCTCCTGTGCTGATAAATACGTACTGCCCGCTCCTCTCCTGTGCTGATAATACATTACTGCCATACTGCCGCCCGCTCCTCTCCTGTGCTGATAATACAGTACTCTGCCCGCTCCCTCCTGTGCTGTATAATACAGTACTGCCGCTCCTCTCCTGTGCTGATACATACAGTACTCTGCCGCCTCTCCGGTCTGATAAATACAGTACTGCCCGTCCATCTCCTGTGCTGATAAATACAGTACTGCCCGCTCCTCTCCTGGCGATTATATACATTCCTGCCCGCTCCCCTCCTGTGCTGATAAATAGAGTACTGCCCGCACCTCTCCTGTGCTGATAAATACAGTAACCCCATTTATAAGCCGCTCCTCTCCTCTGCTGATAAATACAGTACTGCCCGCCCTCTCCTTTGCTGATAAATACAAGTTACGCTCGCTCC
>CM071584.1:4768375-4791343 GCA_036426205.1 Ascaphus truei
ACAAAAAAAAACGTACTGCACAGAACGAGCTCCTACCTGTGCTGATTAACAATACCAGACTGCCTGCAACTTCCTACGCGGTAATCAGTACTGCCCGCTCATCCCTGCGGTGATAAATACAGTATGCCCGATCTAGTCCTGCGCTGATAAAATACAGTACTCCCACTCCTCTCTGCGGTGCATATATGTACTGCCCACTCCCTCCTGCGCTGATAAATAATGTCTGCCCAATATCCTGGCTGATAAAATACAGTACTGCACCCGCTCCTCTCCATCGTGCTGATAAAAAAGTATGCCCGCTCCTCTCCTGTGCTGATAAATACAGTACTGCCCGCTCCTATCTGTGGGATCAATGACTGTACTGCCGCGCCTCTCCTGTGCTGATAAATACATACTGCCCGCTCCTTCCTTGCGCTGATAAAACGTTAATGCTCGCTCCTCTCCGCGCTGAAATAAATACAGTACTGCTCGCTCCTCTACTGTTGATGATAAACCTACAGAGTACTGCCCGCTCATATCTGCGCGATAAAATATGTACTGCCCGCTCCTTTCCTGCGCTGATAAATATAGTATGCCCGCTCCTATCCTGAGCTTGATACATACAGTATTGCAGCTCTCTCCTCGGCAGCTGATAAATACAGTACTGCCGCTTTCCTCTCCCGGTGCTGATAAAACCGTATGCCGTCTCTCCTGTGCTGAAAATACTGTACTGCCCGCTCCCTCCTGTGGCTGATAAATACAGTACTGCCCCGCTCCTCTCCTGCCTCTGATAAATACAGTACGGCCCGCGCCTCTGATGAGCTGATATATACAGGGGTACGGCCCGCTTCCTCTCCTGTGTGATATAAATACAGGACTGCCACGCTCCTATGCTGCGCTGAAAATATAGTACTGCCCGCTCCTCTCCGGCGCTGAACATACCATACTATGCCACGCTCCTCTCCTGTGCTGATAAATACTGTCTGCCCGCTCCTCTTCCTGTGATGATTAAATACAGTACTGCCCGCTCCTTCTGTGCTGATTACATTAGATAAATGTTCCGCTCCTCTCCGTGCTGAGACATACAGTTGCCGCTCCTCTACGTGCTGATAAATACAGTACTGCCCGCTTTCCTCTCACTGCGTGGATAAATACAGTACGGCCCGACCTCTCCTGCGCTATAAATTACAGTACTGCTCCGCTCCTCTCCTGCGCTGATAAATACAGTAATGCCCGCTCCTCTCCTGTCGCTGATTAAATACAGAGGGGAAGGAGGGGAGCTGGGAGCACAGCAATAAAATGAAGGCTGGCGGCAGTAGCAGGTGCAAAACTTTTTAATGTGGCAAACATAGCCATAATTAAAAAGGACCAATTCTCTGACGACGTTTCGTCTAAGGAGACTTTTTCAAATACAGTACTGCCCGCAATGCTTCCCCTTGCTCTGATAAAACACGTACTGCCCGCATCCTCTCCTGTGCTGATAATAACATTACTGCCCCGCTCGCTCTCCTGTGCTGATAATACAAGTACCTGCCACCGCTATCCTCTCCGTGTGCTGATAATACAGTTACTTAAATGCACGCGATATCCTCTCCTGCGCTATAAATATAGATCTACCCTGGCCCGTCGTACTCCTGCCCTGACAAATCACAGTACTAACAATGCGGCGCAGTCCTCCTCCTATCGCTTGATAAATTGTAGCTGCTGCCGCACCCTCCCCAACCCCGTCCTGATATAAGCATACGTACTGTTTGACCCACATCACTCTCTCTCCTGTGCTGATAAATACAAGTACATGCCCGCCATCCTCTCACCTGTCTGATGAATAATACTGGGTACTGCCCACTCCTCTCCTGTTTCTGATAAATACAGTATCCAAACTCCCATCATTCCTGTGCTGATAAACAAGTACGCCACCCTCCATCTCATTGATGATACATACTGCTTATATCCGCAAGTCTTCTCCTGCAGCTGATAAGACTTGTTACTGCACCGCTCCTCTCCTACTACTCTGATACATAACAGTCACTGGCCCCGCGTCACCTCTCGGTATGATACATACAGCACTGCCCGCTTCTCTCCTTCCTGTGCTGATATAGTACAGTACTGCCGCTCTTCTCCTTGCGCTGACTAAATACTGTACTGCTCCGCATCCTCTCCTACACTGATACAGATACAGTACTGCCGTATCCCCTGGACCGTATAGCAGTACTGCTCCGCATCAAAGCCCCTCCTGTGACTGTAAAATAAGTACTGTGCACCCGCTCCTATCCTGTGCTGTATAATACAGTCACTAGCCCCGCTCCCTTATGGTTGCTTGATAAAACAGTACTGCCCGCTCCCTTCCCTTGTGGCTTTTTGATAAAATTACAGTACTGCCCCACCACTCCTCTCCTGCTGAATATACAGTACTGCCGCCCTGGTTGATAAATACTTACTGCCCGCTCTCTCTGCGCTGATAAATTAAAGTAACTGCCCCGCTTCCCCTCACGTGCTTGATAAAAACAGTACTGCCCGACTCCCCTCCTGTGCTGGAGAAATACATTACTGCCCCGCTACACCTCTGTGCTGATAAATACAGTATGCACGTCCTCTTCGTGCTGATAAATACAGATATGCCCGCCCTCTCTGTGATGATAAATAACAGTCTGCCCGCATCCTCGTCCTTGTGCTAATATAAGTACTGCACGCTCTTCTCCTGCGATGATCAAATCACTGTTACTGCCCACTCTCTCCGTGCTGATAAATACAGTACTGCCTGCCACCTCGCATACGTGATTAATACAGTAACTGCCCGGCTCTTCCTGCGATGATAAAATACAGTACTGCCCGGCTCATCGCATGCGCTGATAAATACAGTAATGACCACTCCTCTCATGCGTGATTAAATACGTAATGCCCACTCCTCTCCTGAGCTGATAAAACAGTACTGGCCCCGTCCTCTCCCCTCTGTGCTGATAAATACAGTACTGCCCGCTTCCTCTCCTGTGCTGATAAAAATACAGTAAACTGCCAGCTCTCTCTGTGATGATAAATACTGTACTGCCCGCCCTCTTCCTGTGCTGATAAATACAGTACTGCCCGCTCCTCTCCTGCGCTGATAAATTACAGTTGCTCGCTCCGCTCCTGCGGCTGATAACTTACAGGTACTGCTCGCTCCTCTTCTGTGTGATAAAATACAGTACTGCCCGATCCTCTCCTGCGCTGAAAATATAGTACTGCCCGCTACCTCTCCTGCGATTGATAAATATAGTACTGCCGACTCCTCTCCTGCGTGAACATACAGTACTGCCCGCTCCTTCCTGTCGGATAAATAACAGTACTGCCCGCCTCCTCTCCTGTGCTGATAAATACTGGACTGCCCGCTCCCCCCTGTGCCTGAAAAACAGTACTGCCGCTCCTCGTCCTGCCTCTGATAAATACAGTACGGCCGCTCATCTGCTGCGCGGATATATACAGTAATGCCGCTCCTCTCCTGTGTGAAATACAGTACTGCCGCTCCTCTGCTGCGCTGATAAATATAGTAATGGCCACTACTCTACTGCGCTGATACCATACAGGACTGCCCCTCCTCTCCGTGCTGATAAAATACTGTACTGCCCGCTCCTCTCCGGTGCTGATCAGACGTACTGCCCGCATCCTCTCTGTGCTGATTAAATACAGTACTGACCGTCCTTCATGTTGCTAGATAACAGACTGTACGGCCGCTCATCTCCTGTGCTGATACCATACAGTACATGCCGGTCCTCTCTGGCTGATAAAGAACAGTACTGCCCGAAATCCTCTCATGCGCTGATAAATACCGAATGCCCGCTCCTCTCCGGCGCTGATAAATACAGTAATGCCCGCTTCTCTCCTGCGTGAATAAATACAGTACTGCCCGCTCCTCTCCTGCGCTGATAAATACAGGAGGGGAAGGAGGGGAGCTTGGAGCACAGCAAATAAAATGACAGGCTGGCGGCAGTAGCAGTGTGCAAAAACTTAATGTGGGCAAACATAGCCAGAATAAACAGGACAATCTCTGACGCGTTTCGTCTAGGACTTTTTCAAATACAGTATGCCCGTCCTCTCTGCTCTGATACTACAGTCTGCCCGCTCCTCTCCTGCTATGAGTAAATTACAGTACTCTGCACGTCCTCTATGGGCTGATAAATACATTACTGCACGCATCCTCTCCTGTGTGAAACTTACAGTAATTGCCCGTCCTCTCCTGTGCTGTAAATTACAGTTACTGCCCCGCTCCTCTCCTGTGCTGTAAATACAGTTACTGCTCGCTCCTCTACTGTGCTGAAAATAATGTACTGCCGATCCTCTCTGACGCTGATAAATACAGTAACGCGCTCCTCTCTGCGCTGAATAAAACAGTACTGCCGCTCCTCTCCTGTGCGATAATCCAGTTACTGCCCGCTCCTATCCTGTGCTGATAATTAAAGTACTGCCCGCTCATCTCCTGGCTGATAAATACAGATGCCCGCTTCCTATCCTGTGCTGATAATACAGTACGCCCGCATCCTCTCCTGTGTGATACATACAGTTAATGCCCGCTCCTCTCTGGCTGATACATACAGTACTGCCCGCTCTCTCCTGCGCTGTAAATACTGTATGCCCGCCCTCTCTGAATGCTGATAATATAGCTACTGCCCGCTCCCCTCCTGACGACTGATACATACGTTACTGCCCGCTCCGCTCCTACGCTGGATAAATACAGTACTCCGCTCCTTCTGTGCCTGAAAATACGTAAATACAGTACTGCCCGCTCTCCCTTCCTGAAAACAGGTCACGTACGCCCGCTCCTCGCCTGACACTGATAAATACAGTACTGCCCGCTCCTCTCTGTGCTGATAAATACAGTAATGCGCACTCATCCTCCTGCCTGATAACATACAGTACGCCGCTCCATCTCCTACGACTTAACATACAGTACGTGCCCGACCCCCCTCCTACGTCCTAGCTCCGCTCCCTCGTGCGATAAATACGTACTGCCCCGCTCCCTCTACGATGATAACACAGTACTGGCCCGCTCCCTCTCCTGCGCTGATACAATTACAGTACTGCCGCTCCAATCTCCTGTGCTGATACATACAGTACTGCCCGTCCTACTCCTGCGCTGGTATAATACATACTGCCCGCTCCCTCTGTGCTGATAAATACTAGTACTAGCCCGCTCCTCTCCTGTGCTGTATAACATTACAGCATACTGCCGCCGCTCCTCTCCTGCGCTGATAAATACAGTACTCTCCGCGCTCCTCTCCTGCGCTAGAAATACAGTACTGCCTGCTCTTCTATGTGATATACATACATCTGCCCCTCCTCTCCGCGCTGATACATACAGTACCTACCGTCCTCTCCTGCGCTGATAAATACAGTACTGCCCGCTCCTCTCCTTGGCGATATATACAGTCTGCCGCCCTGCTCCCCGAAAATCCTTCTGCCGCACCTGGCTGTAAATACGAGTACTCCCGCTGCCTCTCCTGTGCTGATAAATTACAGTACATGCCGCTCCTCTCCTCGCTGAAAATACAGATTACTGCCCGATCGCCTCTCCTGTTGCCGATTAATACAAGTACGCTCCGCTCCTCTCATGCGATGATAAATTACAGTACTGCCCGCTCCTATCTGCGATGAAAATACAGTACTGCCCGCTACTTCTACTGTGCCGATATATTACAGTACTGCCCGCTCCTCTCTGCGCTTGATATATACAGTTACTGCATGACGCCTCTCCTGCGCTGATAACATACAGGAGCCGCCCTCCCTGCTCTGATAAATACAGTATGCCCGCTCATCTCCTGCCGCTGATAAATACAGACTGCCCGCTCCTCTCCTGTTGGACGCTATATACAGTAATGCCCGTCCTCTCCTGCGCTGATAAATACAAGTACGCCCGCTACCTCCTGCGCTGATAAATTACAGTATGCCCACTCCTTCGGTGCCGAGATATACAGTACTGCCCCGATCCTCTCCTGCGCTGATAAATACAGTACTGCCGCTCATTCTCCTGTGCGATATATACAAAGTACTGGCCCGCTCATCTCCTGCGGTTATATACAGTACTGCCCCATCTCTCCGGGTGCCGATTATTTATACAGTTACTGCCGCAGTATTCCTTTAGGTCAAAACCGAAAGCGATCACGACTCACGAATACAGCACTCTCCTGAGAGCCATTCACCCACAATTACACAGAACAGACAGCCAGATTACGGGACAGGTTACAAATAATCGTTTCGTGAAGTAAATGATGCGGGTGGTTTTTGTTATGATAGGCCGCGATGCAAGGATAGATATCGGATGTTTAAAAGACATGTTAGGTAAATGGCAACATTCATACGCAGAACAGGGGGGCTCCAACTCCAGTCTCAAGCCGTCCCTCCACCCCCAACCATGGTCAGGTTTTCAGGATATACCTGCTCAGCACAGGTCGGCCAATCAGAGTCGCTAGACAGTCTTGAACAAGCTCTGATAATAGGGGGGGGGGGACTTGATGACTGGAAACCAGCCCCCCTGCTGCAGAATTCCATCTTAACGACCTTCAATGTAACACTATCTCTTAGCTCTACTTTTCAGCACTATCACCCTTTACCCAGCGAGGCCGGTGTATTGTCTGCTCACACTACGTTTCAGCACTTCACACTTCTACCGCGGAGCGCCGGGTGTATTTTCTCACTACTTTCAGCACTCCCCTTTACCAGCGGAGCGCCGGTGTATTTTCTGCCCTACTTTTCAGCACTTCACCCTTTACAGTCGGAGCGCCGGTGTGTATTTTCTGCTCACTACTTTTCAGAAATCACCCTTACCAGCAGATGAGCGCCGGGTGTATTTTCTGCTACTACTTTCAGTGCATTCACCCTTTACCAGCGGAGCGCCGGGGTATTTTCTGCTCACTACTTTTCAGCACTTCACCCTTTACCAGCGGAGCGCCGGGTGTATTTTCTGCTCACTACTTTTCAGCACTTCACCCTTTACCAGCGGACGCCGGGTGTATTTTCTGCTCACTACTTTTCAGCACTTCACCCTTTACCAGCGGAGCGCCGGGTGTATTTTCTGCTCACTACTTTTCAGCACTTCACCCTTTACCAGCGGAGCGCCGGTGTATTTTCTGCTCACTACTTTTTTCAGTCATTCACCTTTACCAGCGGAGCGCCGGGTGTATTTTTGCTCACTACTTTTCAGCACTTCACCCTTACAGCGGAGCGCCGGGTGTATTTTCTGCTCACTCTTTCAGCACTTCACCTTTACCAGCGGAGCGCCGGTGTATTTTCGCTCACTACTTTTCAGCACTTCACCCTTTACCAGGGAGCGCCGGGTGTGGTTATTTCTGCTCAACTACTTTTCAGCACTCACCTTACCAGACCGGAGCGCCGGGTTGTATTTATCGCGCACTACTTTCGCACTCACCCTTACCAGCGGAGGCGGGGGTATTTTCTGCTCACTACTTTTCAGCACTTCACCCTTTACCAGCGGAGCGCGGGTGTATTTTCTGCTCCACTACTTTCAGCACTTCACCCTACCTTTACCAGCGGCAGCGCCGGGTTATTTTCTGCTCAATACTTTTCACACTTCACCCTTTACCAGCGGAGCGCCGGGTGTATTTCTGCTACTACTTTCAGCACTTTAACACCCTTTACCAGCGGAGGCCGGGTGGATTTTCTGCCTCACTACTTTTCAGCACTTCACCCTTTACCAGCGGAGCGCCGGTGTATTTTCTGCTCACTACTTTTCAGCACTTCACCCTTTACCAGCGGAGCGCCGGGTGTATTTTCTGCTCACTACTTTTCAGCACTTCACCCCTACCAGTCGGAGCGCCGGGTGTATTTTGCGCTCACTCACTTTTCAGCACTCACCCTTTACAGCGGAGCGCCGGGTGTATTTTCTGCTCATACTTTTCAGCACTTCATACACTACAGCGGAGCGCCGGTGTATTTCCCTGCTCACTACTTTTCAGCACTTCACCCTTTACCAGCGGAGCGCCGGGTGTATTGTCTACTCATACTTTCAGCACTTCACCCTTTAACACGGGAGCAGCGCCGGGTGTATTTTCTGCTCACTACTTCAGCACTTCAACCTTTACCAGCGGAGCGGCACGGGTGTATTTTCTGCTCAACTTATCTTTTCATCACAGCACTCCCATCCCTTACCACAGGGAGCGCCGGGTGTATATGTCTGCTCACTACTTTTCAGCACTTCACCCTTTACCAGCGGAGCGCCGGGTATTTCTGCTCACTACTTTTCAGCAATTCACCCTTTACCAGCGGAGCGCGGTGTGTATTTCTGCTCACTACTTTCAGCACTTCACCCTTTACCAGCGGAGCGCCGGGTGTATTTTTTGCCCACTACTCCTTTCAGCGCACTTCAGCCTTTACCAGCGAGAGCGCCGGGTGTATTTTGCTCACTACTTTTAAGCACTCACCCTTCACCAGCGGAGCGCCGGGTGTATTTTTGCTCACTTAATTTTCAGACCTTCACCCTTTACCAGCGGAGCGCCGGGTGTATTTTCTGCCTCACTACTTTTCAGCCAACTTCACCCTTACCAGCGGAGCGCGGTGTATTTTCTGCTCACTACTTTTTCAGCACTTCACCCATGTACCGCAAGGAGCGCCGGGGTTGTATTTTCTGCTCACTACTTTCAGCACTTCACCCGTTACCAGCGGAGCGCCGGGTGTATTTTCTGCTCAACACTTTCAGCACTTCACCCTTTACCAGCGGAGCGCCGGGTGTATTTTCTGCTCACTACTTTTCAGCACTTCACCCTTTACCAGCGGAGCGCCGGGTGTATTTTCTGCTCACTACTTTTCAGGACTGTCTGATAAGATATGGTTTTCTTATTGGCTTTACCAAAAATGAAATTTCTGGCTCAAACCGCAGGTACATTTACCTTTGAGACTTCATTTTAAGTCATTTGCTGAAACTTCTACCAGTTTCGTTACAATTTCCTGTTCATTTGAAAGGGAAATAGCAGAAAACTAATCATGTGTTGACCTTAAATCTCAAACGTTTATAACTTTGATCCAAAAATTTGATGCATTTAGGGTTGTATTTCCATTCTTCTATACCAGGCGTACACAATCTTCACAAGCTCAAAACCCAGATATCTTCCCCCAGGAGAGAGGTCAAGTACCTTTGATGTATCAATAAGCAGGGGAAGTATATCCTTTTCTCACTATAATTATAGGGGCACTTCTGTTATTTATCCAGTTTTAACTTCACTGCAGCTCAGGGGTGCTGAACACCAGTCCCCAATAGGTCAGGTTTTTAGGATATCCCAGCTTCAGCACAGGTGGCTCAATCGAAGACTGAGTTTCTGAATGAGCCACCTGTACTGAAGATGGGATATTCTGAAAACCTGACCTGTTAGGGAGGGGGGGGGGGGGGGGTGAGCCTGAGGACTGGAGTTGAGCGCCCCTGCTAATAGGGGATCCTTTCCAGAATTTGGCAAGTTCAGGGGGTATGCAGCTTTTACCAATAATCTACACCTGCCATTAATATGTCTAGTATTTACTTATTTAAAGCTGGCGAATGAGTAATTGAGATAAAGATTTTAACCTACATTAACCCATTCATTAATCTGTGACCATGCCAAACATATCTCCAAGGCAGCAATCAAATCCTGTAATAACCCCTTTGCTGCCGGGAACAATACAGATAAGGAACTCAGACATACCTACCCGTGATAAATTGTGAACTACTGTAAACAGCTGCACAATAAACCTAACAATAACGCTTTAGCAGCAAGATGTGTGTTTGTCATACACAGAGGATTGGTGTTTGGTCTAAAAATCTGAGATTTATCTCCAGGCAAAACAATTACTGCCTCCTCCTTAGGACTACAACTATTCTGTGCTTTTAATGTCCCGCAAGGCTCTGTTCTGGGGCCCCTACTCTTCTCAGTGTTCATCAATGATCTTCCCACAGCTTGTAAGGGAGCCTCAATACACATGTATGCAGATGACACAATCTTATATACACACAGCCCTATTATCTCCGACCTTGAACACATACTTCAATCTGACTTTGAGACTTGAAAATTGGATTTCCCAAAACAAACTGTTTTTAAACACTGACAAGACTGTAACAATGGTATTTGGGACCAAGGCTAAATTTTTAAAGCTTCCAATGACTGAGCTCCAGATCATAACCAACGCTAAACCACCCTAACTCCTGTTACTAGTTTTAAATACTTGGGCATATGGTTTGACTCCCATTTAACATTCAGGATGCACATTTGTACCCTGACATCCAAAACCTATGCCAAACTAGGTGTACTTTACAGGAACAAATCCTCCCTAAGTCTGCTGGTCAGAAAGCGTATCGCACAGCAGATGCTAATGCCGATTATTGACTATGGGGACATAGTATATGGCTCGGCACCCCAAACCCACCTTAGCAAACTTGATACCTCTCCAATGCAACTATAACACACATCACTGCGAAACGCTCAAAGAACTAGATTGGTCATCACTAGAGTCTAGGCGCAAAGTTCACCTTTCCTGTCTTGCCTTCAAATACTTTCTGGGTAAGCTACCCGTCTATCTGAACAAGCTCCTCACCCCAACCACATGCAGCACTTATCATCTGAGATCTGACTCCAAAAGACTGTTCATGGTCCCAAGGTTCAGCAAAGTATCCGGCCGCTCCTCCTTCTCTTACCGTGCACCCCAAAACTGGAACAGTCTACCAGAGACTCTCACAGTCACCACCAGTCTAAGTTCTTTCAAAACTAAAGCTGTCTCACATTTTAATCTGGTCTGTAAATGTTACATACGCCGATAATATATTATCTCTTACTGTGCATGCAATGTCTTGTATATAATGTATAACTCTGCTCACTTATGTAACTATGTATTTGTAACCATGTATTATTTGTCATCTTAACTCTGTACCGAGGACATACGTGAAAACGAGAGGTAACTCTCAATGTAATACTTTCTGATAACACGTTTTATAAATAAATACTTTGCTTATATCTTGTGAGAAATTAAATGTGTTCCTTGGTTCAGTTCAATTTATAAATATCATCTCATTCTGTTTATCTGTTTGACTAATGAGGTAATCGGAGTTATTTAACAAATGAAGCACAAAACATACACAACTTTTTTTTTGCCATTAAACATGACCCACGTCCTTCCGCCCTAGGTGGGACTCCCCATTTAAACGCAGCTTTCCGTGCTGACCTCCTTTTGTTTTACTTACTTTAAGATATCTATTCTTGCCCTTTCAAACACGGTTTTTATTTTTTACATCTGATACTCGGTTCAGGAGATAGAAGCGGTTTAAATATTAAGTGTCCGGGAGGTTAAAATGGAGCTCTCCCCTGAGCCCAGCGCAGTGTCAAGGTTACCGTGGTAACCTCAAATGCTTATGCTTACGAAAATCAGAATTTTTAAAGAGTAGAACATTTTTTAAATTTTTTTTTAAAGAGCAGGACACGCTCAGGGGGTAAGATAGTAATTACATAGGCACCTGGGGGGATTGCTGATTTAAAGAGCTTACACTCTAACTTCCCCCTTACTTTTCAATTGAGTTACAGTAGCGCTGACACATGGTGGGATTCTCTCACAAATGGACCCGCTTCTGTTCAACCATAAAAAGCGTCGTAACATTGCACGTGCTCCCCAAATATCAGGGATGAAGTGATGGGACCAGGAAAAGCGATGTAGGGATCCAATATTAGGACAAGAAAAACCCACATTAAAGTAAAACCTTTTCTGTGCAAACACTAAGAAACAGATATTCCAACCTTTGCAGCTGGAGTCGCCAACAACTCAATTTCAGTGCTAAAAAGTCATACAACCCATCATATAACCTGCGCCGTACAGTACGAAGGTCTGTATGTGACTTCATATAAAGTAAGGCGTACAGTATGAAGGTGTGTATGTGACTTCATACAACGTAAGGCGTACAGTATGAAGGTCTGTATGTGACTTAATATAACGTAAGGCGTACAGTATGAAGGTCTGTATGTGACTTCATATAAAGTAAGGCGTACAGTATGAAGGTCTTGTAATGTACTTCATATAAGTAGGCGTACAGTAGGAAGGTCTGTATGTGACTTCATATATAAAGTAGGAGTACAGTATGAAATGTCTGTATGTGACTTCATATAAAGTAAGGCGTACAGTATGAAGGTCTGTATACGACTTCATATAAGTAAGGCGTACAGTATGAAGGTCTGTATGTGACTTCATATAACGTAAGGCGTACAGTATGAAGGTCTGTATGTGACTTCATATAACGTAAGGCGTACAGTATGAAGGTCTGTATGTGACTTGCATAATTTTTGATGCATCCCTAATGTTGAATGCCCATCTGATGCAATTTAACCATTTGAGTGCCCAATGAGGAAGCCATCACATCATGGGGTCTGGCTATGTCCTGGTCTTCCCGCTGGGAGACCGTGTTCTGCGCTCATGTGATTGCGAGTGCTGGAGGCGCTGCGGCCAGTCGGGTGCTCAAGAGGTTAAATGAAAGCAGAATGACGTCTTTATTTTTAATTTATAAACTAGTACTAGTAAATTCCAATTACTGTAATATTATTTAGAATAGCCACACTGTGAAAACAAATATACTTTGGTAACCTATATAATAAACATCCATACTGCGTCAAATATCTTTTTGGGCTCATAGCAAATTAATTCTGTGCCAACACTAATAACAGACTTTTTAGGATTTCCGCCATCAATTTGGCGGACGATTTCGACGCATTTTTAATTGATTTTTTTTTTAGCACAAAGAATACCATTTACATCGTTACACCCAACGCCATTTCTGTGCGCCACAACAAATGGGGGGAGCGGGGGATTCCTTTTGACGCTGCTGGAGAAATTGGAGGAGCACCCAAGCGCAACTAAAATGGGAGTTTCACATGCAAAACCCCACTGTTTGTGACTCCCAGTATACTAGTAATGTAGATCTATAACATGAGGATTTTCATTTGTAAATATGAAAGCTTTTATTTTTGGCCAGGCAAAAGCTGAGAGCCTGGTAAGGAAAGCAAAGCTTCTAATGCTGGGTAGAATGAAACATCATTATCTATGGGATCTGTATAGCAGGGGTGCGCAAACTTCCTGGGTTGCACCCCCCTGCCTGCTTGCCGCTGTGGCACGCTCCCCCCCCCACGGCATCAAATGACGGTTTGGGGTCACGCGACATCACGTCACCCACCGCATCATTTGACGCCGTGTCTCCATGGCAACGGGTGTCAAATGAAGCCGCGTTGTCATGGAGATGAGTAGACCACAGAAGCCAGGTAAGTGAGCCACGCAGCCCGCGCCCCCCAAAAAAGTATTGCGCTCCCCCCTGGGGGCGCGTCCCCCCCTTTTTGCGCACTGCTGCTCTATAGGATAGAGCAGATGTGGCCAACTCCAGTCCTCAAGGGCCATCAACAGGTCTTCAGGATACCCTGCTTCACACAGGTTGGTCAAATCAGTGCTCATCTTTGACCGAGCTCTATTGGAGCCACCTGTGCTGAAGCAGGGATATCCTGACCTGTTGGTGGCCCTTGAGGCCTGGAGTTGGCCAACCCTGGAATAGAGGGAGCAGACTGCTAACATTGGTTACATGTAGACAACAGAAGATACAGCATGGTTGAAGTAATTGAATAAGCCCAGGAGAGTAGAAGAGAGTAGGTCACAAGGGCACATGGCTAAATCATTGTTCTCTTTGTTTGCTCCATTAAATAATTGTACTGCCTAAAAGCAACGAATGACCCACTTTATTAAAATTGGCATTAAGCTTCCCGATTCTTTACATAGGATGCAATTCCTAATTACCTGAACCTTGCAGCTTTACAATAAAAATGTAATACCGCAGAATAAAGGAGTACTTCCGTTTTAGGCGATACCTTTTTCATTTGGACTAACAATTGATATTTTAGGACAAGTTTTAGGGAGTTCTCACTCTCTTCCACGACAAGCGATGGTGATTTACAATATATATATTTTTTTAATCAGCTGTTAAAACATTGTATCCTTCATTTAAAATTAAAGTTGAACCACAAGTATATTTTACAAGTTCTGTTGTGACAAAAATAGAATATACGCACACACCCCCCTAAAATGAAAGATTAACATGTGATGTAACCGTTTGTCACATTATATGTTGTCATGCTATACCCAGATTGAGAATGCATACTTTAATAACATTACTTTGCTGGTATCCAGCACACTGGGGAAAGCTTACACAGAACAACACAACTCCCACTGGTTTGCCTTACAAGCCAGAGAAGCATAATGAAGTCATACGGATGGGTACCACGATGCAGCATCCTTTCTAGCACAGGAGTGAAGAGCACAGATTTATGGAGATACAGATAAGGCACCACATACGTTGTTATACATCTGCATTGCGGATCATAATATTTTCAGCCCCCCATCCCTATTAAACATGTATCTGAAGCCTCCACACGTCAAAGGGTTAACATGACTGTGATATAAACATGAGAATGCATTGCAAGGGAGAAAGCTTTCATTCCCCCCTTCCCCTCAGATCTCAAGCTGCAAACAACTCACCCTGTTAGGCTCCGGTCTTCAGCCTCATGTGTAAAAGGGTCAGCTCATTGGGAAGTGTCCAGGTTCTCACACTCTGTAAAGGGATGACATCCTTAGGATAAACATATACCACCTCTACCTTCTGAAAACGCTGGCTCTTTGGGATCCGCTAAGTTTCCCCCACCCTATTTAAAAAGGGATCACAGCTTTAGGATGCTTCCAGGCCCCTTACCCTTTGTGATCAGTGATGGAAAACGCCCTTCATATATCCCGGGGGATTTAAATGGATCGTTTATTCTAAGGCGATGCCCTGTACAGTGATGACGAGGATGGGAGGGGTGGCAGGCAGATATGTCCCTCCCTTCAGAACCAGATCAAAGGAGAGGCTGAAAACCAGATTGCAGCTCATGCTGAGGACCAGATCTAAAAATAGACAGGCTGACCCAGTCACCCAATCCACATACCGAAATATGAAGTGGGAGTCGCAGCTAGCTCCAAATACAAAAATATACTGTGCATATAATGCCGACAGCCAAACCCAGTCACTTTAACTAGATCCAGATTCACAATATAAAAATAATCTAATGCTAATAGCCAGAAAAAATATAAAGTTCATATAATGCCGATACCCAGACAAATAAAACAGATAGCCAAGGCGATATAATGCCGACAGCCAGACTATATATCCAGTCCCAGGTACACAATATACAGTGCAGATGCAGCAGACACACCTCTCACCAAACCTATATATGAAGGATCTACCCTATCCCTGCATTAAAAGATTTATCATTTCTCCTCTGCACGAAGGCTTATCAATCAGGAATCAGTTTAAGATTTCATAGTTTATTCTAGCGGACAGTGAAAAGCTCGCACAACATTTCATCAGATGCATAAACTACATTTTGGGGCATATTTATGGCGTGCCTATCCCTTTGATTTTATATATTATTAGGGGACTGACACGGACGATATAATTTAAACTCGGGCACAAGATTGTAGTTCAACCCCTCCCTCAGAGGGAGATACAAAGAAATCTGACGACACACACATGCCTGGCCCATAACCATATATACAATGATTAGGATCTACCACACACAAAACATATGATTATGTTCAGTATACACAGGCTTACTGACTGTCCTCAGATATAAAGATATACCAGTTCTGACAGGCATGTGCCAATGTGATGCCAAGCCCTGGGTACAGGCTTCCTATGTGCCACCATAGTAAGATACACTTCTAAACAGAAAGGCTTCCCTGATAGATAACTGCAACAATAAGAAATCAGGATCGGCCCCCATTCCCCCTCAAAGTCATCAGGCTGACATCCCTCTCAGTGCTAAGAGATCTAGCTGACATGCCCCATACTGTATACAGTATATCCTCTCCTAATACAAAGCAACACTGTATGTATGTATGTATGTATAGTTGATCAGTAGCACTCTTGAATGTAGTTAGTAAACTTGTCCTTGATGAAGGTCTCGAGGACATATATTATGGACAGCGTTTTTTAAATACATAGATATAATTGATTATAGTTGGCACTCCACTAAAAGTCGCGTTCTGTCCGGGTGCATAACTACAAAGGCATTAGGAATAGAAGAAAGTGTTAGCAGGCACACCAGTAGACCACATCAATATAAGGTCACGTATTATATATATTATAATAATATATATATATATATATATATATATATATATATATATATATATATATATATATATATATACCACACATATATTACACAACATACAACCACACATTAGGGGGGTTGTCATTTACATATATATATTAATAGTAAAAAATTGTCAACCCCAAAAGAGCAAACAAAGAACAGCACTCAGTCGTATGATGCAAGAAAAAAACCGTGAATTTAAGATGGTATACAAGCACACTTAGTCCAACGTTTCGTCCAGAAAGGACCTTCCTCAGGGGAGTGCCGAAACGTTGGACTAAGTGTGCTTGTATACCATCTTAAATTCAGGTTTTTTCTTTGCATCTTACGGCTGAGTGCTGTTCTTTATTTGCTCTTTTGGGGTTGACAATTTTTTACTATTGATGTCTATAGAACATGCACGGCACCATATTACTGCATTTGGAGTGCCAGCTGCATATACATATACACATATATATACATACACATATATATACATACACATATATATTAGAACCACGATAGCCGGCACTCCAAAAGTCATCCACCAATAATTGTTGGTGTATGTCCCATATAATAAAGACAATTATACGATACCGTGTTCCACAAAATCAGAAGACAGAACTCTGGTAAGTCAAGAAAATCCGTAACTGTATTAAACAATGCACAAAATTCCAACGTTTCGGTCCCAACAGTGGACCTTCCTCCGGGCAGTGATATATATATATATATATATATATATATATATATATATATATAAAACAGGAAGATGAGCACACACTCATATTAGCATATAATAGCAAATGTAATAAAAACCAGACATATAACCACTGAAAATGGGAATAGGCAGACAGTGAGTAAAACAATACAAAAATATTAAAAAGTTGGACTCGGATGTATGCTGTACAGATGAGGATATTGAATCTTAACCTTGGGGGTTAATAGAGATTCGGCTATGCATATTGTTTAGTATTGTATTGTAATACACTAGGATCACACACACACACACACACACACACACACACACACACACATAGCACACTCACCCTAGATTATACATACAGTATTAGTGACAGCCCACACATATATATATATAGTTAGTGACAGTCCCCCTAATGTACATACTGTATATATATATATATATATATATATATATATATTATTGACAGACATATATACCCCCTCCCTCCCGCTGCCGGGCCCGGGTTCCCGCCGCCGGTGCTCACGGTGCTGTGCCGGGTCCGGGTTACCGGTGCGCGCGCTGTCTCCTGTCCCCCCCGGTCTCATCTCCCTGAGTTACCGGACACAATAACGCGGTGCATGATGGGAGGCCCCCCGGAGCCGGCACCTCCCGCCCGGCTGTGTGTGCGGGGCGGGTGTGTTCTCCGCTCACGGACCTCGCCCGGGGTAAGCTAGGCCCGGGGTGCGGGGTAGGATAGGACCGGGGAAGCCGGTTCTCCCGCCGGGCACCGGTTTGGGCCAAATTCGTTGACGTTTCCCCCGGAGAGGACGCAGGCGCAGGGCTCAGGTGCAATGCGGTTACCATGGCAACGGGGTCACCAGGAAGCGGAGGCAGGGGTTGCAGTGCTAGAGACAACCATGGTGGGGCAGGGTGACACCTGCGGTCACTATTATAATCATCATTATCTTCATTATAATATATATATATATATTGTATGTACGTACGTGCGTGTGTATGTATATATGTATGTATGTGTGTATGTACGTGTGTGTGTGTGTGTATGTATGTATGTATGTACGTACGTGCGTGTGTATGTATATATGTATGTATGTGTGTACGTTACGCCACTGGGACTGCGGCCTTATACTGACGTTACGCCACTGTGTTGCAGACCTGTGGGGATTCTTATTTACTGTTCATAACAAGAACAAGCAGTAGGTGGCGCTGGTGTTACATGTATGTATGTATGTATGTATGTATGTCTTTATTTATATAGCGCCATTAATGTACATAGCGCTTCACAGCAGTAATACACGAGACAATCATATAAATAACAAATAATACAAATAACAGATCATGGGAATAAGTGCTTTAGACATAAAAGAAACATTTTGGAAGAGGAGTCCCTGCCCCGAGGAGCTTACAATCTTACATGACATATTTCAAGGATTGGGACAAGAAAGTCAATTTTCTACACAGCAGAGAAACTCTGATTATTTCCCTGTTTATCTGGAAACACACGCCATGTATGGCATTGGTAAACGTGTCTGTGAATTTCTACATAAAGAAATATATGAAATAGGTTCCCTTTGTCAAACAAAAACCCGTTAAAAAATGGGTTAAAAGGGATAGCATTTTTTCCCCCTCTGCTAAATCTAATTCCAATAAGTGCCCCCGTTTTTCAGCGCAGAATTCTTTATATACAATCCCAGAACGTTTATATTTTTCAATAAGCGCAGAGGGAGGGGGTGGGTAACAGGTTTAATCTCTTTGCACCCGAAGAGGGCAGCATCCCCATTCCTCTGAATGGTCCTAAGCGTTATTAGCAAATATAATAATAACAAATTATAATGAAACCCGCCCCAATTAGTAAACCTGGTCAAGAAGGACATCTCCTGGTGATAAGGAGCGAGGCATCAGCCCCATCTTTGGAGACGTTTCCGTTTGGAAGCATATACAACAGGGGCGGCCAACTCCAGTCCTCAAGGGCCACCAACAGGTCAGGTTTTAGGGATATCCCTGCTTCAGCACAGGTGGTGCCGTCATTGACCACCTGTGCGGAAGCGTGGATATCCTGAAAACCTGACCTGTTGGGAGGTCTTGAGGACTGGAGTTGAGAACCCCTGGTCTACCCTTATATAATATTATATTTACATATCAAAAGTATATGCAGTCATTGATTGAGCCGTTGCTTTTTTATTTGTTTTTATAATTGCCTATCTTTGCACTAGCAATCTCCAATTAAAAGGCGCAGTCCCTCCTAGGAACCAAAATCACCCAGTGTCCGTGATCTACCTGTTCAAGGGGTACACCTGGCTGCCTTCGAGCACGCTCATTACATTGTAACACGTTTGTGGGGTAAGTGTGGGATTGCTCCTTGAAGACTAACAAACCCGGTCACATACATTTGAAAATAATCCGCTGTGAGAGAGTAGCCGGGGAATGCAGCGGTGCTGCAGAAAAAGGGACGCTTCACCTTATTATCTTCCAGTTGACTGTGATTAACTGACGCTTCTGGCTGGGGGACCCTCATTCACACCTAATGCCGCAGAATTCACCCCGTGTAGATAAAATGAATTCCTCGCATAGTGGGGGTTTTTCCAGCAGAGCCTGGCCTGCTGATTCTTGCTAGGAATCTTGGAGAGCTGAACAAATATTCACTTTCAGCAGTCGGACTGGGCAAATCTGTCTTTCTTCATAATCATTCACCTCAAAGCTGGGTTCAGCACAGATGTGCTGGCAGGGAGCGTGACACCGTTAACTCATCAGCTGCAATCAGGGGTGGCCGAGTCCCATCCTCAAGGGCCACCAACAGGTCAGGTTTTCAGGATATCCCTGCTTCAGCACAGGTGGTGTCGTCATTGACCACCTGTGCGGAAGCGGGGATATCCTGAAAACCTGACCTGTTGGGAGGTCTTGAGGACTGGAGTTGGAACCCCTGGTCTACCCTTATATAATATTTATAACATAACAAAGTATACAAGTCATTATGACTGCGCCACCGTGCTGAAGCAGGGATACTTAAAACCTGACCTGTTGATGGCCCTGAGGACTGGACTTGGCCACCCTTGTACTAGATGATCAAAGTATGGCAGAGTGTAAGGGGGTTATAATGATGTTAACACCTTCATTGCCAGGTGGGTTGCAACACAATATACAAAAAGGCTTATATATTTTTAATGACCAGATTCTGGAAGTGGATCAGTGTGGGCTTGTTAAATATAACTGGTGTGAAGTTACTAGTCGTTTTTGAATAACGGAAACCCCATGTACAGTCAAAAACGTTTATGGTCCCAAGGTTCAACAAAGTATCCGGCGCGTCTCCTTCTCTTACCGTGCAACCCCAAAACTGGAACAGTCTACCGGAGACTCTCACAGCCGCCGCCCCAGTCTAAGTTCTTTCATAACTAAAGCTGTCTCACATTTTAATCTGGTCTGTAACTGTTACATACGCCGATAAATATATTATCTCTTTCTGTGCATGCAATGTCGTTGATATAGTGTACCCTGCTCACTTAGTGTAACTATGTATTTGTCATCATAACTCTGTGCCCAGGACATGCATGAAAACGCGCGGTAACTCTCAATGCATTACTTCCTGGTAACACATTTTATAAATAAATAAATACGAGAAGTGCCTGCAAACTCGAGGGTGCACCTTAAGCGGCTTAAGTTGGGGCAGAGAAATGACCCCTAATTTCCCAGTTGATCATGAAAGACCAAAGGACAAACCGGACGGCACCTCATCCACTGAAACATGACCCCAAGTACTTAGCACCGGGGGTTGGGGAATATTTTATTCGGAGTGTGTATGGCACAGACGTCTTCCCCTCCAGTCCTATGGACTGACAGAAGAGGTGCTCAGGGAAGACATTATAGAGTAAGGTGCTCCGAGAGACCTTCTTTTTCCCAGCAATAATAAGATGATGGAGGTGCTCATGAAGCCTTCTGCTAACCTTGCTGGGGGTGGAATGGTGACCCACAAATAACATTCGGGCTGCACTCCAGTAGGGCCAATTCTGAAATGAGGGAACAATTAGAATGGAAAATTAATGTGACGCTAAACATAGTTATAAAAGTATGACTATACACTACTATCTCCCAAACATTATTCAACTGCAATAATTACGCCGTTGACTCTCATTCTCCCATCCAAGTGTTCCAAGTCTTCTAACCCTAAAAAACCTCAAGATAACCAAAAAAATGCGATAGAGCTTTGGGGTGGGGGCTTGGTTCCCTCTTTCTTATGGCTGGGAAAACATTTTGGGGGCTGTCTAGTACCTTGTATGGTAGCAATGTGTAATTTTCTCAACAATATCTGCCTTAAAAAGAAAAAGACCAGTTTATGTAAATCCTTATGGTGTAAGAAAGACCAGTTTAGGTAAATCCCTTATTATTTATTTATAAAATATTTTACCAGGAGTAATACATTGAGAGTTACCTCTCGTTTTCAAGTATGTACTGGGCATAGAGTAAGACAAATAATACATGGTTATGTGTGTGATGTTTCTGATGGAACGATCTGTCCCAGGTGGCCTTTATCTAAACTAAAATATAAACTTTTAATGGGATACTCTCCTCCGAGAATGCGGCCAGAGACACGGAAATGAGGAATAACGCAGAATACGGGCACCCGCGCCCGTTTCTTGTTGTTCTAAAAGATTGGGGTGCGTTCATTTCCAGCAGTAGGAACAAAAATAAGGGAAGGACAAAAAAAAAACGCATGTTTATTTTTGATTTGAGTGGGGTAATTTTTCACAAAGTTCCATTTGCGGAAATAAAAGGAAGATGTTCAAATATTCACGAAAAAAAAGATGCAGCTAATATTTTAAAATGGGAGGGGGAAGATTAAATCTAAAAACTTTGATTGAAAAGGAAAGAACTTGTTTATTAATGACTTGAGGTGGCATCGAGAGCAAAGTCTCCATCTTTGCTGATGACACTACATTGTGTAAGGTAATAGAATCAGAGCAGGAGTGTAATTTCTCTTCAGAAGGACTTGGAGAGACTGGAAATGTGGGCAGGTAAATGGCAGATGAGTGTTAATACAGAAAATGTAAGGTTATGCATTTGGGAAACAAGAATAAACAGGCAACTTACAAATTAAATGGGGATACATTGGGAATCCTTGATGGAGAAGGATTTAGGATTGCTTGTAGACAGCAGGCTTAGCAATAGTGCCCAAAGTCATGCAGTCGCTGCAAAGGCAAAAAAGATCTTATCTTCACTAAACGGGCAATGGGTGGAAGGGAAGTAAACATAATATTCCCTTTTAAAAGCACTAGGAGAGACCCGGCGTTGCCGGGATGTAAATGCGTATAGGTAGTAATTTATAAATCGTGGACACAATAGGTGAACTGTTTGTTGGAAAGGTTGGATAATAAATTGAAAAGAAAGATGGAAGAAATGTATACGATGTTGTATAAAAATGGTTATTGTAACACACCACAGTACAATGTATATTGGTGGCATAAGTGAGTAAAAATCTGGTCGTGTGTACGGTAGGGGAGGAGGGGTGCGGTGCGAGTGGGTTGTGAGTGTGTGGTGGAGTGGGGGTGTAGGGTGTGAGGCGGCGGCGGGTGTGGTAGTGGGTCTGTGGAGTGTGCTGTTGGAGTGGGGTCCTGCAAGGGTGTGAGGCGGCCGGCTGGCGCGTGGGTTGTGAGAGTGCTGCTGTGAGTGGGGGTCCTGCTAGGGGGTGAGGCGGTGGGGTCAGTGATGCGGTTGCGTAGGGGCGGGAGGCAGCAGGTGTGTGTGGCGGGCAGGTATGTGTCGAGTGTGGCGGGTTGTCTGTTGAGTGCGTGCAGGGGCTGTGAGGCGGTGGGTGAGGAAGGCAGAGAGGCGGCCGGAGTAAGGGGGGTGAAAGGCAGAGGCGGGGGTGGGGAGGGGGGATGAAAGGCGAAGGGCGGCGGGAGGGAGGGGAGGAGGGGTGGAGGAGGGGGGCACGGGGTGGGTGGAGGGGGGGGCAAGGGGTGGCGGATGGGGGGCAAGGGGTGGAGGAGGGGGGCAAGGGTGGCGGGAGGAGGGGGGCAAGGGGTGGAGGAGGGGGGAAGGGTTAGAGGAGGGGGGGAAGGGTTAGAGGAGGAGGGGGGAAGGGTTAGAGGAGGAGGGGGGGAGGTAGAGGAGGAGGGGGGGAGGGTTAGAGGAGGAGGGGGGGGAAGGGGCTTAGAG
>CM071584.1:4791467-4857084 GCA_036426205.1 Ascaphus truei
TAATGTACACCCCCCCCTACTGTGTGTGTGTGTGTGTCCCTGTGTGTCCCTGTGTGTGTGTGTGTGTCTGAGTGTGTGTGTGAGTGTGTGTGTGAGTGTGTGTGTGAGTGTCCCTGTGTGTGTGTGTGTGTGTGTGTCCGTGTGTGTGTGTGTGTGTGTGTCCCTGTGTGTGTCCCTGTGTGTGTGTTTGTGTCCCTGTGTGTCCTTTGGGCCGTCACTCCGCCTCAGGCCAATGAGAGGTGTGCGGGGGCGGCCCAAGGGACCAATGAGATTTCCCCTAGGGACACCGGACATCCAGCAGGCAGGCAGGCAGGCAGGCAGGCAGGCATACAGTGCTTTCACTAATATAGTATAAGATATATATATATATATATGTGTGTGTGTGTGTGTGTGTATCTGTGTGTATACAGACGTAACAGATGTTATTGCCCATGTCAATGCGTCATTAAGTATCGCGTTAACGGGGAATGGGTGCAATAGTGTGCGTGTGTGTGTGTGTGTGCGTGTGCGTGTGTGTCAAGCATCACTCATACCCACCTCAACTTTTTAGCTGTGGTTGCGCCTCTGGCTCAACTGCGTTATTTTCAGCGTCGGGGACCCTTCCGGTTTCCAAGATACCTACCGGTGACGTTACTGAGGTTTGTTTTTTTGTTTTTAAAGGGATTTAAATGGCCTTGCAATAGGAAGCTACGTTTATGACGTTCCGGCTTCCGATTGGCTTTCAGAGCCTGCGGCGTGTCATGTGCCAGCCTTGGGGATGATGGAGCCCAGGAGCTGAAATGAACAAAGTCCAGCTCTGGGTGGCTCCATCTTCCCCGTGCTGTTAAAAAAAAAAAATCAATATTAAGAAGAACCTGCCGGCGAGAGGGCGGCTTTATATTAATCGTGCCCAGACTTCAGCCATTGCAACAATTCAGAACAGCAGTAGCAGTGAGGGAACCCAGGGGAACAGGTTCGTACAGCTCATGTTTTTAAATTCCATGTAATGGTCGTGAAGTTAAGAGGAACGGTGCTGGTCCTGGGGAGGATGACCGCGATTACTGTTACATTTCCTTATTTAAAGCTGAATATTTGTCTTAGCTTGGATACAACTTATTTTTTGATGTGCATGGGATAGGATGAGTATGGGCCGAGTCTGACTGCAACTTATTCACTGGGGGGGCATGAATGTATTTTGGAAGGGCAGCTGCTGCACACACCCATCCCAATACAAGTGTTGCCCCTACTGTATCTCTGTGCCTATTAATAAACCCCATAGTGAGTAGCAGGATAATATTCCTTTGAACTGACAAAGTATCACATATCAGACACTCTGCAGGGTGGAAATATGGTAACCCAACCTCTACTGTACGTGACCAGCTTCCAGCTTGTCAAGACACACATACCCATTAAGGTGTGCGTGGTCCGTAAGGGGTGAAGGGACGCTGAATGCAAATACATGCCTTCATTGTTACAGGATACGTGGAGAAATGAAGTCCAATAGCCACTTTAGTGTCAGGGGGATCAGCCACTGTTCCCACTGCCACGGAAGGGTTTAATACATCGAACAATATAGAACCTATAAAAGATTTCATGATACAGTCATGATGGTGAATCTGATTCACAACCTTAATTAACCTGGCTAAGTTGTTAACTAGCAATCACAGCCAATTATAGGGCTAGAACTCGCAGAAACCTAACTTCAGCACCTCTTTATTTCATTACATATAGGGGTTTATAGGGGGGAGGGTGTCTGCAACATGTATTTTTTAGTATGTTTCTGTAACATTTTTCCCTACAAGACCACCACTGATAAGAAATGTGTATAGTGCTGCAGTGCACACACACACACACATGTAGAGGTATCAGTACCGTGTTAGCCGAGCTTCAATAATCAAAAAATAAATAGATGACACCGTTCTGTGGCTAACGAAATGCTTTTATTTGTGCGAGCTTTCGAGATACACTGATCTCTTCTTCCGGCGATGTTACAATGGATGAAGCAAGCAAAAGGTATACTTAAAAACAGTGTCTCTTGGAATGTTATCTGTGCTTGTCCTTCCCCCGGTGTGGATGAGACTCCCACTCCACACACCCCTTTTGTAAAGCACTGTATATACTGTGGGCTCTCCATTCATTTATATTCACACAGATATACACACACACACTCTTACATCACTTACTTTCAGGAACCTTTTAACACCTCTAGCCATAAATCTCATCCACACCGGGGGAGGGACAAGCACAGATAACATTCCAAGAGACACTGTTTTTAAGTATTCCCTTTGCTTGCTTCATCCATTGTAACATCGCCGGAAGAGGAGATCAGTGTATCTCGAAAGCTCGCACAAATAAAAGCATTTCGTTAGCCACAGAACGGTATCATCTATTTATTTTTTGAATACATATATATAATTCTCCAGATGAATTCCTAGTTACAGGACGAAACGCGTAGGGTGGCGGCTTTAAGACAATTCTCAGCATCCCCTATCCAATATCTACACCCAGCATAATCCCCCTAATATCAGAGCACTCCTGGACATTATCCACACGTTGCGACTGTTATTCCGGTCGAGTGACGTCAGTGGGGCAGTCTCGCGACAGAGGAGGAACCAGGAAGCTCAGGAGGGCAGCTGCAGTCGGAGGAAATGCACTACAGAGAATCTCGGTGTTCCACGTGGAGAAGAAACAAATCATCACTCCAGGCAGCAGGACGGAGAGGATTTTATATCCTATATGCTTATTTACATCTGCTACTTTGTAAGTAGCGATCTACCTTTGCGCATTAATCATTACTAAAACGTACTTCACCATATTTTGTCTTTTCTTCATTTTCATTTCAGAGCAACCAGGAACCCTTAATATATCCCCAGTCCATTTATGCTCATATTTTATTGTTTAGTTAGCAGTTTGCACCAATGTTCTCCCTTTTCCATACATATATACATATATATATATATATATATATATATATATATACAGTGTTCGACAAACCTATACATTTGCTCGCCCCGGGCGAGTGGATTTAACATCGTGGCGAGCTCCTATTGGCCCAAGCAGCACACGTTTGGTACTAGGTGGCGAGTAGATTTTTTTGTGTGGCGAGTAGATTTTTTGGTGATTTGTCGACCACTGTATATATATATATATATATATATATATGCAAATACAACTGTATGCTCATCTGCATGTCTTAGGCAGGTCTGCAACCCCACCTTTCACCACTATCACCCAGCATACAGCATGCATTTGCTTTCCTGTGGAGGGTTTTTGTCACTTTTTTTACTCACCATAACTTAACTCAGTATTATGGTGTGTGTATATATGTATATATCTCACTGTACATATAATTTTTCATAAATACAGAGACACAGGGAGATGAAGGTATTTTTACAGTACCATATGGATTTTCTCACTTAAATGTAGTGATATAACAAAGCGCATACATGCGTGAAACGCGTCAGAGGTTCCCTGTCTGTTCTCCTTAGCTGACTTTATCATGTTGCAAATAGCCTAATAAATATTTTTAAATGGAGCGATCTAGCCTCCATTTTTGTATTTAAGCAGTGCCCCGCTTATCTCTTCGCCCACAGGATCCCACTTCCGGTATCCGACTGCAAGCCGGGAGCTCCCCATCTCCGAATACCAAACAGCGCTGATCGTGAATAAATTGGATGTGATTACACGATTTGCATTCATTCTTTATTCCTAAAGATATTACTCTAACTGCAGTAGGTGTTATCTTTGTCGTGAGGGGGGTCTACATAATTTATTTTCTATTTCGGCTTTGTAAGTGTACATGGCTGGGCCTTCAAGCCTAAATTTACAAAAGCTATTAAGTGCATCTCAAATAATTGCTTTTCTGCTTTCTAAGAACTGCAACACCCTATAAACATGTCTGAAAATAATAAAACCCATAGAAATAATAATGAAAACCCATACAAATGTGTGCCTTTGCAACTCTCACTTATCCTATGTAATTAAAACAACTTTTGCTGGCATTAGGTTAAAAACTGTATATGTTACGAGCTTTATTATATAATATATATATATATATATATAGATATATAGATATATATAATTTAGAACATTACAGGATAACATTTAACAACCATTGTTTGACCTGTTAAATTATAAAATATGGCAAATAATAAAAACGTATTGGGTTTTTGCGTCTGGCTTTAACAAAATCTAAGTGAATCCTCCAACAGAACTCCAAAGTCAAGCGGAACAGTTTGAAAAGATTACATCAGATCAGGGATTCCCTCCCCTCTTCTTTGGATAACCCAGACACGCGATGTTGGAGAAAACCAACTAACCAATCACTCACATACATGTGATGCACACGTGTACTTTGTAATCCCCTGGGTCTTCATAAAATCTGCTCCCCTGAGAAATGTTGAGACGATCGGCCTTAAGAATGTTAGACACACAGCACCCAGCACACCACCTTTTTGGTTAAGGAATCGTATAATAATATTGTGAAATTCTGCAAAAAAAACCCGAGCCTCTTTAATAGTGCGTTTCAGATCAGATTCATTGTAAAAGGGGGGGATGGGAGGGTCCCCCCGGTACTGACATTAAATGCCGTTCAGCTCCAGAGACCCCCTGCTTCCATCCTAGAGCAAGAGAAAGGATGTATTGCTGCGGGTTTAATACAGGATTTATATATACTGTAGTACTGCCAGTGTATCTCACACTGTAATCAATGCTCAAACTATTCTGTACCCTCAAATGATTACAACCTAATCCTAATTCTGAAATCGGGGACCTCCATCATTAATGCTTTATCCACTACCTAAAAAAAAAGGGGTGACAATGTATCCACAGCAAAGGGTTAAAATTACTTTATGGATGCGAATTAAAAAAAAAAATCTGAGAAAGGGCTCGCTATCCCACAGTGGTTTTGGGGAAATAAAAAAATCCTTTTGCGAGCAGAGGGGCCCACAGCATCCTGAAGGGGTTCTGACCCAATCAATATTTCCAGCTGCAGTTTGGGAGGTTACCCTAAGCGCGCCATTTAACCATCTGTGCCAACAGTACTGAACATGACTGACCTGTATTTGGACACTGGCCAGTAAAAACATTAGCGGTAATACTAGACATGTGTGTCCGGTTTAACCTCTAGTGGGTTTTACCTCTAGTGACCTGACCGGCTTGGGGGGGCCCCCAAGTGATTTCCCAGAGGAGGGAGAGTGCAGGGCTGCAGGGCAGCTTCCTCCATCCTGATTGGCTGCATTACCCAGCAGCAGCCAATCAGGTGTCAGCAGGCTGGGGGTGGGGCCAAGGAGTGGAGGAAACAGCATGGAGCAGGGAGGGGAGAGGTGAGGGTGTCTCGAGTGCGTTGCACCTTTCACCATTATGCCCATATTTTTGGAGAAGCCACATGGCCGCCCTACAAGCAAATGGAAAAAGAACGCAGATAACCGTCTTATTCAAGTTATTTTACTTCCTTAAACCACCAGGCCAGACTGAGAACGGTCGTGCTTCTTGGCCTTTTACAGACACTGGGCTCTAAGCAAGAATGTGGTATCGTCCGCAAGGCACAAGTCGATATACAGTAAGGCCTCCATGTGTACAGGCAGTCCTCGGTTATCCGACACAATGCGTTACTCAAAATGGCGTTGGATAGCGAAACGTCTTAAAAGCGAAACACGTTTTCCCATGGGAACACTGTTTAAATGAAAGGTTCTGTTCCTGAAGGCATTTTTAATGCTAAAATACACAAAATATTTTATGCAGTCAATAAGATACGCAGCACACACATAAATCATATAGTGTATATACTGTAATATATATAATATAACAAAATATAATATTATATATTATATAATATATACACAAACAACTTTGCAAAGCGTTGTAAGAGCGTTGGATAAGCCGTTTTGGCGTTGTAAAAATGAATATAGGTATGCATTGCATAGCGCTGGTTAAGCCATTCGTTGTAAAGCGAAGCGTTGTAAAACGAGGACTGCCTGTATATTTCCATGTGCCGCACGCTCGCTAGTAAGACCCCACACACGTCACCCACAAATAAAATGGTCTGTTCTCTCAGAGGTCGGAGATGGAATTCTCTGCGGCGGATTTGTGGTTTTTTGCCAAAACGATCCCACTTTTTTTGGGGGGGTTTTTTAACCCGCTGCGAACCTCAGAAACATTTGCAAACATCCGTGTTCCAGGCGCATGTCACATCTGGAAATGGGACGTATCCAAATCAGAACCTTGCATCAATGTCGCCACTTTCTCTTTTCCCTGCATATTTTGGTTACATTAAATGTTGTATAATAAAAAAAAAAAATGACAATTAAAAGCTCAAAAAGGAGGTTTCTTGAAAGCCTTACAGAATATATAATAAGTATGACAAGAGGACAGCGGGATTCTTCAAGTATTCCAGCAGAAGTGATCACTTTAACCTTTTTTTATTTTTTTTTTTTAATAAAAAACACTTTTACGATTATTATTTTTCTTGAACTCGTCAAACAGGAGAAGAGCAGGTAGAACAGCCGTTTGAGAAGTATAATGCATCATTGTATCATTCGAAAGACACGGATACGAATACAAATTCCAGGTTTTAGATGTACTTCTGCACAATAAAATAGAGATTTATATATCTTTCACTCTTCAGAGTATCTTTGTCATACAAAAATGGATGAATTACAGATAATGACATGAATTACACAGTATAATAAATTACTTTTGATAAAGATTCAACAGTTTTATCCAGTACGTCAACAAGCGCTTTTGGCTCCGTTTTGCAGTCCAGATGTTCTCTGCACTGCAATGGAGCAGATTAAAAATTAACATCAGTCACAGTTTGGGTTTTTAAAAAAAAAAAACTGTTCCGGCCAGACGTGACCAGACCAAGTCTTATAGCACAAGTAAAAGGGTCGGGCCCTAAAGTGCTTTACGTTATAACACAATTTGGTGGACATGGCCCATCTTGTACTTAATCGTACGTCACATCCGTCTGCTAAAAGCCTCAGTACTCGGTCATGATGTAGAGCACCGGCTTCTTTTCCCATGGACCCCCCCATGAGTGACATGTCCTGATCTTGTCACTGCTGGGGACGGCCACGAGAAGCCGATAGAAACATTTCCCAAGCATCCTGGTCAGTATGGCGTTGCCAAGCTGGTGATTGGGTTGGTGAGAAAGGCACAATGGAGGGTAAGAGAAACACTTTGACACTGCTTTATTACACAGTGCCTTAGAAAGTCTTGTAAACATCACAGAAAAAGACTGTGCTTGGCACCCAGTTAAATGGCTCTCGTACACCAAGGTGGCTGCATCTGGTTACATGTAGGGCGATATTAACTAAGCAGTGTTGTCACAAGTCACCTTCTGGCACTGGAACACAATTTTTGGCCCGTATGCCTGTATCAGCTGGAATGTGTCGTCCGGCACCAGAACCATAGCACCTTAATCAATGTATGCCTTTTATTGCCCAAATTCTGCTTCCATTTGTAGTTGATACAACTAACTCACGAGTGCTGTCGCTGTTCTTTTGATTAAACTGGTAATTGAAGTAACTGGGAGCATTGATGCTGGCATGAGATATGTATTGGTTTATAAACCTTCCAGACGCACCAGTCATGTTTCACGCGCATGCCAAAACATTGTGCTTATTAACTACCATTAATGAATTGTAACATTTGAGTTAATATTGTGAGATATTGGAATATTCGGTAGGGTTTTTTTTTTTATACCTAAAAACGGATTTAAAACGACATTGCTCTCTTTCTGTTTGAGAGCTTGATACAGGTCTTTGGTCTCTTTTAAACAATGCACAGTCTAAAACGAAGACGATTTTACATAACAGCTTCACAGCCAGAGACGCTTGCAGGACCGCGGGCGCTGAAGCAGTTACATAGAGAGACTATTGCTGCTTTGAGCTTATTCACGATGGTCGTAACGATGACGTTTTTGCTACAGGTGTTAAAAGCAGGTTGATATTTTTTTCTGTAAATGCCACCAAAAGAAAGTCTCCCACCGAATGACCACCGCAATGAACACAAATTACAGTCCTGATGTTCTAAGGGCTCTAGACCAGGAGCAGCCAACTGCAATCCTCAAGAGCCACCAACAGGTCAGGCTTTAAGGATATCCATGCTTCAGTACAGGTGGCTCAATCGCTGACAGCCACCTATGCTGAAGCAGGGATATCATTAAAGCCTGACCTGTTGGTGGCCCTTGAAGACTGGAGTTGGCCGCCCCAACCCTAGACAATGCTGTGAGATGCAGAATAAAACAAATTACAAATGTATTAACTTCCAAGTGAATTAACGTTAATGCATGTTAATGCACGGTTAATGCACGGTTAATGCACGGTTAACTGCTTCTCTGTATTTATCAGGAGAAATAAAACGTCCAAGTGCTCAAAATTACTAACCCACCGAACGGTGACCGGAAGGCGGAGTTCTTCCACTGCATGTTTAAAATGACATTGTTGGTGGAGAAACTGGTGATTAAAAAGCCAAGAAAAGCTTATGATCCTACTCATATTGGGGATGCCAACAACAGATTGGCAGGCTGACATGTTATAGGATTTAATGACAGCAGGATTTGGTTGCAAAACAGAGCCGAAAGCGCTCCATTTTCAGCTTTGTATTGCAGGCGAGGGTGGGTTTGTGCTGTAAGATGTACATGAGCACGAGATCCCTCCATCCTTAGCATGTTCCCGCAGTACAGCCCCTTTTCTGTTGAGCAAAAATATTTCTCTACACGAATATCTGCATCTTGGTCTAGGTTGTCTCAGTTTTTATTCTCCTCCTGGTTTCTGAGATGAAGATTATTAAGGCACTGGGGGGTAGAGAGGGTTTTCCTGATCAAGCATTCGGTTTCCGTTAAGTCCAAGGAGTTAGGTGCTCTCTCTCGAAGAGATCTCATCCCATTAATCTAGTGGTGACCATGTGGAATCCAACAGAGAGACCTGTAGTGATTGGATCCGTCCCTAAGGATCCCCCATAGACAGGAAATTCTGTTGGACTGTGTGGCATCGGGAATCATCAAGTTTGCTGCGGTCCGTATTCAGAATCCCCCAGAAGCTTTGTGGCATCAGAACATTGAGCTGCGTCCTTTACCGCGCCCGTATCTTGCGGGACGCCCTCCTGGTTCTGAGACATTTAAAAACAGAAGGAAAAAGAAAAGCAGTGAATAAAACGTGTGTGTAAGGTCATGAACATGATTGTACCCAGTTTGTGTGACACACACACACACACACACACACACACACACACACACACACACAGTGTGGTTCGCGCTTCGGTTATGTTTTAAAAAAGCAATTCAAGTGCTTTTCTTTAATTAAAAAAAAAATAACACATGATTGAAGCAGGGGGTCTCCGGATCAGACCCCCTTTAATTTCAGCTTTGGGGACCCCCTACTTCCGGAGATACTTGCCTCTGGAGAGGGCGACGGTAGTCTCTCCGGCTAGGATTTTAACATTTAAAAGCTCCTGTGTCACGCGAGCCAATAGGAAGCCCAACCGGATGATGTCACGGCTTCCTATTGGCCGGCGGCAGCTGTGAAATGCAGCCATTGTGATTCCCGCAATGCCAGCCGAGGCACAGCGGCTACCGGCACCCCCTACGGAGGTAAGCATTTCCAGAAGCAGGGGGTCCCCGCAGCCGAAATTAACGGGGTTCACCTATGGAGATCCCCACCATCAATCCTGTGTAGAATAAAAAAAAAAAAATTCACATTTATTTTTTTAAGTGCTTGAATTGCCTCTTTAATATACATATTAACATGACGACATGAATAATGTTACGCTCTTTTCAACAATTTTTCGTTTTAAAGCAGCAATCCCCCTCTCTTTTTTAACACCTCCCTCCTTAAAAGTAACAAAAAAAAACACTCACATAGGATGGGAATCCGGTCGCCCCCAGGAGCTAAACTGCACTATTTTTGCCCCCCCCCCCCCCCCCCGAAATACTTACTGGTGAAAGTTAGAGTTTAAATATCACTTTAGGGGAAACAAAATGGCAGCCAAACCATAGGCCAATTGGAACACCATTGGTTGTGGCTTTCTACTGGACAGCCATTTAATCCCCCCCTCTCCCCCCCCCACCCCCCCACAAAACCAAGAAGTAATACCAGTAACTTCCCCGGTAAGTATGTCCGGCCCCCTGCTTCCCATCCAGTTGGTACACACACCAAACACACCACACACCACACACACCACACACACTCACCACACACACACACACAACCACCCCCACAACACACACCCACACAACACCACCTCGACACCCCACACCCACACCACACACGACCAGGATAAAGTTATAAAAATTAACTGGAAACATGTTGCATTTTAAATAGTTTTCGGCCTAAAATAACACACCTATAGATACAAAGGTAACATGCTGAGTGGTGTTTCCTAATTTGCAGTGTTCCCTTGTAGTAATGCACAGACCCGGACAAGCACCTCCCTCTAAGGTGTGTTACAATGTCAATGGTACAAAACAAAAAAGCGGCACGGAATGGATCACAACACAGAATACATGTACAAAAGTACAGATTGGATAATGAACACTGAATGCAGATTACCTCTAGCTACGGTCGCCTGTTCTGGCTCTTTTAGTCGGTTAGATATCTAGTTTTATACGAGATTAGTACAGAACAAACTTCAATTCTCAACTAATATCTCCCATTGTGGCATAAAAAGTGTCAGTTGGGACAGGAGAAATGATTCTTCCCTGGCATAGTTTTTGTTCATTTATATTTTTTTTAATAAATCTGCTTTTCATGTCCTCCAGAAAAACTCCTCCCCACCTATATAAACATGATCATTCAATGCCGCCAATAACAACCAACATAATACTAACCCCTCCTAACGTCCTGTAACGTTCTCCCACCACTTAGAGGTACGCCTTCGGAGCAGGGAACTCCTCTTCCACAATGTTCACTTTTGATATCGCTAGCTCTTTTCTCCAGTATCTGTTATTTGTGTATTATTTATCTAATTATTGTCACGTGGTCATTACTACGCTTGTCCGCTATGTACGTAATGGCGGCGATATATAATAAAGACATACATACCGGAAGAGTAGCCTTACACTGCCACCAGGGGTGCGCCCAAACGCATGTACATACATTTTTTTGGCAAACAGAGCGAGTACTGACCCAAATAACAGAACCCCTTTGTGGTTTGTGGGAAATCGGGGAGGGGCTAGAAATCGAAACTGAGCACGTCAGCATCAATCCTTTTAGTCCTCACACAAGACTTTATAGTGATGTAGTCTACTCCATACTGCCTTATGAATCAACACATTCATCAGTGTGGGCTCACGGACAGGGAAAGCGACTATTACAATGACCAACACATGCACAAAATATTTAGTGATCCAGTCCGACTTCAGTGCTAAAGACTGGGTGCATAGCGCACATTCCCATACCACTGAGGCTCGGATCTCCCCGCGGCCGACATGCAAACTATTCTATATTAGCACAGTACGGTTAAACACACAGGTTATATTACCTCATGTGCTCAAGCATCCCTAAGTCTAAAAAGTACTCTGGCTACAAAGTTACAGAATCATTCTACAATCTTAAATAAAAAAAGGTTTTTTTTAGCACAAAACTTTTTATCAGTCAGAATTCATCTTCCCTTAAAATGGGAAGATGTTATGTAAAAGCTGTCCGTTACCTTGTCCGCACCTATAAATTTGGCTCCTGGTCCTGTACAACTGTTCCATTAGAAGCGGTCAGCTTTTTCTGTCTTGGGCCCTTATGATCGCCTGAAATTCTCATAATCTCAGAATCCTTTTGTATTACTATGACTTCCAAAATAACAAAGCATTTGTCCAGAAGAATATATAGGCCGGTTAGTCACTTCGAATGGTCTAGGCCGAACAACACGATTGCCAGGAATTTTAAAACGGTTAAGATCTTTATACACGTTCTAACGTCCAGCACCAACATCTTATCTTAGTCCGGCAAAAATAATCGTGTGAGTTATGTGAGGTGATTTAGGTGATTTTTTCCCCCATTAAATTATATAAGTTAATACTGTGAGGCCAGTTTCTAAATAAAATGAATGTGCCCATATGAGTCAGTTTAAAGTTTGGAGGCAGCAAGTTGTTTGCCATACCCCAAAAACCTCCAATCTAAAATGAACCCCACACTTGAATCGTTCAGAACTGAACTCTAAAACAATGCGTTGGGAGAAACACTTTCTGTTTTTTTACCTGCATGATTATTTTTTTACAAACAATGGATATTGATAGCTTTGGGAGGTTGTGCTTTAGCCAAAGTAAAACTTACTTGCAACAACAAGCAAAGATCCAGGGAGTGTTCCAGAGGAAACGGACCACTGAAATTTAAGGCCTGCAGGTCGGACATGTTGTATTTTCACCCCTTGAAATGCAGAATACCACAGATTTTTCCAGGATTCAATGGCGCAGATTACGCAGATGCTACTCAACACCAATGGTGTTCTATAGCATACACTCTTGTAAAAATGGGCCTAAACTTACACTAAATCAAACCGAATATCAAAAATCCACTGCCTGCTATGTAAATTATAGACCCAGCCCATTCAATGTCGCAAAACCACATGATTCACATGGCTGTAAATAACATTACAAATTTAAAACTTTAGTCTAAAGATTTTTTAAAAAAAGTTTCTCTAGATAATTAAACCTCTTCAACCTGCCAGAAAGACATAAAACAGTCAAGCTCCTTCCCCACAGCAGTGGTCTAATTACACGGCTTTTCCATGGTACAAGTTACAAAATTAATGACGTTAATTACAAGAGGTACCTTACTTTGTGCAGAGCAACGTAAATTGTAACTATATTGAAACTGATTAACATGGCAAAAACACAAAACCTTAACGTGTCACCGGAAGAAGATTATAAAACTAAACTTGTGGAGAAGCGAGTTAGGTACCTTTAAGACCCCGGTTGGAGAAAGAAGCCCTTTTGCAGTTGAGAGCCCGCTGGGTTTAGATTAGAATCCCCTGCTTGCCCCCGTAGCCGAAACCGGAAGACGCCACCAACCGGCCCAGGCGCGACTTTCTACCATTCAAAGGTGGAAGTGCAAACATGAGCGGACACAAAAAAAAAAAAACCCTCTTACATTTTTGAGGCAGATGAAACATCGTTGAGCACAAAACATGAGCAAGACCAACAAAAAGCTGATGGACATGCGATGAGACAATGGATGATACAACGCTGCAGGTGTGGTGTGTGTGTGTGTGGGTGTTGTGTGTGTGTGTTTGTGTTTGTGTGTGTGTGTGTGCGTGCAGAGGAGGCAACCTGTTTTGGTATAAATGTGAACCAATTCCTCATGATTGGTTTTAACCGCTAATATGGCATAGTACATTGGCGCTGCCAAGGGTTAAACTGTGCCCAACTCCTGTCTACCCCTACCCATGTCTACCCACCACCCTAAACCGCCCACCTGTACTACCCCTACAACCATGTCTATCCCCGCCCCAAGCCTGTACTACCCCTACACCATGTTCCCCGGGGGGTGGGCGCCGGGGGTAGCCTGTACTACCGGGCCCCTCCACCATGTCTACCTACCCCTGCCAAGCTGTCCTACCCCTACCCCATGCTCTACCCCGCCCAAGCCTGTACTAGTAAACTACCGATCCTACACCATGTCTACCAACCCCCGCCCAAGCTACTACCCCTACCCATGTCTACCCCCCATCCTGTACTACCCCCACACCATGTCCTACCTACCCCGCCCAAGCCTGTAACTACCCCCTACCCATGTCTACCCCCCCCCAAGCCTTTACTACCCCCTACACCATGTCTACCCCCGCCCACGCCTGGTACGACCCTGCCTACACCATGTCTACCCCGCCCAAGCATGTACTCTACCCCCTACACCATGTCTACCCGCCTCCCAAGACCTGTAATACTACCCTACCCATGTCTACCCTCTACCCCGCCAAGCCCTGTACTACCCCCTTCACCATGTCTACCCCGCCCCACCTGACTACCTCTTTTAAGCCCCTACACCATTTCTATCTACTCTACCCCGCCCAAGCCGTACTACCCCTACCCCATGTCTACCCCGCCCAACCTGTACTACCCCTACACCATGTCTAACCCCGCCCAAGCCTGTACTAGCCCCCTTCACCATTTCTACCTCCCGCCCAAGCCTGTACTACCCACCCCTACACATGTCTAGCCACCACACCCGTCCCAGCCTGTACTACCCCTACACCATGTCTACTACCACTCACCAAGCTGTACTCCTACGCCCTACCTTACTCCCCTACACATTTACACCCCGCCAAGCCTGTATAACCGCACTCAAACCAGTGATCCCGCCCAAGCCTCAACCCTGTCTATAGTCTACCCCCCGCCACAGCCAGTACTACCCCCCTACAACCTGTCTACCCCGCCCAAGCCTGTACTACCCTACACCATGTCTTACCCGCCAATCGCAACTAACAACCGTAACTACCCCTACCCCATTGTACTCCGCCCGCCAAGCACGTATACCCCTACACCATGCTCTATCCCGACCAAGCCTGTACTACCCCTAAACCATTTCTACCCCCGCCCAGCCGGCTGTAACTACCACCCTACACCAGGTCTACCCCCCCGCAAGCCTGATCACCCCCTAACCATGTCTACCCGCAAGCCTGTACTACCCAACTGCACCGACAACCGAACCCTTACACAATGTCTACCCGCCCAATGTAGACCCTTCAGTCTACCCCCCGCCTGTCACCACTCACTGTCTACCCCAAAGCTGTCTCCCACACGTAACCGCAAGCTTTAACCCTACCCAGTCATACCCACAGCCTTATCCTCACATTCACAGCAAGCCTGTACTCAGTCTATCCCGCCCAAGCATGTATACCCCTCACCAATGTCTACCCCCAGCCTGTACTATTACGCTACACCCATGTCTACCCCGCCCAGCCTGTATCATCAAAGTCCCCGCGTGTACTACCCCTACACAATGACGCACTTCACCATAAGTCTATCGCCTTCTACCAACACCGTCCCCCGCCCAATGTCCTGTACTAACCCCCTACATCCATCTCCATCCCGCCCACAGCCTTTACTACCCCCACCAGTCTACCCGCCCAAGCCGGTACTAACCCTAGACACCATGTCTACCCCGCCCCAAGGCCTGGTACTTACCCTTCACATGTCTATCCGCACCCCATCAAGACTGTACCCCCCTACACCATGTCTACAGCGCCCAAGGCCTGTACTAACCCCCTTCACATGTCTAAGCGCCAAGCCTGTACTACCGCCTACCACCCTCCCATGCTATCCCGCTCAAGCCTGTACTCGACACCTACACCAGTCTACCCGTAACATGTCCCGACCCAAATGCACCTCCATTGTACTACCCCTACCCGCCCCCGACAAGCCTACACTACGCTCCACAAAGGGGGGCCTGTACTAACCCCCTACACATGTCTACCCCGCCCAAGCTGTACTACCACCCCTACACACCTGTCTACCAGCGCCCACCTTGTACTAAACCCCACCTTCATCGCCCTACACCATGTCTACACCCGACCAGCCATTTACCGCCCACCTTTACATACACCACCACCATGTCTAAGCCCAGCCGACCAGCTTCAAATGTACTACCCCCTAATCCACCATGTCTCCCCGCCCAAGCCTGTATAACCCCCTACACCATGTCTATCCAGCCCAAGCCTGTACTCACCCCCTACCCTGTCTACCGCCAGACACCCCACCCGCCACGAATTTAACCTAACCCTACACCGCTGTACTACCCCTACCCCCGCCAAGCCTGTACTACCCCCTTCACCATGTCTATCCCGCCCAAGCCTGTACTACCCCCTACACCATGTCTACCCCGCCCAAGCCTGTACTACCCCTCTCCCACCCCTATACCCCTCACCATGTCTATCCCGCCAAGCCTGTACTAACCCACCTACCATACATACTTTCTATCCCCACCCCCAACCGCCCTCCCAAGCCTTACTACCCTACTACACATGTCTACAGCGCCAAGCCTGTACTACCCCTACTTACAACATGTTTACCCCGCCCAAGCCTGTACTACCTCCTACCATCAACCACGTCGACACTCGCCCAAGCCTGTACTTACCCCCCTACAACCATGTCCCTACCCGCCCAAGCCTGTATACCCCCTTCACCATGTCTACCCGCCCAAGCCTGTACTACCCCTACCCATGTCACCCGCCCAAGTTCCTGTACTACCCCCTTCACCATGTCTATCCGCCCAAGCCTGTATACTACCCCTACACCATGTCTACCGCCCAAGCCTTTGTACTACCCCCCTTCACCATGTCTATCCCCCAAAATGCCTGTAACTCCCAACACCAGGTCTACCCGCCAAGTGTACTACCCTACCCCCTACACCATGTCTACAAGCGCCCAATGCCTGACTACCCCCTACACCATGTCTACCCCGCCCAAGCCTGTACTACCCCTACACCATGTCTACCGGCCCAAGCCTGTAACTACCCCTACACCATTGTCTACCCCGCCCAAGCCTGTCTAGCATACCCCTTCACCATGTCTACAGCGCCCAAGCCTGTACTACCCCTACACCATGTCTACACGCCCCAAGCCTGTATACCCCCTACACCAGTCTACTACCCACCACAAGCCGCGAAGCCTGTACTACCACACAACACCATGTCTACCCCGCCAAGCCTGTACTACCCCCAACAACCATGTCTATACCCGCCCAACCTTGTCTACCCCTACCCGTCTACCCCGCCCAAGCCTGTACTACCCCCTACACCATGTCTACCCCGCCCAAGCCTGTACTACCCCCTACACAATGTCTACCGCCGCCAGCTGTACTACCCCTACACCATGTCTACTCCGCCCAAGACTGTACTACCCCCCAACACCATGTCTACCCCGCCCAAGCCTGTACTACCCCTACACACCATGTCCACCCCGCCCAAGCCTGTACTACTACCCCTACACATGTCTACCCCGCTCAAGCCGTTACTATACCCCCTACACATTCATACAGCTCCAAGCCTGTCTACCCCCTACATCTGTTAACCCCGCCCAAAGCCTTGTACTACCCCTACACCATGTCTAACCCACCCCCCGCCAGCCAAGTACTACCCCCTAACACCATATTCCAGCGCCCAAGCCTGTACTACCCCCTCCCCCATGTAGCCAGAGCAGCACTCCAGCTTGTCTGGTTAGTTTTCAACTCTGGATGCAAAGAAGACCATGAAGCACCATTAAATGGAGATTCCACAGGGTTTTGTTTTATTGCAAAGCATGGGTCCCCCCGCTCCAACCCTATGTTAAAAAAAAACACTCGCCCCGCGTTTGATGCCTCTAAGCACCATTGTGTACTGTGCCCCATTTCTCCAGGATACCAGACAGGAATGGATTAATTATTAATCACCTAATAAAATGTACCCCGCCACTGGTCCAATGCCGCTACTGTAACCCGGTTTGTATCTGCAAATAAATTCTCTGGTCTCTCAATTCAAAAAAAGTCAGAGCCCTCCAAGCCCCTCGAGCATCGAAGGGTTAAGGCGAAATTGCACGCATGAGCAAAATGACGCGGGGGGATTTGTACTCATTCTTATAGTATACTTAACCTTCTGAAATTCTAACATGAGTTTGCTTCAAACTGTAATCATTGGGAATAGAAAAATATATATTTAACCACACTTATATACACACTTGAATCTAAGATCAAGAGATTCCCGTGGTTTAAATTGCCCGGTTGTAAACGCCAGGTCTCCTATCGAAACTCACTCTAAGTGGACAATGCCAATAAGTGTAATTAGTTGAAGCTACGGTACATCGGGGCTTTTCAGGACTGCGCGGATGTCAAGTGATGCCCCCCCAAAGGTGAGATGTGGCCCGTGGCCACCCCGCTCATCTCGTGCTGGTTACATGGGCACTAAGGGCAGTTTCTCTCACGCTGAAAACCCATGTGCAAGTTAATGCCGATGCACCAATCTGGTACGATGTTCCACATGCTGGCAAAAATGGGGGTATTAGTTATACTTTAATGTAAATTTCCAAGTGACTTTGCAGTAAGCTTGTGGCCCTTTTACTTTCTCACGTCTTCTCTTGGCCCCTCTGGAGAGCTAGAGGGAGCCCACGTTCCTGCGATAATACCGAATCACACGGAAACAACGGCTCCATTCTCCCAGTTGATGGAATCCCATTGCGGCCAATACCCAGGATCCGATTCTCGTTATGCAGATGTGTTCTATGTGGCGCAGTGAGGAGCGCGTCGTGTTGAAATCTACTGTTGGGGATCTTTATTGCGCTGCGACGGAAGCCATTATCTATAGAATGTTTCTACGCTACCGAAAGTCACTGCTGTAAATACAACAATTCCGTCACAGCTTATCCCACCACACTGATAAATATGTACTACTGTCTAATGGTTGCATTGGCTTTGTTCTTCCTCTCTTGGGTAGAGCTGCATAAACTGTGATATAATCTTTTTTTATAGCCAGTGGTGTTCAAAACCTTTTTTTAGTTAAGAATCCCTATACTACTATTGTGAAATTCCGCAGAACCCCAACCCTCTCTAATAGCGTGCCTGAGATCAGATGCATTGTAAGAACCCCAACCTCTCTAATAGCGCGCCTGAGATCAGATGCATTGTAAGGAACCCCAACCCTCTCTAATAGCGCGCCTGATATCAGATACATTGTAAATCCTTCTGTATTTGGCACAATTGTCAAATGACCTGATAATTCAGGGGAACCCGTTAGGGAAACCCGGGGAACCCAAGGTTTCCTAGGAATTCTTGTTAAAAAAAAAAAAAAAACATTCTAAGCCTTGATGTACTCCGACCGCTGTATACGTCGGACCGGTTGCTGGTAGAATATATATTTACTGTGTAAACTTTCTGCCCTGACACACCCTGTATATAAACTAACAACGAGAAAGAACCGCAGTTGTGGGCACTCTGGCCTGCCGCCCTACTGGATGTAACGTTTATTAATCTTTTTCACTATTTCACAACACCAGAGAATAAAATGATGGGTATTAAATGGAAACAACGCAGAAAGTATGTGCAGAGCTAAGGAATCGTACAGCCCGGCTCCTACTACAGCGATTAAAAATGACAGACGTCTGATCTCTCAGCGTGACAGAATTACTGTGCGTGCACTATAAATAATAAGATTGGAGCACGCCCCTGCCTCAGAGAGGAGCAAATAACGCCTCGGTTCTGCCTTTCTTATCCGGGCAGCTGGTGACGCTTGATTCTAGGTAAGAGCGTACTGCAGGTGCTAGGTAGAGCAGTAATGCTAGGTAAGAGCAGTAATGCTAGGTAAGGCAGTAATGCTAGTAGAGCAGTAATGCTAGGTAAGAGCAGTTAATGCTAGGTTCTAGGTAAGAGCGTATGCTAGGTGCTAGGTAAGAGCAGTAATGCTAGGTGCTAGGTAAGAGCAGTATGCTAGGTGCTAGGTAAGAGCAGTAATGCTAGGTGCTAGGTAAGAGCAGTAATGCTAGGTGCTAGGTAAGAGCAGTAATGCTAGTGTGCTAGGTAAGACAGTAATGCTAGGTAAGAGCATAGATCAGTGCTAGGTAACTAGCTAGTAAGCTTAATGCTAGGTAAGAGCGTATGCTATGTAAGAAGCATAATGCTAGGTAAGAGGCATAATGCTAGGTAGAGAGTGCTAGCTAAGAGCAGTAATGCTAGGTAAGAGCAGTAATGCTAGGTAAGAGCAGTAATGCAGTGTAAGAGCAGTAATGCGAGCAGAAGTCAGTAATGCTAGCTAGAGCGTAATGCTAGCTAAGAGTCATAATTGCTAGCTAAGAGCAGTAATGCTAGCTAAGAGCAGTAATGCTAGCTAAGAGCGTAATCTAGCAGAGAGCAGTAATGCTAGCTAAGAGCAGTAATGCTAGCTAAGAGCGTAATGCTAGCTAAGAGCAGTAATGCTAGCTAAGAGCAGTAATGCTAGGTAAGAGCAGTAATGCTAGGTAAGAGCAGTAATGCTAGTGTAGATAGGCAGTAATGCTAGGTAAGGAAATAAGGGTCAAGAGGAGGTGATAAAAAAGGTCCCATAGGGAACATTAAGGGAGAGGTGGGAAAATAAAGCGAGAGCGATTAAGAGGAACAAAAGATGAGGGAAAACAAGAGTCTGTCGGGTCACAGAGGTGGTGAGAATGGGACAGGGAGATGTTTCGGGTTCCGTCACTGAGTTGAATGCCGGACGGACGGGTAGCTGGAGGCCCAATTGTAGAGCGTATGGAAGAATCAGGGGGGATGGGATGGAGCAGGTGGAAGGAATAAAAGAGGGAAGAAATGAATAAGGGGGCGCAACGGGCGAGTGAACAGGCGTAGGAGAGGGGATAAAAAATAATTGAAGCTGAGTAATACCAGAAATAGATGTTAGACGGTGCTTCCTTCCCCTTCTCTTTCCATAAAGCGTATGCTAGGTAAGAGCAGTAATGCTAGGTGCTACAGTAGGTAAGAGCAGTAATGCTTGGTGCTACAGTAGGTAAGAGCAGTAATGCTAGGTGCTACAGTAGGTAAGAGCAGTAATGCTAGGTGCTACAGTAGGTAAGAGCAGTAATGCTTTCTCTGCTAGATGCAAAGTACTACAGTAGTTGGTAAATGTGTTGCTCTGAATGCTACAATGTGTCACACTCACAGTGAGACAGTAGGGATCAGTATCCTGTATAAATCATAGTACAGAGCTCTATGCAAAATAATAGGGATCAGTACCCTTTGCTACATGTACAATTCCCTATAGCACGTATTGGATAGCTAACCATGAAGCATCAGGTATCTATGTAAAGCCACGTCTTGAATTGGAATAGTAGCGAGACCTGCAGTGGGGTCTGAGGCGTCACGTGAGTGGGTCGCCCTCATTGGCTGAACCACGGATGTGCCACGGCCGGTACGCAGCAAAAACAAAATCATTTGTCTGGCCTAGAATCGCCCGCTCTATGCCCAGCCTCAGACGTACGGCCTGTTCGTGGCGCACGCAATGTCCGGCGCGTCCTCAGCTGCTCTTACCAAGCAGACCAGCTGAGTTGCAAGCGTCACCAGCTGCCCGGGTAATTTAGGGCACAACCGAGGTGTTTATTGCCCGGGCAGGGGCACTGCTCCAATCTTATTTATTATTAGCTACACGCACAGTAATCATCTCTGCGTCCGTCACGGCTGGGAGATCAAAAGTCTGCTTATAGCCGACTCCCTATATTTGCTACAGGGTACGGTGTGCCTTGTATAAAGGGTACTATATATAATGAATTGAATAATTGCGTTTCGCAAGTAGTCGTCCTCGCTGTAAGGTGTGTAAGCATATCGTACAAGGTAAAATCCCGCAGTGACTCTGCTCCCATAGCTGAAGAGGCTACACCATTTAAAAAAAAGCCCATTAAAATTTTTATAAATTAAACAAGCCGACGAGAGAAAAAAAATAAAATAAAAGATTATCCCGATAATATATAAAAGGTGCATTTACTCTGCCAAATATTAATTAATACTCATTTTTTAAAAAGGGAACAGAATTTGGACTCCTGTAACCAGAATCTTTTACCACTTGACCCTTTTGGTCAAAGTGTTGCAGGACCCAATGGCAGCCAAAGGGTTAAAGACAAAAGTTAGGGACATTCTATGAATCCAATGGCGGCTTCATACACTTACATGGGAAATACATGCTTACATGGGAAATACATGCTTACATGGGAAATGCATGCTTACGTGTCTGTGGGAGGATATTTCTACCAACACAGAACCACCAGGCTAATGACACGGAGTAGCATGTTCTGGGGCCGTGTTCAAGCACCAATACAGGTTTCACTTTTTATTTATTACAGGATTGACGCAGGGGGTCTTTGGCGCTAAACGGCGTTAATTTCAGCCCCGGGGACCCCCTGCTTCCAGAGATACTCACCTCCCGTAGGGGGCGCCGGTATCTCTGCAGTCAGAAAAACTGCACTGTTTAAATGTCCCACGCCACGCCGGCCAATAGGAAGCTGTGATGTCATCCCTTGCGTCTTCCTATTGGCCCGCGTGACCAGGACATTTAAACTGAAAGAGAGACGCCTCCGTTACGGTGTCGGTAAGTATCTCTGGAAGCAGGGGGTCTCCGGAGCTGAAATTAGCACCGTTCCACTCCAGAGACCCCCTGCTTCAATCCTGTAATAAAAATAAATTACAACATGAAACCCGTATTGCGTCTTTAAAGCTGCAAGACAGGTACACCTGTCCAGAACCGATTCCGCTTTTGGATCTTTGCAGAGTAAATGCAGCTTTAAACCCCAGGTAAGAATTAGTCGCTGGAAGGTTGAGCAGTAGGTGCTGAACACGTTTAGGAAACGCTAGAAGCGCATGCGGCTTTTGCGATTCTTGGGCGTCCTACCTGATTGACGTAGGGAAGAGCGGCCGCGATCAGGACGAACAGGAGGCCCAGCGCAATGAGGACATACTGGAGGTAATCGAGGACAGCAGGGAATAGGATCAGGGTGTTATAGTAAGTGTTAAACACGGGGCCATCGATGTACCCAGCCTGCAACAAACACACAAAACAGGGACGCGTCATTGGGAGGAATTCCGAACAGCGGCGCCATTCCACAAATCTCCCCGCATGTCGTTTTCCCGCTGTGACCAGGACGTCTCGGTGTGTCCGGGCCGCCAACAGGAATCTTTGGGCCCAGGACAAATGTAAGGAGCAGGCACCCAGTGTCCCCCCCCCCACCCCCATCTCCAGTGCGCAGTGGGAGGGACCAGTGGCGCCTGGCGATTAAGATAGAATATTCTTTTTGTCATCATTAAATAGGACGGGGCAGACTTCATATTTTTTGCTTTGCTTTAAATTTGATCAAAATCGGAGCAAAATACGGGGCCAAAAAACCCCAATTCCGATTATTTTTATAAACGGGGCAAACGTTTGGGGTTTCGCAAAAGAAAGGGCTTCTGCACACAGGTTTGTCATTTCGACACATTTCCTGGCCGCTTGCTAAGGCCCCAATCCCTGTGTGCGCGTCGGAGCGCCTGGCGGCGCGGTCACCAGTTTCAGCCTAGAGGTCGCGATGGGACGCGCGCCCAGACAAGAGCAGGGGGAGCAAAGACAAGACTTTTGGCGGGGGTACGGCCATGACGTCACGCGGCTGGGTCACCCTCATTGGCTGAACTGCCGTGACATAGGCAGCGCTCGGCCGCCGCGCCAAAAGACAAATTCCTTGGCTTTTGGAAAAGTGGACGCACCCCCGCGCTTTGAGCATTCCCCCGCACGCGATGACGGGGGCTGGCCCCATAGAAGGCCGTCTCTGTTCACGCCACGCACACCATCGTGTGTGCAGTCGCATTCACGGGGACGAGGCAAGAGGGAGGTTCCAACCCCCCCATCATTTTTCTAGCATTTCCCCCCCCCCCCCCAACAAAAACCCCCAGTGACCACCCTATTAATCCCGCGCTTACCTCTGCAAACCAAAGCACAGGGAGGATCACGGGCTTTATACTGCCAGTTTGCCTGAGAACAGAAAAACAATGAGGGGTGAAAAAAAAACCAACGCATTTAAATCCTGCAATGTACTGCGCATTATATTCATGCGCTTCTCCCCACACGTTTCCTAACCCCTTCATTGCCACATGGATCTGCAACGCGTCCCAAGACCCTAGGTAGAGAAGGAACATTAAATAATGCATATCGTGGGGTCTAGGGAGTAGGGTTGCCAAGTGTCCAGTATTGAAGTGAACTGTCCTGTATTTGGACACGCTGTCCAGTGTGTGTATGTGTATGTGTATGTGTATGTGTATGTGTGTGTGTGTGTGTGTGTGTGTGTGTGTGTGTGTGTGTGTGTGTATAGTGCAGAATGAGTTCTTCAGTATAAGGTGATACCTTTTTTATTGGACTAACAATTTATGTCATAGGACAAGCAATACTGATATACAAAGGATTCAATGGCTAAAACAGTGTAGAGAGGGGGAAAAAAAAAACAACAGATATTCACTGTAGATAAGGTAGGGTGCACCCAAGAACTGAAAACATTTCAACTCAGAATGATAAGACTCTTTGACACCAAAACCAAAGGACTTAATGCGGACATGGGTTTTCTCACACCCTACCAAAATTGTCTGTAATTATCCTGCTTGCCTCTATTCTTATCCACACTTTCTCTCTCCCCCCCAGCATCCCCTCCCCACCTTCCCTTGTCACCGTCCACTGGCTTCAAACACACTTAACACCCTACCTTATCTACAGTAAATATCTGGGGTTTTTTTTCCTCTCTACACTGTTTTAGCATTGATTCCTGTGTATATCAGTATCGCTGACCTGAAGAAGAGAGGAGAACTCTCGGAAGCTTGTCCTATGACATAAATTGTTCGTCCAATAAAAAAGGTATCACCTAATACTGAAGAACTCATTTATTCTGCACTATCGCAACTGGACTAACACGGCTATTTTCTGCATATATATATATAAATTAAAAAAACAAGAAGAGCTAATACTGGACGTGTGTATACTGGTATTACCTCTCTGGACATAGTGACCTGACTGGACTATTGCTAGGGGTCTAGGCAGCTTCCTCCATCCTGATTGGCTGCTGCTGGGTAATGCAGCCAATCAGGAGGAGGTGTCAGGAAACAGCATGGAGAGCAGGGTGTGTGTATGTGTGTGTTTTCGCGTGTGTGTTTTCGCGCGTGTGTTTTCGCGCGTGTGTTTTCGCGCGTGTGTTTTCGCGCGCGTGTGTGTGTGTTTTCGCACCGTTGTGTCCAGTATTTTTGGAGAAGCCGCCTGCCAACCTTAGTACCAAGATGTATTTGAATTGCGCGTTACCATTTTACTGCTAAAATGAATGTCGTACAAACCTTCTTAAAGGGGGCGTCTGATGTATGAAGCTCATGTGACTATATCCTATATCTGTGTATATACCGGTTATTTATAGATAAATAATAAAATATTAACCAGATCGTTGGATAAGGCACTAACAGGTGGAGGTCACTGCCTCGTATGCCATGTTTAGTGAAGCATTTCCTTACTGCAGGAGCGGCCAACTCCAGTCCTCAAGGGCCACCAACAGGTCAGGTTTTCAGGATATCCCTGCTTCAGCACAGGGGGCTCAATCTATGGCTCAGTCGATGACTGAGCCACTGATTGAGCCCCCTGTGCTGAAGCAAAGACTAATTGAGCCACCGGTGCTGAAGCAGGGATATCATGAAAACCTGACCTGTTGGTGGCCATTGAGGACTGGAGTTGGCCGCCCCTGTGCTAACATAACAGATAGAAGACATTTGAATTATATTTAGACAATACAGAAGTGGGTGCAGCATACAAGTGACCGCGATGCAGCAAACTATATACAACATGTACCTGAAAAGAACTATAAGTGGAAAACAAAGCGCAGGCGTACAGAAGTGGTTCACCAGAAAACAAATTGGGGGTAAGACCAAAAACGCAACTGCTGCTGGGTAACCTCGAAAAGATTGAACCCCCAAAAATGCAGAATCTTTTATCATGTATCGTGGGGGGTTCTCTGTGATGTGGTCATCCTCTGTCTGACAGAATAAAAAGGTGTGATTATACGGCACTCATATTGGGGTGCCAGGGACCGAGGGGGTGTCGGGTAGGTGCTGGGCACAGAACGAGGTCCTGCTTTCCGAGACGTTCATAGGTCCCCTGTAGGACTTGGGGGAGATGGAAAAATGGCGTCTCTGAAGATGCCGGATCGTTTCAAGTCTCAGAGTGGATTTGTATTAAAATGCGACACTTTATTGGATCAGCTCGATAGGGAATAAAAAGGAGCAGCGCCTCCTACTTTTTGTTGTTTTAACCACATTCTCTTGTTAAACTTTATTTTTATTTGTTTACAGGGTGGGAGCACACGGTTCCCCGGAGCTAAACACTACTATTTTCAACGCCGGGAATTCCTCCCCCCCCCCCCGGGAATTCCTCCCCCCCCCCCCGGGAATTCCAAGATAGTTACCAGTGAAGTTACCATGTTTAAATCTCTGCCAAATCTCCAGCCAATAGGAAGCTGCAACATCGGTCGTGGCTTCCTATTGGTTGGCCATTTAAATCCCCTTTACAAAACAGGAAAGAATACCGGTAACTTCCCCAGTAATCACCTCAGGAACCGGGTATGGAGGGGAACGGGGCGGGGAACGGGGAACGGAGCGGGGAGCGGGGAACGGAGCACGGGGAGCGGAGCACGGGGAGCGGAGCGGGGAGCGGGGAACGGAGGGAGGAACGGGGAACGGAGCGGGGAACGGGGAACAGAGGGAGGAACGGAGCGGGGAGAGGGGAACAGAGGGAGGAACGGAGCGGGGAACGGGGAACAGGGAACAGAGGGAGGAACGGAGCGGGGAACGGGGAACAGAGGGAGGAACGGAGCGGGGAGCGGGGAACAGAGGGAGGAACGGAGCGGGGAGCGGAGCGGGGAACGGGGAACAGAGGGAGGAACGGAGCGGGGAACGGGGAACAGAGGGAGGAACGGAGCGGGGAGCGGGGAACAGAGGGAGGAACGGAGCGGGGAACGGGGAACAGAGGGAGACCCCCCATCAGCTCAACCCTCCCACTAACCTCCCGTGCCTCCACTCACCTCCCGCTCCCTCCACTCACCTCCCGCTCCACTCACCTCCCCGGCGCGGGGACAGGCAGTGGGCAGGGCAGCCTGCCGCTGCCTCCACTCACCTCCCGCTCCCTCCACTCACCTCCCGCTCCACTCCCGCTCCACTCACCTCCCCGGCGCGGAGACAGGCAGTGGGCAGGGCAGCCTGCCGCTGCCTCCACTCACCTCCCGCTCCCTCCACTCCCTCCACTCACCTCCCCGGCGCGGGGACAGGCAGTGGGCAGGGCAGCCTGCCGCTGCCTCCACTCACCTCCCGCTCCCTCCACTCACCTCCCGCTCACCTCCCTCCCACTCACCTCCCTGGCGCGGGGACAGGCATTGGCCAGGGCAGCCTACCGCTGCCACGCGGCACCTAAGATGGCGGCGGACGGAAGGACCCCTTCCTCCCTCGCGGACTAACTAACATGGCGGCGGCCAGAAGGAGAGGTGAGTGTGTGTGAGTGTGTGAGTGTGTGAGTGTGTGAGTGTGTGAGTGTGTGAGTGTCACATCGTGACACTGTGTGTGTGTGGGACACTGTGTGTGTGTCTGTGTGCGTGTGTGTTACACTGTGTCTCAGACACTGTAGAGTGGGGACCGGAGCTACACATGGGGGGGGGGGGGGGGGGGGGGGGGGTCAGAGCGGAGAAAGATACAGGGGGAGGAGAGGAGGGGACCCGTCAATTTAAAGCAAACCAACCCCCTCCTGTCCATTGCCCCCCCCTCTGTCCACTGTCACCCCCTCCTGTCACTCTCCCCCCTCCGTCCACTCTACCCCCCCTCCTGTCCACTTCACCCCCCCTCCGTCCACTCTCACCCCCCTCCTGTCCACTCTCACCCCCCTCCTGTCCACTCTCCCCCTCCCATCCCTCCTGTTCACTGTCCTTTCCACTGTGTCCCCCCACGTCCAATCTCCCCCCTCCTGTCCACTCCCCCCCCTCCCGTTCCACTCCCCCCCCTCCCATCCCTCCTTCCACTGTCCTTTCACTGTCGTTCCCCCACCCGGCCACGTCCCCCCCTCCTGTCCACTGTCCCCCCCCCTCCTGTCCACTGTCCCCCCCCTCCCTTTTCCTAGCGCTAAATGTAACTCACGGGCAACGCCGGGTCTCTCAGCTAGTATAATATATACACACACTATATATGGATAGAAACACACACACACACACACACACACACAAAATATATGGATATAGATACACACACTTGACTACAGTATATATGGATTTAGATAGACACACTATTAAAGGGATGGAATGGAGTTTCTTCCCATGTAAAGGCAGTATGTACAGTACAGTACACATTACCAGTATGCAATGTTAAAGGCTTGCTTTTATGCTGCATGTCATATTGAACTTGAACACGTATTTTTTTTCAACCTCATCTACTATGCAACGCTGCCATATTCTGCAGAATGCTGTGGGCGGATTAATATAGGACAGGGAGACAATCAGAGCAGATTAGATGTACACTCACAGCAGGTCAGCTCAGGCTAATCAATCATATTCCCCGATAACCGTGGGTTTGATACAGCGGAATGACTCGGGTTGCAAATTGGATTGTTTTCAGTACTTTTAACGTGGGTCATGCGCTTTAAAAAAGAAAAACAAATGGTTGTGTCACCATAATAAGTAAAAAAAGGAAGTATTCATTTCAATACAACGGGGGTTTTTTTTTTTAACCCGTAATGTACCTTATATTTATTTTATATAGAGCAGACCGTGTGCACAGTGCTATATGTAGAGTTTTGCAGGCCCCACCCTGCACTCTTCTCCCCCCCCCCCCCCCGGGGTCCCCTCAGACAGATCACCTTCATTTAAAAACTCAGGGATCCCCCAGTCCTCCAGATACATCCCGGTAAAACGTAGCTCCAGTACTTCCTGGTATTTAAATCCCCAGCATCGCGCCGGCCAATCAGAAGCTGCGACGGATAAAAATTGCGGGTTCCTTCTGGCCTGCGTAACACGGGAGATTTAGGACTAGAACGCGGTACTTTTGCCGAGAAGTATGTCAGGAACCAGGAGGTCCACCCCCCCCCGCCCCCAGCGGTTACGTTAACGCGGAGCGGTCGTTTTCAAACAAGCTAAACATGAAATTAAGAATTTACTAAAACTTCTTTGGGAAAGATTATGGAAAAAGGAACGCGACGAGCTAAAAAATCAGGCCACCCACGGGTCTGGGGCATTTTGACACGGCCGTTTCGCCGCAAAGAAACTCTCCGCCGGTGTTTAGCCGCTGCTCACCTTACCGCAGGGACTCATAGCTGTCAAGTCACCAACCTTAGCCCTTACCCTAAAAGCCCCTAATATGAACGCTACCTCCTACCCTAAAAACCTTAACCCCTTACCCCAAAATTCCCTAACAGCCCTAAAGTTAACCCCCTACCCTAAAACGTACCTCATATAGTAGAAGTGGCCGGCGGCGGAGGGTCCCCCTCGGGACCAAACGCCAGCGAGATGGCCATGATCAACTGTCCCATTCTGGCCACCGACCGCTTGACCGCGGCGCCCAGGACTGTCCAGCGGGGAAAGGGGATGCCGACAAGTTTAATATGGACTGGGGGGCCCCATCTGTGCAGCGAAGGGTTCTTTGGGGGGGCCCCCCACTATGCCGCTGGGGTCGAGACATTGTCCCCACTGCCCTGAGCATAATATATGTAGATTAACCAATACACGCGCACACATACGCACACACGCACACACGCACACACGCACACACGCACACGAAATAGAAAATACTGTATCCCTAAACGTTCATTTGTGCAGAATATTTGCCAGCTATCTCTCTATAATGCCGCGCTGGCACCTGGTAGCCAAGCGGTTAAAGAGGAAGAGCTGAAGCAACCGGACATGAATCCATGTCCCCAACAAACCTACTAGTTTCAAAGTTTAATTCCATAATAACAGCCATAAAATACAGCGAGCAAATAAAACAAAAAGAACAGAAGGGGACTTTTTAGTGGAAGTTGGCACGCAGGAGGGGAGGCACAGGCAGGTTTGCCTTGTTATCACAGAAACTTAAATGGGGCTTAATGAATTTATGACTTAAGGGGCCTCTTATCTAATCGCTTGTTGGTATTGCACTAATTGCAAATCCTTGTACTATGAAATAAGGGGTTGCAGTAATTAAAAAGGCAGACGTGGAACCGTGGCGCAAAAAGAAAACGCTGCATCTCCATGTGACCCGTGGCGGATTTCCTATCGGGCGCAGGGGCGGCATGCACAATCGGCGCTAGATCGTCCAGCACCAACGTCACGTTGAAGACAGCGCGGCGCTGGAGGAGGGCGGCACCAGGTAAGTGACTATGGGCGCCATTTTCTTTAAATCCGACACTGCATATGGCGGAGTGACCACCCTTTGTCCTTTCTTCCGTGTAGTAAAATAATGAAGGTGGGAGAAGGCGTGGGACGATTCGGTCACTTGGACCAATATCCAGTGGATGCGTTACCAGCGTCCAACCTCACAGGGTTTGGGTGCGGCAGAAATACCGCCATCTCTGCCCAGAATTGTATTTGGTCCAAGTTCTTTCCTGGGGCAAAATGCACAGGCATATTCTAGATCTGGGGCAGCAAACTCGTCCTCGAGGGCCACCAACAGGTATGAAGGATATCCCCTGTTTCAGCACACGTGGTGCAGTCATTCCGAGAGCCACCTGTGCTGAAGCAGGGATATCCAGAAACCCGGACCTGTTGGTGGCCCTTGAGGACTGGAGTTGACTGCCCCTGTTCCAGATCTTCGGAGGCGATTGTTTTGGGAAGTCAACGGGGAATTTTAGGCCAAAAACTGCCCCCCGACTGGCTGCTTTGGTGGATATAGAAGGCAAACTCCTTTAGACAGCAGTGATTTTTTTAACAGGAGATCGTGTCTGGTTGGACAGCTTGACCACAGCAGGGACAGACGTTCGGTAACAGCTCAGTGTCTCAAGGTCAGTGGCTTTTCCTGTGCCCTCGTTGTATCCTTTGATGGGCAGAAGGGGATTCCATTTTTTACTTTTTCTTTGATATAGTGGGCGAGTTTTTTTGGGTGGGGGGGGGGGGGGGGGGGGGTATGCGTTATTGATCCATTAGATAATATTTTTAATATTTGATATTCATTTATAAACGAATTACAGGTGACCGCTCCTCACGATCACATTACAAAAAAGTCGCCTCTTATGTCAGTCCTAACATCTCACTCCCTCTCCAGATCCATTGTAACCAGAGACCGTCACGCTACAATACGACATATACCTTGTGCTTCTGTATCTCTGCCCCAGCTGATGAAGGACCCCGAGACGTTTGAAAGCTTGTAACAGATCAACGATCTACTGTAACCATCACTCAACCTACACCTTCCCCCTGTCCCTATGTTACAAGTTTGAGGTCAATGGGTTATGGGCTAGATTAAAAAGTGCTACATCTTAAGACATCTTCCATGCCAGCATCCTCCTTACAGCCTCTCTCAAGTGAATAGGCTGTATAAACCACAGGGAAATAGTTACGCAGGCAGACGGGAAGGTGGTTTATGGAGTAGCACTGCGTAGCAAACATGGCCCTATAGGTGTGTAATGCCAATTGCAAATGGGTGCCATTGCAATATTTGTATGGTGATAGTAGGGTTGTAGGGTCTCTTAAAAAGGTGCGGTCCCACAGGTGGATCAATTGAAATTCTTTGGGGGTCTCTCAATGGGGGAGTGTTTGCCAATCGACTGTTATTTACCTGTATCCCACCCTCTCCTTATCAGGGACCCAGTTAAGATGAGGGATGGGGGGGGAACTCTGGCAGTACACACGCACGCTGATCACACAGTGACATCACACAGTGACATCAGTGACCTCATAGAAACGGAGCAGCCAATGGAAATCCCACCCCTTCAAAGTCTCACTGTAACAAGTAAATTAAATATACGAATAGGTGTCAAATTACCCGGATGAGACCCCGTAAACAGTTCGCTGGCATTGGTTCCCTGGGGTCCTAGGAGTGATTGCCCCTTTAACTCGGAGGGACCGCAGCACTCAGTCATGGAGCAGAAGACAAGTCCTCCCCATAGGAGCGCAGATCACCCCAACACAAATAGAAATTAAGTGGGAGGGGGGAGGGGGAGATTGAGTGTCAGGGGGGGATATTGAGTGAGAGGGGAGGTAGGTGAGCGAGGAGGAGGGTGTGGAGAGAGAGAAGGAGAGAGATGGAAGTGAGGGGGGGGGCAGCGAGTGGGGTAGAGAAATAGATTGGGGTGAGATTTCGGTGGTACGTGAGGGGGGCGGCGCTCGCAAGACCGCCATGTTGGGCCCCAGTGGAAACTAGTCTTGGAACCCGGTAAAAGCCGTCGGCAGCCCTGCTTGGTCACCAGATACGGAGGGCTTTTGGGGGGGAAATTAAAGGGAAAAAGAATGTCGCAGACACACAATCTCATACATGGTGCACAAATTCTAATGAGATGTAACATCTCCAAATCCTCCTGACACTCCAAGGGCAAAAGGTTTTGATACACAGGTGCAGTGTAAACGACAATTTCGCCTCAACATTGCATTGATCGACACCAAAGAGCATACACAGACTGTGTGTGTGTGATATAAAACAGAGAGACAGACTACAACATACACACACACACACACACACACCATTCAGAAAAAGAACAACTGGCTCTATTTAAAGCAGAGAGAAGCCCCTCCAACCCTCCCACGGGATAAACCAGCAAAGAACGTCAGAGCCCCCACACCGGCTCCATTCAGTGTCACGGAATCCCAGTCGCCAACAGGGGCTGCAGCTCAGGAAGAGACGATAATGTTTCTATTGTTTGCTACATAACTGTAACCCTCAATGTCAACAGCTAGAGAGGCTGGGGGTTAACCCCATCACTGCCAGGAGAGACATGGTCAATACAAACCACTTTGTGTGTATGCAAGTCTAAATGTGTTTGTATGGTGCCATCTGTGTACTCTGCACTGTACAGCAGTGTCATGATAAGATCATGAAATATTATTTTAATCAATCTGGTGCCGCTGGGGTTAATGTAGCAACAGTTTGATTTAAAAAATAAATATATAATATATTGGGTTTATGATGGATCTGCACAGACCCAGGAAGAGTCTTGACTTACAAAGAGGTCTTCATTTTGGAGGCTCTCACAAAGTGACATGCGTCATTTAGAAGGCAATAAACGATAACCAGAGACTAGCCTATCAGCCTCTAAGAAAATTAAACGTTCCTGAATGATTACTGCTGCATCCCGGAGTTGGGCGAATTTTTTTTTTTTTTTTTAAATGAGACTATCCGGTGATAACTTCGATTCTAAAGTATAACGTTCAGATCTGTGTAATCGTTGCAAGGGGACACATTCAGTGAGGCCAGATACGCGAGGTCTAGAAGGTAGCAGGGACAGGTATCCATTTGGCACTCAAATTTAGGCGCAAGACGGACGGTCATAATTCGTCTCGTTACGTGCGTCAATTGCCTGAATCTGTTGATATGACTCACGTGTGCAAGTATTACAGAAAGGAAGTTATGAGTGCGTTTATATAGTGAGCCAAAGATAAACACATTTTTTAGGAGTTTTTTTTTTCTGTGTCGTAAACCGTCAACCTAGCAGCTGATATACGACAGTGGTGGGCTTGAGTGGTTTCAATGAGAAAAGAATGGTATAAAGGGCTTGCTCTGGAGTTATGAAATCAGAATTTAACAGGTGGTGTGTTTTGGACCAAACACGCGAATTCTCATATTTCTGCGCCAGTGACCTCCCTGGGGAAAACCCTGACATATGGCAACGTAATGTATAGGGATTTCTGTATTATGTTTAATCCTGTTATTTTAAGAAATAGTTTTGCATTTACTGTAATTGTATGTTCTTGTCATTATCTTTTTCTGTAATCTCAAAATGGATATAAAGTATATCAGTCCTTTAATAAGTAATGCTTTGGGGTTCGGAATGAACTGTTGCCCGCTCTGGAGAGAGTATTTACATTTCCCTACAACAGATGTGTGTGTTAAGTGCATAATTTTTGTATAATAAACAGGGGACCTGAAACCCTGGCAGATATATATAAATAACATATTTTGCATTTTTTGGGTGGTGGCAGCGTATAGATAGGATTGCAATTGAGTAAGGGGTCGATATTAATTTATTGAAAGTACCTTGCGCTGGAGAAAGCCGAGTTGTGTAGAGTAGCTGTGTGTATTAAACCTGGTTGCATGTCCAAGTCACGGGCTCACTTGTGTGCTATTCGTGACAGATGGTATATGGGGACGGATTTTGTGGAGATATTGTTTGAGGAACCTTTGCAGAGGTGAAAAGTGGGATCGCTTGCGAGTTGTGCATTAACCCTTCTCCTGTATGCAGGTCACGTGATCACAGTTGTGCCGTACGTGACAAGCAGTAATACACAGGACAAAATAACAGGAGACAATATGAATAAGCGCTGCAGGTGTAAAAGCAAAAACATTAGGAACAGGCGTCCCTGCCCCGAAGAGCTTACAATCTAAATGGTAAATAGGGAGAACTTGGACAGGATGGTCTTTGTAAGTTCACCCAACTTGCCCCTTTTTCACAAAAAGCATTCAGGTGGTAATGTAATATGTAATATGGATGTACAGGCATTTTCTCCGGGTCTATTAAAGATGGCCGCCACTGCGGTCTACAACAGTCCCCTCGTCAACCCATGAATTCATGCAAAGTCTGAACTTACGGGATGCAGGTCTAGAAAGAGGGAGTGCAGATCCTCACTGGGGTGCAAGCCGTCTACAGCCGCCACAAAGCCGGGGTCCGCATTGTAAAAATGGGGGAACGAGAGGAACAGAGGGGCCCCTGTATAGAAAAGAGACATAAAATAAGCACAGGGACCTTTATAAACAGGTCATGTTAATAGAGAGAGATGGGAAAACTTTTCACCCAAGTTGGAATTTTGCCGCACTATTGCGGATTCTTTGCCAATCTGAATTTTCCAAAAGCAAAGATGTATTTGAAAAAATTAAAAAAATAAAATAAAATAAAAAAAGACAGTTTGAGCCTAAGAAATTAAAAAAAAAAATCTTTAAAGTAATGAGCTCTTTTTTATAATGTAGGCCTGGAAGACAGACACACACGCGTGTGTGTGTATACGTGTGTGTGTCTTTCTTTCTATGCACTTGGCCTTGGAAATAATTTGGCAACGGTTCTAGTTCTTCTAAATAAAGTGTGTGTGATCTTGGCTTATATCAGATTTCATGCTTTAATGACACAAGTGCACGCTGCAGGGTGAATGAATAGAACGCTTGTACAGCTGCAAATGTGAACAAGTTACTGCACTGTGTGCACACTGATTATGCGAAAAGTTCACAATTATTCGGAGGGAGTAAAACATTTTTTTTTTAACCGTCTAAATGAGACCGAACATTTACCGTGGAAACGGCCTAACTCCTCCATTTTGAAGAGACCCAGAGAAATGCGCGCTATATTCAGCGTCGGATTTGAAGATCCGCCGCCCCTTGGCGCTTGCCTGTGGAGGCCGCCTTCTTCCTTCCGTCACCAACGCGGCGTCACATGGCATCGCGCTGTTACGGCGTCATTTGACGCCGTGATTCGGAAGGAGAACGGCCGCCACAGGCAAGCGCCTTCCCATCAGACCTGAGAGCGCGGCATCCGCGCGTGGGGGCGGACATTTTGCCACCCGAGGCCCCGGGCCGAATGGGAAATTCGCCAGTGTATATATCGTCTACTAGCTAAAGTGCCGGCTTCGCATGGGTCTCCTCCCCCCTCCCCATGAGAGGGAGAGAGGGAGAGAGGGAGAGAGGGAGAGAGGGAGAGAGGGAGAGAGGGAGAGAGAGAGAGGGGGAGGGAGGAGATGAAGAGAGCGGGGGAGGGAGACGAGGGGGGGAGGGAGACGATGAGGGGGGGGGGAGGGTGGAGGGTGTTCGGGAGTGGAGACGGTGGGGAGGGAGGGATGGGGGGGAGGAAGAGAGGGGAGGAGGGAGAGGCGGGGGAGTAGAGAGGAGGGGTCAGAGAGGAAGGAGGGAGGGGGGGTTGGAGCGAGAGGGGAAGGGGTAGGGGGGGAGAGAGGAAGGGGGGAGGGGGGGAGAGAGGAGTAGTAGTATACACACATGAATTTATTCTTTTGACCTCTTGCAAAAAAAAAAAAAAAAAAGCTACTTTGAAAGTCCAGCCCTCCAGGGCCAACAACAGGTCAGGTTTTCAGGATATCCCTGCTTCAGCATAGGTGGCCCAGTCAATGACTGCACCGCCTGTGCTGAAGCAGGGATCTCCTGAAAACATGAGATGTTGGGTGGGAGGGGCGTGAGGACGGCAGTTGAGCGCCCCTGACCTGGGGAGGTATTTAGTAACGCGAGATAGTGCCGATGTGCGACGCCGGTTCCAGGTGTTGAGGAAGGAGTGCGATCCGTTTCACTGAATGGGAACGCCATCTCCCCCAGCGCAGGAGAGCGGGTTCACAGCACAAGGAGTAAAGGCCAGCGTTTAAATGGCAAAATATCTGGATGTACATACTCTCAAGTCATTGCCGTCAACAGGAATTTGGGGCCGCGTCGGAGTATAGAATGACCCCCTAATTGTTTTTTTTTTCCAATTAAACTGAGATAGTGCCGGTCAGGACACTAATGCACAAAAAAAAAAAAAATCCCGTTGAAGTCAACGTCAGTTTCCTTACGCTGGTGTCATGATCTGAAAGATTGCAGTTTGATGAAGTAAACCCGCCAACCATTCCCCCCCCACCCCCTTCCCGAGATCTCCGGCTCAAATAAACAGCCCAGTACTGAGGGAGACGCAGTGTTCTTGCAGAATAGTTACTTTTTAAAACGGTTCACAGTAAAAAACTGAAAGAAAATGGTGGTTGGTGAGTGAGTCTGTACAGATGAACAATGACCCCAGCCTCACACCCAACGTCACCCCACTATGGGGAACTGATTAATAAGACAACACGTCAACGAAAACACACCAAAAACACAGAATTCAAACAGTGTACGGCATCATCTTCCTAGGCCCCCGAAATCCCAACCTACCCCCACCCCTTTACTTGTGTTCAACCCCCAGTCTCACCACGTCAACACCCAACCCTCGTATACTTCTTTGACCATCCCCCCCCCCCCCTTGTTCTGAAGAGCGGTGAATACAACGGGTTACAGTAATCCACGGCCGATATAAATAAAAAGAAGACCCCCGCCTCCTCACCCCACCCGGAAAATTCCCACCTTGCCATACAAGAAACGCCCCGCCGCCATTGTCAGACTAGTGGAACCCGAGCCTTACCCAGTAAGAGGGGCGTCTCGCAGAGACGATGTCTGATGGGAAAAAGGGCCCGGGGGAAAAGGGAAACTATTAGTGGGCTTCCCATGTGTGATATGCATCGTACCCTCTGCATTTACTGTACAGCCTAAACATATAAAGGTACAAGGAGAACAAGCGGCCGCAGATACGTACCGAAGCGACACGAGCTGACATTCTGCACCCCGGAATCCACGCAGGGGCAGAACCCCTCGTTCGGGGGGTAGTCGGTACCATTGGCGAACAGGTAATTGGGGGCGGAGTAGCGATACGTCGGGACGCCTCTAAACGCCGCTTCCTTCTCGTATACCAATTTCATGGACCTGTGTTATGCAGAGAAACCAAGACCGTTCTTCGTCTGAGAATAAAACATCTCCGCTTATTGTAGCCTCGGCTGGCATTAAAATATATATCATTTTTGTAAAACCACATTTTTAACTAAAATCTCTGTGTGCTATGCCCAACTACAGGACAGATGAATAGATTTAAAGGGCTCGGATTTCAGGATCTCTTTCGAACGGCCCATCGTGTTTGTTACTGTAAGAATTAATAGAGACATTTATATAGAAAGGGCCTATTTTATATATAAAGTGCAATGTCCTGCTTTAATAGGAAAGGACTGTTACAGTCTACGAGGTTTGATAGGATCACTGTGATTAACCAGCATATTACTGCCAAGGCAGGAGAGAGCGGGACATTATACTAACCAGAGACAGAAGGTGTACAGTATGGAGGTGTGTACAGTATGGAGGTGTGTACACAAACACTATGACACAGAGCATCACAAAAAGGACACTGTGACTAAGGACACTTTAATATCACAGAACATGACACAGGCACAGACCGTGGACAGCCATAACGTGGCACAAGACGGATCTCCTTGAGAAATAGTATTTCAGGCCTACAGTGCAATGCCTCCCAGAAACCCATGCAAGGTTAATGCCCATAACAGGACTGGTCAACTCAAGTACTTAAGGCACACCAGCAACAGGTCAGGTTTTATGGACATCCCTGCTCCAGCGCAGGTGGCTCAGTCGAAGGTTACCATGGTAACCTTGACACTGCTCTGGGCCCTAGGGGAGCGCCATTTTAACATCCCGAACACTTAACATTTCAAACGCTTCTACCTCCTGAACAGAGGGTCAGATTTACACGTGAAAAACAAAATGTAAAAAAAATAAACACCAGGTGTTTGAAATGGCAAGAGGAGATCTATTAAAATACGCAACAGATGACTGAACAGTGCAATTAGTTAGCTGCGCTCATTTAGAAGGCAAAACTGCACTGCTTAGCACTTCCAGTCTAAAAAAACACCGCACAAAAATAAAACACTCAGTGTTATCTGATTGAGCCGGGCGTCCTTACACGCCCCATCCAACCCTGACATTTGCACTTGTACGGAGGAGCGCAGCAGCGTGCAATATTTGCACAACACTCCACTTCTACAGAATCTGTTGACGGGCAGAAGCCTACGCAAGTCACGATCCCCCCAACCCTGAAGTGTCATTCTCCCAGCAAAAGCCCTTCGTCGTTTGACGTGGAGACGTCACGAGCGAAGGCCGTGCCTTTTCCATGAAGGACATTAACTGCGTCACTGGTCAGGTTCCTGCTAAGACTTTAGTCTGGTTCAGCGTAGAGCGGGGTTGGCTAACTGCAGTCCTCAAGGGGCTACCAACAGGGCAGGTTTTCAGGATATCCCAGCTTTAGCAACGGTGGCTCAATCTGTGCCCGATTCAGCACAGATGTTGAATCAGCTGTTTGACTGAGCCACCTGTGCTGAAGCAGGGATATCCTGAAAACCTGGCCTGTTGGTAGCCCCTTGGGGACCGGGAGTCCCTGAAGTGGAGTATTTTACTCATCCAGGGACAACTCGTCCTAGTGGACTTCACAGGAAGACGTGGCAGTGACGTGAAGCTGGACGTTGGGTCCGTTGGCGCATCTTACCTGCATGCGTCTGGGCTATAAAACTCCAGGGGCGTGGAGGGATTCAGGAAAGGAGGCCACATCTGCCCAGCCGTTCCATTGATCATATTCGCCTGCTTGGAATTCCAGTAACCAACCTGTGGCAGAGACAATCCCGTCAGCGGCGTACGCAAACGCGCAGAGAATACACACAGTACAGCTATTTCATGTGCAATCCCGTCAGCGGCGTATGCAAACACACACACACACACGATAAAGGGGCCTTTGCTAGGGTTGCCAGGCGGCAGCTGCAAAAATACTGGACACAATGATGAAAGGTACAACGTGCTCGAGACAGACACCACTCACCGCTCCATGCCGTTTCCTCCTCTCCTTTGCCCCACCCCCCAGCTCCTGACACCTCCTCCTGATTTGCTGCATTACCCAGCAGCAGCAGCCGCCGAACAGGATGGAGGAAGCTGCCCAGCTCCCACTCTCCTCAGGGAAATCCTGCGCCCCCCCCACCCCCCCAAGCCATTTAATGTCACTACTGTATGTCCACACAGGTAATACCCGATACACGTCCAAAGAGGCAATACCGGACACATGCATGTCCAGTATTACCTCAACTTGTTTTACTGGACAGTGTCCAAATACTGGACACGCCTTTGCATACAGTAATGATGCATGTGGCCATCGGAGCTGATCCCTTGTTTAAAAGGACCTCTGTTCTGGATTGACAGAGGACCTGACGTATACTTATTTCTAGGTTCCCAATGTCGGACGGTTTGATGTTGAATATAATGCTCTTAAACGGTTAAAAAAAAACCTCTCTGTGTGGACACAAAATCAGCTCATTATGTCCCGGCTACAGAAAACTTTCCCCCAGATCATGAGTCGAAAGGGGAAGAGAAGTCTGACCACTTCGTATGCAACACGTTATTAGTCACCCAAACCCTGACACCAGCAATTTTCAGCTTATCTCTAACCTACTCTCGTAGCCAAAAGGTTTTAATACGCATTGAAACCAATAACAAACTCCCACCCCTCCCTCCCCCCTGCATTACATGCTTATATTTCTTCGTTATATTTTTGAGTCACGGCGTTGGATTCTCGACCTTTCCCAGTACATTGGTGGAAGCCATCAAAAGCTTCATTCCCTACTGGTTTTAAGTCTCGTCATTACAAGGAGACCTTACAGAAAATGTAGGATTTGGGGGTCTTGTAAATAAAAGACCGGGAGATCCTAAAATAAATGGGCTTCCACAAGGTGAATAATTCAGAAGCTGCCCGGCTCACTGACACATCTTTGGAGACCCTGAGACGGAGAAGCACCAGCCTCTGTACACCAACATCCTGTTCTTCAACCGTTCAGTGCAGACGTGCGACATTTTCCCCATCGCGTTCATGGATCACACAAAACGCTTTTTGCCCACATTTTTTTCCACCAGACTGAGAAATCTAGATCCTGAAACAGGGCTTTTGAGAGAAACTGACGCAGAGGGCAAAAGCCCTATTTCAGAACGTAGATTTCTGACCCCCCTCGTGATATTTCACCAATTCCTCCAGCATCTAAGACATTTCACAATTATTATTATTATTTTTTAGCCTCGTGAGGCTTGGAGAAATATTTCACAAAAACGCAAAAAATAAATGCAAAAAACAAACAAAATCCCACTTGTCTGAAGACAGTTGGGACGCCACTTCTGCGCTTTAGGACGTCACGGTGAGAGAGAACATTGGGAACAGGGAGTTCTTTATTATTTCAGTGCTGGAGAACCCAAAACATGTGTTGTATCATGTGATTAGATTTAATAAACAGTGCTAAGCCACAAGGCTCGTGCATCTCAATGGGCTGTAGGAAGAACCTAAATAAAAGTGTAAGCGCTTGTCTTTGTATATGAACAGCAAAACTCACGGAAGAGGCAAGGGTCCCTTACTGGCATTGGTTTGGCACGGTTCAAAAAAATCTTGCCCGGTTTGCTTCAAAATGCCGTTTTCCCCTAGCATATAAATGCTGGTCCATAATACAATACACCTCTAATAAAAATCTCTCCAATTCCCCGATGGAAACCCAACAAACTTCTGCGGGAAACCGCACGGCACATTACAAAACCCACTCCTAATGTTTGTGTCAGTGGGTTGTGTAATTTAGATAATACATTGATTGATGGGCAAATGGTTTAGACAGAACCAGGACAGAGTTCAAGGCCTACAAACGCTGGCAGCCTAACAAAGTAAACGATGCAAAGATTAAACTGTGAATCTTACAGAGGGACACACAACCCAGCCCAAAGTCACTAACATAGGCACACACAACCCAGCCCAAAGTCACTAACATAGGCACACACAACCCAGCCCAAAGTCACTAACATAGGCACACACAACCCAGCCGAAAGTCACTTACAGAGGGACACACAACCCAGCCCAAAGTCACTTACAGAGGGACACACAACCCAGCCCAAAGTCACTAACAGAGGGACACACAACCCAGCCGAAAGTCACTAACAGAGGGACACAACCCAGCCCAAAGTCACTTACAGGAGGGACACAGGCAACACAACCCCAGCCCAAGTCACTAACAGAGGCACAGCAACCCAGCCAAGTCACTACAGAGGGACACACACCCAGCCCAAAGATCACTTACAGAGGGACACACAACCCAGCCCAAAGTACTAACAGGGGACACACAACCCCAGCCCAAAGTCATAACAAGGGACACACAAACCCCAGCCCGAAGTCACTTACAGAGGGACACACAACCCAGCCGCAAAGTCACTTACAGAGGGACACAACAGACCCAGCCCAAAGTCACTAACAAGGCACACACAACCCAGCCCAAAGTCACTACAGAGGGACACACAACCCAGCCCAAAGTCACTTACAGAGGGACACACCCCAGCCCAAAGTCACTTACAGAGGGACACACAACCCAGCCCAAAGTCACTTACAGAGGGACACACAACCCAGCCCAAAGTCACTTACAGAGGGACACACAACCCAGCCCAAAGTCACTACAGAGGGACCAACACTCCCAGCCCAAAAGTCACTTACAAAGGGACACACAACCCAGCCCAAAGTCACTAACAGATGGGAGTACACACAACCAGCCCAAAGGTCAAATTACAGGTGAGTGACCACACAACACAAAGCCCAAAGCACTTAGCAGAGGGACAAACAAACAAGCCCCAAAGTCACTAACAGAGGGACACACAACCCAGCCCAAAGTCACTTACAGAGGAATGTCGCCAACATTGGAATATTTTACCCAGGTCCACTTTAGCATATTCATTGTACAGTATGTCCCATTATTTGTAATGGTTACATCCTGTCATGATACATAGTCAATTTCAAGCATTTGCCCACCAACTTTATTTTAAAACACTTCAATAATGTAGCAAACATTGATCAAATGGCTATAAAAATAATAATAAAAAAAAAAATAAAAAAAGAAGGACTACTGTGCAGAATTTTTTATTAATAAAAAAAAATTAAAAAAAATTAAAAAAAAAAGAGAAGTGGTCCAACTGTGAACCACATTTTTTGCAGGATAAATTAGACAATTTAACATTACTTCAATTACTGATCTTAAAGCAGCAAAAACCACGTGAAATCTTATATATAGCAACAAAAAAAACGCAGTTTTGTAGTATTAAATAGTGACCAAAAAACCTCAATGCTATTTTTCATTAGTTTTAATAAACTGAGCAGCCTCTGATTTCCATAGCAGGCTTTAGCATACGTCCCCAGCAGTGCAAGATCTTTGGCAACAAATGATCACAAACAGGAAAGTGTTGCAATGTTCCCGGCAGTTTGAGCTGCAAACTAACAATAGTCAATGTTACCCTACTAATGTTAGGATACATTGTTGATGCCGAGTTACACTGACTGAAGGATTGATTGAAACTTGAAAGGCGGCCATTATGTTAGGCACACAAATCGGGATTTTGACAGATTTATAACAGGAGCAGCAAATGATTGCCGGCTCAGGTAAAGCATGTGACAATGTATAATTCTACATTACCTAATTAAAAATAAAATAAAAAAAGAGGACGGAAGGGATGTAGTATTACTGCTGGAGCACCCAACACACCTCTGTACAGTTATAGAAATACATTCAATGCCAAAAAATGTTTTTTTATGTTTTACAATTTACGTCAAATCAAATGCAAAAGCAAAAAAAACGGAGGATTTGCCCAACTGCTGCCAGCTTAAAAATAAATAAATAAAATGATTGTTTTAATAAAGCAGAGTCGGGACCTGAAGAGCCATGAAAAAAATGACCACGTGAAGCATGTTTTGAAATGAAAAAAAGCCCAGCAAATTATTTTTCTGGTACAAAACAGTTTATTTTTTTATTCTAGAGAAATGCCACGTAGCTCTAGTTATACCCCAAGGACGCAAGCTACGATTCCCGTCATCTACACCATAATTTGTGGTTTTACAGCAAAGGTCGGCCATGGGGTTCATGTCACTTTTTGAAGAAAATCCTGTAAAAAGCATCAAATATGAAAAAAAAAAAAAAATATATAAAAAATAAACATGGATAAACGCCTTTTGAAAATATTCCAAGGCAAGAATATGGTCTATAAATGTATGAATCGGCCTGTATACAGCCTATGGAAGAGTCTTTTTTTTTTATAAAAAGGATGAGATGTTCGCGTTGCCTTTTAGAAGTAAAGAAGCAGAGTTAGAGCTTAGAACAAGAACAGAATAGGAAATGCCAAGGCAGCTCACCCCGCGGGAGCCAGGGCCAAAGGGAATATATCACCATCATTTAACATGTCTTCACCAGATGGGGCTTCAAGAAGAATCGTGCTGTCTGAGGTGCCCTGGTGCACCTGGTGTCGTGTGCGCCCGCCATGACATCACGCGCGCAGACAAAACATAAGGCTGAGGCCCCAGTACCTCCGCTGCACGCGCGCCCGGGAGACTGGCGGCGCGTGCAGCCGATTCCCCGGTTTGCAGACCAAAAGACAGGGGGGGGGAGGGGAGTGACGGGGGCGCGGTCGTGACGTCACCCGGCAGGTTCGCCCTCATTGGCTGAACCGCCGGGGGGCGTGGCTTAGCGCTCCGTCGCAACTCCTGATCACAATTCTCTTGCGAGCAGGAGTCACTGTCGGCAGAGCGCAGCGCCCCCCCCCCTCGCAGCGGTCCCGGTCCCATTGTGCAGAGGCTATTGTCCCTGCAGCGACCCCAACAGCGGGCGCTGCAGTAGCCAGCGGGGACCAGGCCTAAGCGAGTCGGATGTCAGACGCACCGTGCGGGACCAACAGACCCCAGATATCCATGGGTCGTTTAGGCAACCCAGGAAATGGCTCCATTTTGGTGCTGGGAGATGGAATCCTATGGTTTACATATTATGTACTTTTCACATTTAGAATGTCTTTATATGCGTGCTAGGTATCTGTACGTTACGTTGATCATTTGCTGGGTACGAAGGAAGAAAGGAAAAAGGAAGAAGAAAGAAAGGAAAAAGGAAAAAGAAAGGAAAAAGGAAAAAGAAATAAAGAAAGAAGAAAGGAAGAAGAAAGAAAGAAAGAACTCAAGCCGGTTATTGGTACCTAGGAACATTAGAAGAGTCCACCTCTCCCGGCCAGATCGAGTTCAGTCCTCCACCAGAGCGCAAACTCCCATAAGCAACCGGCAGTCATGGCGACCGTGGGAGTGCCAGACCCAATGATATGGGGTTCCGAAAAAAAAGGGTCAACACACCTTATGAAAAGGAGTTTCCACCAATGACAGGAGTTACGCAACCAATGACAGAAGGATGTTTACCACTCCTGAACCTCGGTAAAGTTTGTCGGCTTTCAGAGAACATCCAACCAGGCCAAGGAGGAATGGTAGAGAACGGCGATGGTCATCTGTTCCCCACCCCAAGCTTGATGTTAGAGCCTTGGTAATGCTCAGAGACCAGTCTCATACAAGTGGCCGTGAAGACCGGATTATCTGTTCTTGCCGCGGTTAACACATATCCAATTCATGAGTCCATGACATTTGTTTTTCAGCTTTAAAAAAAAAAAAAGGAGGAGAACAATTGTAATAAGTAAATCAGAAACGGAAGGTCACCGGTCTGACAGTTCGGAAGATCTTCTAGTTAATTTGTTTTCTTGCGGATGGCGCATAATTTAGTTTTTTGCTTTCATCTTAAAAAGCATCACAATCACATTATCTGTAACAAAAACGGGTGGAAGTTCATACACAGTACGTAGTTAAAACCATTTTATTTTTTTAAACTACCCTAAGAATTCATATTTTGTCAGCATATACAATGTGTTATTTTAGCAAAGTTCCTAATAAGTCACAAAACCATTAAAAAGCACTAATATTTATTTTAAAAAGATGCTCATTTAGAATGTTACATTTGGGAGCTTCTTAATATGACTGCAAGTTTCAGTGTTACAAGATCGGCTTCACACCTGTGCGGCGTATTCGGAGTTAGATAGAGACTGCCAGCGCACCCCCAAAGGAAGTGGGGTGTCTTCTAGATTCTATTTATGTTGCATGGTTCCTAGCAAGACTTCCAGACCTAAACTTGACCAGTTACTAAAAGGGTTTCCTAAAGTAGGATAGTGAAAGGAAGTACGGGGTAAACAGAGTATGTTGAATTAACCCCTGAAATGATTTCAAAGAAAATATATAGCGGTTCTTCATAACGGTTCTTAATGAGAAGGATTTAATCAGGTGTCTTATCGGTATCGAGTAGAGCAGCGGTGCGCAAAGTGGGGGGCACGAGACTCGCTGCAGGGGGTGCAGGGATTACAGAGCCCCCCCCCCTCCCCCCCCCACGCTCCCCAAATACATTTAAATTAATGCCGGGGGAGCTGCAGGGCCTCTGTAACCTTCTACTTACCTTGTTTCAGACGCTCCTGGTCACGTGTCGCCATGGCAACGCGGCGTCAAATGACGCCGCGGGGTCATGTGACGTCGCGGTGCCATGGCAACGTGACGTCATGACGCCAGGACATCTGAAACAAAGTAAGCAGGGGGGCGTGAGGAGAGGGGAACAGACGAAGGGGGGCGCAGGGGGAGGGAAATAAAAAAGGATTGTGCTCCCCTGGAGTTGAGAACTGTGCACTAAATGAAAGCATAAAGACCCCCCCAAACAGGTCAGGTTTTCAGGATATCCCACCTGGGCTGAAGCAGGGGTATCCTGAAAACCAGACCTGTTGGGGGGGGGGGGGGAGGGAAGGTTTGATGACCGGCATAGAGAACCCCTCATTAAGGAACGGTAACACGGGATACATACAGGATAATAACAGCCAGGTCACGCCCCCGCCAGCCGCGACCTTTACACTGCTCCGGGGCGCGTGTAATGATTCAAAATGTTATCTATTTCAGATTTGACGTAGGCCGTGATATAATCGGACGCTGCAACTTATATAAAGGTTTGGATTGTGCAAGTACACAAGTTAACATTGTGACCCGGTACTTCTCATACAGAACTCCTTCTACTAGATCTATATAGATATATATCAGGTATTTTTTTGTATCAAACATTTTTATTGGCATCAACACTTACAGATATGGGTACAGTATAGTCATTGGCACATGACTGCATAACTTCAGTTGGAACAGTTTGGTGTTAGCCAATAGAATTTTTTATTTCGGGGTGAGGGTAAGGGGAGGGGTGGCGTAGGGGGGAGGGGCGTTGGGGAGTGAGGAGGGGTAGACAAACAGAGGGGAGAGGGTGGGGGTCTCCGTGGATCTCCATCTCCTCCGTTCTCGCTATAATCTCGTCCCTCCTGCCTTAATGCAGGCCCAGAACCTGTGGTCCTATCCAGGGATCCCAAGTACTCCAAAACTGCGGCATTTTTTTGTGTAGCATGGCAGTTAGCTTCTCCATAGACATTACTTCGTCTATCCTCCTAATTACCGTGTTTCTCGCGGGGGGCTTTAATCTGCTTCCAGGCTGCTGCTATTGAGCATCTAGCCGCCGTCAGGATTGCAGAGACCAATCTGCTCATCGGCGGAGGCAGGTCATCAAAAGGTTTGATCAGCACCAGGGTCAGCGGGTCTAGGGGGAAGGGGATCCCCGTGGTCTCGTGGAGCAGCGTCTGGATCCTTGCCCAGAACCTCTGTATCTCTGGACACGACCACCAAATATCGGCCATGTCTCCCTTTTGACCACATCCCCTCCAGCACAGGTCAGGTGTGCCAGGGAAGATCTGGCTCAGCCTAGCCGGGGTCAGGTACCACTGGAATAGAATTTTGTAGATATTCTCTTTTGTTACTGTGCAGATTGAGGTGTTCGCCGCCATCTCCCAAATGTCCTCCCACTCGTCTTTTTCTATTTGTACATTGAGGTCCTCGGACCATTTTTGCATATAATGGTGGGTCGGGGGGTTCCGATGACGACTCTATCCCCCTATAGATCTCAGATATATTTAGTCCTCTTTGGTACCTGCCTTTACTGCATATGGTTTCGAATCTAGTGGGTGGGGGGAATTTGGAGTTTTGGGAGAGAGAAAGCAGAAAATGCCTGATTTGTAGGAACTTGAACAAGTGGAGGTTTTGGGATTGATATTTGTCTCGTAGTTCCTGGTAGGATAGGATCTCTCCATTCTTCAGCAAAATCGGCAACCAGCCTTATTCCAAGACCCTGAAATTGGCCAAAATTTCTTTAGAACACACGGGCGGGAAGTTCGGGTTTCCAAAGAAAGGGGTGACTTGAGACGGGGTAGCTAGTAGCCCATATTTCCCTTTGTTTTTGAGCCATATGTCCCACGTGCATCTCATTGCTCCTAGCTCAAACCTCCGCGGTCCTCCTTCCCTTCCGCCCTGGGACCACAGTAGGACCTGAAGTGTGGATGGGGCTGCATAATGTGATTCTATCGCAAGCCAGCAGGTGGAGGCCAGGTCGTAATGCCAAACTACAGCCTGCTTCACCTGAGCTGCGAGATAGTACCTGACCACATCGGGAACCCCCAGACCCCCCCTCGTTTTGATGATAGAATGACCGATCTGGGATATATCAGGTATTTTTGATTGGCTTATAACCCGCTGGGCTCCACATCTCCGAGCAGCAAACCCTCCCTTCCAAGCCTCTGCGAATGTAACTCCTATAATGTTATCATCTTGCCCCCAGGGAATGACCTGCTCTTAAAATAAAATTAAACATGAAAAAAAAAGCAGCATTAAAAATGGTGATTCTGAATCTGTAGCGTCTGGGTTAGACTACACTGGGCGCGGGGGAGAACTCCATTTTAGCCTCCCAGAACGTTCATCTCCTGAACACACGATTAGCGCTGGAACGCACGATTAGCGCTGGAACGCACAAGACCACGACCTGAAGTAAAAAATAAATTAATGTCATCAGTGTGGACTGCTACTTGGATTACCCGACTGTCAAAATAGAGTGGTCCCTTACAACAAAAGTGCGCAAGATTTTAAGGGGGGGGGGGGCGGCGGCACGGTGGATGCAAAGGCCCCGCGATCTTCCCCCAAGGCATTTAAATTAAATGCCATGGAATCGCGCGAGACCTCTGCAACGTCCCTTGTCTTCATCACGCGTCACAACGGCAACATGACCCTACTGCGTCATTTGATGCCGAATACAAGGTAAGGGGGGGGGGGGGAAAGCAGCGGGGAAAGTTTGCGCACTCCTGCCTTACACAATGTGTAAATACCCTTCTGTACAGGGTAGCAGATACTGTACCAGCATTCCTTCCGCTGAACAGCTTACATTGTAATCTAACATTGCAAAAGGCGTCAGCTTGCCCCAGTCACGCAGATCTCTCACGCAGCTTTCCACAAAGACAAAACTTTCTAACCTCTTTGCTGAACATAATCCCTCAAAAAACAAAACAAAAAAAAAATATGGAAGCACCACATCTGCTACAAACAGTTTATTCCAAAGAGCTAGAGATATAGCTATAGCCCCTCCCCCCACCCATGTTGGGGTTACTATATGGGTTGGATACTAAACACCTGCCCCTCTAGGTAAGGTGTCCATCAATGAGCAGGCAGAGGCTTAGCTCCGCCCCTTTTCTGCCTAGAGTCAGTGGAAGGTGATAAATAGGAGAGAAGGATTCCAGCGGTCAGATCCTGGGAGGAGGATTCCAGTGGTCAGATCCTGGGAGGAGAGATCAGGGAAGGACCTCAACTGTAAAATAGTTAAGTTTGGGGTAGGAGCCCCCTTTATTGTTTTCTAGAGCAGCAAGTGTCCTTTAAAGTCAGGCCCCCTGGTAACGGAAGCTGGAGAAATACAGGCTTGAACAGTGGAGATCAGTGTTCTTGAGGGGCTGCCCCATCGGTAGCCCTGGGACTAATCTGAAGTCCAGATCATGAGGAGTTATGACACCGTACCTTAAACAGCAGTCCAAGCGGTCATTTTATTTTATTTATTTCCCCCCTTCCCCTTGAATATGCGCATCAATACAATCCACACAATGAGAAGTGATTAGCCAAGTTGCCGATCGATCCGTTCTCCTGTGATCGATCAGAGAAGATTCAGCTTAGGGGGTTCACTAAATGGCTGTCAGGGCAGCAGAAGGGGGACCAAAGTTCCCACACATTTTCATGCACCTTTGATATAGAAGCATTGTACACCAACAGGACTGTCACTGTTTTCCTTCCTGAGGTATCAGAATTTCTGCTTACTAACAATTTTTTCAGATTTGACCAAATTCTTCATGAAAAAAAATAAAATAAAAAAATAATAGGAAAGCTTTTGCACCCAATTTATCAAACTTCTATGTGGGATTTTTTGAAGAACAATATAAAAATCGGACCAGGGTTGCCACCAGTCCGGGTTTGACCCGGAGACTGCCGGTTTAGGCCTGTATCTCCAGGCTATGGGTTTACCTGCGAAATCTCCGGGTGGCGGCAGCCTCTCCCCCGGCAGGGTCCCGTCAACATGGCTCAGACGTCAAATGGCGTCGACATGACAACGGGACGCGACTTCGCAGCATCCCGTTGCCATGACATCGCAGCGGCGTCACATTGTCATGGCAACACGACGACGTAACGCCATGTTGACGAGACCTTGCAGGAGAAGATGCAGCTGAAGGCAAGAGAAGTAAATATAGAAATAAACGGAAAATTGCAAAAAAAGTCTCCAGGTTAGCTAGTTTTCAGCTGAAGGTGGCAACCCTGCATCTGATCCACATATCACACAGTCAATATATCGACGATATTCTGTTGTGGTCAGGTCCAGAGGATTTACTTTGAGTATCAATCTACATTTTGGTGGTTTGAAATTTACCATGGAGTATGGCATCTCAGATAGTGTTTCTGGACCTTACCATAAGAATAAAGGATGACAAGTTGGAAACTGCTATTGACAGAAAGCCAACAGCAGTTAATTATTTATTGCATTTTTTTTCCTCTGCGTGTCCAATGTCAAAAGAAATGCACCAAAGGGCCAACTCCTAATATTTGAGAATGTGTACTAGAACACAAGAATTACAGTCGCAATCAGAAGTGTTATCCCAACGATTTATACGGCACGACTATGGGAATCAAAGAAATAAACTACAGAAACAAAATGTTAAAAAAAAAACCTGACATCAGATGTCATTCTGTATCTACGTACACTACAGATTCCACTTTTATCAACATTGGCATCTGCTCGGCCATGACAAGAAATGACATTATTGTGACTAGATTGCCGAGATTGACACATAGAAGCGTGCGTAATAAAAAACGAACAGACTGACTTGGAGCGATTTGAAACCTCCAGTAGATAATTATAGATGCGGTCATTGTATGCAATTTAATCATTCCTAGGCTATGATAATAAAAACCACGTCTTGCACCCGTCTACTGGGGGGGAAAAGCATTACATACAGCTTATTAATTGCTCGTGTACACACGTTATATACAAGCTCATTTCTGCATATTGGTGGCACTGAAGAGAAAGAATTTGCGAACACAAGTCCGCTATTAGAAATATTTCAAAAATGTTGTTGGCTACAGAGAAAAAGAACAGCCCATGGCGATACGTTTTCCTACAGCGGGACATGCTTCACCAGGCTCAAAATGTGCGGCACTAGAAAAGCCAGTGCCAGAGCGTACAGGGGGTAATATTTTTACGAGGCTACCGCAAAGAGATGTAATGGATGCAAGAATTCAGAGCACTTGGTACACATGATCCCCATAGAGAATGTGGCTGGAGTGGGGATTTTATAGGATCACTTTGTATGCTGCTTAAAAGGCATCGAGTTATCGCTATTCCGGTGTATACACTACTCGAGAATGGCATTGTCAATAAATCATTTCTGCGTGTCGTCTGCCTATGGCGGGCATATATATGGCTTCCCAATACATGCACTTAGTGGGGTTTTCAGCAACACGCGTTTAACCACAATTTAAGTGAGAGAACCACAATTTAAGTGAGAAAAATTCTGACCAGTCATTGTGCGATTAACAGCGCAACTTAGATTTCTAAAAAGTGTGTGTGTGTGTGTGTGTGTGTGTGTGTATGTGTTGAATCTTAGAGGGAGTTGCAAGTTAGAATGTCTCTTTACACTTCCAGTATAATGGAATATTGTGCCGACACCTAAAAAAAAAACACTTTGTTCTAGGCATCTCTTTTTCCTAACTTACAAAAATATATCTGTAGACAAAAAAATGATTTGTGAAATATTTTCATACCCATGCATGCAGCCAGCGACCGCGCGATGCATGTTTCTGCGTTACTGGTGCGCCTTTCCTAGACACCGGATATCATAAAAAGTGGAGCTTCGAGAGATTAAGCCCTGTGCATTTTATCTGGACGTTATCTATTGGGAGCCAACCCACTGCCACAAAGTGCAGTTATGCAAGCTCGTAATGTTCAACAATGGCCTTCTTTCAGCGCCACTTGATTCTAATACCGGTTTAGGTTGAAGTTGAAGCATGTGCTACAGCTCAGATAAGCAACAGAAAGTCCCAAATCAAAAGTTCAGCCCCCTCCAGGACCAAAGTGGACAAAAAGGCAGTGTTATGTTCAAAAACATCAATTGAACAGTGGCACGTAAAAAACAAATGTGTTTTTAGATCAAGGTTTAAACGTAACATTTCCGTGGTATACGAATGCTCTGTTGGAGGGGTCAGAGGTTATAATCTTTGTGTCTTTTGGTGATGAGACCACTTGCCAGAGGTCAGACCCCCCCAGTAAATCGTTACCGTTTCTTGTGTTTGCAAAGACATTATGAAGCCATCGTTACTCAGACAGCTGAACCCAAGTCAGGGATTTCCTTGAATTCAGTGTTCCCAACGAAAAGCGATACGGGATTCCTCTTTCACGAGATACAAAAACAAGGAACACGGCAACCTTTTCAGCGCCGGAAGTCCGGCGGCACAAGAGTGTCACTGGCGCGCCGGCAATTGCGTTCATGTGATCACGTCGGCAGCCCCTGGCTGACGGAAGCGGAAGGCGGTTCCAGTTCCATCGCGATACGCTGGAGTGGTTAGCACGATCAGACCCTGGAAAAGTAGCATTTTGCCGTCACCTGCCCGGTAAAGCACCAGGACCTCCAACGTATAATAAATACAGAATAAAGTACTCACAAAAACAAGAAAGATTATAACCCAGTCTACGTTTTCAACTCGCAGCAGAGAAAAGCCAAAACGTCAAGGAGTCGATTTAAACAAACATCTTTCTTTATGTGAATTCCTGTCCTAAGGACCACTAATAATAATAATAATAATAATATTATTATTATATAGTATTCACGTGTTGTATACTGGTCTGGTTTACAGAGCACCCCATCGTGTGTGTTTTCCTTTTATAAATACGGCGCATAATTCCAGCCATTTTTAGGGGTTACTGCATAAGATGCTTTATTATGAATACTGTTCTCATTTGGGGAACTCCGAGATCATTTCACGGACAATGTGAACAGGATGAATGTTAGGGCTATTAGAGGGAATTCATCAGCGCGGGGATGAGCGTGAAATCCTTGTAATATAAATTGGATCTGGCAGAATGATGCCAACGGAAAAAAAAAAATAAGTAGGTCACATCCGTCTCGAGTCTGCTGTGAAAAAAGGCCAAGAACACCCAAAACGCAACATAACCGTAAAAATAATGCTAGTCAAAGAGGGGCATCCGGACATAGGAGATACCCCAGTCTGAATACCCTGCATGGTACTACATTACAGAGAAGCAAACACCCGCAGCACAGGACAGACCCATATAACTGTACTGACATCGCCGTATTGTGCGATCCCACGCGGTATAATTGCTGCTTTGGCAGAATGCAGTGTTTCCAGGAGCTATTTCTATTAAAATGATCCTTCTAAATTCGTTTTGTACAATTCAGCTTCCCAAAATAACCGGTTAGGGACGTGCAATGCGTGTGCGCACGTACTGTATGCGTGCGGCAGTGCGTGTGCGCACGTACTGTATGCGTGCGGCAGTGCGTGTGCGCACGTACTGTATGCGTGCAGCAGTGAAGTGTGCGCACGTACTGTATGCGTGCGGCAGTGCGTATGCACATGTACTGTATGCGTGCGGCAGTGAAGTGTGCGCACGTACTGTATGCGTGCGGCAGTGCGTATGCACATGTACTGTATGCGTGCGGCAGTGCGTATGCGTGCGGCAGTGCGTATGCGCATGTACCTTATGCGCGCGCGCGTAGTTGGCCATCTTTAAGGGACATTAAATAAGTGACTGATCATGGCAATCTCACTTTAGTGAAGAGACTGATTATCTACTAAACGCACAAGGGCCGTGTATAACGCTCGCTGTACGTGGGACTCGATTAGAATAGAATTGTGTAATATTTGATTTGAATGTAGATTACATACATTTGATGCAAACCTCTTGGGCGCCATCTTGATCTGGCGAGTCAATTGATGCGCACACACAAAAAATGAACATTTAAGAGAGATTATGCAAAAATGACGAGACCCTAATATAATGCAACAAGTAACTTCACGTTTATTCAGCCAACACACAACCAAATTCGCTGATCACTGAGCACAGGCGACTTGTTCCTCAGTCTCTACAAGCAGTGAATGGGTTAAGCCAGTGGTGCTCAACCCCAGTCCTCAAGACACACACTCAGGATATCCCAGCTTCAGCACAGGTGGCTCAAACAGAGGCTCAGTCGAGCCACCTGTGCTGAAGCAGGGCTATCCTGGAGTTGGCACCCCTGGGCTAAGTGATGTGTACAAGGAGACACACACAGTAGAGAAGCCCCTTCCAGAGCTGGAGATGGACGTGTTACATTCTGTTCCAGGAATGTAGAGGTTAAGTGGATGAGCAACTTAACAATAAAAATGGCCACGGGCAGATCGCTAGGGGACATTTTTTTTTATGGTCGGTCTTAAAAGCATGTGAAAGAAAATATTAAACATGCTCGAACAGCAAAACCGAGAATATTTACATTCTTTCCATGCGATCATTATTCATACAGCAACAGAACAGGCAAACCCAAGGGCAGCCAACTGCAGTCCTCAAGGGCCACCAACAGGTCAGGTTTCAAGGATATCCCCGCTTCAGCACAGGCGGCTCGGCCATTGACAGCACCACCTGTGCCGAAGCAGGGATATCTTTAAATCCTGACCTGGCTAAACTTTCCATGGATAACACAGCTTCCGACACAATATTATTAGCGGGCATCGATACCGTCAACGGCACAAACGTACAAAATCGGTTTTATCTGCAACTTTTGACCAGAACAAAAAAAATATATATATATATATATATATATTTTTTTAAATAAATATTCATCTTCTACCTGTTCCCCGTCAGATTTAATGTTTGGTCTCTAAAAATAAAAAAATATTAAAAAAATAAATAAAAAAAAAAGATGTTGATATAAGGCTTATAATCACCTACAATGTTTGAAGATTTTGCCTTTGGAAATATTGCATTCAAAATAGGTTTTGAAAGCCAGTGCCAGTTATTACAGTCGCTATAAAGAAAGTCTGAGGGTCTTTTCCATATACATATAAATGTAAAAAAAGGGATCTTTCTATGACAAATACACCGATGTTTCCAGTTTTGAATTGGAGTTATTTTTTGCATGGTTTGTTTGCTTTGGTGGTATGCCGCCGGCTCAGGAAGTGGTCAGCACGGACAGAGTGACGCGCTGCCGAAAACATCACATCCCACTCTGAGAATAAGGGGAGTCCAACAGGGGATCTTACTCCACGGGAAAGCGTTAGGAACATCGCTGTATACCAGCCAGGGGGATGCTCCACGGAGAAATTGATTTTTAAGGACGTTGGCTGGTTAGGAGAAAGAAAAGAAAAGTCATATGTTCTGCGTGGGGGGGGGGGGAGGGCGAGATGGACCAGTCATGCGACACAAATGCAGGCAAATTGCTTATTTCACTGTCATGCGATTGGCAGTGGGTTCTTCGGCATTTGGGCAAAGATTGCACTTTTTTGTGACAACGGGTGTTCGAGTGGGCCCGAGAGCAAAACTTTTCTGCCTATATTGCACGGTTTTCGACAGACACAGACAGACACACAGACAGACACACAGACAGACACACAGACAGACACACAGACAGACACACAGACAGACACACAGACAGACACACAGACAGACACACAGACAGACACACAGACACACAGACACACACAGTCCAGTAACAAATGAGGCAATACTGGACATTCATGTGTCCAGTATGACCTCTGAACGTGTGTCTGGTATTACCTCTCTGGACACCGTGACCTAACTGGCTTGGGGGGGCCACGCAATTTCCCCGAGCAGGGCTGTTGCTAGGGGGCTTGGCAGATTCCTCCATCCTGATTGGCTGCATTAACCAGCAGCAGCCAATCAGGGTGCAGGTGTCAGGAGCCTGGGGCCAAGTAGAGGAGGAAACAGCATGGAGCAGAGAGTGGTGAGAGGGGTGTTTGTGTTTGGGTGTTGCACCAGCCACCATTGTTTCTAGTATTTTTGGAGAAGCCACCTGACACACAATGGTGGTGGCACCCGATATCCGAGAAGAACTAGTTGTGTGTGTGTGGGAAAGGAGGAGCAGCCGAGATGAATTGTACAAGCTGCGGCGGAATGGGATGAAAGTTGCTTAGACAAGTTCGCATAAGACCCCTCCCTGGTTTTCCCTTACAAAAGTAGTTTGGAATTATGCAAACATGACCGACGCTGCATCACGTCACAGTGGTGTGATCGCCCAAAGGGATATGTGGTGTGTGTGTGTGTGCGATGTATTAATTAGGTCTTCTGTACTAGCTCTTCTATTACACGTACTGTGCCAGCAAACACAGAACCATGACACAGGATTGTGCAGGACAAGCCTGTAGTAACCTTGGATTATGGGTTTGTTTGTTGAAGATCCTCCTGTTACCCATTTTTGTTTGCTCTGCTCTGCCTGACAACTTCGGTCTTTAAAAAAGAAGCAGTTCCAGTTAGAAAAATAGACATATAGCAAGTTTAATACAGCGAGTTTGTACATCCATCCAGCATGCTCTCTAGAATGGTTTTACAATTCAGGATATACTGAATTGCTTTTGGAACATTGGGACCGAAAGACCCAACTTCAAATAAAACTAATTTAGCATAGGTTGAACTTGACTGACGTTCGTCTTTTTTCAACCTCATCTACTATGTAACTATGTAGCTATGTAACTATGTAACTATGTAGCTATGTAACTATGTAACTATGTAGCTATGTAACTATGTAACTATGTAACTATGTAGCTCTGAATTTGTCATAGAGGCGGATTTTCCTACAAAATTGCACAATTCCCATTAGGCACGGGCCTAGGGCAGCAAAGTTTGGGGGGCGGAAAAAATTGCCACCTCCATACACAAAGGCCGCGCTCATGGGCCAAATCGAGAAGTTCCTTACCTGCTGCCACCTTCGCCTTCTTTCTACAGTGTCAAAATGACACTGCGACGTTACACGGCATCTCATTGCCATGGCAATGCGACAGCGTGGCTTCAAATTTTGTCATGTTGCTATGGCAATGAGATGCCGTGTGACATCGCGTTGGCGACGTGCACAGTCGTTTGACGCTGCGATTTCGACGAAGACGGAGGGCGACAGAACGGAGGAGACGGCGCCAGGTAAGTGCCATGGGGCGGCGGATCTGGAAATCCACCAGGGGTCGCGCCAGTTCCGCCGCAACTAACTCCCCGTTGGCATTTAGCTGCAGGGGTCCCTCCGCCACAGCCGCTTCAATGAGATAAGCTGTAGGGTATGGGGTTAACAGTAGGAGTTTTAGTGTTTAGGGTAAGGGGTTGAGGTTTTTAGGTTAGGAGGTAGCGTTAGTATGAGGGGGTTTTAGGGGAAGCGCTAAAGGTTAGTGACATACCTTAGCAGCGAAGCGGGCGAGTGTCCCGCTGAGATGAGCAGCGGCTAAACGCCAGCGGTCATTTGGACATGACCAAGTGTCCTACACTGCTTTTCCTAGAGGTTGATGTTGAACACCAGAAAATTAAGAATGGATGCAGTAACTAAAGTAGCACGCACATACAGTGGCGAGAAAAAGTTTGTGAACCCCAATGATAATTACAGAAATTCCATAGTTTTTCCATGATAACCTTTGGAATAAAAAAAAAAGTATTTTTTTAAATATCCAATAGGGTTTATATTAACCAATTCCATGTCTTTTGAAATAAAATGATGTATGAATTAGACAATGAGTAATTAAGAGTCAGGGTATGTGAGAAAGTGGAACCCTGGTTTTATCAGCAAAATTAAAAGGGGGTAATTAGAATCAGGTGTTTAAATAATTAGGTAGATCTTCAGGGGTGGGTTTGGGAGGCCCTACCCTATATAAAGATCAGAAACTTTGTGAGGTTGGTCTTCACCAAACAGGTGTGTGGAAACACGTCATGCCACAATCAAAAGAAATCCCTGAGGACCTAAGAAAAGCAGTTATTGATGCTCAGTCTAGAAAGGGTTATAAACCAACTAAGGATTTGGGGCTCCACCAATCCCCTGTCAGACAAATGCAGAACGTTCAAGACCATAGTTACTCTACCCAGGAGCGGTTGTCCTACCAAAATCTCCCCAAGAACAGACCAGCAAATCATCCAAGAAGTCACAAAGAATCCTAGAGTAACATCCAAGAATCTGCAGGCCACTCTCACCTTGGCTAATGTGAGTGTTTAATCACTCAATCAGAAAAAGACTGAAGAATGATGTTCATGGAAAACAGCCAGGAGGAAACCACCGCTCTCTTAAAAAAAAAAAAAATGTTGCTGCCGGTGTGAAGTTTGCAAAAGAGCACATAAATCATCCACAAGACTTCTGGAACAATGTTCTTTGGACAGACGAGTCAAAGGTAGAACTTTTTGGCCTCAATGAGAAACGTTATGTTTGGCAAACCAAAACACTGCATTAGAAGAGAAGAACCTCATCCCAACCGTCGAGCATGATGGTGGGCGGCTGATGGTTTGGGGCTGCTTTGCTGCCTCAGGACCTGGACGGCTCGCCATCATTGACACAACCTGGAATTCTGTATTGTATTAGAAAATTCTACAGGAGAATGTCAGGTCTTCTGTCCGTGAGCTGAAGCGAAAGTGGTTCATGCAGCAAGACAATAATCCTAAACATACAAGCAAGATCTACAAAAGAATGTCTGCAGCAAAAGAAATTCCGCATTTTAGAATGGCCTAGTTAAAGTCCGGACCTAAACCCTACCGAAATGTGACCTGTCCATGCAAGGAAGCCCTCAAATGGTCCCCGAGTTGAAGCAGAGGAATGGGCCAAAATTCCCCATACCCGATGTGAGAGACTGACCGGCAGTTACAGGAAACGCGCAGTTGAAGTCATTGCTGCTCACGGGAGCGCCACCAGGTACTGAGTCCAAAAGGGTCTCGTACTTTTTCACTCTTGGATATTGAATGTTTAATCGTTTGTGGATAAATAAACGTTGAGAAAGTATCAGGTTTGTGTGTCATTGGTTTGATCAGGTTATCTTCTATTAGGGCTTAGATTAAGTTCGAACAACATTTTAGGTTTGAAATATGGGAAAATCCTAAGAGGTTCCCAAACTTTTTCTCGCCCCTGTACTTACACGAGGAAATGTTGGGGCTGCAGTTTTAATGTATGGCCCTGCGTGATGTCAATCGGTGTTGGAGAGCAGATGTATATATGGGCCAGCTGGTCCCTATACATATATACCTTCCTTTGCCAAGCCCTGCTCAGATCCTTATTAACCCTTTCCATGCCGGCCAGATCAGCACATTTGCTGATTAATGCGTAGCAGGCCCCTCTGGCAGACAAAGGGTTACATTATTTTTAGGCTGCAGTGACAGACCCCCCTCCCCCCCCCGACATTCTATTTCTACCATTTAGCGATTGTGGAATACTATACAAACCTCATACCAGCCACTAGCGCAAAACATTTTGCCGTCTCCCTCGCTACAACCCTTTCGTGCTTCAGAAAAATAAAATCAGTAAATGGGTCAATTTTCTAAGAAAATGTTGGGTTTACAAAAAAAAAAAAAGTCTAAGCGTGAGAGCGCGGAGCAAGAATGGAGGACTATTTTACACCCATCACCACTGCAAGCAAGTATGCTTTTACTAATCTGGCACCGGCCAACTGCCACTGTCTCTAACCCAGTGGTTTTCAACAAGGGTTTCCATAGGCATCCCAAAAAATGTCAGGTCATTTGGAAACTGTACCAAATACAGAAGAATTTACAGTACATCTGATCTCAGGCGCGCTATTAGAGAGGGTCGGGGTTCCTTACAGTGCATCTGATCGCAAGCGCGCTATTAGAGAGGGTCGGGGTTCCTTACAGTGCATCTGATCGCAAGCGCGCTATTAGAGAGGGTCGGGGTTCCTTACAGTGCATCTGATCGCAGCGCCTAGTATAGAGAGGGTCGGGGTTTCCTACACAGTGCATCTGAATCGCAAGCGCGCTATTAGAGAGGGTCGGGGTTCCTTACAGTGCATCTGAAATGCACACAAACCCGCTATTAGAGAGGGTATGCGGGTTCATTACAATGCATCTGATATCACACGACGCTATTAGAGAGGGTTGGGGTTCCTACAATGGCATCTGATCTCAGACGCGTTATTAGAGAGGGTCCGGGGTCTTCAAGCATCTGATCGCCCAACGCGCTATTAGAGAGGGTCGTGGTTCTCTTACAAGCATCTGAAATCCCCAGACAGCGCTATTAGAGAGGGTTGGGGGTTCTGTAGAATTTAAAATTAATATGGTCCTGAACAGCACCACAAAAAAAAAAAAAAAAAAAAAGAAGTTTTGAACACTGCTCTAAAACCCCTTAGTAGACTGTCCACATGCCTAAACTCATATGTCGGAAACATTGTTTAAATCACATTAAAGTCAGCTGGCCCAGCCACGCTGTTACTCTGATGCGCCTCAGTTTCTTATGCCACCGAACGGATTCCCAGCTGTCTTTCACAATTCATGTTAATAAACAAGAAAATCTAAGACAATGAAAAATATGGTCTCTTCCGATTTTAATGAAACATTGTAATAAAAACACCTTTCATTGGACACGTTTTTAGGAGGTCAATAACCGTGCAACCACTCTCAAACGCACATAGGGCTCACGATAGATGGAGCGTCCAACAAGAAACATATGAAATAATTCAATTTTCAGACCCATCTGCTGGCAGCACAGACGTGGCAAGGCAGACCGGCAACGGGCAGCGACAAGTGGCCAGGTTTTAACTGGCTGGAGTATGCTCAATAAAACAATAATTTGAATCACATAAACAATGCTCCGTTAGTTTCCTGGCGCTACATCAAAAAAAAAAATGGGACTGAATACACATGGGGGACTCTGCCAAGTAGTAGGGAATATTTTGGAGATGCCGTTGTTTAGTATCGGTATACAGCACGCCGCCCGTGTATTAGTTTACGGTATACCAAACGCCGCCCGTGTATATTACGGTATACAGCACCCGCCCGGTATTAGTTACGGTAATACAAGCACGCCCCGCCGTGTATTAGTTACGGTGACAGCACGGCCGCCCGTGTATATTTACTGTATACAGCCGCCGCCCGTGTATTAGTTACGGTATACGCCGCCGCCGTGTATTAGTTACGTATAACAGCACGCCGGGCGTGTATTAGTTTACGGTATAACAAGCACGCCGCCTTTATTAGTTACGGTATACACCCGCTGCCCTTGTATTAGTTACTGTATACCAGCAACGCCGCCCTTGTCTTCGTTTACGGTATACGCACGCCCGCCCCGTGGAATTAGTTTACTGTATACAGCCCGCCGCCCGTGTATTAGTTACGGATACAGCACGCTGCATGTGTATTTAGTTACTGTATACAGCAAACGCCGCCCGTGTATTAGTTTACGGTATACAGCAGCTGCAATGTGTATTGTTACGGATGACAGCACGCCGCCCGTTTATTAGTTGACGGTATAACATCACAATCCGCCCGTGTATTAGTTACGGTATAACCGCACTCCAAGCACGCGCCCGTGTATTAGGTTACGGTAGATCAGCACGCTGCATGTGTATTATTACGGTATACACCACGGGGCCGTGTGTGTGCGGTTGCTGTCGTGGGGGTGTATTAGGGTTCGGTGGGGTTACAGCACGCCGCCCGTGTATTAGTTACGGTAATAACAGCACGCTGCCCTGTCAATTAGTTACGGTAGACAGCAACGCCGCGTGTAATTAGTTACGGATGCCAGCACGCTGTCATGTGTATTAGTTCGGGATACAGCAGCCGCCCGGTGTCTAGTTACGTATAAGCACGCGCCGTGTATAGTTACGGTAATACAGCACCTGCCATGTGTATTAGTTACGGTATACAGCACGGAGCCCGTGTATTAGTTACGGTATACAGCACGCCGCCCGTGTATTAGTTACGGTATACAGCAAAACATTGTGTTTATCAGTATAAACAGTCGCATTTCTATTCACTTATTTTGGGAAGGAAGTTTGGCTGTAACCCCGACTCGCCAAACTATTGCGGATACTTTCCTCATATTTAAAGACTATCTGACTATTTGAAAGATGAGCAAAGTGTAACAGTGAGTACCAAGGTGGGGGGGGGGGGGGGGTTTATTTTTTTTTTTAAAGCAACTGGGTGCATTTATTTTTCATGCTTTTATGAAAAGTTATTTTAACAGATTGGCAGTGAGGCTGAACCCCGTTAATTTCAGCTCTGGGGACACCCTGCTTCCCGAGATACTTACCTCCAAAAAAGGGGGTGCCAGTATCTAGGCAAAGTTTAAAGCTCCCGCCTCCAGTGGAGGGTAAGTATCTCCGGAAGGAGGGGATCCATGAAGCTGAAATTAATGGGGTGCTGGGGGGGGGGGGTCAGCTCTGGAGACCCCCTGCATCAATCGAGGGGAAAAAACACGCCAGCTGGATTGGGACTTAAAATTTTTTTTTTTTTTAAAAAGTGTAACACTCAGGCATCGTTTTAAAAGGTTGATTATTTGCCCCGGGGAAATCTAGGATCACACAAATGAACCTCCCGTATTAAACTACGCCGTGTCATTCATGAGAGGTACAGTAGCCAATTCATAAATCAAATCGTTTCAAACATTACATTGGTAACAAACTTGACACACAAAAAAAAGACAATATACCATCTGTTTCTCAACTTTTTTTTTTTTTCCCCTACAGGGCCCCCCTTTGAGATGACCCAATTATTGGGGTACCTGATCATTTGATCAACGGTCACATTTATCCAACTTCCAATAAAACCGAGTGGACACTGACAAGGCGGCTTTAACAATACAAGTGCCCAGGAACAATTTACAGCGATATCATAATTAAAGTTTGTGACGGTCATTACAGATTAGCAAATGACATTGTAAAAATTTAGGTTTTCTACTATTTTAAATGAATTGCAAATATTTTAAATCAGCAATGAAGTCCCTCGCTGCCAGTGCAACAGCGAAACATTGCAGCATACACTTACATAATGCTGTAATTAGCATTTATTTCCCACAGGGCAGCTTGGGTTAGTCGGAGGCACGCTGGTTGAGTAACAGTGGACTATCTAATACAAAACATGCGTACGCACACACAAAAAAAAAAAACTCATTCACAGAATGAATTACAAAAGGCATGGCAATATCGGGGTTCATAGGTTATCTTAATTTATAAAATGTTTTACCAGGAAGTAATGCATTGAGTTACCTCTCGTTTTCACGTATGTCCCGGGCATACATTAAGATGACAAATAATACATGGTTAAGAGATAAGAGCTGCGTAGTTTTTTTTTTACGTAAACCGAAATGTTCGAATTGGAGACATTGTTTTTGTCATTTCGTGCGATATTTTACCAAGCTTTACGGGGTTTAAAAAAAATAAAATAAAAAAATAACCCTCAAAACTAGTCTTCGACGCGGCAAAAACCTGCAAAAACGTCGCGACCGCAAGTTATAGGAGTGTTTTGCGAGGTACAGAAGTCAATGGGTACGCTACAAAAACAGGACTCGCAAAATGTTTCACGCGAAACCAAGGGTTAACATTGCAAACCATGCAAAGTGCTGCAAACATGCTGAACATCTGCAGTTAGAATCACTGTACATAATGGGGTAACCCTCTCCCCCACAGGAACATCTCGTGTAACTCTGTGCTAAGGGGGGCAGTTATTAAAAAATCATAATAATTCTCGGATCATTTGAATTGATGGTGTCTTTATTTTTAATTCTGTTAGGGAATCAGTGGTGTGTAAGTGTAGTATGCTAGACTTATTATTTACACCCCGATAGATACATAGTATTATGTACATAATAATGAAGGCAGCCCATTACAAAAGCATGTCGGGATGTGTAGCATTTGGGTGTCTCCTAGTAAGAAGTTATTGTGATACATATCCATGTGATCCCACAAAACAAATTGTGCCTTCATCATCCAGTAATCCCATGACACGTTCCTATAAGATCAAGCAGGATACAACTCCTGCACAGGAGGAAAATAAACCTCATTACCTCCCTTCTGACAAACTTACCTTCTCCACTTGTTGGTCCATGATCTTAGGTACCAAGAAGACCAACAGCGTCCCAAAAGCCACCAACACCAAACCAATAGCCCCCAGGACCACAGACTTCTTCTTGAAGGGTCTCATAATTGCTCACACAGGAGTTAGGGCAACGTGGGACAGTGGGGAGTAAACAAGGATGGGGCACTCTGCAGATGAGTGGTCAGCCTGCTGATGAGTGGTCAGCCTGCTGTAGCCCGGTGAGGAACCTCTTCCCTTTGCTCAATCATCAACCCTTCCTCAGGAGAGTCCTCCCCATGGGTTTTATTGCAAGGGGCAGGTTGGGGAACGCCCCATTCACTTGCATGGTAGCAGCTCACCCCACTCTCTAGATTTCATCATTCCAATGGTGTCCTTTAGAAGCCACACCCCCAGGAGGAGGGGTCATACACCCCACCCAGCGCCACTAAGCCTGCTGGGAGATGTAGTCTCTTCAAACTTTTTTCTTCTTAAAGGCGCAGCCCCCCCCCCCCTGTTCAACTTTAACCCTTTGCTGGCAAAGAGACCTCCAACACATTGTGCTGTAATGTGTTGCAGACTCCACTGGCAGTGAAAGGGTTAAAATAAAACATGGCTGTGCATTCCCATTGCGTTAGAATATTATGTTGCGTGTATTGTAAAGCGCTGTTTAAAGATATGCATTAGGGGTGGGCCAGCTTCAGTCCTCAAGGGCTACTGTAGCCACAGCTGAGGTTTTCAGGATATCCCTGCTTCAGCACAGGTGGTGCACCCGTGCTGAAGCAGGGATATCCTGAAAACTTGACCTGTTGGTGGCTCTTGAGTACTGGCGCTGCCCACCCCTGGGTTAACATAAAATCGGAAATCTATATGTCCAACCCCAAGCAAATGGATCAACAGAAATCAGTTTATTTAAGCCAACAGTTCTTTTTAACCCTTTCTCTGCTGGGGAACAAAGTGTCAGCAGTGCGCTACACTGCAATGTTGCCTGTCCCTCTGGCGGTGAAGGTGTTAAGCGTATTCATGTCTCCACACACATTATAAATCAGCCCTATAGGAAAGCGTGAGATCCCAGCAGAGCAGTGGGAGGGAAGCATTCGAAATCAGTCTTCCACCAGCCACCTGCGCTGAAGCAGGAATATCTTGAAAACCTGACCTGTTGGTAGCTCTTGAGGACTGAGTGGGCCAGTCGATATACATACGCTCATTTTTGTAATAACCATACTGGCCCCACCTGAAAATGTATTTTACAAGGCACCATTCCTGTAACGCCAGAATCCTGTATGTATGCAATTATTTATTTTGACCGTGGTTTACAAATTCCATGTACTCGGGGGGGTGTGAATATCGCAAACTTGCCTCGCAGATTGTACGCGGTTCTGTGCCGGAATTCCTGGCCCCAAACAGCTACCGTAACGCACTTTTTTTTAAGGTGCAATTGCACATAGCAGACCAAAGAAAAACCTACTTTTCTTCCTTATACATATTTAATCCAAAAGTGAATTTGATTGCTTTTATTTATTTTGCAAAGTAATTACATATTGCATTTTATGGGGGGGCTTTATATGGGGAAGTGTTTCAGTCAAAACATTTTCTTTACCCACCCCCCCACCACGCTTGTCAGAGAACAGACAGATAAGGGGAGGGAGATTGGCTTGTCCACTCTTGTTGAAATCAGCGACGTCACTTAAACAGGATTAACTAGAAGAAATCAGTCCCCGCCTGTGTCTCAGTTTAACAGGTTTCAAAATATCTCCAAATAGTCGGATTTGAAAAATAATGAGACAGTCTGATGTCACACCTTAAGCAGGCCACGGTTACACATTGGCCCTAGGGGGAGTTGTCCCATTTATACTGTCACAGACTTGGTTAATGTCCTTTATATTGAACTATACAGCCGAGTGCCGTAACAGGATTACTATTGGACACTGCTTGGTTCGGTAGGTTATTCACCGACTTAGTTTGGGGGGCAGGCAACCAAGGAATGGCAGTAAAAAAAAAATCAGATATCTGGAGACTATGTCAGGGAGTAACCCCTCAAGGCACGGGGATCCCCAAATGTGAAAAAACACAGGGATCACCACCAAGCCTGGGGAGTATTCCCCACGGCACAGGGTGCAACAAGGCTGGGGAGTATTCCCCACGGCACAGGGATCACCAAGCATGGGGAGTATTCCCCACGGCACAGGGTGCAACAAGGCTGGGGAGTAT
>CM071584.1:4862550-4940050 GCA_036426205.1 Ascaphus truei
GGGGGGGGAGCGAGGACGAGCAAGCGGGGGGGGAGGGAGGGCGGGCAAAGCAGGGGGGGGGGAGCGAAAACCGCTTTCGCAGTTACCCTCCCCCCGAAGGAATGTTAAAATGACTACCGCAAAAATGCGTAACCGCCAACAGCGCCTTTAACGTAAACTATCGGAGTGGCAAACAGTCAAGAGGAAATAAATTAACATAATTAATATAAATTACACGTACATCTGATTATTAATGAAACCCCCAGGGCATGGTTAGTTAGAAAGGCGGGGAAATGGCCTCCTCCCTAAGCCAGCGCGTCCTTCGCTGTCCGTGTCCCGCAACGGAACGGGCCGAGAGACCGCGTTATACACAGGATTCATCACCATAGCAAGGTTATAAAACAAAACCGTGGGTGGGGGAAGCACTTACTGTAGCTTCGCTGGAAACCGCTCTCGCCGAAAGAAATACGTCCACACCCGAGCGATGCCTGAGAGAAACTGCGTCACAAGCACAACGAGGGGCGCGTTTATATACGCGGCGCCCGGTATCCCTCCGCGGAAACCACCAGAGGCGGACTATTTTAACGCTGGCGTCGTGTTTGCCCACCCGGGTGGATAACAACGGGGTTCTGGGCTCGACGATCCACGGGAGCGCAAGCTGTCGCAATTAACGGGTGGGGGGAGGAGGGGGTTTCTGTGCTGAGGCCAACTAGAAAATGAAGGATCGGCGCTGGCGCATGGACACATCGTGTAACTGTAGTGCGGCTGTGAGGGGGAGGGGGGGATATAGCCGGATCTTGATTCGCTGGTAGAAAGCACTAGAACTATTTTGTTGTGGTTACAAACAGGAGGCAGAGCCCTATAGTACATTATATATCATACACACGTTAAACAGGGACATTTTATAAGGGCCAACTCACAGGAATTCAACAATCACACCTTTTATTTACATAACGATTAAAATATAGATCATATAGTGACTCCAATTGTGTGTGTAAGTGTCTAATTTCCTTATTATTGATTACTGTAATGTATGTTACCGGCCTCTCTTTTATACTGGCCTCTCTCGATTAAAGTAGGGGCACGCGCACGATGGGGCGTTGGGCGCACCTGTCGCCCCAGTCATGGGTGCACTGCGATGAAGCGATGGGGGAGGCGTGGCGGACGCGTCACCAGGCTGGTGCGTCCTCATTGGCTGGGCCGCTCGCGTGACGCGGCCCCTGCGCACAAAAAAAACCCCAAATCATTTGTCGTTCAAAAAATGTTGCTCTGCGTCGCCCCCGTGCACACTACGGCCTGCCCGATACGGCTGCTGCAGTTTGTTTTCTCCATTTTTGTATACACCATGCCTATTTAAGCTATTGCATTTGTCACCCCCACCCCCACCACCATATTTTAATGTTTATACTTTGGATTCTTTGAAGGAAGTTTCCGCAGGAGGACTTCAGTCTTTTATCTGTCCTCAGCACGCAGACGAGGGATTTTTCCTGTCTTGCTCTTACATGCATCACAGTATGCTTAATATATATCTGTGAGTTTGAAATATCACCAGGTGTGTGCGCGTATTCAATTACATCCACTGTTTAGTATTCAACATATAAGCCTTTCAGTCAGCGGTGCGCAAACTGGGGGGCGCCCGGCAAGGGGGGGGGGGGGGGGGGGGATTTTTTTAAGGGAAGGGGGGGGGGGGAGGGGGGGGGGGGGGGAGGGAGGTAATAGAGAGGAGTGAGGGAGTGTTTGGGTTTAGCGGTGACTGTGAGGGAGTGTTTGGGTGTAGGGGTGACAGTGAGGGAGTGTTTGGGTGTAGGGGTGACAGTGAGGGAGTGTGGAGACCCCTTAGTTGGGGAGGGGGCAGAGTATGCAGGAGACCCCTTAGTTGGGGAGGGGGCAGAGTATGCAGGAGACCCCTTAGTTGGGGAGGGGGCAGAGTATTCGGGAGACCCCTTAGTTGGGGAGCGGGCAGAGTATGCAGGAGACCCCTTAGTTGGGGAGGGGGCAGAGTATTCGGGAGACCCCTTAGTTGGGGGTAGTTGTACAGAAGCTGGGTTGCGGTCTGCAGAGGGCACAGGTCCCACACATGTTCAGCAGAGACTGACAGCTCTTTCAGTCTCAGCAAACAGCCATAAATCTCTCCCACATTCAGCTGCTAAGTCTGGGTCAGGCGATTTATTACTCGTACTCTGGCTGCCGACTGACTTGCAAAAGTAAATAAAACCGGGTCACATTGAAATTCCGCAAGGGGCTAACCCCTCCAGTGCTGGGGCGGGAGAGGGGGTGCAACCCACTGGAAGGGTTAGACAGGGTTAATAGCACTTTTTAACAAGGGCCAGTAGTCATTATAATGGTTGATCCCTTGCTGTCTGTACCTACTGCTCTTTGATTCACTGACAAAGTGGTTGAAGTTCAGGTCACATTGGTCCATGAAGATGTACTTCCTCACAGTTGTCCCCGAGGCTCCCACCCTCCAGCGTCCGAGAACGACCTCTTGTTCTAGCACTTCTCTTTCTCTGAAATATGCTGCCCTCCTGTACTTTGCCGGTATAATTGGGGTCGCTTGGAGTTTATATTATATCCTTCCTTTCTCCTCCAAGCTGTACAGGATCAGGTCCTTTTGGTCTTTCCCGATACTTTTTATTATGTGGTCCACTGACTCCCGCCAGCGGGTTCGTGAGATGTCTCCAAGGCGTTCTCCCCCCAAAAAAACGTGTAATGGGGGGATCTCAGGCAGGATAGTGGGTTCCTGAGCCTGTGTGGGGGCTGCACACTTAAGCCCCAATCTACACCACAGCATGGGGGGGATACAGATGTCAATTACAGCAGGAGCTTCCAAAATCACTCCCCACACTGTGTGCAGCAATGCATTGTGGGACGTGTCTTTGGAAGCTTCTGCAGCGAGTGACAGCTGTTCTCCTCCCCCATCCCCCATGCCACCTGCACACACCGAGGGGCAGTGTGGGGCCTTATTAAGCGTGTTCCCTCCACGAGCTCAGGACACTATACTGCCGGCGATTGGTCACAGAGGCGAGTTAGCGATAGTCTGATGAGTAGCAATAAGATTGTTGTTGATGTAGAGACCATGCTGATCTTCTTTGATCTAATGTCCTGGAGATATGGGGGTGTCATAAGTGGTGTTATTTAACACAGCCCTTTCCATCGCCTGGGGACATCATCTGGCCCATTCACTTGGCGTCTTCCAGCACCGCTTAGAAAATGTGGCCCATGGTCTCCTGAACTGAACACACTAGGTGGGGGTCTTAACAACGAGCTATAAGTGTGACATTACCAGCTCTCGCTCCCATCACCGCGCTGTGCTGTCCGAACGTTCCCGTGCTGGCCAGCTCAGTGGCCGGACACATGGTTTCAATCGTTGCCTATTTGGGGTTTTGTTTCTTCTCGCGTCTTCAGCTTCTCTTCTTTTTCCTGGAATTCCCAGAGTTCCTGGAAAAGGTTCTTCTCGGCCTTTTTTATTTCTGTTTGATAGATTCTTGTTGGTTATTCCATGGTCAGCGCCCACGAATGAGCAAACTACTGAAGGAGAAACACCACACTCCTGAAGTTATAACCTCGTCGTCATCTCAGAGACCTCCTCGTACCGGTTTTAAGCTGGCTGTGGCACATACTCTTGTATCAACAAACTAACTCAGGGGTTCTTAACTCAAGTCCCCACCCCCAACAGGTCAGGTTTTCACAATATCTCAGCTTCAGCACAGGTGATGCATTCGAAGACTGAGCCACCTGCGCTGAAGCTGGGATATCCTGAAAACGTGACGCGTTTGGTGGGTTCTGAGGACTGGAGTTGAGCCCCCATGTTAAAATCTGGCACATTATGGGGTAGAGTTCAGGCCACAGCTTGACCCCGACACTAAGGCCCAGCTCAGACAGGCTGCTACGCGGCGTACGCGGCACTCTTGTAGGATTGACAATGGGAGTTGTCAAACAAGAAACGACTCGGCGCAGTACAGCGTTAACGCGGCTGCATTTGGAGACAACTGAAGTTGTAATTTCCAGCAGCAGCCGCGTCACGTATTTCGCCGGCCAATCACATACACTTTTTATTAAATGGATGACGTAAGTCCCGCCTCCAAGTCGCGTCATTCAGTCTGCTGGGGACGAGCACACATCGCCGAGCCGACAGGGGCGCGGACGCATCGTAGTGTAGTAGGCTGAGCGCAGCCTAACCCTTTTCACTTAATGTAACTATGTATCTGTCATTATAACTCGGTGCCCAGGACATGCGTGAGAACGCGCGGTAACTCGCGGTAACTCGCAGCGTGTCCTCCCTGGTAACACACGTTATAAATAAAGGCAGCAAGAAGTCAAATGGTGCCATCTAGAGGCCGTGTTAGGTACTCTCTGATATTAGATCTATAAGGATGATCTCGAGCGAATCGAGCAGTGTTGGGCAATCAGTGGCCGTGGGCTCACGTATCTCTCCCTCTATAAGTTAACCTGAGTAATTTAACCCCTTTGCTTCCACGTGAGCTGCCAATTCAGGTGTTTAACAATTAAACGCCCATACTCATCCCGAGAGGGGCTGCTATGTCAGGCAAAGCAACACATTTCCAGCGCCTCTTGCAGCGATAGGTCGAGTGGCCGATTCTGCGTGGGGCAGCGTCGCAGTGTGCGTGGGGCAGCGTCGCAGTGTGCGTGGGGCAGCGTCGCAGTGTGCGTGGGGCAGCGTCGCAGTGTGCGTGGGGCAGCGTCGCAGTGCGTGGGGCAGCGTCGCAGTGCGTGGGGCAGCGTCGCACAGTGCGTGGAATTAAAGCCAGGGCGTATTTGAGCACAAATATTCACGTTTCCAGAAAATATTCAAATTAAAGTATGCCTTGCCACGAGTAAGGCCACGATTATAGGCATCTGTGGCAGCTCATCACGGGCGCCTCTCGCCCCAGCGATGTGTGATCTTGGCTGCAGGAGATTGGGGAGGCGTGGCAGACGCCTCACAAAGCTTGTTCGCCCTCATTGGCTGAACTGCTCACGCGACCGCGCTTGACAAGACTATGGGCGGCCGCATAGGGATTAGCAATTTGTGCTTGTCGCGCTATTGCAATCGCCCCGACTATAAGCTCAGCCTAAGAAAGGTAACACAGGGATCTGACTTCATGCTTTCCTTTTACATCATCAGGTTAATTACACTCAATAACGGGAATCTCAGAAACCTCGTTTACATTCCGATTGTATGTCTTTAATGTACATAGCGCCATTAATGTACATAGCGCAGATGTCATCGTTTGGCTTCTAATGTGATGTAGAAAATGTAAGGCATAAATGCAAGCACATGAGAACAGTGTACGTGGTCCTAGACTAGTAAGGATTCCCTGAAATATAGGAGGTGAAGCATAAAACTCACTCTCTCTAGCTGTCGCTGTGATGAGTTTCAGAAGTGCCCCCACAACATGTGCATTTAAACGTTCATCAGTGTAATCGCTTTGGTTCAGCCCACTCCCTGCTTATGGGGGAGACTCGCAGAGAAGTAGGTAAACTGCAGCCTGGCTGCCTACTTTCTCCCTGATCAAAGTGCCGCCGTCCCAATTTAAGTCAGTTGGCGGTAAAGTCACAAATCTTATTTTTGTATGAAATATCATGTGGGGCAGAATGGTTGCACGCACATTTGAGAGAGATGTAGGGCGTGAGCGAGTGGGGTGGTCGTGTGCGCTTAACCCCTTTACCAGAACAGCTTGCAATGTGTTGGCCGGACACTTTGGCAGAGAATGGGAATACATGGTTCCCCATCGTACGTTATAATGGCGTAAGGCAGGGGCGCTCAACCAGTCCTCAAGCCCCCGTCCCCCCAAACAGGTCACGTTTTCATGATATCCCTGCTTCAGCACAGGTGGCTCAGATTGAGCCACCTTTGCTGAAGCGGAGGTATCCTGAAAACCAGACCTGTTGAGGGGGGAGGTTGAGGACTTGGAGTTGAGTGGCCCTGGCGTAAGGAATCAAACAGACAAGTTCCGCTTTGCTGGCAATAAGCTTTTTTTTTTTTTTTTATTTAAACAGTTAGGCAGCGTTGTCACACTGTCCCCCTGCGAGGCGGCGGGCGCGTTGTCACACTGTCCCCCTGCGAGGCGGCGGGCGCGTTGTCACACTGTCCCCCTGCGAGGCGGCGGGCGCGTTGTCACACTGTCCCCCTGCGAGGCGGTGGGCGCGTTGCTTTAAAATAACAGTGAACAAAAATTTCACCTTCAGTAGAAGAAAAAACAAACCTACAGCAAGCTGCATTAAATATGTACAACTGTTCTATTTACAGGCCGCGATATCATACATTTCAGTTCAAAACAGCGCCGCACGCGCGGGACGTGACGCAGACGCAGTCCCTGTACAGTCACTTTCTGCATTTGCACAGTTCAAAACGATACATTTTCCTATATCTGATTTTTTTTGTCTGTACATATTACCAAGTTAACCAACTTTAAACTCTTATTTGCACACACAATAATGATTGGTCAAACTGTAGCAGGCAGCACACTTGTGTTATTACACTAGGGTGTGTGATGTAGGACACAGGGATTACACTACTCTCCGGAGAGATTATGCTCCCCCCCCCCCCCCCCCCTTGACAGTCCAGTAAATGCCCATCAAGCAAGAAAGGGTTAAAAAGGACAACCTGTTTTTTGGGCTGCAGAAGTGAAATTGCACCTGGAAAACCCGACCCCATTACTCCGCGTTGGCTCTGCGATTGAGCAGTGAACTTTCCTGCCCCGAAATCCACTTTGCGTGGAAGGAGGAGGGAAATACCGCAAATATTACCTGCGTTTTGGTTTAGCGGGCAACAAAAGTGTGTATTAGCTTTTCCCGTTTCCAGGAAATAAATATGCAAATGAAATGGGTTTTGCTACGAGTAAGAAAGGTGACAGATTAGGATAAGGATTTAATGCATTCCTTTTACACTCTTATCAAGTTAATGACGCTTAATAACTGAAGTCTCGGTTACATGTTAATGGGGTAAGTAGCGTGTCAATACTTGACACACGCCTGTGCATGGGACATCGGTAGTCCATGTATTTCACGAGGAACCTACAGCCAGCCATATATAACCCGTGTTCTGTTCAACTCGTTCGCTTGGTCGTAGTATCTATCACAAAGATAATTACTCGATTTAGTAAATAATGCAAAATGTTAGGCTTAGCACTGCAAACCTTAATGCAGGGGTGGCTAACGCCAGTCATCAAGAGCTACCAACAAGTCAGGTATTCTGGATATCCCCGCTTCAGCACAGGTGGCTCAAAGACTGAGCCACCTGTGCTGAAGCTGGGATATCCTGAAAACCTGACCCGTTGGTAGCTCTTCAGGACTGAGTTGGCCGCCCCTGCATTAATGTATAGGTTATATGCACCGATCAAATAACCCCAGACCACTCCGTTGCTGAACCCCCAGAATAGGCGGCCGCCCCTCATGCCAGCGTGCGCATTGAAGAACGCTAATGTTAGAGGGCGGTAAAAAGTACAACTACTTTATTTAGAAACCTAAACTACCTCATCTTACATAAAATAGACTCTTTTTTTAAAGGCTTCCGCTCTTCCTGCTCTTATAATATATATATATATATTTGAGACATGCAAATGAGCACAGTAATATTTCCATTTGCTATATATATATATATATTTTTTTTTAAGGTAGTGTCGCATGAGCTTGACCATCATGTTTATAATGATTGTACATTTCCATCATGTAGCACAGTACCACTCTTGTGTGTGTTGCTTGTCACAGTTACATATCCAGTAGCAGCTCTCCCCAATAGAAGTAAAAAAAACAACAGATGCGTGATTAGGCTGAACATGAATTGCCGAACAAATATTTTGGCAAATGTTACCTTCTTTACTAGCCGACGTGCATCGCCTGCAAGGTCCAAAATGTTTTCCCCCGAATGCATCACTGAGCCATAAACGTGTGCCAATAAGGTGGTCAAATCCATGTGTCTAATTATTTCTTGGAGAATGACCTAATTCCTCTTCCAATTTGCTGTGAAACGGCTTCGCAGCGCTGGGGAAGAGCTTAACTTCATTCCAACTAATGAGGCTACAACCTTCTCTAGCTGGTGGAAGAGGCGTCACAGAATATTAGAGAAGGGTCCTAAAGAGAGTTTCATTAGCAGTGAGAGGACGAGTCTAACTAAATGCTGTATGCACCGTCCTACGGATTCCCCACGATGCATGCGCTGTCCGTCCCACGTACTTCACACCACAATTAATGATACCGCACAAGACAGAGACCGATCTGAACTCATTTGGCATTAAACAACATTCATGGAAACTTAGGAATTAAGGCTAAACGTTGCCAAAAACTCTGGCTGCTTCTAACAGTGACGGTGTCAGAACTAACCAGCATCAGTAACAGTCATTAGGCTCCCCCCCCCCTCCCCAAATGTGAGCACAAGGGCAGAGGGGGGGGATCGTGTCCTGGTTTATAATACTGCAGGCCCCGCAATAATAAGTAATTCTAAGAAAATGCAGAAGCAGCAACCGCTTGATTCTCTGCACAGCGTCAGGAGTCGCCACCACTCACAGGAATGTTTGCTATGTGACTATGTAGTGTTTCCATGATCTTTATTTAAATCAGTGAAATAAAGGACCGGGTTTCAGCTCGTTTCGGTTTAACCCCTTCAGTGCTGGGAGGGGGCATGCAGGGGCATTCCAAAGCAGCAAAGAGAGCACGTTCCCAACAAATGGTCTCGGAATCAGAACCCTTTACTGGACTAGCAACTGGACTAGCAAAGGGCTGGTCCCAGAAGAATTGGCTGTGTGTGTGTTGGCTACATGTGGACTCCCAGGTAAAAACATTAAATAAAGGGGTATTATACAGTATTTCTTTTTGTACAGATCCTTAAACATGTTATATTTTGAGGGTACATTTAAAAGGCTGTTTTCAGACAATAAAGTAACCACACTCCCTCACTAGTATAAGGCCGACCACTGTCAGATAGGAGGGTGATAACGCCACTCCTTTTAGGTACGGGATCTTTGCTCTGCTATATGCTGCAGCTTCCTTCTATAAAGCACGCTCTAATGTAAGGTAAGGTAAGGTAAGGCTCTGCTGACATCTAACAAAGAACGGTACAGTGACTTGTACAATTAAAAGGAGCACTTCTTAAATATGTCCTCGTGATCCTTCAACCGTTCTAGATTTCCTCTGACACGGAAAACTCCCGGCGTATAGCAATTCAGGAAAGGGACCGCTGCTGCTTACTGACCGAGGCACATTATCGGAGGGACGATATTCTGGCGTGTGACTGCAAAGCGAATACATTCTGAACCCCAAAATAACTTGGGCAGAAATGCAAAGGAATGTACACTTCCTATACCACAGGGGGGCCCAACTCCATTCCTCAAGCCCTCCCCCCCCCTAACAGGTGAGGTAGTCAGGATATCCCAGCTTCAGCACAGGTGGCTCAATCAGGGGCTCCATCAAAGACTGAGGGATATCCTGAAAACCTCACCTGTTAGGGGGGCTTGAGGACTGGAGCCTCTGGGATAGGACAATGAACATTATTTAGTAATGCCTTCACCACAAAGGGGTTTCATTTGCAGGTAACATCAGTATCAAAAACATACCCTGTTGCCCCAGAGATCACTGCTAACTCAATCACCCGGGTAACGCTCAGACAGGTTAGAGAGGGCAGCGGTTCTACCCAGGCAGAACTCTGCCACCTGCAGTATTCTTTACCGACACGGGCGGGAGCTGCAAACGCACACATTTATACATAAAGTGCAGGTAATGCGGTGAGGACACGCTAATAAGCACCTCCCGCGCCCCGTCTCCTGCGTAACTACATCGGAAATCGCACATTTTTGTTCAGAACTCTTGATATATATTTCTTTTGCGCCCAAATTTGCCAGTGTATTTTATTTATATAAAAATGGTTAATTCAAGAAAAAAAGAAAGACAGTTCATATTAACCCTCCAACTCTGGGGTGGGCAACTCCAGTCCTCAAGGGACACCAACAAGTCAATTTTGAAGGAAATCCCTGCTTCAGCAAAGGTGGCTCCATCAGTCCTTGCTTCAGCACAGGTGGCTCAGTCCTGTGCTGAAGCAGAGATATCCTTAAAACCAGACCTGTTGGTGGCCCTTGAGGACTGGAACTGCCCGCCCCTGCTCGAACTGGTTGGGACACCAGAGGCGGGAGGGGAATCCTCTTCTTGCAGGCTGGTACCGTTTCAATAAAAGATGGCGGAGGCGTGCGGCGGCGCTAGTCCAAAAGCTATTTCCCTTATCCTCTTTGCTGCTAAAGGGCCTGATGAGATACTCTGCATCATTAAAGAGTGCAGCCTGTTCATTTGCAGGGGCCAGGCAAACCGCCCCTCCCCACCGGTTGCACTGGAGCAGCCTATGTAAGGTTCGTGTATGTGTAGGTACATGTGCCATGCTATATACAATGGGTATAGTACACCAGCAACCATGGAAAAAACATGCAGCATTTGCACAAAAGGTTGTCTTTATTTCACACGTCACCAGTAATCCTTCAGCAGAACATTCTTTAGTAGAGGTGAAGGACGAGGGAAAATATATCAAGTGCTGTCAGCCCTGCGGCTGATGCTTCGGGGGAGACACAAAGGTAAAGGCCTTTGGTTGGGTCCTAATAAGGCTGGTAACAGTTCTGCAATAACCGTGCATGCAGCTGTGCTGCTAGGTCTCTGTGTGCAATAAACTGGAATGTGTATATAGCTTAAGTGCATATGAACACATGTACATACATATACATTGTACACAGACATACGTTATCACGCTTACGAGTCAGCTTTTGTTAACAAACCAATGGAACGTAGCAAGCACCAGGTGGAAATATCCCCTGAGTATAGAACGAAAAGATCCAATCTTCTGCGAGGTCTGTGACCTGCTACCCTTCCTGAGCAGTCTCGTGCCAGAAACCGCCTGTAGGAACACTGGACTCTTGAGTGAAGACTCGGGAGTCGTTTTAAGGCTTTTCAGACTGTAGACTTTCCAGCTTCCCAGTGGCAAAATCGCATTGGCTGCAAATCATGTCCTGCTTTAGTTCCAAGCGGTCGGATTGGCCGTGGGTGGGCGGGTGGGGTTGGTAGGGGGAGGGGGTTCCATCATGACCGGAGTTCCATTGTTGGTTGGCTGTCCACATACACTTTCACTCGCTGTCCGAGAGCGTCTCATACTGGGAGCAAAGCAGCGGTTTGGGCTCTTCGTCCCGGGGCCGCTGCGGGGGCCCGGGGTTACTCTGTGGAATGGACGCGGAGCTTGGCGCAGCAGCCAGGCCGGTGGGGAGCCTGATGGTTAGTGGATTGTACGGAAATGGTGTTGACCCTGAAGAGAAGAAGGTGAAACGTTAGTTACTGGATGAATGTCTCGCTCAGAACTGGACCAGCGCTTGGGCACTTCGTCATGCCCACTGGCTGTACAATTTACCTGTCGGTAACCCGCCGGTCGGTAAACTCTGTCTCGTGTGTGTATTACACAGTCGCAGCTAATACTACAATTTGTTTTCCAATATACTAGCGCTCTCCTTGATATTATTTTACTTTTATCTAATAACGGTTATTTTTTTATTTGTCATATTTATCTGCGAGGGTGAGTGCGTCCCTGGGGGATCAGTTGTGCGAGTGCAGCGCGCAGGGTACGGGGGCCGCTACACATTCTGTGGTGTTCCTGGACGTGGTGACGATTGGAAGTCAAAGCCCCAAGCTATCGTCGTCAGGAAAAAGCCACGCCCCAGAATGCATTGCTACAGTAAGCCAATCTTTGGCACCACCCTGTTCAGTTTCCAGGGGTGGCAGACCAGGACAGTGGCCGTAGCAGGGTGGGCTTGATAACATGTTACCAATGAGGCCCTCTACCCAAGCGACACCACGAATTCCCCTTATTGGTGCACTTTAGCCAACACACAAGAGAATATAGAAAGGAGCTCACGAGCGTGTCTTTCAGGGGCAGCCAAATCCAGTATTCAAGGGCCACCAAGAGGTCAGGTGTTGAGGATATATCTCTGCTTCAGCACAGGTGGCTCAGTTTTTGACAGAGCCACCTGTGCGGAAGCAGGGATATCCTGAAAACCTGACTTGCTGGTGGCCATGGAGGACTGGGAATTGGCCAGACCTGGTGTATATGAACAGCCACAAATTAGGCACATGGGTTGTTTTCACGTATTGAAAGTTCATGGATGTATTGGTGCAGAATTGTAAGGGCCTCAGCACAATTCTGTTATCATTTACCAACACAGAAGAGTTGCAGGTAGTGATTCTTATTAATGGACCGGCACCATCGGTACATTTGCAGAGATATGGGTGAGGTCACCTGTACACAACGCACTTGCTGGTTTATCAAGCGCTATTACAACTGGAATCAAACCTTAATTACAGATGTGATAAAAAGAAGATTAAAGAAGAAGGTTAAATATACTTTGAGATCGGGGCCATCGGTGGGAAGACCCCCAACACGTTGTAACATGTCCCGGCCCCCCAGGCGGACACAGGGCTACAATCTAAACTTGGGACTGGTCCCACACGTGTTGATGAACAAGCACTTTGTCCCTCACCTGTTGAGGACGGCCTCTCCTCCCATACTCTGTTGGTTAGGGGGGTTTTCCTGTTGCAGTCCCCCTCTGAGTGCACAGACGAAGCTGACGGCGGCCTCTCTCCGGAAGGCTGGCCGGGCGCCGGGGACTTGGCCTTCCTGCTGCTCTGCCTGCCAGAGCCCTTTGACTTTCCTCCGCTTCCTGAAAGAACAAAGCATCCCAGAGCGTTGCAGAGCGCGTTTCGCCATTCCTTTAACCCCTTCGCTGCCAGCGGGGCCTGCAACGCGCCGCAGAGGTCACCCCTGTTGAAGCCCTGGGGGTCAGCAGTGAAATGCATGGCAGCAAAGGGGTTACATAACTTATCATGATAGTGCTCACTGCTCCCCCCACCCGGCCTACAACCAATGGGAAGAAAGAAAACCGCTAGTCACACAAGGCTGCGTAGAACCCTATAGAGCAGCGCAGCAAACGCTGATTTGAGGATCTACAGATTTTCCGAGGAGACAGACCAACTACAAGCTCTCCTCCGGTTATTGGACACCAACCCAGAAAGTGGCGTTTTAATGCGTGTTTAGGCAGACGCGTTACTTTCTCATCCAACCTAAAAATAGTATTTGCTAAGGAATGTAATTACCCGATTTGTTTTCCTTGATCAAATGTAACCATGCTTATAACAAATATCTGTCCGCTCTCGTTTCTTTGGGAAGTTTGCATAACTTATTGTTCTGGGGCTTCTGAGTGGAAGTGTTTGTTTATCAATCATAGTGCTTCCTAGTCTCCTTTTCAGAGAGGATAGAAAAGGTACGAGAGGCTCTGCCTGTGCAAACTCCTGCTGCACATGGTGATATCACACACAGGGAGCAGCCAGGGGAACACAAAGCCCTCCCAAGTCTCGGCTCACTAGGTTTACAAACTAGCTTTAAAAAAATGATTTAGATATACATATAGCGGTTGGATTTCAATAATAATAATAAAAGGCGATCAATCAATGATGGCCTTTTTAAGCGGTTAAATGCCGGTGTTTGGCGTTTATAAATAGATTCTGTGACCTCTGATGATTGTATGGTCAGCAAAAGATTTGGGGCATTTTTATAATCTTTACCTAGTGTATTTTGTTTGAATGCGTGTTTTTCAGTCGCAAAGGCTGCAGCTTCTTTTTGTATTCTTTATAACGTTATGGCGATGCCATCATTAGCCAGATAAGCAGGAAGAACCAAGCAGGGTGTGAGCAGCACGGATCTCACCAAGCAGGGTGTGAGCAGCACGGATCTCACCAAGCAGGGTGTGAGCAGCACGGATCTCACCAAGCCCAAAGTCCAAGGAAAACACCCACATCTCACAGGGCACTCAAGTACATGTTTCACTCTAAGGCCGCGATTATAGTGACGGCGTATGCGCGCGACCGAGCGTGTGACGTCATTCTAAGGCCGCGATTATAGTGACGGCGTATGCGCGCGACCGAGCGTGACGTCATTCGGGGGGGAAGGGACGGAGGGGAAGGGACGGAGGGTGTTGTAGCAAGGAGATTGAGCAACTGTGGGAAGAATGTTAACCGCAGTGTTAGCAGAGCAGGCACCTCTGCCAGCAAAAAGGTTACCATACGGACAGAGAGCAGCCTCGTACATCTGCCATCTAATGAGCTGCAGTAACTGTGACTGCGCTTGGTCAGCGAGCGGCTGACCGCTGAGACTATACCGACCCACTCGTAACCTTTGTACATGAACATACCATCTGGTATAACGATGCCCATTATCCCTAAACTTTTCCAAACTCCCTAACCGCAACCCCGAAAATGTGTGTCCCCCTGCTGGCTGTTTACTTCACAAAATCTCTATCATCCTTTAAGGGAGCAATCCCCCTCCCCCCCCCAAACTAACCTCCATTTCCCCTCCCCCTATACAGGGAGGGGGGGGGGGGTGCATATAAAATGATAATATTCTCTGGGTGTTAAATCACAAGTACTTTTTCTGCCTGATGCGATTAAAAAAAAAAACTAATTTATCGGGCCGTCTCTAAGAATAGACCGTTAAATACTAGCTAAGTATCCCATTTGTATCCTTAATCGCTCCGCTGCCGGCAACAAAGGATTTACGTCCGCACAATGCCGCACAATGCAGCACAATGACACCGTTACACTTCTATCATACAGCAGCACCGTTTCAATGCGACGTGGACTATGAGCCGGGGTTTAATAGGCGTCTGTACGCCGGGATTTAAAAGGCTTTTATGGCCCAATCATGAAATGACTTTCGGTTCAGTTAGATCATTAATCTGTATGAATCACACACTCCGCAGAGGTGATCATACAGGGGACATAATATGATTGAGATAAGTACTCAGAAATTATGACGATGACTCAGATGACGGCGGCCTCCGTTGCGAGGCGGATGGCGGCCGCCGAGAGTCCTAGTTACCCAGACTTCGTCCCGCCCCTACTCGACACGCGACTCGCGGGATTGGTGCAGTCATGGGACTGTTGCATGTTGGGTAAGTATTTTTTTTTGCCGCGAAATTCTCTGTTACGAGTTGTGTATAAATTGTTTCTGTTTTTAACATGAGGTAACTCCTTGATAAAGTGCCATAGCACGAAACGCGTCGCAGGGCTGTACTCTTGCCGTTTTTTTATGCAGTTGCAATAAATTGATTTTTTATTTGCCACAAGACCTGGTTTTGTCGCTGTGCACACATCAGTGTTAATACAGAGGCGCTTTTACCTGCTCCAGTAATGGCCGGCATGTTAAAAATCTCCGTTCCAGGCTGTCCGATATCTGGCAAAGTAAAATAACATCACATATTCAAACATGAGTCTCCGCCGCCGCCGCCGCTGCCTGTTCCACGGAGAGCGCACGTGGATCGCTGTCCGTGTACCAGACCCGCGTTATCATAACATTTCAGATAAAGGATTCCCACGTCACGTGGATCTGCATAACACGGTTATACTACACCACGGGAACATGTTACAAGGCCTGTCTCGCCTGGTACTATAAGGCAGGCGTGGCCTCAAGGGCCACCAACAGGTCAGTTTTTCAGAAGATCTCTGCTTCAGCACAGGTGGTGCAGTCAACGACAGCCACCTGTGCTAAAGCAGGGATCTCCTGAAAACCTGACCTGTTGGTGCCCCTTGAGGCCTGGAGTTTGCCATCCCTGCTATAAGGGGTCAAACGAAGATCTTTTTACCTTGTAGAGCAGGGGTGCACAAACTTTTTTTTGTCTGGGAGGACCCCCACCCCCCCACCTTGATCCCAAACCCCCCCCCCACCTGCTCCCACCCCACCTTTTTCGGCATCGCAGCGTAATTTTGACTTCGCTTGCGTGCATTGACTCTGCGTCGTCATGGGGAAGCGTCGCCAGAAGCCGCCGGAGAGAAGGTAAGAGATATACAGAGGCCTTGTGCGCTTTGTGGGGAAGAGCGCGGGGGGCCTCTGTAAGCGACACGCTTCCCCCCCCCCCCCCACCCCCGAGTACGTGCCATGTCCTGAGCGACTTTAGTTTGCCAAGTAAATGGTGCAGTACTGCCCTCCTAGATCCAACCCTTGGGGGTCAGAGAGACTGGCCGAATATATGCTGCCCCCCACACGCTGCCCCCCACACACTCCCCTCCAACTGCCCAGATTAAGACTCTGAGCCCCGCTGGTGGTAGTGAGATGGTGGGGAGGCAAGGCACAGTTTCAGGACGCAGGCCAGGACTGCTTCTGTAACCCTCTCCCTGCCCGCAGTGTCCCGGAAGCACCCTCCCCCCCATCTATTGCACCCCCTCCCCCAGCCAAGCTGCTTCAGCGTGAAAAGAAACATGGAAAGTCTTACTATACTCAGGCTCATTCCTGTTGGTGGTACTAAGCTTTTTAATGATCTCCTGTTTCTTGGACTTAACCATAGCAGAGTTGCTCTCGGTCAGCTTACTGAAGAACGCCGGCGGCTGTGCGTTGTTCCCTGGGGACTTGGAGCCCATTCTGCGGAGAGAGGGACACGGTGTAAATAACCCATCACTTCAAACACCGTGGCCATGTGTTAAAGGCCGCTCCGGCCGCGACGCAACGAAAGAGACGCACCGCGCACACGCGCCATAAAGTGGCCAGGGTCACAGCTCAAAGAAGAATAGGCGCCCGGCATTAAAAACCCCACAAATCATAAAGTGCCGTCACAAAGTAAAACGGCCATATATTTTGGGCGTCTTGAATAGGGTTAGATCAATAAGGGGTTAATTGGCAGTAGCCACTTATTTTTCTGTAACAAAAAGGAGGAGCCTTGAAGACCACACAGGAGGAAGTGTGGGGGGTCTCAGGATCACAGAGAAGAGAATGAAGAGGAGAAGACGGGGGGACGTCTGCAGAAAATGGGGGTTCTGTATACCCTGTATAAAGGGTCCTGCAGGTATTATAACGTTTACGTTGAACAGAGGGGAATGGAGAATGATTCTGCTGTCTGCTGGTTAGAGGAGCTCTGGGAATCCCAAAGTATCCTCAGGTTTAATGTGCATCGTTTCCTTTTATATGGTGTTTTTTTTATAGCGTCTTTTGGTTCTCCCCCCACAAGACCCCCACGCCCCCCAGCCTGAAAGTCATTCATAAGCCTCTTTCATGCCAGATTACTCCAGTCAGATGCATCACAGTCAGGGTTCAAATTCAGGGTGCTGCGCTGAACAGCTCCTCTGCTGTAAATAGCAGGGGCCCCGTCTACCATGCTGCACAAAATGCCTCCTCCATTCCGCCCCAGAGGTGGCTGCATGACTGGCCTTCAACTAAACTTGTGTGGGTCTTTGGAAAGGTGCTATAAAAGCAGACAGTATTACCCTGCCTCAAAGCATTCAAAGAGTAATATCCACAGACCCTCCCAGAGAGAGTATTCCCGGGGGTCTGGGTACAATTGGGAAATGTATTTACGTTGCTTATGTACAATTGGAATCAGTTTTCTATTGGCAATAACCCCGTCACTGCCACATGATATAATAACGTGAACGTAGCAGGTCTTGGCTTGAAAGTCAGGAAAGCAATACCATAAGTAACTAAACTCCCACACGTTCAAGGTATATATCATCTGTGTGATAAAGGGGAGCAGTGGGGGGGCGCAAATAAGGGGTCCCATCAGAGCCCCGAAGCAGCGTTCTCCGGATCTAGCCCCTCCCCCACCCCCCAAAAAAACAGCATCGAAATGCATCACACTTGAAAATGAAAGTTGTTACATTTGCTGCACAATACTAAAGGTACGGACAGGTTCTCCTGCACACAGTCCACTCAGTCACTGACCGCTCGTGGTCCTCACCAGCCTTTCGCTTACAGATCCATTAAGGGCCGTGCCCGTTTATGAATAAAAACCCCGTTGAGTTTTCGGCATCAGGGAGGTGCGCCCGCTTCCCACGTGGTTAGAAGCGGTGAGCCGCGCGGGGAAAGGTCTCACCAAAAGGCAGTGAGAAGAGGGATTGAAGGGGAAAGTATGATTGAATACTGATGGAAAGGTAGGTTGGCACGCTTCCTCCAAGAGCTTTACCTTAGTTCTGATTGTTCTCCCTCTCTATATAAAGTGGTATATGTGGCACTCCTAGCGTACTCGGCGTCTCCCATGCCCTCTGGTGGCGTGAGGGTGTCCATACCATCTTCTGAGCCACTCAACGTAGATGCTTTGTTTTGATCAGGAGATCTAAGGATCAACGAAGCTTACATTCATGTACCAGCACACAGGTCCGATCGCTTTTACCCACAACTGGCAGGGAGGGGAGGGGGCAGGGATAACAATGTCGGCGCTTCGAGGGGGCAAAGGGGTAGCCTTGCGATTACGGGTTCTGCCCTCTGAAGTGGGAGAGCCTAGTTCAAAATGGCTGGGGCTAGGTCACGGACTCCCTATATCCCGGGTAATAAAACTTCCGTCGGGAAACCTACAATTGTCTTGTATTTTCAGGCACAATGGTACACGCTGCTATATTTGAATAATGACTCCTTAATCCATCAATTAAAGGGGGTGCAGTTACCATGTTAGATCTAATGAAGCATTAACACCCCTGCTTCTCTTTAAGCTACCCTGACATTAGCGGCCTGTGTTTGCGGTTACGCGTCCCCAGGAGTTCTGCCCTTTTCCGATGTCGGTAGCGCTGGTTTTTATCACCTTTTATCCCCGTTGCTCCCAGGAGAGATTCTTGCAGCCTGGCTTAGCTCCTGCTGCTGCTGCTGCTGCTGCTGCTGCTGGTGCTGGACGCCATCGCTGGGGTTCTGCCGCAGGTCCAGCACGGAGCAGCTGCCTCCTGGGTAGGAATATACAGGCGCCTGAATGTGCGTGTGCAGTTGCTGGGGGTGGTGACGGGTGTAATCCTGAGTGATCACCTCCTGGAGACAGAACCCAAACAGCAATTAAAGAGAACCAAACACAGGGATCGCTTGGCATTTACGGCTTAGTCCTAGTAAGGACATTTATTGTGGAACGCCGAAAATTGATCAGTGGTCAAAATGCCCTTAAGTAGCTGCACCAATTGCAGATGTAAAACATTTTTAAGCCTCTTAAAGGACCAACTCCCCATCTCTATTCTCCTGAGAATTATATGGATGGGGCCGGGGATCCCCTGGTTCACAAGATACATAGGTAACGCCTGTATAATCCCCCCCAGTGGGAACAAAATGAAGGTCTATATGTTCCACGTGCCAATAGAAAGCTACGTCGTCAGCCGTTGTGTCTCCCTGTTGGCTCGCAGGGGACTTAAATACACAGAAGAACCAAACGCTATTTTCCTCTGGGGGTCCCGGACTTCAAATTAACCCGGTTCCATTACAGGGGCCCACTCCTCTGGGCGACTGACATATTTTTACCCAAATCCTATAAGTATATTTAATGTATTTGTTAAAGTGACACTTGGGTGGGGTGTGATTTCCTCTGGCTGCTCCCTTGTGTGTGATGTCACTGTGAGATCAGCGAGCGCTTGTACAGCCAGAGCCCCCCTTCCCACCCTGTCCTTATCCCAATAAAGATAAGGGGAAAGAAACCAGTTGGTTAACAAACATTTTCCCATTCAGAGGCCCCTAAGAAATTCAACTTGTAACCAACTGCCTTAAAAATGAAAGCATACGACCCTTTGCTATTAGCATGGTTAGATTTGTTTAAGAAAGCCAGTTAAACTGTAAAATGTGTGTTTTCTGGCCAAATATGGGATTGCAAGTTTAACCCATTCGCTACCACATGGGGCTAGCCCACATCGCACGGTCAGCTGGCCAGGAGACGGTGACACATACACTAATATGCTGAGCCAGGGTGACCACCCGCTGGTGGCTTTTCACGTAGGATGAGGACTGTTGCGTGTGACGCGGTGACTGCTGACCGTCTGTTTTCTGCCGCAGATGGCCTTCGGACGCATGCTTGAGAGACGCTGCGAAGAAGCACAAAACAGATGAGTATTCGCCGTTCTCCAGCGAAGCACAACACACAATACTCCATCTACTGGGGTTCAACACCGCCGGGGGTCAACACCGCCGGGGGGTCAACACCGCCGGGGGGTCAACACCGCCGGGGGCAACACCGCCGGGGGCAACACCGCCGGGGATCAATCCTTCTGCAACCAGTGGGTTTGGATCCAAGGAGACGACAGCAGTATTATTATTGCTATATAGAAGGCACCAATATATTCTGTAGCGAGCTCAAGAGGGCTCTGGGCCGCTGAGCTTACAGTCTAAAAATAAACACTAAGTTCTTTATATTTCAGCTGTAAAGGGAGATTAGCTGCTCTGGATAAAATACACTATCAATGAAAATCACTGGCTTAAACCACACATCCCATGGGGGGCGGGGGGGGGGGGGGGGCAGTTACAGTGCCGGTTCCAGCTCCGGGGACCCCGTGGAACATGAAATCCTCATCCTTCTAGATACCGGCGTTTCTGGTCCCATTTGGGAAATTAAAACAGTCGCCAAATAAACGTGAGCTTTGCCGGCCAGGTATTCGGGATATCCTTGCTTCAGCACAGGTGTGTCAGTCAATGACTGAGCCACCTGTGCTGAAGCAGGGATATCCTGAAAGCATGACCTGTTGGTGGCCCTTGAGGATTGGAGTTGGCCGGCCCTGGAGTAGAGCAATCACAGACAGCGCCTTTGAAAGCAGCAGTACCGGCAAGGAATGCTCGAGTCGAATTAACTAACCCCCCCTCCCCCCCGAGAAAGAATCAAGGTAACTTCAGGTTCCCACGTGGCCCCTTTGCAGAGCGATGTCTCGTGGTCACCTTGCTTCTGCCGCTGGTCCTGCTCCATGTGCGCTCTCTCCGCGTCCTGCATCGCTGCCCGCGCGCTCTTCTCGTGAGACACGCTGGGGGAATTCATGGGGCTGATGGTCTCCACTCCGTCGGGGCTGTACCCACCGGGGAAACCTAAGCAACGAAGGAGAGGTCAGACCCCCAGCCTACCCCGGGAATCATTAGCACAGAGCTGTGCAAAGTTTTTGCACTTTGATGGCAAACTTTCCGCACAAGAAGCGTTTTTCCACCGCTACCGATAAGAAAACTACGTGTGTGTGTGTGTGTATTGTATGATGTGTGTATATACACACACGCGCACACACAAATCACAGGCCTAGAGAAAGGACACTGCAGAACGAGGTAAGGGATTTTAATAGATAAATGTTTCGGTCCATCATTGGACCAGAGATATCTTTAAGAGAAAGCGTGAGAGGGGCACCCTAAACACACACACACACACACACACACACACACACACACACACACACACAGGCCAGGTTTTATGGATATCCCTGCTTCAGCACAGGTGGCTCAATAAGAGCCACTGATTGATCCATACATTAGCTCAGATATGTGCCCATACATGCAAAGTGTGGGAACGTTTGCACAGCTCTGCACAGACCCAGGAAGCATGCACAGAAATACACGGAATAAGTGTACATTGAGCAGGTGTGTGTGTGGGGGGGGGGGGGGGGGGGGAGGTTGCTTGGCGTGAGATATAGCGGCTGCATCGTGTCGGAGAGAGCACAGCGAGGCCACGCCACCAAGCTAAGCTCACCGCAGAACAACAGCAACCAGCGAGCACAGTGTCCAGGGACCACGCCTCACAGCCCCCAGGAGGCGCCAGCTTCACCAGACCATCCAACTTCTCTCCTATGGAGAGCGGCTGCTGGGATCTGGCTGCACCGTGCACTCTTAATGCAAGACCACCTAGGAGTTGGGTTACCCAACAGTAGTTACCTTGAGAAGTCAACTCACAGATTCTCCTTGGGATTCACGTTTGCCCCCCAAATAAAAACCAACGCATCGTGCCAGAGTGCCCAGCACGCAGACGCAGCTTGGGAGTTCCCACGTGTTAAACGCTTACAGAAAAGCAGGCACACACGTGTTGCTAGTGGCCACTTCCCCTTCAGCCCATGATTACAAATGCAATTAGGCGCTTTGGAAGTTAGGTTACCAGTAGGTAATGGAACTAAACTCCTGGGTGTTTCTTTGACGGGTAGCAGTCTTTATGCCAACCCGTTAGCAGCGATTAACCCAATCAGCATTAGGAAGCCCATGACACAATGCAGATCAATGTGTTTCAAGCTGCACTGGCGCTGATGGCGTCAAAAATTGGTACCCAATGTCTGAAACCTCGCTAGGCTGTTCCATTCAACCCGCCAACAAGTCCTGCTTAATGTTATATATCTGGCCACTCTACCCCCGGAATATATGGCCTTCCGTAAAAAGAAGAAAATAAATTAACCCGTTCGCTGCCAGGGGGTCAGAAACGCATTGCGGTGAGAGTATCATTGGCTGCCCCTACCAAACCGGGGTGTATCTTAACCCCTTGAGTGCCAGGCGGGCCCCACAAGGGGTTAACATCACATTTCCCAACAAATGAACAAGGCCAGCAAAGCACGAATTTGAGACCCCCTCCCCCCCAAAAATAAATGGCAAAAAAATATGGGAAAAAATTACTCCTTGCAACCAAAAAAAAAAAAAAAGTAATTATTATAAAACAAAACTGGAGACAAATGATTTGGGGGAAAAAATAAATAAAAATGAAAACGAGATTGGGAAGCTGAAAAAGCCAATCACCAAAACGTGCAATTAATAATAATAAAAAAAAATATATATATATAGGCCGCAAGCTTTGCACTACCTGTCCCCGAATGTCTTACCATCACTAGTGGCGTCGGCATTTAGCGAGCTTCTTTCTCGCTTCCCGTTAGCGCAAGAAATTTGACGCATGATAATGGCGTCTATGAAGGTGGCCGCTGTCATGGTGGTCTTACCGAGTGCTCGGAGCTCCTGTTCCTGCATGGAAAAGGGTTTATTGGGGGTCTTGTCCCTATTGTGCTGCTCACTGGCTGAGACTGCAGTCTGGTCCAGGGGCTGATGCGCTTGGATTTTCCCCTGTCCGTTGTTATACTGATGGGCCGCACTGGCCCCCGATGTGGGGAGGGGCCTGGAGTCCGCGGCCTTTATGAGCGATGTCTGTTCTACGGCTGCTGGCTGCAGCTTTGAGGTGTAAAAGTTTTCAGTCCTGGAACGCTCTACCTTGGGCTCGCGTGCCCTAGCCGGGTCCTTCTGTGCGATGGCGTGTTCCAGCATTGCTTGGTAACTCTCGGCGCCGCTCGTCGAGCGGTGAGAAGCCGTTACCTGCACTGACGATCGGATGGGTGAGGCGCTCGAACACGATCTTCAGAAGCAAAAAGAACATGGATAGTATCAACATGTAGAACAAGCACCGGCTACAAACCTCCGTCATCGGACGGGGGGGACGGCGAACGCTCTCTGTGCGCACTTACCGCAGAACGGAGGGGGGGCGGGGAACACTCTCTGTGCGCACTCCCCACAGAGGAGGGGGGGGGGCGGGGAATGCTCTCTGTGCGCACTTACCGCAGAACGGAGGGGGGGGCGCTGACGCTCTCTGTGCGCACTTACCGCAGAACGGAGGGGGTGACGCTCTCCGTGCTAGTCATGAGGTTTTTCATGCCGGTGTTGTGGAGCACGCTGGGACGCTGCTGCACGTTTTCGTGTGTCCGCGGTGAGACGGGAGAGTGTTGGTGGCCGTGACACTGTGCCGACAAGCGGCCGCTATTTTGCTCGGTGCCTGTAAAAAACAACAACAAAAAGTCACTAACATGATATATTACTATGAAGTCGAATCCTGCCGGCGAAACGCGTAGGGTATTTAGACATTCCTACGCGTCATCACGCTTTTGTTACTGGGGAAACCAGGGAGCCTAGGAACTTTGAGCCGTGCATTCCGTTCCGGGTGGAAGAGCTTTGTGGGCCCACCACCGGAAGCGGATACGCGTCATCAGCCCAGCTAGGAAGCGGTGTTCCTGACACTGACCTCACCCGATACCCGTGGAATTATCCTACTCTGTTCTATGCTTATGTACCAGCCACACACCAATGAGAGGAGGAGACAGACAATAGAAACCCTTCCGCTGCCAGCCACAGGCAGAACGACATACAATGGGCATGTGTCTTTATGGAGGTGCTGAATGTGTACTCCTGGTACAGACTGCGCTGAAACGGTACAGTACCAGGGTGTCAAGTGTAAGGCTCCGGCCCCAGTGTCAGCTGCTGCACGCGCGCCTGGCGGCGATCTGCGGTTAAGCTGCAGGAGACGGCGACGGGGGGCAGGGCGCGGCCATGACATCACGCGGCTGGTTTGCCCTCATTGGTTGAACTGGCGGGTGGCGTGGCCAGCACTCTGTTGCCACTAGCAAACGCATCGCGAGCTCTCCATGCGCGTGCAAGAAGCTACTGGGCCCGGCACCAGAGAGGGGCGGATCTTGTTCCCGCCGCGCACGCCGTAGTGCGCGCAGCAGCTAACACTATGGGACGAGGCCTTAAAGTAGGAACAGAGTCAGTGGCCCAAAGAGCTCACAATCTGTCGTGTGAACAGCGGCGCTTCCCCACCTGGTCTCCATATAGGCGCGTGCTCCACGGTAGTTGCCAGCACGGATTTCTCCCGCTCGCGCTCGGTGGCAGACGGTGCCTGTTTGGTGGCGTGCGTGGGCCCTCCTGTAATGTTAACGTGACACAATACTGTAATACAGGGGGCGCTCCACCTCCACTCCTCCCGACTTCCCCCATCCACGGGTCAGGTTTTCAGGAGACCCCTGCTTCAGCACATGTGGCTCAGTATTTGACTGCACCACCTGTGCTGAAGCAGGGATATCCCAAAAGCCTGGCCAGTCGGGGGGGGGGGGGGGGAGAGGACATGGAGTCCCCCTTGCTCTAAAACCTCAGACCATTTCGCTGCAGTATTCACATACACCATTGTAAAGTAACCCCTTCCCTGCCAGAAACAATGCGTTGCTGGCCCCTCTAATACTGGAGGGGCATTGAAAGGGTAACCTAATGCAGGGGTGCGCCCCCCGCCTGCTCTCCCCCACTGTGTGTAATGCACACTTATCACGGAAGAGGCAGGTTCCATGTACTTGCCCAGAACGCCGCCCGCCGGTATATACTTCACATGGCGACGCGGTACCTGGGGAGAGCGGCGAGTTGCTGTGTCGGCTGCTGAATGTTTGGGGGGCTCCGGGGATGTACGTGATCCGGTCCATGGTGCCGGCGGAGGAGCCGGGAGACTGGGACACTAGGACGGGCAAATGTGGCACTTGAGACAGATCTATAATTCCTGTGAAGAATAAACCATGAAATGGGACATTAGGGAGCAAACCACCACGGCACAAAATGACCCCCAAATCCTGTGCCGGCTAATGCTGGGCAGCGTAGGGCGGAAGGGGACCCCCAAATCCTGTGCCTGCTAATGCTGGGCAGCGTAGGGCGGAAGGGGACCCCCAAAATCCTGTGCCCGCTAATGCTGGGCAGGTAGGGGGAAGGGAGCCCCCAAATCCTGTGCCGGCTAATGCTGGGCAGCGTTAGGGCGAAGGAAAGGGAGCCCCAAATCTGCGCCGGCTAATGCTGGGCAGGTAGGGCTAGGGCGGAGGGGCCCCACAAATCTGTGCGGCTAATGCTGGGCAGCGTTGGGCGGAAGGGGGCCCCCCAAATCCTGTGCCGGCTAATGCTGGGCAGCGTAGGGCGGAAGGGGCCCAAATCTGTGCGGCTAAGCTGGGACAGCGGTAGGGCGGAAGGGGGCCCCCCAAATCCTGTGCCGGCTAAGCTGGGCCAGCGTTAGGGCGGAGGGGGGGCCCCCCAAATCCTGTGCCGGCTAATGCTGGGCAGCTGGGGCGGAAGGGGCCCCAAATCCTGGGCCGGCTAATGCTGGGCAGCGTAGGGGGAAGGGGGCCCCCCAAAATCCTGTGCCGGCTAATGCGGGCAGCGTTAGGGCGGAAGGGGCCCCCCAAATCCTGTGCCGGGCTAATGCTGGGCAGCGTAGGGGGAAGGGCCCCCCCAAATCCTGTGCCGGCTAATGCTGGGCAGCGTAGGGCGGAAGGGGCCCCCCAAATCCTGTGCGGCTAATGCTGGGCAGCGTAGGGCGGAAGGGGGCCCCCCAAATCCTGTGCCGGCTAATGCTGGGCAGCGTGGGGCGGAAGGGGGCTCGGTGACAATTTTAGCTGCAGACCCTAAAATGTCCCCACTGTCCAAATTCACCAACACACACTGTGATGCACACACAGACACACAGACACACACTGTGATGCACGCAGACACACACACAGATACACAGATACACATTGATGCACGCAGACACACTGTGATGCACGCAGACACACACACAGATACACACTGATGCACGCACAGACACACACAGATACCATCGACGGCAGCAATGAGGGCGCACAGTAAGGGAGGGCGCACAGTAAGGGACGGGCGCCACAGCTAAGGGACGGCGGCTGCGGCGCACAGCAGGACGGGGCGCACAGCTAAGGACGGCGCACAGCTTAAGGACGGGCGCACAGCTAGAGACGGGCGCACAGCTAAGGGACGGGCGCACAGTAAGGGGACGGGCGCACAGCTAAGGGACGGCGCACAGCTAAGCGGACGGGCGCACAGTAGGGCTAAGGGAGGGGGCACGCTAAGGGAGGGGCGCACAGCTAAGGGAAGGGGCGCACAGCTAAAGGAGGGCGCACAGCCTAAGGGACGGGCGCACAGCTACGGGACGGGAGACAGCTAAGGGACGGGACGACAGTAAGGACGGGCGCACAGCTAAGGGAGCGGCGCACAGCTAAGGGAGGGCGCACAGCGTAAGGGACGGGCGCAGCTAAGGGACGGCGCACAGCTAAGGGAGGGCGCAACAGCTAAGGGACGGGCGCACAGCTAAGGGAGGGCGCACAGCTAAGGGCGCCACTAAGGGAGGGGCCACAGTAAGGGACGGGCGCACAGCTAACGGGGGACGGGCGCACAGCTAGGAGGCGAAGCAAGGGACGGCGCAAAGCTAAGGGAGCGGGGCACGCTAAGGAGGGGCGCACAGGAAGCGGGCGCACGTAAGGGGCAAAGGGAGGGGCGCACAGCTAAGGGAGGCGCACAGTAAGGGACGGGCGCACAGCTAAGGGGCGGGGGCGACAGCTAAGCGGAGGGCGCACAGCTAAGGGAGGGGCGGCACAGCTAAGGGACGGGCGCACAGTAAGGGGACGGACGGAGTCGGTGTTCGTCTACTTCGATGACCTGATGTGTAGTTCAGACGCATGGCGGACTCTCGGCTGCAGCCCGTGCAGCATGTGCCCTCTGCGCATGGCGGTGGTAGCGAGTTGTGGTGCATCTGCTGGGAGGTGATGTAGTCGTTGATGATGGTCTGCCGGTTATCCAATGGCGGCGGTGTGTCCGGGTAGCCGCGGATGAGGTACGGGGGGGGGTAGAGGTAGGTCGGATAGGCCGGGTTAGGTAGGAGTCAAGTGCCGGGTGGTAGGTTAATAGGCATGCGTTAGAGGGACCCGACAGTCGGCATGTTTGTGTATAGCACGCTGCGGTTGAGCGCCGCGCACAAGAAACGTCATTCATCATAACTTCACTGCACGCTTAACCCCTAAGTGCTTGCAACGCCCGCTGCCTCTTCTGGCATTTAAGGAGTTATCTCTCTTATGATTATGATAAAATACGGGGGTACAGAAGGCCCCTTAGGGAGATATATTCTACGTGTTGCCTCCCTGTTTAAAGCGTTCGCCTGCCTGTAAACTCTTGGAAAGAGGAAGTATTATAATGAATAACTACATGTAATATAATCTCATCACGCGTTCTCGGTGATCATTATTATGTTAACGTTATTTATAGCACTAGACATGTGCACAATGTACAGCACTGCGTACACAGTTAGCCCTATATAAGGGGGGGGGATGCATATTAATAGGACAATGGCCGAGGTGGAAGTGGACCAGGCGGGGATTTGAACCCAAAAACCGATCTGGGAAAATACAATAAGATAAGCATTAGGCCATACTGCTTCCAATGGATTCCCTGGACATGCCTGTGGGGTCAAACGCCAACGGGATATGCCCCCGGGTAGAGGTCGCCCCACTGGACACGCGCAGTAAGTGACTCGTATGGGGACATGGCGTGGAGGTGCTCGGCAACCGCGGTGTGAGGGGACTTGGAGTTGGCGATTTCCCTGGGCGTAGGGGTGCCCTTGCGCTACTGAGACACCGGGCTTCCCGGACGCGATTCCCCTGCGAGCGAGGACAGATTGCAATCGTTCAGTCCCGTGGGGGGCAAAACACGGAAAACATACTTTATGAGATAAAGGAAGGGGGATGGGTGGAGAGAGAACGATAGGGGGGGGTGCGGAGAGAGAATGGGGGCTGGAGAGAACGAGAGGGGTGGTGGGGGGATCGGGAGTACCGGAGAAAGAGAGGGGCTTTGGCCTGGGGGGCGTGGCCGGAGACGACGAAGAGAGGGGGTGGTTCTGGGGGAGCCCCTGAGGGCGGCGAGGAGGAACGAGCGGGGTGTGGGGCGGGACGGGAGAGGAGAGGCAGAACGAGAGGGAGAGGAGAGGGAGGGTGAGGAGAGAACAGAGAGGGGGGGGGAGGGCGGAGAGAGAACGAGGGGGGAGGGAGAGAGACGGAGAGGGGGGGGGAGGGGGGAGGAGAAAGAACGAGGGGGGGGGGAGAGAACGAAGGGGGTGGGGAGAGAGAACGAAGGGTAGGTGGGAGAGAGAAAGAGGTGGGGTGGGAGACGACAGAACGAGGGTCTCCGGGCGGGGACGAGAAGAGGGGCCCCGGGGTGGGGGGGAAAGAGAACGAGCGGGACGGGAGAACGAGAGGGGAGAGAGAACGAGATGGGGGAGAGAGAGAACAAGAGGGTCCGGGGGGGGAGGAGAAAGGACGAGGGGGGGCGAGAGAGAACGAGGAGTGGGGAGAGAGAACGAAGGAGGTGGGGAGAGAGAGGGAGAGAGGCAGAGAGACGAGGGGGGGGAGAGAGGAACGAGGAGAGGGAGGGACCGGAGGGAGGGGAGAGGGAGGATGGGCAGTACACGGGAGGCAGAGGAGGGGAGGGCGACAAGGATGAGGACGGTTGAGGAAGGGGATGAGGGCGACGAGAGAGAGGAGTGAGGGGGGCGACAGAGAGGATGAGGCAGGGGGGGGCACGGAGATGCAGGATGAGGGCGGATGAGGAATGGGGGGGCTAACAGGTACGAGGTGAGGAGGGGGAAGACGGATTGAAGGAGGGGGGAAACGAGTGGGGGATGAGGAGGGGGTTGTCACAGAGGTGTGTTTGAGGGGGGTCGAGTATTGTAGGATGATGGAGTGGGGTAGGAAGGGTTCTAGGAGGGGGGCGACAGACGGATGAGGGAGGGGGGCAACAGGGATCAGGAGGGGAGGCGACATGACGTTGGAGGGGGGCAACAGAGGATGAGGGCGACAGAGAGGATTAGAGGAGGCAAGGGAGAGAGGGGGGTGGGCGGGAGGAGGAGGGGAGAGGGTGCCGAGAGATGAGCGGGAGAGGGGCACAAGGAGCGGATGAGGGGGGGGGAGCAGCGGCGGTCGGGTTGAATGAGTGAGTGAAATAAGATGAGGGGCGTGAGAGGATGAGGGGGTGAGGATAAGAGGACGGAGAGTGAGATGAGGCGGAGGGTATGAGGCGTGAGAGAGGGGAGTGGGATGAAGAGGAGAGGGGAGGATGAGGATGAATGAGGGGGTGTGAGAGACGAGGGGGGGTGTGAGAGGGGATGACGGGGGCGTGAGGAACCTGGAGGGGTGTGAGAGAATGTGGGGGGGGTGGGAGGAGATGAGGAAGGGTGCAACAATCTTGGAATTTAGCCTGGGGCGGGAGCATTCACGATCGCGGGCCGTTTACTGCAGTATGTGATTTATAAATCGATCGTTCAATTACGTCGTTATTTCATCATCTCGCTCCAAAATTTGCCACCAATCATAAAGAAAAAAAAAGGAAAAAAAAACCTTGAGGAGTGCGCTCCGTCCCCAGATGTTTGTTTATAACTAAATGGAATTATGAGAAATGTTGGTGCCAAACTTGGAGTTGAAATGGATAAAAATCCCTGATATACGCCACCAGTCAGTCATTTAGGAAAACCAAACCCTCTCCATGATCGGCTCCAGCGACGTTGTACGCCATCACAGTTGTGTCCAGTTATTTGGTTGGGGAACTCCCCCTTGGTACACCTAGGCCATAAGGCCCCCCAATATTACAGCAAGACCTCCACAAGCCAAGACCCACTCTCAGCCAAGACCCCACTCAGCCAAGCCCACCCACTCACGCGCTTTAAGTGGAACTCATTTGTAGGGATTGGATATTCAGATCTGAGAATCTCAGTGACAATCCGGCGCTGTGATGACACCAGGGTCGCCACACGGTCGGGTTTGGACCCGGAGCCTCGGGGTTTTGGCGCACCGCATCTATCATCGGCTTGTCTTACCTTGTAAATTCTCCGCGGTGCCCGGTTGGCGTTCTCCCCGGTCAACTCCCTCGGTTAATATGGCGGCTGTGTGCAGGTGTCAAAATAGCGCCAGTTTTAAGTGGTTGCCATGACACGGGAACATGCGCCGCTGCCGTGCGCATGATGGCCCCCATTGTTGTTCATGACGACGAACTCTACGTTGAAATCTTATGGCGTCCCCTTGGTCATGGCTAAACTTGACGCGCGCGCAAAAGGTCAACGTTGCGTCCCGTTGTCATGGCAACGCCTTCTCCTCCGCGTGAGCACATTTGACGCTGAGCAGGCGTGCTTTGTGTGCCCCGATCTGTGGGGAGAAGATGCCAGAGGAGGAGCCGCCCGCACCTGATTGTAACGAGCTACATTTTTTAAGGTTATTCGTTGGTTTAGCCTTCAGTTAGAATTCCGGTGGCAATCCGGATGAGAACCGTTTGTACGTATGCAAAAGAAAAGAAAAAAGACTCATTGCTGCCTGGTGGTGGTGATAGGAAAGTGAATTCAAAAAACCTGGGAAGTCTGCCATGCGGACACTACAGCAGGGCTCTGGTGACTTACTACAGCAGGCTCTGGGGGCCCCTTCCTACAGCAGGCTCTGGGGCCCTCAAGCCTTTCTACAGCAGGATCTGGGCCCCCCCCCTTCATACCAAGCATATACGAGGCTCTGGGCACCTTACTACAGGAGGCTCTGGGCCTCTTACTACAGCAGGCTCTGGGCATTTACAGCAGGCTCTGTGCACCTTGATACAGCAGGCTCTGGGCCCTTCTAGCAGGCTTGGGCCTACACGCAGCATGGCATCTCGGGCCTCCCTTACTGACTGCAGGACTCTGGGCCCTTACTACAGCAGGCTCTGGGGCCCCTTACTACAGCAGGCTTGGGACCTTACTACAGCAGGCTCTGGGCCCTTTACTACAGCATACTACAGCAGGCTCTGGGCACTCGTACAGCAGGTCTGGGACCTACTACACAGGCTCTGGGCCCTTCTACAGCAGGCTCTGGGAACACCTCCCTACTACAGCAGGCTCTGGGCCTTACTACAGATAGCGCGGCTCTGGGCCCTTACTACAGCAGGCTCTGGGCCCTCCTAAAGCACATACTACAAGCAGGGGCTCTGGGCCCTTCTAACACTCGGGCTACAGTCAGGGCTCTGGACTTACTACAGCAGGCTCTGGGCCCTTACTCACAGACTCACAGAAGGCTCTGGCCCTTACTACAGCAAGGATCGGCGCCTTACTAAAGCAGGTCTGGGCCCTCTCCACCTTAACTACAGCAGGCTCTGGGAGCTCTAGCTATTATTAACACGCAGGTTCTGGGACCTTACTACAGCAGGCTCTTGGGACCCTACTACAGCAGGCTCTGGGCCACACTAAAGCAGGCTGGGCCATACTACAGCAGGCTCTGGGCCCTTAATACAGCAGGCTCTGGGGCCCTTGTAAAAACAGAAAGGACCAGGTGTTCAATTGTATTATGGCTCCCATCTTTCAAACTATTAGCCGGTAATTAAGGTTTCCTGTGACCAATGATGGCCCGCATCATAATTATTGAACGAGAAGACGTCAGTCTGAAATGGCCAATTTAGCTGTATATAGAACGGAGAAACAACCAGTGTCCGAACCAGGGCGAATAGAGTCGCAAGCAACACGCGCAATCCAAAACAGGCGCGCCGATGGCAGGCATAGATTAAACCCGGCGCTGGCAAATCAAAATGGTCTCAGGACCGCGGGATGCGCTATAAAATAAACATTTATACCCATCCTACAAATAAGATGGCGTCTACCTTGTGCTGCCTTTTGCGCTGACGAGGGCGACCCCCCGATGCAAATGGCTGCTTATACGCCGCCGCGCGTGGGGCGACTGGTGTGGGTCCTCGTAGGAACAGCGGGCTGTGTATGGGTTTCCCGGGGACGCCTGGTAGCCGCGCGCGCGCGCCCTGTCGCCGACCAACGGGCCCGTTCGATGATCCTTAACTTCCGCTACTCGGCGCCATTGGATAGACGGGGCGGGTGGGCCAGGGGCTCACCGTCGGCGCACCGGTTGCGCCCCACCGAGCGCCTCCCCCCCCTTCCCCCGCTCGGTCCAAACTCCCCCAAGTCCAGCCTCCCGCCGCCCCCGCCGCGGCGGTGGTCTGTATGGCGGCGGCCTGTCACCATCCCCCCCCCCCGCTCTGCTCAGTTGCGCCCAGTCTCTCCCCCCCGCCCACCCTCGCCACGGCGCGGTACGCCACTCGCGGTTGCTGGCGTGCCCCCGGGCTGTGCCCACTCACTCCGCACCTTACGGCCAAACCTGTCACTGAGCCACTCCCCTAGTTGGCTCGCGCTCAGGGGAGCCGCCCCCGCTCTTCCCCTCGTGCCTCCTTACCCCCAGGGCACTCTGCCTCCCGTTGCGCGACAATGGGCGCTTCCACCCCCGCCCCCACCGCCTACTCTCAAAACCCGCCCCCCCCACCCCCTTTCTTCGCCCCCCGCCTCCTCTCTCATCTGCTCGCCCACACATCTGTTAGGAGCAAGTATCATACGGGTTCCCTGGTGGCCCGGACGCGGACCCTAACCATTGCGGACGCCTCCCCCACCTACGCCGAGCCCTCGTCGCTTGTACGCAGACATCTGCGGAGCATCTAATATACCCGGACTCGGCCTGTCTCCCTTTACCTGTTGGGCGCATCTTCCGCACAACACCATCCCCAACTCTTCTCGCGTCGCGACCTCCGTGGGTTGGACCGAGCAGTCTATCTAGCTACTCCCTGCTTCCTACTCTCCCGGTCCGACGTCGGGAAGAACATCCGCCCCTGATTCCACGCGTGAGCCCGAACTTACAAAGCGGTGGTGACGCGTCGCGGGGCGAGAGTGTAGCCGAAACCTCGGCGATAATAGGGAGGGAATCTATGCGAGAATATCGCGTGGTGATTGGTAAGAACAACTTAGTTAAAATTTGCAGTGAAAGGCAGGAGAGAAACAAATCCTGCACCTCTACATATGTGTCTTTAGTTTCATTCTTCTGCTTGAATGAATTAAAGAGCATCCTGAATTAGTTTTTTGGACAGCACAGCACTGGGCCGCGGCCATTATTCGCAGGCCGGGCTTTTTTTTTCTTTTCAGCAACTATTCGTAAACAAGCTAGCCCCATAGTCCTAGGGTCATTGCATTGACCTCCAGCAGTGCAGACGGGGGTACGGCTTCCCGGGCTGCCAACTGATGGACCGCACATCGTGACTTTTTGGCACTTCCGGAAAAGGGAAAGAGGGAAGAAGAGGGAACCGCTCTGTCGTAATTTAACGGCGTACCCTGCGTGTAAAGACAACTAAACCATTAGGCTCGAAAACGTGCGCAAGAACAAGCAAGTCGCATCCGCGCAATAGCCACGCTATCTACAGCGCCACTGCGGGTCGCGGCACCTTCCTACAGATATCGCAACGGCGGTACCGGTATTTAACAAGGCGCTGAATTGTGCTTGATCTAGAAACTTCTACATCTGCTAAGCAAAGCTATATGGAGCTCTCAGCTATGCACCCAGTACCACTCTCTGCAACCCATGTAAACACTCTCTTGCACCCCAGTAAACACTCTATGCCACCCCCAGTACCATCCCCCTTCCAACATCGGATTGTGCTCTTCTGCTCCCAGAGTACCCGACTACAGATGGGTCTCTGTGTTCACTTCACAAGTAAGGGAATGCTGGCGTCCGCTGAGCTGACGCTGCAAAGGCCAGGATGGAAAGGCGTGAGTTGGGAGGAAAAGGAGACAAGGACGAAAGCGAGAAAAGAAACAAAGAAAAAAGACCTTTATTCAATCTCTCCCCCCACATCCCTCCGCGCCTGCTTCTTTGATTCGTCACAGAAGCGACGACTAATCAAAAATCTACAAAACCAGAAAGAATACTTGAGAGAGAGGAGGAGAAAGAAAAAAAAAGAAAGGAACCCAATAAGGAGAGAGGGGAGAGAGCAATGAAAACCACCGTACCTAACAAAAGTTCAAAGTATCTCGACAACCCCCTACTCCCCCCTCCCACCTCACTCAGAACTCACATAAAACCCGAAACCAAATGACCGCACGCACACTAAAATGCGAGCCTAGGCTCTCAGCAGCGCAGAAGGAGCCTCAGGCCGAGGCAGAAATGCGGACACAGAGCAGGGACCCATGAGAGGAACGACCCAAAAGGAGTGAGGCAGACAGAGAGAAAGAGAAAAAAAGAAGAAAAAGGAGAGAAGAGCAAGAACGAAAAGAGAGAAAGGAAATAAAAGACGAGCGGAGAAAGAAGAAAAGAGATAGAAGGAAAAGAGCAAGCCCGACACATCAACTGGCAGGGAACATTAGTCACTACGCTAAAAACAAGAATAAAAGATAAAAGAATCGAGATCAATTGCTCTCACACCTACATCATACTCCCCTCCCCTCTCTCCCCTCCCCTCTCTCCCCTCCCCTCTCTCCCTCTCTTTGCAGCACTCGGATGCGTGTGGGATTAAATTAACCCCTTCATCGCCAGACGGGTGGCGGAGCAGGCCCTTCTTACAGTGAAGGGGTTACTGCAGCCATAATCAGCGCCGCGAGGGATGATGGAGTCTTACTGAGAAAAATCAGCCCCTCTCCAGCGAAAAGAGATATATATATACACATATATATCAAATAAAAAGATCACTTGTGAGCACATTCACATGTCCTAGGCAGGTCTGACCCCTTAATGGGTCTCATCAGCGTGAAGTTGGTTGTACTGCTGGCTTTGCAATTTTCAAGACTGTGGGGTTTACCATCACGTTTTAAGTGCTGGGGATAATGGGGAAGGGCAGGGGTGCAGACCTGCCTAATACATGTGAATGTGCTCACAAGTGATCTTTTTATTTGCTATATGCCAACGGTGGAGGTTTCTTGTTGCCCTTTTCACCCACCATAACTTAAAACGTGATGGTAAACCCTACAGTCCTGAAAATTGCAAAGCCAGCAGTACAACCAACTTCACACGGATGATGCCCATTAGGGTTGAAACATGTCTGTGAGTGGTTTCTCTGGCTTTGTATCTGATTCCCATGCTGTGCTTTAAAGCTGTGTTAACAGTGAGCATTGGCTTATATGGGCTCCATGTAGCAATGGTTTTTCAGACAAAAGGTGACACATTGTGTGCTCATATGCATGTCATTTCCCAGAATCCCTTGCTGTAGTGGGAGCACTGTATGCGAGGTGATAATGGTGAAAGGCAGGGGTGCAGACCTGTCTAAGACATGCAAATGAGCTCACAAGTAATATTTCCATTTGATAGAGATACACACACACACACACACACACACACACACATACACCTTGCCAAGATTTAAACACAACCAGAAGCTGGGAGGCATCCTGACATCAATCACATTTTCTTTTAATATCAAAAGGAGCCATTCATTTGTCTGCCGGGTGTGTACTGGTGCCACACGGAGGAGATCCCTGGATCTCCGTACCTGCACGTTGCTTCCTGTGCCTGAGGCAGATCATGTTACCAGCCTAATATTTGGCACGGGAGCACAGACATGATCACACACGGCTTCGGAGTCTCGGCATTGTTCTTGCTTGGCACACACCCCATGGCCCGGCCCCAGAACACACTGTGCTGCTGTACCTGTGTAATCGATCCTTCCTTGTGAGACCTTGGTGCCACCTGACTCTCAGGTGTGTGCCTCATCTCCTCCCTGGGGATCTCGTGGATAGATCTCCCGGCTTCCTTCACCGTGGCAACCATGGCCTCGTGGGCTTTCATTTTCAGTGGCCCCGATAGGCCCTCGTGTGGCCTGACTTTGTAGGCGTCAGACAGGCCTCGCGGTGGAGTGTTCTCTCTCTTCATGTGCTTGGCTTCTCTTCGGAGGTAGTCCTCATGGGCCTCAATGTACGAGCGAGGAATTCCTACAGGACAATACACAGACCATTACGGATTTAGGAATATCAATGTGACACGAACTTTGAAATGTAGCGAGTGTGAGTATGTATATGTGTATGTATGTGTGTGTGTGTGTGTGTGTATACACACACACACACGTGAATGCAACATTAGAAAACGGAACTACTGTGTGTGTGTGTATACACATGTATATGTATTTTTTTTTCTGTACACACACACAAACACACACACCAACACACACACCAACACTCATAAAGCTGTTTGTGAATCCAAAATGAAATGATCAAATTAAACTGAACAGCGAAACGCGCGTCGGGGCTTCTGCTGTCCCCTCCGGAGGCGCAACCATCTCTGCGGAACTTCTACACAGATTGGAAACATCTTTGACTCCAACTGGACGTATTCGTGACTGTTTTCACCATGTATAATGTACTTTCTGTGGTTGTATAGCTAGTTTGAATATATATATTTAACCCCATAGGTTATTTCTTGAAGCATGTTACCGTGTGGGCTGTCCGTGTACAAATGACAGGGATATTTGTGACCTCGCGCGCTTTACATGTTTGATGGATATGCTCCAGTTTGTGCAAATGGAGCCGGCGGATATTGTTCTCGTGCAATAAACTCACTTTGTGTTTGTCATTTTAGATCTTCAGGGTTTCTTTTTTTGTTTCTGAGATTTAGTCCTCAAGGGCCAAAATGACAGAGCTGATCCACCGTAATACCCGAAGTTAAGGACTGAGCTTGGCCACCGCTGAGATAGATAGATAGATAGATAGATAGATAGATAGATAGGGTCCCTGCCATAATGTTAACTTTGCTGCGTTACTGAACCCGCTGAATATACAATACCTGGGGCCATGTCCTCACCCCGGGGATATTTGTGTATGCAAAACGCACCTTGCACGAACTGAATCATGTCCAGGTAATCTCCAGGACAAAGCACAGCGGATCGGATTCACCAAGAGGAAGTGAGCCTCCTAACAAACACACTGTACTCTTCCTAAGCTAGAGGTGAGCAGAGTGAGCACGTATTAGTACCAACACTGTAACACTGCAGGAATAGCAGAGTGGGCATGTATTAGTACCAACACACTGAAACACTGCAGGAATAGCAGAGTGGGCATGTATTAGTACCAACACACTGTAACACTGCAGGAATAGGAGAGCGAGCACGTATTAGTACCAACACACTAACACTGCAGGAATAGGAGAGTGAGCACGTATTAGTACCAACACACTAACACTGCAGGAATAGCAGAGTGAGCACGTATTAATACTAACACACAAACACTGCAGGAAGAGCAGAGTGGGCATGTATTAATACTAACACACTAACACTGCAGGAATAGGAGAGCGAGCACGTATTAATACCAACACTGCAGGAATAGCAGAGTGAGCACGTATTAGTACCAACACACTGTAACACTGCAGGAATAGCAGAGTGAGCACGTATTAGTATCAACACACTGTAACACTGCAGGAATAGGAGAGTGAGCACGTATTAGTACCAACACACTGTAACACTGCAGGAATAGCAGAGTGAGCACGTATTAATACCAACACACTGTAACACTGCAGGAATAGCAGAGTGAGCACGTATTAGTACCAACACACTGTAACACTGCAGGAATAGGAGAGTGAGCACGTATTAGTACCAACACACTAACACTGCAGGAATAGGAGAGCGGAGCACGTATTAGTACCAACACACTGTAACACTGAGGAATAGGAGAGTGAGCACGTATTAGTACCAACACACTGTAACACTGCAGGAATAGCAGAGTGAGCACGTATTAGTACCAACCACACTGTAACACTGCAGGAATAGGAGAGCGAGAACGTTTAGTACCAACACACTGTAACACTGCAGGAATAGGAGAGTGAGCACGTATTAGTACCAAACACACTGTCAACACTGCAGGAATAGCAGAGTGAGCACGATTAATACCAACACACTGATAACACTGCAGGAATAGCAGAGTGAGCACGTATTAGTACCAACACACTGTAACACTGCAGGAATAGGAGAGTGAGCACGTATTAATAACCAACACACTGTAACACTGCAGGAGTAAGCAGAGCGAGCATGTTATTAATACCAACACAATGTAACACTGCAGGAATAGGAGAGCGAGCACGTATTAATACTAACACACTAACACATGCAGGAATAGGAGAGCGAGCATGTATTAGTACCACACAATGTAACACGCAGGAATAGCAGAGGAGAGATGTATCAAAAACACAATGTAAACTAGAGCAGGAGAGAGAGCAGTAGATATCAAAACCCACTGTAACACTGCGGAATAGGAGAGCGAGCAGTATTAATTACCAACACACTGTAAACACTGAGGAATAGGAGAGAGCGAGCACGTATTAAGACCAACACACTGTAACACTGCAGGAATAGGAGAGCGGACGTATTAATACAAACCACACTGTAACACTGCAGGAAATGGAGAGCGAGCAGTATTAATACCAACACACTGTAACACTGCAGGAATAGGAGAGCGAGCACGTATTAATACCAACACACTGTAACACTGCAGGAATAGGAGAGCGAGCATGTATTAATACCAACACACTGTAACACTGCAGGAATAGGAGAGCGGGCAGACCAGGAAGTATCTCTGTGTGTGGTCCTGGAGCTTCTGCAGTGCTGGGAGAGGACTGAGGCAGACGCAGCTAGCTGGAAAAACCTGTCCCTGCCCAGGTGTTAAACAACAGCAGCAGCAGCAGCAGCAGCAGCAGCAGCAGCAGCAGCAGCAGCAGCTATCCATAAGAGGGGATACTCTTTGAATTATCCATTGCCTGATTACATCCTGTTTTCGGTAAGCAGGTACCCCCACGAGTTGGAGAATCTTGCTGAACCTAATATATGTTTTTATGTACTATTTATGTGTAATAAGTGTATTTTATGATATTAAGATATGCCATATTAAATGCTATTGTGAGTAGTTACCTGGTTGTTTCAGCGTTTGTTAAGTGTTGTTGTTTATGTATGTGTTGTTTTAAAGTATTATGCTATGATTTGATTTCTTTGTATATTTACATGGTTACCCTTACCACGTGGAGCATCCAACGGACGGGCGATTTCCGTGGCTCTGGTTGTATATTTTATAAATATATTTTATAATATCTATTAGGATTGATTTATCATTACGTGTTGAGCGCCACTGATTAAACTTCTTTTCCAATCCAAACACACTGAACACTGCAGGAATAGGAGAGTGAGCATGTATATACAACACACTGTAACACTGCAGGAATAGGAGAGTGAGCATGTATTAATACACACCACGTACACTGCAGGAATAGGAGAGTGAGCATGATTAGTACCAACACACTGTAACACTGCAGGAATAGGAGGAGAGCGAGCACGTATTAATACCAACACAAATTGAACACTGCAGGAATAGCAGATGAGGACGTATTAATACTAACACACTAACAATGCAGGAATAGGAGAGTGAGCATGATTAATACCAACACACTGTAACATGCAGGAATAGGAGAGTGAGCATGTATTAATACTAACACACTAACACTGCAGGAATAGGGAGTGAGCATGTATTAGTCCTAAACACTAACCATGCAGGATAGGAGAGTGAGCATGTATTAGTACCAACACACTGAACACTGCAGGAATAAGGAGTGAGCACGTATTAATACCAACACATGTAACACTGCAGGAATAGCAGAGTGAGCACGTATTATACCAAACACACTGTAACACTGCAGGGAATAGCAGAGTGAGCAGTATTAGTACAACACACTGTAACACTGCAGGAATAGGAGAGGAGCACGTATTAATACTAACACACTAACATGCAGGAATAGCAGAGTGAGCACGTATTATACAACACACTAACACTGCAGGAATAGCAGAGTGAGCACGTATTAGTACCAAACACAATGTAACACTGCAGAGAAGAGCGAGTGAGCACGTATTAATACTAACCACACTGTAACAACTGCAGGAATAGGCAGAGGAGAACGTATTAAACCAACACAATGTTAACACTGCAGGAATAGAGAGAGTGAGCACGTATTAGTACCACACACTTAACACTGCAGGAATAGCAGAGTGAGCACGTATTCGTACCAACACACTGTAACACTGCAGGAATAGGAGAGTGAGCACGTATTAATACCAACACATTAACACTGCAGGAAGAGAGAGTGAGCACGTATTAATACCAACACACTGTAACACTGCAGGAATAAGCAGAGTGAGCACGTATTAGTATCAACACACTGTAACACTGCAGAATAGGAGAGTGAGCACGTTTAATACAACACACACTTGCAGGATAGCCGAGTGAGCACGTATTAATACCAACACACACTGTAACACTGCAGGAATAGACGGTGAGCACGTATTAGTACCAACACACTGTAAACATGCAGGAATAGAGAGTGAGCACGTATTAATACTAACACACTAAACACTGCAGGAATAGCAGAGTGAGCACGTATTAGTACCAACACACTGTAACACTGCAGGAATAGGAGAGTGAGCACGTATTAATACTAACACACTAACACTGCAGGAATAGCAGAGTGAGCACGTATTAATACTAACACACTAACACACTGTAACACTGCAGGAATAGGAGAGTGAGCACGTATTAGTACCAACACACTAACACTGCAGGAATAGGAGAGCGAGCACGTATTAATACCAACACACTGTAACACTGCAGGAATAGCAGAGTGGGCACGTATTAATACCAACACACTGTAACACTGCAGGAATAGGAGAGCGAGCACGTATTATACCAAACCACTAACACTGCAGGAATAGCAGGTGGGACAGTATTAATACCAACACACTGTAACACTGCAGGAATAGGAGAGCGACATCAAAGCACGATTTTAATAACACCACGTAACACTGCAGGAATAGCGAGTGAGCACGTATTAGTACCAACACCTGTAACACTGCAGGAATAGCAGAGTGAGCATGTATTAATACTAACACTGCAGGAATAGCAGAGTGAGCACGTATTACTACACTAACACTGCAGGGTTAGCTACATGATGACTCTTGTTCTGAAGCAGATACACTCAGGGTCCCCTCCATTTATCTCCCTTGGGCCTCAGGTACGAACAAATGAATTAGAGTGTGAGCTTTTTGTCGCAGTAACGTATTCTCCCCGCACATTCTGCGCAGTTTGTTAGCAAGATATAAGAAATAGACCTGACTTTGAATGAGCAGCAGTGACTGCTACTTTAAAGTGAAATGATGGCGGTTCCAGGTTTAACGTCTGTCCTAAATCCTAGAGCAACAGCATCGCCCCCGAAGAGAGAAACAATACATAGTGTACACTGCGCAGTAAGTACGGAAATGCGGAGCTGAGCGTGGCTCGTGTGGCAGCCCACTTACAGGAAGACGGAGGTAATAAAGCCGTTACAACCACTGGCTGTGTCTACTTAATGGTGCTATGGCTTTTGGAGTGGACCATTTCATTTCATTCATTCTCAGCATTTCCGTACTTACTGCGCAGTGTACACTATGTATTGTTTCTCTCTTCGGGGGCGATGCTGTTGCTCTTGGATTTAGGAGGACAGACGTTGCACTGGAGGACTTTTGGAGACAAGTCCTCACCGGAGGTTTTGAGCAATTTGCATCCCAGTACTGTATCTATCACGTATACACTTTTATTCACGTATATAATTAGTGTGAAAGCGCCGTCCAAGCTTTTTTGGTGTGTGGTTTCAGGTCTAACCCAGGCGGTGGCCATCTTTCTTCCCCCCACCTTAAATATAAGACGTGCAGAACTACATATTTAAATCTGCTTTTCTTTGTGGTAAGGAAACGTAAAGTCAAGTCTCTTGCGTGATAAACCGGTTTGTGAGACTTAGGGGGGTTTGCAGGCGGTACCTCATCCAAACGCTCACTGACTTTAACGGGGGTTTGTGCAATAGTGCCCCAATCGGCACTATCCGAGAGTAATAAGTAACCTAGCAACAGCTAACACTTTATTCTCCTGTTTGTAAAGTAATTATAAGTCACAATTATTACATATGATTAGAAACACAGAGAGCCCGGTATAAATAAAGCATATTCCTTTTTTCACAGGAATCAAATAAGTGAACTTTTTCTTTTAAGGGGTAATTACATATTTACAAAGAAGTCAATTTCCCTGATTAGGTTCCCATTTACCAGTGTTTTGGGATTGCCTCTTTAAACACTAGATTGTGATACTGATACAATACTCCAGAAAATGGTTTGTTATCTGGAATTATCCTTTACTACAGTAATGTCTGCAGTTTCTGCATGTATTAACTCTTACTGCTGAGGCTCCATGCCAAAGAGCTTATCAATCAGATATAATCATGGTAACAGCAATGGTATTATGACACTTCCCCTTGCGTCACACAGGCACAGAGTGTGACATGGTTGTTAAATTATACACTGCACTTCCCTGGCAGTCAGAGCTGCCTGAATCTCGTTACAACTCCCATCAATTTCAAGCCCAGGGACATATATTTGGCAAGTTCCAAAAAAATAAATCAGAACTATTTACTGCAGGATCCCTCAATATAGGATGGGCTTCGTGACAATATTCCAAAAGTGGGATTTAGGCAGCGTTGGAGAAGGTAAGAACGTGTCGTCGGCCCATCTGGCAGAAGATTTTATATGCAATATAAAATATACACACATACACAATATAAAATATATACATATATATATACACACACATATACAAACAAACACACACATACACATATATTATACACACACATACACGTGCAGCATTCTATTGTGCATTATATGTATGTGTGTACCTTTGTATTAAAGCATTTATTTGTGTAATTTATACACATACACACACACACCTCAATTGTGTAACACACATTAGCCGCAGTGTCTCCATACCTTGCGTTATTGATCCGCGCATGTGTTGCTGATCCTTTATACTGTGAGGGCTGTGCCTGTCGGTTGGGATAGCTCTGCCCATTAACCCTACACATACAGGAAAAGGAAACTCATTTAGTGCCCGCCAGGCCGACAACAAAACTGCAAGTGGGAAAAGCCAACAGGTCACTGCGGTTCTGTGGTCCGTAGCTTGACCAGGACTCAACGGTCAATCTCAGGATCCCCAGCCCAACCGTAAGCATTGCCCAAGAGAAAACAAAATGATGTTTGTTCACATTGTAACCCTTCCTTTTCCCAGGCTCAGCACAATGAGGAATGCGGCAGGGAAACACGTTCAGTGTGCTCATTTGCATGCCATTACCCAGAAGCCTTGCCTGCAGTTGACATGCAAACACTGACTGAGGAAGGGTTGCGGGGAGCTGTGGGAGAAGGCCTGCAGATACACCCATGGGGGGCTTTGGTTGTGCGGTACAGTATTCTCCTGGTGGTAAATACGGTCTGTAAATCCCTGTGGGTTTATCACGAACAGTAAATGGAAACCGCAGTTACATTCAGACCGTTCAGTCTCTGTCCGTTTTTGCTTCAACAGACTTAATTGATACAAGATTGGGTAATTGGGCCGTGTGAATAAAGCTCCCTTACTGCCCGGCCGGCAGTGCTACATAATGCAAAACATTGTTACTAGAAGGGGACGATCCACGTGCGCTGTAACATGAAAGGGAGAGGCCTGCATTTGCATGAAGCAGTCGGGGAACACAGCGGACACGAGCGGTCTCACACACACACACACACACACACACACACACACACACACACACACACACCACAACACACACACCACACACACACACACCACCACACACACACACACACACACACACACACACGATCTCTTCTGTGACTAAGAGCTGGAACTGTGAGATCAGCAGGGATTTTACTCATTCCATTTCATCTATATACGCTGGGGGGGGGGGGGGGGCTGAATGAGTCAATCCCAGTCATAAAGGAAACACTCAAGCACAGAATGACCGCAGTAATCAAATAGACACATACGTGTGTGTGTATGTATTATATATACACACACCCAGACGCATGTATGTATATATGTACAGTATACAAGCATATAATATATAAAAAAAAATATATATAAAAATTCTCTCTCTCTCTACACACACAACACACACACAACACACACACACACACACACACACACACACACACACACACCACCACACACACACACCACACACACACACACACAACACACACACAACACGAAATTGCTTGTATACTTTTCATCCCAAGCACAGCCAGTAGCTTTATTTTATAACTCATATTCTGATTTTGGTACAATTTATTTGTTCCCGAAGGAGAGAAACAATACATAGTGTACAATGACTTAACGGGGGTTTGTGCAAAGTGCCCCATCGGCACTATCGAGAGTAATAAGCAACCCAACATATATATATAATATATATATATATAATATATATATATATATATATATATAATATATATATAGATATATAGTATAGATATAAATAATAAATAACAAACACACAAAAATATGTATATACATATAAATATAATATACACCACACACACACACATTATATATATATATATATATATTATATATATATAAATCTATATACACCACACACACGCGAATACTAACGTAGAAAGATAAAGCCGTGTAAATGAATGCCTGACTATACAATCACACCTGCCCTGGGCTTTTTAACCCGTACAGTACGAACTAAAATGTAGAAATCGCCACGGTAAGCGGCCTTACCCTCAATGGTGGCCGCCGGCAAATCCCGGATTTGCTGTAAACCCCGCGGGATCCGCCCTTCCATCATGTCGTACGTGCGTTTGGCTGCGCCGGCCTCGTGGGAGGAGCCAGCAATCCGACTGTCCTCTTTAGCGTTCTGAGATCCAGCGCTGCCTGAAGAAGGACACAGTGTCAGACAGGGAGTGCTGGGACACGTAGCAGTGCTCTGGGTGTGTAAATAAAGTAGCGGTGCTCTGGGTGTGTAAATAACAAGCAGCGGTGCTCTGGGTGTGTAAATAACAAGTAGCAGTGCTCTGGGTGTGCAAATAAAAAAAGAAGACGCGGTTACATAGGGTGCAATAAAAAATAGCGGGCTCTGGCTGTGTAAATAAAAAAGTAGCGGTGCTGTGGGTGTGTAAATAAAAAGTAGCGGAGCTGTGGATGTATAAATAAAAAGTAGCGGTGCTCTGGGTGTGCAAATAAAAAAGTAGCGGTATACTAGGTGTGCAAATAAAAAAAAGTAGCGGTGCTCTAGTTGTGTAAATAAAAAAGTAGCGGTGCTGTGGGTGTGGTAAAAAAAGCGCGGTCTGGGTGTGTAAATAAAAAAGTAGCGGTGCTCGGGGTTTGTAAATAAAAAAGTGCGGTTGTGGGGGTGTTGTAAATAAAAAGTAGCGGTGCTGGGTGGGAGTGAATAAAAAGTAGCGGGTGCTCTGGGTGTGTAAATAAAAAAAGTAGCGTTGCTGTGGGTGTGTAAATAAAAAGTAGCGGTGCTCTGGGTGTGCAAATAAAAAAGAGCGGCACACTAAGTGTGCAAATTAAAAAAGTAGCGGTGCTCTGGGGTGTGTGATAAATAAAAAGTAGCGGTTGTTGGGGTGTAATAAAAAGTAGCTGTGCTCTGGTGTGTAAATAAAAAAGTAGCGGTTTTGCTTGGGTTGTAAATAAAAAGTAGCAGTGCTGTGGGTGGTGTAAATAAAAAGTAGCGGTGTGTATGGGTTGTTGTAAATAACAAGTAGCGGGCTCTGGGTGTGTAATAAAAAGTAGCGGTACTTAGGTGTGTAATAAAAAAAGCACGGTGCTGTGGGTAGTGTAAATAAAAAGTAGCAGTGCTACGGGTGTGTAAAACAAAGTAGCGGTTGCTCTGGGTGTGTAAATAAAAGATAGCGGTGATCTGGGGTGTGTTAAATAAAAAAATAAAAAAAGTAGCGCGTGCTACGGGTGTGTAAATAACAAGCAGCGTGCTCGGGGTGTAAATAACAAGCAGCGGTGCTGGGTGTAAATAAAAGTAGCGCGTGCTGTGGTGTGTAAATAAACAAATGGGAATTTGTGTGTGTGAAATAATGGGCGTGGTGGTAACGTGTCTCTCCTATGTGCACCATCACCATACAACGCACTACGTGACCGGTGAGGATTGAGAGACATTGTACTCCGAGAGTAATATTTTTACACTTGCCCTCTAGGACACGTGGGCCTTTTTTTTCCTCGTAGATGACGTGACTTTGGACAGCCGCATCCTCCCGCATCCTCTCCGCCCGCCTGGCTGTTCCTCCCCCATGATTTTGGTAATGGTTCCTTTGTAGAGTACTTCAGCTGGGGCTTTTCCTGTTGGAACCCGTTTAAAAGCCCACACACAGATTTCATCACCCACAACAAAAGTAGCAAATACACATTCTGGGGACACTTCGGTTTTATTTTAAGAATTGGTTTTTAGTTCTAAAAGTTACTAAAAACATCTTAAATCATGGAAGCTTTGTTATGAAAACAGAGCGAGCAGTGTTCATATTGAGGTCTGTGGACAGGGATGATAAAGTGGTCGTGTGCCCTTCATTAAGAAGGTCACGCCAACCCAGCTACCCCACTAGTAAGATCACAGAGAAATATTTATTGAGGATACTCAGCAGTGGCGGCCCCAGGGGGAGTAGGGAGGTGTGGGAAGACCCCATCGCAGTGGGGATGAGTGAGAAGTGGAAGACCCCATGTGCAGTGGGATGAGTGGAAGGCCCATGCGAGTAGGGAGAGGGAAGACCCCAATACGTGGTAGATGGTAAGATCCCAATGCGGAGGGGGATGAGTGGAAGACCCGTGCAGATAGCAGAATAGTGGAAGCCCATGGCGGATAGGATGAGTGGAAGACGCCCATGAAGTAGGATGAGTGGAAGACCCCGTTGCAGAGTAGGGATGAGTGGAAGACCCTGCAAGCGGGGAGAGTAGGGATAGAGTGGTGGAAGACCCAATGCGGAAGTAGGGAGTGAGTGGAAGACCCCAAGCTGAGTAGGGAGGGTGGAGACCCTCTGCTGAGTAGGAGGGTGGAAGACCCTTTGCTGAGTAGGGATGGTGGAAGACCCTATGCTGATAGGGAGGGAGGAGTGGAAGACCCCGTGCTGTAGTGAGGGATGATGGGTTGAAAGACCACAAGCTGCGAGACCTACAGGGGGGAGGATCCATCGTACGTTTATGGGGTCTGAGGCGCTCTGTTACTCGCATACCCTTAGTGAGACTTCCTCCTGAGATTGTACCTGCAAAGCAGAAACACGCCCGGGTTACAAGTTGATCATGGCAATACAGCAACAGTCACCTTGTCTTGTGACGACTGTCCAAAACCCGCGGTAACCCTTTGGCTGCCAGAGGGGCATTCGCTCTGCTTGGAACTGCAGTTTTATTTTCCATTTTCAGCCACTGTAGTTGGGAACGGAACGGGCGAAGATTCACCAAATTTGAATGTCAAAATTTTTATTTTTTTTGCATTTTTTTTTCAATGTTCGCCAATTTGTAGAGTGGAAAATATTATAAAAATAAAAGTCAGGGTTTTTTTTTTTTTTATTGGAATACTCTCAAATGCAAAAATTACACATTTGTAAATTCACAAAGGAGAATACTCAAAGTGTACGATATTTTCAAATTCGACAAAAGGGAGAGAACCCCCCCACCTCTCCCGAAACAGTCACATTTTGCAGAAATCGAGGACACCCCTCTCCCCCACACCCCACCCCTACAATGAATTTGGCCCAAATTCACCCTCTCTAATTAGGAAATAGCCTGCATATTTATGGAGAGCGCGGCGAAGGGTAAGAACGGTGTTAATAAAGCGCAAACTTCCCAAAGGGAAAAAAAAAAAAACGGTTTATTATTTCACCGGCATACGTGTGTGACGTGGCAACCTCTGCGGTTTCACCATACCGTGTGTGTGGCGGCGGGAGGGCGGACATTTACATTTCCCGGGGAGGAAATTTTTCAGCAAGTGATATCTCCAGAACGAACGATGGGGATTAAAAAAAGGGGCAGGATTACTAAATACCGCTGCAAAAGGAACAGGCATCGCAACGGGGAGAGTAGATAGCTGCATTAAAGACGGCCACCATGGTTCTTGATGTAGTGAGGTCGCTAGGTATCGCTATTGTGTCGTACCCCTAAATATGGAGCTCTCATGGGCTGTCTGCATCACCAGGTTCTCTGGTGGTTCTGCTGGCTCCTAGGCGAGAGCTGCTCCTGTTACTCCAAGGAAAGGCACTAAGAGAGAGAGCACTATAGAAGAGCACTACAAGAGAGGTCCGTCAGCATCCCCTCACATGGGGGGCCTGACACATCTTTGCCTCGAGCCCTGCCGTACTCTGTCTAGCCCGCTTTGCCTGTCAGCCTGTCGTTACTCTTTCTGGCCTGCTTTGCATACAGCCTGCCGTTACTTCTTTCTGGCCTGCTTTGCCTCGTAGCCTGCCGTTATCTTCTGGCCTGCTTTGCCTCGTCAGACTGCCGTTCTATCTTTGGCCTGCTTGCCTCGTCAGCCTGCCGTTACTCTCTTTCTGGCCTGCTTTGCCTGTCAGCCTGCAGTTACTCTCTTCTGGCCCTGCTTTGCCTCGTCAGGTGCAGAGGGAGGCGAGATTTTGCTTCATTGCCGACTCAGCAAGTGTCCTAACCTCGGGTGGCCCAGAACAAGCTGCCTTCACCTGTGCAAGGGCCCGTGCTTAACCTTCAGTGCCAGAACCTGCGGCATTTGAGGTCAGTAGCCTCACCAAGCAGCAGCAATGTCCCTTAATTTGGAAAAACCATTGAGGGCCATTATTACAAAGCCGTAAGACTGGAAGGGCCCATACAGCACATGGTCTTGAATCGGCTGTCAGACGTCTTTTCAGCAGAAGGCGCCCTATGGCAGAATGCGCTTGTAAGTATGTCCTCAACACATTCAATCACAATTAAAACTTTCCAATTAGCAAAAAGTGCTGCGTGGGCGAGCGCTTTCATTTTATTGTAGCTTTGCCCCACCGCGTCCGTCCCCATGCTAAAGCAGCTGTAAAAGCCTTACACATCCAGGTGACCATGCCATGATATTCCTTATATGCCAATGTACCATACGGTTAATCCTGTACGGGGATAGTGGGAACAGTATTTCCTGGCGTGTGCCTCGCTGAAGATCTGTGCTAAAGGCAGCAGCCGGGGCTCCTCTCTTAATACTCGGGGGTTCATTTAGCAACAATCGCTGGCTGTGTGAGAAGCCCTGCGGGCGGCCAGCGTCACAGCATCTGAACTTGGTTTATAAAAGGAACTCCGTACAGGCCCAGCACAGGGCATGGGGGTCAGTGACATGGTCTGCTTGGCCGGAGTTCAGCCCCTGCAGAGGCGGAGGTCAGTGACACGTTTGCTTGGCCTTCACATGTTTTTAGTGGTTATTCTGCCGTGTACCAGGCTGCCTGACTATGTGTACCCTGCAGAACAATAACAACGGAATATTCCACCACGACAAAAAGTCCGAGCCGTCTCCACGGTGCTGAAGTGGCCAAAAGGATCTAAACAATCACCTAGGAGGGCAACTAAACCCAAACGTAGCAGCACGTAATTAACCGTTCACGGCAGAGGGGCCAGAAATACATACATGTCCTGCTTTCAAAGCCATTCTCACAAGAAACTATATCGGGGTGTGTGGTTGTGTGGGTGTGTGTGTGTGTGCCTGGGTGTGTGCCTGCGTGTGTGTGTGCCGCGTGTGAGTGTGTGGTGTGTGCCTGCGTTGTGTGCCTGGGTGTGTGTGTGTGTGCTGGTGTGTGTGTGTGTGTGGGTGTGTGTGTGTGTGTGCCTGGGTGTGTGTGTGTGTGTGCCTGCGTGTGTGTGTTAATCCAAACATACACCAATTAATTTTGTTTAAAAGCCCACTGAAGTTTTCCTTTTGCAGATGGAAGGAGCCGGCTACACAATGCAATGCTCCTTTCCTGCACTTTACAGGAGGGAATAAAGGGACATTGTATGACCTCGGGTTCCTGCAGGGAAGCAGGGAATAAAGTACATTGTATGACCTCGGGTTACTGGGGGAAGCAGGGAATAAAGGTACATTGTATGACCTCGGGATCCTGGGGGGAAGCAGGGAATAAAGGTACATTGTATGTCCTCGGGTTCCTGGGGGGAAGCAGGGAATAAAGGTACATGTGTGACCTCGGTTCTGGGGGGAAGCAGGGAATAAAGGTACATTGTATGACCTCGGGTTCCGGGGAAGCAGGGAATAAAGGTACATTGTATGTACTCGGGTTACTGGGAGGAAGCAGGGAATAAAGGGACATTGTGTGACCTCGGGTTCCTGGGGGGAAGCAGGGAATAAAGGTACATTGTATGACCTCGGGTTCCTGCAGGGAACGAGGGAATAAAGGTACTTGTATGACCTCGGGTTCCTGCAGGGAAGCAGGAATAAAGGGACATTGTTGTCCTCGGTTTCCTGCAGGAAAAAGGTACATTTGTGTGACATGGGTTCGGGGGAACAGGGAATAAAGGTACTTGTATGACCTCGGGTTCCTGGGGGGAAGCAGGGAATAAAGGTACATGTATGACCTCGGGTTCCTGGGGGGTAGAGCAGGGAATAAAGGGACATTGATGACCTCAGGGTTCCTGGGGAATAAGAACATGTGTATGACCTCGGGTTCCTGCAGGGAATAAGGGACATGTATGTCCTCGGGTTCCTGCAGGAATAAAGGTACATTGTATGACCTCGGGTTCCTGGGAGGAAGCAGGGAATAAAGGGACATTGTATGTCCTCGGGTTCCTGGGGGGAAGCAGGAATAAAGGTACATTGTGTGACCTCGGTTCCTGGGGGGAGCAGGGAATAAAGGTACATTGTATGACCTCGGTTCTGGGGGAAGCAGGGAATAAAGGTACATTGTATGTCCTCGGGTTCCTGCAGGAAGCAGGGAATAAAGGTCATTGTATGACCTCGGGTTCCTGGGGGGAAGCAGGGAATAAGGGACATGATGTCCTCGGGTTCCTGCAGGGACAGCAGGGAATAAAGGGACATTGTATGTCTCGGTTCCTGCAGGGAAGCAGGGAATAAGGTACATTGTGTCTCGGGTTCCTGGAGGGATAAAAGTACCATTGTATGACCTCAGGTTCCTGGGGGGCAGAGGAATAAAGGTACATTGTATGAACTCGGGTTCCTGGGGAAGCAGGGACATAAAAACTTGTATGACCTCGGGTTCCTGGGGGGAAGCAGGGAATAATAAAGGTACATTGTGTGTGACCTCGGGGTTCTGGGGGGAAGCAGGGAATAAAGGTACATTGTATGTTCTCGGTTCCTGGGGGACGCGGGAGGAATAAAGGTACATTGTATGTCCTCGGGTTCCTGGGGACGCAGGGAATAAAGGTACATTGTATGACCTCGGGATCCTGGGGGAAGCAGGAATAAAGGTACATTGTATGTTCTCGGGTTCTGGGGGGAAGCAGGGAATAAAGGTACATTGTTGTGCCTCGGGTTCCTGGGGGAAGCCGGAATAAAGGTACATTGTATGTCCTCGGGTTCCTGGGGGAGGGAAGAGGGAATAAAGGACATTGTATGTCCTCGGGTTCTGGGGGAAAGCAGGGAATAAAGGTACATTGTAGACCTGGTTCCTGGGGGGAAGCAGGGAATAAAGGGACATTGTTGTCCTCGGGTTTCCTGCAGGGAAGCAGGGAATAAAGGGACATTGTATGTCTCGGGTTCCTGCAGGGAAGCGGGAATAAAGGTAATTGTATGTCTCGGGTTCTGGAGGGAATAAGTACAATGTATGACCTCAGGTTCCTGGGGGGAAGCAGGGAATAAAGGTACATTGTAGGACCTCGGGTTCCTGGGGGAAGCAGGGGATAAAAGGTACTTGTGTGACCTCGTGTTCCTGGGGGGAAGCAGGGAATAAAGGTACCTTGTTGTCCTCGGGTTCCTGGGGACGCAGGGAATAAGGTACATTGTATGACCTCGGGTTCCTGGGGGAAGCAGGGAATAAAGGTACATTGTATGACCTCAGGTTCCTGGGGGGAAGCAGGGAATAAAGGTACATTGTATGTCCTCGGGTTCCTGGGGGAAGCAGGGAATAAAGGTACATTGTATGTCCTCGGGTTCCTGGGGGGAAAGCAGGGAATAAAGGTACATTGTATGACCTCGGGTTCCTGGGGGAAGCAGGGAATAAAGGTACATGTATGTCCTCGGGTTCCTGGGGGGAAGCAGGGAATAAGGTCATTGTATGACCTCGGGTTCCTGCAGGAAGCAGGGAATAAAGGTACATTGTATGACCTGGGTTCTGCAGGGAAGCAGGAATAAAGGGACATGTATAGTCCTCGGGTTCTGGGGGGAAGCAGGGAATAAAGGTACATTGTATGTCCTCGGGTTCCTGCAGGGAAGCAGGGAATAAAGGTACATTGTATGACCTCGGGTTCCTGGGGGGAAGCAGGGAATAAAGGGACATTGTATGTCCTCGGGTTCCTGGGGGAAGCAGGGAATAAAGGTACATTGTATGTCCTCGGGTTCCTGGGGGAAGCAGGGAATAAAGGTACATTGTATGTCCTCGGGTTCCTGGGGGAAGCAGGGAATAAAGGTACATTGTATGTCCTCGGGTTCCTGGGGGACGCAGGGAGTAAAGGTACATTGTATGTCCTCGGGTTCCTGGGAGGAAGCAGGGAATAAAGGTACATTGTGTGACCTCGGGTTCCTGGGAGGAAGCAGGGAATAAAGGTACATTGTATGACCTCGGGTTCCTGCAGGGAAGCAGGGAATAAAGGTACATTGTATGACCTCGGGTTACTGGGGGAAGCAGGGAATAAAGTACATTGTATGACCTCGGGTTTCCTGCAGGGAAGCAGGGAATAAAGGTACATGTATGCCTCGGGTTTCTGCAGGGAAGCGGGAATAAAGGTACATTGTATGACCTCGGGTTCCTGCAGGGAAGCAGGGAATAAAGGTACATTGTATGACCTCGGGCTCCTGCAGGGAAGCAGGGAATAAAGTACATTGATGACCTCGGGTTCCTGGGGGGAAGCAGGGAATAAAGTACATTGTATGACCTCGGGCTCCTGCAGGGAAGCAGGGAATAAAGGTACATTGTATGACCTCGGGCTCCTGCAGGGAAGCAGGGAATAAAGTACATTGTATGACCTCGGGTTCCTGGGGGGAAGCAGGGAATAAAGGTACATTGTATGTCCTCGGGTTCCTGGGGGGAAGCAGGGAATAAAGGTACATTGTGTGACCTCGGGTTCCTGGGGGGAAGCAGGGAATAAAGGTACATTGTATGTCCTCGGGTTCCTGGGGGACGCAGGGAATAAAGGTACATTGTATGTCCTCGGGTTCCTGGGGGACGCAGGGAATAAAGGTACATTGTATGACCTCGGGATCCTGGGGGGAAGCAGGGAATAAAGGTACATGTATGTCCTCGGTTCCTGGGGGAAGCAGGGATAGTACATTGTAGTCCTCGGGTTCCTGGGGGAAGCAGGAATAAAGGTACATTGTATGTCCTCGGTTCCTGGGGAAGCAGGGAATAAAGGGACATTGTATGTCCTCGGGTTCCTGGGGGAAAGCAGGGAATAAAGGTACATTGTATGACCTCGGGTTCCTGGGGGGAAGCAGGGAATAAAGGGACATTGTATGTCCTCGGGTTCCTGCAGGGAAGCAGGGAATAAAGGGACATTGTATGTCCTCGGGTTCCTGCAGGGAAGCAGGGAATAAAGGTACATTGTATGTCCTCGGGTTCCTGGAGGGAATAAAGTACATTGTATGACCTCAGGTTCCTGGGGGGAAGCAGGGAATAAAGGTACATTGTATGACCTCGGGTTCCTGGGGGAAGCAGGGAATAAAGGTACATTGTGTGACCTCGGGTTCCTGGGGGAAGCAGGAATAAAGAAGGTATTGTAGTCCTCGGGTTCCTGGGGGACGCAGGGAATAAAGGTACATGTGTATGACCTCGGGTTCTGGGGGAAGCAGGAATAAAGGTACTTGTTATGACTCAGGTTCCTGGGGGAGCAGAATAAAGGTACATGTAGTCCTCGGGTTCCTGGGGGAAGCAGGGAATAAGGTACATTGTATGTCTCGGGTTCCTGGGGAAGCAGGGAATAAGGTACATTGTAGACTCGGGTTCCTGGGGGAAGCAGGGATAAAGGTACATTGTATGTCCTCGGGTTCCTGGGGGGAAGCAGGGAATAAAGGTACATTGTTATGACCTCGGGTTCCTGCAGGGAGGAGCAGGGAATAAAGGTACATGTATGACCTCGGGTTTCCTGCGGAAGCAGGGAATAAAGGGACATTGTATGTCCTCGGGTTCCGGGGGAAGCAGGGAATAAAGGTACTTGTATGCTCGGGTTCCTGCAGGGGAAGCAGGGAATAAAGGTACATTGTATGACCTCGGGTTCCTGGGGAAGCAGGGAAATAAGGGACTTGTATGTCCTCGGGTTCCTGGGGGAAGCAGGGAATAAAGTACATTGTATGTCCTGGGTTCCTGGGGGAGCAGGGAATAAAGGTACATTGTATGTCCTCGGGTTCCTGGGGAAGCAGGGATAAAGGTACATGTATGTCCTCGGGTCCTGGGGGCGAGGAAGGGAGGGTAAAGTACATGTATGTCTCGGGTTCCGGGAGAAGCAGGAATAAGGACATTGTGTGACCCGGGTTCCTGGGAGGAAGCAGGGATAAAGGTAATTGTATGACTCGGGTTCCTGCAGGGAAGCAGGGAATAAAGGTACATTGTATGACCTCGGGTTACTGGGGGAAGCAGGGAATAAAGTACATTGTATGACCTCGGGTTCCTGCAGGGAAGCAGGGAATAAAGGTACATTGTATGACCTCGGGTTCCTGCAGGGAAGCAGGGAATAAAGGTACATTGTATGACCTCGGGTTCCTGCAGGGAAGCAGGGAATAAAGGTACATTGTATGACCTCGGGCTCCTGCAGGGAAGCAGGGAATAAAGTACATTGTATGACCTCGGGTTCCTGGGGGGAAGCAGGGAATAAAGTACATTGTATGACCTCGGGCTCCTGCAGGGAAGCAGGGAATAAAGGTACATTGTATGACCTCGGGCTCCTGCAGGGAAGCAGGGAATAAAGTAACATTGTAATGACCTCGTCTCCTGCCAGGGAACGCAAGGGAATAAAGTACATTGTATGACCTCGGGTTCCTGGGGGGAAGCAGGGAATAAAGTACATTGTATGACATTGTTCCTGGTACAACACTTTTATAAATAAGACTAGAAAAAAAATTCAGGTTTCTCACCCAGTTTTTTGGGGTCCATGTTCAATGGTAAACCCGTAGTGATCGACCCAACGGGGACCTTTGCGTGTTCAGAACTGTACGGAGCGTGAAGCTGGATGGGGACACCCTAAAACAGAAGTTGGTCGGATGTAAAATGTCAAACAAATAGTCAGAAGGATATTATAGTTACACAAGGTTGAAAAAAAAGACGTGTCCATCAAGTTCAACCTATGCTAAATTTAGATAACAGATACTTTATCCTATATCTATACTTACTATATATAGATCCAGAAGAAGGCAAACAAAAAACCCAAGTGATATATCATCCAATGATGTCTCATAAGGGGAAAATAAATTCCTTCCTGACTCTAATAATGACAATCGGATTACTCCCTGGATCACCATCCTTCCCATGTATACTTATTTGGTATATCCCTGTATACCGGTCCTTTCTAAAAAGAAGTCCAACCTGTTGTTGAGCAGATCTAGTGTATCTGCCATCACAGTCTCCGTGGGTAATTAATCCCACACTGTAACTGCCCTTACTGTAAAGAACCCTTTCCTTTGATGCTGATGATATCTCCTTTCCTCCAACCTTAAGGGATGACCCCGAGTCCTTAGTACTGCCCGTGGGATGAATAATTCCTTTTTAAAGCTCCTTGTATTGTCCTAGAATATTTTATGATAACACGAGAGAGCTCTTCATAGAAAGAATTATAATTATATAAAACTTACCAAACCTCACAGGTCTCTTTCTCAGAGACTAATACAGCTATCACAATGTTTAACTCCTTCACAAGGTATTCTGAGGTTTCTAAATACGAACAGCAGGATTAAAATCCTACAATGTGAAGTGATGAAAGTTTAAATAGAATAAGACCACAATTTGTATTCATAGCACACAGAGTCAGCAACCAAAATATGTTTTCGTAAGTGTGTGTGTGTTTAAACGTTTTCTTCTAGCTGCAGAAATCATCTGCAGATGCTGCAATAACTCGCTTTAACCTACGAAACCTGTCACCGCCATTAGTTCACTTCGATCTCAAGTGGGGCTGCACCTTCACACAGCATAGCTGCTCTCACCTGCACACAGCACAGCTGCTCTCACCTGCACACAGCATAGCTGCTCTCACCTGCACACAGCACAGCTGCTCTCACCTGCACACATCACAGCTGCTCTCACCTGCACAGTAAGGTGCTGGGTGCTGAATGGCAGTAACCCAAATGCTCAACAAACTGCTCACTGTAAAGCTGCTGTCCACTGTACATATGCTGATGGTCAATGGCAGTGTCTCCAGGGGCGGCCAACTCCTATCCTCAAAGGCCAACAGGTCAGATTTTAAGAATATCCCTGCTTCAGCACAGGCGGCTCAATCAGTCCCTGCTGCTGCATAGGTGGCTCAATCAGTCCCTGCTGCAGCATAGGTGGCTCAATCAGCAGCTCAGATTGAGCCACCTGTGCTGAAGCAGGGATATCCTTAAAACGTGACCTGTTGGTGACCGCCCCTGCGCTAGAGCTTTACCCGTGAACACTGGCATATAGTTTACCTGAGAAATGGAGCCCATAGGTCTTTCCATAGGCACTGGGTGTTTGCTGGAGGAGATGAGAGGAGGGGGGTTGGATATGCCAGGCATACGAGGGACCCCAGGACGAGAGCCGTCATGCAGGTTTAGAGGCATTGGGTGACCTGTTTGGGGGAAAATAGATATATTGATTTAAGTCAGATTTGGGTACAGCGCTGGGGGAAGGGGGGAGGCAATGAGGGGAAGGGGGGGATGGAGGACGAGGGGGAAGGGGGGGGAGGAGGAGAGGGCAAGGGGAAGGGGAGGAGGAGAGGGGGAAGGGGAAGGGGGAGGAGGAGGAAAGGGGGAAGGGGGGGAGGAGGAAAGGGGGAAGGGGGGGAGGAGGAGAGGGGGAAGAGAGGGGAGGGGGAAGGGGGGGAGGAAGAGGGGGGAGGAGGGGGGGGGGAGGAGAGGGGGAAAGGGGGGGAGGAGAGGGGGGAAGGGGGGGAGGAGAGGGGGAAGGGAGGAGGAGAGGGGGAAGGGAGGAGGAGAGGGGGAAGGAGAGTGGGAAGGGGGAAGGAGAGGGGGAAGGGGGAAGGGGGAAGGAGAGTGGGAGGAATGGGACAGGGGGTAGAGGGAGGAGGAAGGGGGGAGGAGAGGGGGAAAGGGAGGAGGAGGAGAGGGGGAAGGGGGGGGAGGAGAGGAGGAGAGGGGGAAGGGAGGAGAGGGGGAGGAATGGGACAGGGGGGAACAGGGAGGAGGAGGAGAACAAGGGTGAGGCGGAGGGGAACAGGGAGAGAGGCGGAGGGGAAGGGGTGAGGCGGAGGGGAACAGGGTGAGGCGGAGGGGAACGGGGTGAGGCAGAGGGGAACGGGGTGAGGCAGAGGGGAACGGGGTGAGGCGGAGGGGAACGGGGGGAAGCGGAGGGGAACGGGGTGAGGCGGAGGGGAACGGGGTAGGCGGAGGGGAACGGGGGGAGGCGGAGGGGAACGGGGGGAGGCGGAGGGGAACGGGGGAGGCGGAGGGGAACGGGGGGAGGCGGAGGGGAACGGGGGGAGGAGGGAGGACGGGGGGAGGCGGAGGGGAACAGGGGGAGGCGGAGGGAAGGGTAATGGTGGGGAAGGGGAGAAGGGGGAGAGAGAGGAGGAGAGGGAGATATATGATGCCACAATTACATTTAAATTGATTAATCCCAAGTAGCAGGTGCTACATAAAACTAACAGAGAACAAGGCCAGAATTGAAATCTCTCTATACACATCCTCCGTCTAGATCCCGGACTGTCTCGGCTGCTCACCTTGCAGGTTACAGTGGGACACGGTCTCATGCTGAGGAGGGGGCTTTAAAACTTCCCGGGCAGGCACTTGATACTGTAGCGTGGGCGGCCAGGGCGGCACACACTGCGGCTCCGCACTTAACCTCTGCCCTTCCACCTGCAACGCCAAATGCGCGGCCTTATCTACGAAGAAACAAAAACAGCGTCACTGAAAAAGGACCAGGCAGCGGCTACACCTGAACAAATAGGTGATATACAGGGGCAGACGCTCGCTCGCTGATATACAGGGGCAGACGCTCGCTCGCTAACCCTGTCCAGCACTGAAGGAGTTAATGGTGCAATCCCTTAAACATCAGATAAATACAGGGAATCTAAACAATCCCACACAGCCCTCCCCTTCCATGAAGCCACAGGTATATATAGGTATACACACACATTTTATTCCCCTCCAATTAAAAGCACAATCTTGATCATGTATAATACTGTATGAAACTTTTCATAAATAGAAAGAATGTTTTTATTTTTTATTTTAAAGTTGTATATTCCCATTAAAACTAAAATAATCAGCCTGCAGCAAACGTATTTCCCCACTTTTCTGTGGAACCGACGGGGGTTAAGAAATACAAACCGGTCACCTCGTCCGGATGAAAAGCATGAACGGTGCGGGAATGAACGGGAAACCGCAACACTGACACAAAACGCCAGCGAGAACTGCGACATGAGACTTATGAACAGGGCTGTGGGTCGAAACCTTTGACATTTAATGACTGTTAAGAAACCAGAAAGCTTTCTGCAAGATTGCAGGCGCGTTACAAAGATGGAATACCATGCAAACACGTCTCTCCAGTCCGTCCAATACGCACAACTCTGTGCCGAGTAACAGCAGCTCGGTACAGCGATAAACTACGGTAATGATGCCCTGAATGCAGGACAGATAGATACACGCGTAGAAATATTCCCTGGGATCTGTGCTATTCCTGCTGCTCGCTGTAAAATATTTAAAGTGTGATAAGGCGCCATGAGGGGGAGCAGGGTGATAACTGGAATTTGGCCTCGTTTAAAAAGCACTTGGCTCCGTGTAATCTGTACAATTATTATCCTCGTCACCGCAGCTCCCGGTGTCTGGGCATATATAATATATAATGATTGTGACATTACACTACACAGGCAAATGTCATTACATTTCCAACGGATATCACTCCCTCTTCAGTATTCGTGCAGAAATTATTAACCTGCACATTAAATTGCTTCAGAACTAATAGTCTACACACCGTGAGCTACAGGGCTATGCTATCACCAGATCATATATTTCCATTGAAGCTATGCCCATCGTGTCAAATGTAGCACTTATTACAGTTATTGTGTCAAATGTAGCACTTATTACAGTTATTGTGTCAAATGTAGCACTTATTACAGTTATTGTGTTAAATGTAGCACTTATTACAGTTATTGTGTTAAATAGAATATTACAGTTATGTGTTAAATGTAGACGTATTACCGTATTGTGTTAAATGTAGCACTTATTACAGTTATTGTGTTAAATGTAGCACTTATTACAGTTATTGTGTTAAATGTAGCACTTATTACAGTTATTATTGTTGTTAAATGTAGCACTTATTACAGTTATTGTGTTAAATGTAGCACTTATTACAGTTATTGTGTCAAATGTAGCACATACGTATGTGTCAAGTAGCCTTATTACAGTTATGTGTCAAATGTAGCACTTATTACCGTATGTGTGTTAAATGTAGCACTTATTACAGTTATTGTGTTAAATGTAGCACTATTTACAGTTATTGTGTCAAAATGTAGCACTTATTACAGTTATTGGTCAAATGTAGCACTTATTACAGTTATTGTGTCAAATGTAGCACTTATACAGTTTGTGTTAAATGTAGCACTCTATTACAGTTATTGTGGTTAAATGTAGCACTTATTACAGTTATTGTGTTAAATGTAGCACTTATTACCGTTATGTGTTAAATGTAGCACTTTTACAGTTATTGCGTTAAATGTAGCACTTATTACAGTTATTGCGTTAAATGAGCACTATTACAGTTATGGTTAATGTATGCACTTATTACCGTTATGGTGTTAATTAGCACTTATTACGTATTGTGTAAATGTAGCACTTATTACAGTTATTGTGTTAAATGTAGCACTTTATTACAGTTATTGTGTTAAATGTAGCCTTATTACCGTTTTGTGTTAAATGTAGCACTTAACAGTTATTGTGTTAAATGTAGCACTTATTACAGTTAGTGTTAAATGTAGCACTTATTACCGTTATTGTGTTAAATGTAGCACTTATTACAGTTATTGTGTTAATTTAAATGTAGCACTTATTACAGTTATTGTGTTAAATGTAGCACTTATTACAGATATTGTGTTAAATGTAGCACTTATTACCGTTATTGTGTTAAATGTAGCACTTATTACAGTTATTGTGTTAAATGTAGCACTTATTACAGTTATTGTGTTAAATGTAGCACTTATTACAGTTATTGTGTTAAATGTAGCACTTATTACAGTTATTGTGTTAAATGTAGCACTTATTACAGTTATTGGCTTCCATAGAGGGCAGTCTCAGGATATGCTTTATTGGTGAACAAGCCGCAGTTTGCGTGTCAGAGGCGCGGAGCGGGCACACTAAGAAAATCTTACGCTTTAATGGCAATTACACGTCTGACCTTTCTGCTAATGGCCTCTGGCAATTTTGCAAAGATTAAAAGGAAAACGAGGTATCTACGGTGTAATAATAATAATAATAATAACAGGCGCGATGATTCATCTCTTCTGAAAAACACACACACACACACACACACACACATACAGTGTATATATATATATGTGTGTGTATATGTGTGTATATATATATATATATATACACACACATATATATATAAAATGAAAAACGAATAGACGATACCGTTCTGTGGCTAACGAAATGCTTTTATTTGTGCGAGCTTTCGAGATACAATGATCTCTTGTTCCAGCGGTGTTACAATGAATAAAACGAGAGGTTTTTACTTAAAAACAGTGCATATAAGAATGTTATCTGTGACTGAAACTTAACACCCCCCCTGTGTAGTATGCGATTTATGACTTGAGGTGTTAAATAGTCCCTGAATGTTAGTGATGTAAGAGAGAGTGTGTGTGTATGTGTATATGTATGTATGTATGTGTTTATGCCTGTAAATATACATTTGTAAAGGGCCCACAGTGTATACAGCACTTTACAAAAGGTGTGTGTGGAGTGAGAGTGTATATCAATGCTGTGGGTAGGTGTGGAAATGTGAGAGGCTGTAGCATTACTAAAAGTGTGTAGATACTATGAGGTCCCTATTAGTATATAGGGATGGAATTACATTGAGTATTTGTATGTGTAAGAGACAGCTGTGTGTGCATACATATAGCGCAGTATGTATAGACATGGCCTTTAGCACTCATGGGAAGAGTCTCACATTCTGCCCTACCAAGTCTATGGACAACATTGAGCTGTGCAGTGACCTGGAAGAGTTCTTCAGAAGACTGCATCTTAAGGAGTTCTTCCATGACAGACCCAACCAAGATTATGCCAACACTGCAGAAGGAGAGCCGCTGCACATGAGCAGGGAGAAGCAAAACTCAAACTGGACCCCACAAACTGGGCGCAACCCCACACTGGACCAGTACATCGAAAGCTTTAGACACCGAGCCAAAACCACCATCCGGGACAAAGTAAGGAAACAAACGTATAATCTGACACTGATGGAGAAGAGAGCCATAGTATCGCTAAAGGCAAACCACAACATAACAATCAAACCTGCGGACAAGGGAGGAGCAGTGGTCAAAGTGAACACCACAGACTATCTGCGGGAAGCGCACAGACAACTCTCTGATGCAAAGTATTACACCCAACTGCAGGAGGATCCAACAAAAAACTCAACAGGATCATTAAAACACTGATCCACACAAGAGAACAAATTCTGGACCTGATACCAGCTAACCCAAAACCTGGCACATTCTACATGCTCCCTAAAATTCACAGAGGGTAACCCTGGGCGCCCTATCATCTCTGGATCTGGCACACTGACTGAGAATATTTCTGGCTGGGTGGAGGGCATTCTCAAACCACTTGTTAGGAACACACCCAGCTATATCCAGGACACCAGCGACCTGCTAAACAAAATGAATGCCATTGGCCCCCTCCCAGCAGGAACAATACTAGCAACCATGGATGTAGAATCACTTTACACAAACATCCCCCACAAAGATGGGATTTCAGCCTGCAGATACTTTCTGGGACCGCAGGAGCCAATCACAAAGAGAGTGACTAAACGCAGCAAATTTATTCTGACCCATAACTACTTCACATTTGGAAATTACACATACAGTACTTCCAGAAAACCGGGACCGCTATGGGCACTGGGATGGCGCCACAGTATGCCAATGTGTTTCTGCACAAAACTGGAAAGTGACTTTCTTTCCACATGTCACTTGAAACCCCTTACATACCTTTGGTACATCGATGACATTCTCCTGATTTGGACCTCTGGTGAACAGGTAACAAGTGTCCCAGAATCGCTCCAAGGAGTAACTGATGCTACCAATTGTACACAGATATGTACTACAAACAGTCCAGAAAAATTACTGCACAATAAGTAATTGAACACACTCCCGTCCAGTGTCCCACTGATAAATGAGTAATATGAACACCCCACTTGTACCGTGTAACGTGACTATCCACAGGTAGGGGCTGAGATGTGGTAGGGAGGAAAACGAAGCAGCAGTACCGCCGTGTCTCCTGCTAGGGAACCATATACAGCTAAGTATGCCGCAACCCTCCGCCACTGCCCTCACACACCCGGTATCATACATGGCCAAGATCCCCTCACAGCGGAGGTAGGGGAGGGGGGAATGAAGAGAGTAATAACTCACAATCTTGACACGCCGGGTCTCCGCTCAAACGATGACGTAGGGCTCCACTGATCCGGAAGTGAAACAAAGCGTGCTCCAGCCCAGGGAAATAGGACAAAAATAGGGTAATCAGGCGGTTCACTGCTGCCGTCGGGGTATGAAATAGGAGATCCACACGCAGATGAATAAAAGGTTGTTTTAATTAGTGCATATACACTGAAAAAGTCTGCTACAGAGAAAACTCTGACGCGTTTCGTCCACAGGTATGAACTTCAATACATTCCACCCGACCATCAACCTCAAACTCACCCATTCCCTGGACGAAGTATATTTCCTAGACACCACCATTATTATAAAAAACAACCAATTACAGACTTCTGTATACCGCAAACCAACAGAGCCAGCTATTTGAGGGACAACAACTTCCACCTAACACACACTAAGCATGCAGCAATCTACAGTCAAGCCATACGATACAACCGGATATGCTCCGACACAGCAGACAGAGGCCAGCGGATTACAGCCTTGAAATCGGATTTCATAAACCGTGGATATAACCACAGAATTGTAGATCAACAAACCCACGAAGCCACCAGAATATCAAGAAGTAATCTCCTTGAATACACACAGAAAGAGACAAGCGACAGGGTACCTTTGGTGGTCACATAATTACCCACACCTAGGAGCTCTACGCAAGATCGCCAGGGAACTACAACTTATTCTCCAGGAAGATACAGGTCTTCCCTGAAACACCCGTATTATCATACAGACAACCTCATAATCTCAAGAAAATGATGATGAGGAGTAAAGTATTCAACAGTACAACTGAATGCGCGACAAGACCATGCCAGGACATAAGATGCAAAACCTGCGCAATGATCCACACAGGAATCTGGAGTACAAAATCAGAGGAAGGTTCACCTGTTCCTCCAGCAATGTCGTGTACCTCATCATGTGCATGAAATGCCCAGGGGGCATAGGTGAGACGGGACAGGGGCTAAACAAGAGAATGAATCTGCATCGCCACAGCATCACACGCGGAACAAGATACAGTCCTGTCGGCAAACATTTCTCTGACTCTGGCCATAAGATGAACGGTCTGAAGGTTGCCTTACTCAAAGGTAATCTTAGAACACCGAAAGAGACGGTTGCATGAACACAAATTTATGCAACTGTTCGGGACACTTAGCGGTGGCCTAAACTGAGACCGCAGCTTCATGAGTCACTACCCTGACACAAGATAACTTTCTTCCCACGGGTGCTAAAGGTCATGTCTATACATACTGCGCTATATGAATGCACACACAGCTGTCTCTTACACATACAAATGTACAATATCATTCTATTCCTATATACCAATAGGGACCACATAGTATCTACACACATTTATAGTAATGCAACACCCTCTTACATTTCTACACCTACCCACACCATTGGTATACACTCCCACTCCGCACACACGTTTTGTAAAGCGCTATATACACTTTATAAATTTATAGTTACACACATACATATTCTTGCATTACTAACATTCAGGGACTATTTAACACCTTAGTCATAAATCGCATGCTGCACAGGGTGGAGGGATAGGCTTCAATGACAGATAACATTCCAGGATGCACAGTTTTGATCACGAACGCGAACGCGAACACACACACACACACACACACACACACACACACACACACACACACACAATAGGGGGAGGGATAGGTTTCAGTCACAGATAACATTCCAAGAGACACTGTTTTTAAGTAAAAAATCTCTCTTGCTTTATTCATTGTAACATCGCCAGAAGAAGAGATCAGTGTATCTCGAAAGCTGGCACAACTAAAAGCATTTCGTTAGCCACAGAACGGCATCGTCTATACGTTTTTGATATATATTTTCTGTGTGTGTTTGTATATATGTTTGTGTATATTCATTTTTGATTATTAAAGCTCGGCTAACACGGTACAGATACCTCTACACACACACACGTAGCGGTATCTGTACCGTGTTAGCCGAGCTATACACACATTATTACTGAATATATATATATATATATATGCACCCCAATGACTCACCATCTTTGTCCCCAATTGCCGGGCTTCTACTTTTGCCTCTGGGGCTACCGATTGTCTGGGGCTCCTTGTCGGGTTGCAGGTGAGGCTGTGGCTGCTTGGTGTTCCCGGCACCATCCAGGGCGGATTCATGAACCTTGGTGATCTGCTCTTGGTACAGGGCGAGAGCGTGATGAGTCATCACTGTCCCGCTCTGCAGCGCTGGCTCGGAGAAGTCTTCTGAAATCTGAAAGGAGGAGGACACGGGTCAAGGAACAGAAGCTCGATCACCAGACACCCAACACCCAACTGACCCTCCCTGAGGTCAGGCAGCAGTGCCCCTTATTAAAATGTAAAAGTGCCATCACTTTATAGCAAACCCACTAGAACTTGCCATGCACCTTTTTCTACAAGTCATTCCTATTTAAATACCTTCCCTAAAGTGACCCAGAGTTGGTGCTATTCTATCCCACTTCATAGATCAGTGCCTTAACCTCTGCATTCCCTCAGTGGCCAGCAAATTGCCCCGTTGACGCGGTTCTGGCCCCGTTGGGATGCACCGCCGAGCTGGCTGTTTGGGGCGAGGGGGTCCTCAGCATTGTAACGACCGTTAGGCCGCCGTGACCAAGATTACTAGAGTTTCCCCCACCCTCCCCCCTCAATTCACAGGGTTAACGTCAAGATCTGCTGCAGACCGAGAACTCGGCACATATACCCCGTGCCGAGGAAAACTGCACATATCCACACAAGCAACAAAGAACATGCAGCGCTGTATAATGATGCCAAGTACCTACAAACGGATATGTATCAAATCAAAAGTCTACCAACTGCAATATCAGCGAAGCCCAAAAAAAAACTGCCCCCGCTTTATCTACTTGAAGGGCCCAGGACATACTTGAAAACGAGAGGTAACTCTCAATGTATTACTTCCTGGTAAAATATTTTATAAATAAATCTATGCGAAACGTCCCACTGTCTGGAAAAGAGTTATTATTTGCAACCTTCCTGTAAGTGGGCCGACATGTGAGCCAAGATTCTAGCCACATTTCATTCATGAATATATACAGTGTACACTATATTATATTTCTCTTTTTTGGGGTGATCCTGCTCCCTCTGGGATTCTGCAGCGTTACTTATTGCTGGACAAGACCACTGGACGTACATTAAAGGATGTGACAAGTTGTTTGCTTTCATCAGGTCAGCATCATTCATTCTGCCAAGGATTCGGTCAGCCATAGCATTGCTTAGCACGAGTGGCCTGTGTGTGACATCACTTCACAGATCACTACAGCCGTTCCCTGGGCTCGCACGCAAGTCAGCGCTCGCGGCCACCTTCAAAATCACAAGCACGGCAACACAGTGCATTGTATTCGCATTTTATTTCAGGTCTCCGTCCCAAATAGTCAACACAAGGTTTTTATTGCCCAGTGCAAATGACCCTTTTGATCCTGATCACGTGCAAATACTTTGGTGGTTTTAGCTTTTGAGACAAAAATGGTGATTTTCTCTATATTGCTGAATAACTTGTTAGAGACAAGTTAAGTAAAGGACATGCTGTAGCTACTCGGTACCATTGCTTATTATTACACTCCACTCTTAGGCAAGTCACAGTAATGGCAACGAGACGCCATTGGGCTTGGGAAATAAACTGCCATCAGATTAAACAAACCTTTTCTTTTTAAATCAGGTGACCCTTTTTGGGAGGGGGACAGAATATTTCCTAACTAAGCCCCAATTCTGGGTTTTTACACATGAAATAAGAAACAAGATGAGGGAGGGGTGGGCACCTCGGAGTTACACACTCCTGCTCAACGCAGAGACATTACGGAATTGGTAGTTACTGATCAGCCCATGTTAACCAACGGACTTTACCAATTATTAAAACATTGTTAAAAAGACACAGATCATCTAGATTGAACCTCTTAGCTGCCAGATCGGCACTGCCAGTCCTAGCAGCAAGGGTCTCTCACAGCCATGGGCTCCTTTGCTCCCGAGGACTGATCACCCCTCTAGACACTTACTATGGGTGGAATAGAAGCCGCTCTCTGCTTCAGCTGTTTCAGGTCCAGAGGCTTTAGAGGCGAGGCGTTCACATGTGTGTCGCTAGCGGCGTTCAGCAGGCTGGGCCGGGGAGACAGCAGCCTGCACACAAAACACAGATATGTCAACCGTGAGCCGCGTTAGTGACCGAGTTCAGGCGTTCACTCATGCGTTGCTCGCTGAGCCGCACGGTTTATTATCGTGCGAAAGGTCGGGCTTGGTCTAAGCACCACTGCACCCCCCCCACCCCCGGCTCCCTCCAATTACACAAAGTAACGAGCTGAATATATCAACAGCAAATCCGGATTCGTTAATGCAGCGATCCACTCGGCAGAGGTTTGCTTGTGCCGGCTTGTTTGGGGATAGCAATTTATTTCTGCGCGATACATCGCAGGCTAATCTAGCAGAGGAAGGGTTAAAGCATTTCCAGACCCCCCGTGATAGTTAGCATGCAATAGTTTTAGCCCTGACATCTATGGCATATCTTTATGGCCACCTGCAACACCTTACCTGTGAGATGATGAAAACAATATAAAAACATATTAAAGGGCTGAATAAACTAAGCAGTGCTATTTCACCCGACACCTTACAGCCTATTCACTGGAATGTGCCACAGATTGTCTTCTGGGCTCCGGAAGAGGTCTTCTTGAATAGCACCATTTAGTAAACATGGGTCTAAAGATTTGCAGAACTGGAGGGGGGGGGGGGGGAAGAGACGTTTTGCTCTATATGCCTTGTGTTAAAAGAGGATTTAAAAAGTATTGGTGAGGGATTGCTGTTAAATATTAGCACGATTATATGTTTAATGTAAACACCAAGCATGTACACCCTGCTATCCCGTATAAACAAAGAGATCCTTGAAAATACAAGCGGATGACCACAGGATACACAGATTGGAGCACGGCACGGACGCCGGATTAAAGCTGGGGTCTCAAACTCGCACACAAACCTGTGCGCCATCTTTATCCTTCTACAGAGTGATCTGAACCAATGCGGGGTCTCAAAACATCACAACAATAATTAGAGCTAAACATTTCAACCCTAGATGGCAGGCGCTTGTTTGTTTGTTTGTTTGTTTTCCACCACAAGTAAAAGGTGAATGAACATGCCAAGGGATTTCCAGGGGAAATGTCAAAACAAAACCAGCAAACAGCATGCACCAGCCTTTAACCGGCATCTACCGGGACCAGCCAAAACCTTCACCCATCCTTCACACAGGAGAATAGAACCTTTATTTCTTTCCTGCAAGCAATCAGCAGGCACTTAATACTGGGCTGCCTACAAATATAGATCCTTTTAAAACGAGGTTGGATTGTACAGATAATCAGGCAGAGCCATTACGGGGAAGCAGCGCTTCCAGCTGAGGATGCAGAGCACATTTAGAGACTTATCTGGAGAGCACTTTTCTGGTCCAAGCAAAACGCACTTCAGTGAAGTGAACAATGCGGGGGATCTATAATTACTTGAGGTCCGCTAATGGTGTGGATTAATGTGGAGACTGAGGGGACGAGCGCAATTGAGTTTAGAACAGGGGTGGGCAACTTCAGTCCTCAAGGGCCACCAACAGGTCAGGGTTTAAGGATATCCCTGCTTCAGCACAGGTGGCTCAGTCTACGAGGAACTGGTTCACCCCTGCTTTAGAACTATGAATTTCTGAAGCTAGAGTTCCGACGTCCTCCTCTCACGTATAGGCATATCTATAGGGTCGGCAGCTACACCCTCTAAATATATTTCTACCCCGGCGGTATATCTGTAGTATGGACCTTGTCGCAGACACGCTGGTCCTTGGAGTCCCTGCTGGTTTCGCACTTGAGCTCTTTGTTGGTAGACAGGTCAGCAAATCATTGCGAGGCTATGCAATGAGGTTATTAATATAAACTCTGAATAATTATCCTTTATGTTTATGGTAGAAAGAACTGCATTTCCACCTTTGCAAGGGCCCAAAGTGCTTGCGTGCCAGGGAAGGGCATTTAATTGCCTCCCTAGAAGTAAGAGGGTGAAATACCATTTACAACCAGCTATCAAATGGTTTTATTATGGATTTAATATATTGGTAAATGTTACAAACATAAGATTAGTAGCCAAAAATAAATAATATATTGAAAATAAATCCCAAGTAAATGAAGAGCCATTGGTTTTGCTTCTGTTCCGCGTAATGACGTCGGATTTTTTATCCCCTACTACGGTATGAACAATAAAGGACAGTTACTGTATAAATTACCGGCTGCCCAAACGCCCCTTTTCTTTATAACAATGAAGTGACTAGGCCCATTTCTCCTAATTACATCCATCCTCACCTGTTCTTGTCCGCGGGATCCTGCTCGTCGGCCTCGTCTGCACTGCAGGTGGCGCTGGAATCGCTGTCGGCGTTCGTTTTGCCCCCATGTCTGCTGTGCTTCTTTTCCGTTTTCGGTGGACCCTCTGCTGCCTCTTTGGGCTGCTCCTCTGCGTTCTCGGTTCTCACGGCCACGTTCTCTTTGCAGTCCTCCTGCTCCTCTTGCTTGATCTCCTTTTTATTTAGCTCGTCGCACACTGTCTCTTCCTCCTCGGTCTCCCGTTTGACCATGCCAGCCTCCGGTTCTACCTTTGGCACCACCTCATCAAAAGCCATGTCTACGCTCTCCTGAGAATGTTCAGCAGCCACGGTTTCTGGATTGGCGACCGACTCGGTGCTAGCTTCATCTACGGAGGCCACAGTTGGCTTTGGCTCATTCTCTCTGCTCTCTTTGGCCTCCTGCCTCGGGGAAGGAACACTCTCCGTATCTGAACTGTTGTTAACCGCAGCTAAGGAGTCAAAAACACACAACTTTAATGTAGACGACGGTCAACAAGATGACAAAGTAAGAAATTATAAATATGTATTGCATAGTGGAAGACACTATTCCCCCCTCCCCATATTCTATACAGATCCTAACTTCATGACACACATTTGTAAGCTCATTGGCTTCAGGCTGGTGCAGCTCTGGGGCAGGACACTAAATCCATTACAATGAATACAAATAATATAAAACAGTCTTTTGGCAATTGGCTTATGAGGGAATTTCTCAGCTGCCCAAGTGGTGTTAACAATAACTACAGACTCATCACAGAAATGAATGGACTATTTGACTTCAGTCAATCCGATGCCGTTTTCGCACTAGTGTTACATTTAGAAAACGGCTAAACTAAAAGCACAACTAAACGTGCTCATTGTAACAGCTGTCCCAGAAATGGAATGACATCACCTGTACATTTTGGGTGAATGTCTCACACATTCTAAGAATGCTGCACGATCAAACTTCAGTTATTTAAGAGCCCGAAAAGAACTGGAGGATGTCATCATTAAATGTGAGCTTTCCCTGCAAATAAATCTACTTTTTAGCAAAGATGAAAAAAGGACAATCTTGCAACGGCCGTAATATCTGTAACCGAGGACTGATTGAAGGTGCGGCTGTGTTTTGCGAGTCTGCACTTGATCCTTCTCCTCTGGCAATTTTATGAGCTGAAGTAGGTGGCTCCCAACACAAATTCTCATCCCTAACCGACATTCACATTTTTAACAACCCGTCCCCCCACCCTCCCCAAAATGGAGGTGCATTTGTTTTCCAAGGAAAAGTCATCTTTAAAACACCAGACATCAAAAACATCTTATTATCAACCCATCGCAGCAATCGTTAGTCTGTCGAAGTAAAAAAAGCCAAACTCCGGTTACATAACTGGCTGTGTTGAAGTAGTGTATCTTTTCAGCTACACACTTGACCTGTGCGAATGGAAAGAGCATTTCTACCCTAAGGAAATGTTACCCGTCCCTCTGGCTATTAAAGGGTTAAAGCCACAGCCCATTTAACACCTTGAGTCTGGAAACTGGATTGCAAGCTTTTATGGCGAGGAGTCCCTGCGCCTGTATTGCTCCACTCTGTACAGCGCCTTAAAACCTGTTGGTACTATTTACATTAACAGAAATGCTAACCCAATACCAATCTAGTTTCACATATAACACCATCTGGTAACAAAGAATCGTGTATATTAGTCCCTCACCTGCTGGAGGGCCCAGCAACAAAGCATGATTAACTAAAAGGGTACAGCCACTGAAGGACGCCCGTGCACAGGTTCCCTACGTTATACTGTAGGTTGAATCAGGTAAATGTTTGTGAATATCTGCGTGTGAAGCTCTATTAATCTTAGTATAAACGGGGAAAAAATCTCCTTTCCTTTAAGGCTCTACCGTCCTCCATGTATCCCAACTCTGATCTCCCGTTACACCCCGACCCTCCTCTTACGCTCGACCCAAGGATGTCTCCTCTCTGCACCCTACACCTCTACGGCCCTCTCGCACCTCTCACTACCTATGGAACGCTCTTCCACTCCATATTCGCCAAGCTCCTTCCCTTTCCCATTTTAAATCCCATCCGAGTATTCGCCTCTTAAAAGATGAATCTCCTTGAACTAGCTGTGCCTACGCCACCGAATCCCCGGCGCACCCAACCTTCCCGACTGGCACTTTTATTCCTACTGTCTTTCCACATACCGCTTAGATTGCAAGCTCTGCGGGGCAGGGCATTCCTTTTGCCTTATGTTGTCAGTTACTTGTCACGCTTTGTACGTTATTTACCTTGTATGGTAATTTAGAAACGCACTGCGAACACGGTCCGCGCTACATAAATAAAATGGTACATTTATCCGACATGAACCTATTGCAAAGACCTTACCATCGCCTTCCTCCGCCATTTCTTCCTCATTACCGCTTATACCGGACACCTCAATCTCTTCATCTTCTGCAGCGGGAGGGAAGGGAGCCTCCTCGCTCTGAGCGGCTTTCTTATTCCTGCGTCTGGTGTTCCTCACCTTCTCCTAGTCCAGGAAGAAACGGCATGGGGTGAGTGAGAGGGGTGAGTGAGAGGGGCGAGTGAGAGGGGTGAGGGACACACACCTTCAAGCGTCTCGCAGGAAGGAATTCATCATCCAGAGCGTGAGTTATCACCCAACCTTTGCCCCCCATCTCTGCCCAGCCAACACAGCCCAACCTCTGCCCCCCATCTCTGCCCCAGCCAACACGGCCCAACCTTGCCCCCCATCTCTGCCCCAGCCAACACACGGCCCAACTCTGCCCCCCCATCTCTGCCCCAGCCAACATGGCCCAACCTCTGTTCCCCATCTCTGCCCCAGCCAACACGGCCCAACCTCTGCCCCCCCATCTCTGCCCCAGCCAACACGGCCCAACCTCTGCCCCCCATCTCTGCCCCCCATCTACTCTACTTCACCATTAAAATAAAAAAGGTGTTCTCTTCCTTTTTATTAGCCAAGTCCTTTTTGCTGCGGTGTTTAGCAATCCTGCCCTTTTTTATTCTTATATATTGTGTAGCTATCAGTTGCTGAACATTTGATTCCTTGGGAGGTTAAAATGGCCACTCCCGGTCGCACACAATATAGGTTGTGCGTGGTAACAGCCGATGCCGGTGAAAAAATAAAAACAGGTGAAAAATCACTCTCACTATAGGCGCACAGGTAAGTGGGCACTCACAGGTAAGTGGGCACTCACGGAAACCGGAAGATACTCGCCTGGGTGCAAGGCCAAGACGGGAAACAGCTGGGTATGAATGTTTGTGTTTGGTTGCTTAGCAACCAGATGGTTTCCATCTTCGCGCCAATTTGTTCCCAGCCCTGGTGTCTTTCGCAGGGGATTATACGAGTTTCAGTGGGCCGAATTTATTAATAAACACCGCAAAGTCCTACGGAGTGCCGCTTCATGTATGTATGTATGCATGTATGCATGCATGTATATACATATACCGTATCGAAAAAAAAAAAAATATATATATATTTTTTTTTAGCCAGTATGGTGCAGGAGGCCTCCTCTCCAGCAGTGAAGTGGTTAATGGCGTTTATATTACGTCAGATGTCCTACGCCACCAACCCGTGCAAGACCTCATCGCCATGGTAACATTTCCCCTGGCTGATAACTGACCAATGGCAATGAAAAACAAAGCAGCGCGAAGCAGCAGACAGGAACTTTGGCAGCAAACGGGTTAATTGCAGAATACGCCATTTATCCAAATCCAGCCTCAATATGTTTATAAAAGACACCTGCGGCATTCACAAGAAAGTGACAAACTTATCCTTATTTGATGGCAGGTGTCAGAGGGCAGCCATCTTTGATCTGTGACATCATTTATGACACAGCCTGTGTACGGGACTCGTTACTAGGCCCCCTGGCTCCTGCTTGATGCTGGAGCACAAACCTGCCATTTCCTCACTACTGCTGTTGTATAAACACCAGGTAAAGGGGTAACTTTCTTCCATGTGGTTAGAGTACAGACACTAGGTTTCTGGTGGCCATCTTGGTCTATCCCAGGTTTCAGCAATTTCAGAGGCCAGAAGAGAAGTTTCACTTGGAATGTGATGAAGGAGAACAGCTTTTAAGTGTTTCCTTTACTACAATCTGTAAGGCACCTTTATTTGTACAATAACCTTTTTCACTCAAATGTAACATATTGGCTTGTGAATCCGTCGAGAAATCTTGCAGCCTTAGGGTTCCCGCAAATTATTAGAATCCGTTTTCTGTGTTTCCTTGGATCTGTTCTATTTTCCTCCAGTAATTAAAAAATATTTCCATTTGGGGGGGGGGGGGATTAGAAGTTGCACACCGTGAGTCTATCTCTGAGCTCCAGTGGAACCATCGTTCAGATCTCGGAGCTCCAGTGGAACCAGCGTTTCAGAGCTCGGAGCTCCAGTGAACCAGCGTTTCTGATTCAGAGGTCCAGTGGAACCCAGCGTTTTCAGATCTCGGGAGCTCCAGTGGAACCAGCGTTTCAGATCTCGGAGCTCCAGTGGAACCAGCGTTTCAGATCTCGGAGCTCCAGTGGAACCAGCGTTTCAGATCTCGGAGCTCCAGTGGAACCAGCGTTTCTGATTTCAGAGGTCCAGTGGAACCAGCGTTTCAGATCTCGGAGCTCCAGTGGAACCAGCGTTTCAGATCTCAGATATCTGGTGGAACTAGCATTTCTGATTTGATTTTCTGATTTTTTTTAAAAACACAAATTAGCTTTAGTAATTACTGACCGTGGCTGCAGTATTACCAGGCTGTTTACCTCTTTTAGTACAACAAAACACGTGTTGTTTGAGGACATCTAGGATAGTACAGGGGATTGTGGACATGGGATGTTATATCCAAAACCAGGTGGCTTTCTCAGGGGCCTGCAGTACATTCTGAATACCCACCCACAAAGAAAGAACGGTTATTAGTTTCACTTTATTGATTTTTTTTGCACTAAGCACTAGCAGCCATGTAATTAATAACCGATATTTATTTTCATGTATTGAAATGGGAGGCCTAATTACTTAGGTTGCATTCAAAATGCAATCAAACCAAGGATACAGAAATACTAAGCAGTAAATAGCAGTATTTGGGGGACGTAACTAGCTGGTGTGGCTTCAATGCCACAATATGTAACGGTATATCCCTCCTTTATAAAGAAGAGAAGCTTGCGTTTGTTTGCACCTCCCATTTTTACATGGATAGGAAGACGAGTCCCCGGAGCTGGACAGTGGTCATTTCTGTTGGTCAACGTGACGAAGAGGATTTAAATATGGGGAGGTAACAAGCGCTACCTTTCCCGGGAATTGTCACGTGAAGCAGGGGGTCCACGGAGCTGAAATGGACATGGTTCTGGTCCAGGGTCCCATGGAAAATGATGGGGTGAGGGGCACGCACCTTCAAAGCAACAGGAAAATGTTAAAAGCCGTGATCACTTCAGGTGGGATGCAGGATTGGGTGTCCGGCTCCTCTGGCACGGTGCGGGGTAGAGAGGGGGGGCGGGGGGGCTTTGAGAACTGGCAAACAGTCCCCAAAAGACATTAGATAAAGCTACAAAGAATTTTCTTACTATGCTAAGTTTATATATGTATTTTTTATTTCAAAATACTTATCCCATTTATTAAAAAAGTGCCCACTATATTTAACCTATTTAACATGCCACGGTCATCCGTTCACTGCGGCAACATGGCCCCTGTAATGGTTATATAAATGTCACAAAGGCCAGCCACAGATAAAGTTAGAGGACGCCTTTATAACGGGAATCTTTGGCTGCACCTGCACTGTTCTGTACGGGGGCCCAGACAGAGCACAGCTGAGCACAGGCGTACAGCCGTCTGGGCCTTGTAATCACGTGTGCATAACGTGTGCATCTCAGCTCTAACATTCTCTACACGCCATGTTCTCGGATTATTAATCCCCGCTGGCAGCGTTATATCCCTTCTGTGCTTATTTTTCAAGCGGTGGAAAAAGGACGGAAGAAACAGACGGGGTGGGGGGGTGATGGGGGGTTGGGGAGAGGAGGATGGGGGGGTGGGGAGAGGAGGATGGGGGGGTGGGGAGGGGAGGAGAGGGGGGGAGGCGGGGGAGGAGAGAGGGATAAAGGGGAGAACATATGAAAAAATCGACAAATACAAAAATAAAACAAAAAAAGCCTTTACAAGGCACGTGGGAAGTGTGCAGCGCCATTTGCGATCTCCGGCGAGCATTACAACCGTAATTATACCCACATTTGGAAAAAGTTCTCAATGCTCAGGGACACAGGGACACATTAGTAACACAAGAGAGCGCAGGTTTAAATAGAGACTTTCCGGCTCCAAATAATATTCCACACCAATAAACATGATGATCATTTACAACGCGGGCTCGCAGCCGTTTCCACCCCCGCAGACCGCGAGGCGCATAGTTTATTCATCAACAAAGTTAAATATGCTTCGGGAACGGGCAGACTGGGGTGGCCCACGCGGGTCCCAAATCGGCTGTCAACGTCTACGTATCTATGTCTTTCAAAAGGCCGGTTACTTGGATGGATCGGCCTCTTGTAGTGGTGGAAAAGCCACAGGCTGCAGGAGAGGACTGGAGTGAGGTTTGAAGGTTCGCAAATCCCAACTAAGTGGTCCATGGACTGTAGTCTTAAGAGCCCCCCCCCCCCATAGCCTCGATGTACAGGCTCTCTCCAGAGCAGGCCAACACTGGTCGGGTACAGCGGCTGCGGTGCGGTACAATTGATGGTGACAGATGTATAAACTCTGATGATTGCTCTGGAAGACCTGAGAACACGCGTATAATACAGGGATACTCCCACTTGGCAAACATCAGAGCAAAATGAGAGAGAACTCAGCCACGCAACGCTTCCCTGGCCGTTTTAACACCTCTGCTGCCACCAGAGGAACCTGTAACGCTTTGCCCAATTTTTCTATCCCAGTCGCAACATTTGTGCCCAATTCTTTAAAAAAACGTTCGTGAGTATTGCCCCAAAATGTCAAGTTTCACCAACATTCACACAAAGATACTAAATCAAGAAGATTGCATTTTTTTGGACCCTAAAAAAAAAGCCATATATATTTTAGTCCGACACTGTAGCAATGTATTTCCCGTGGAGCGCCGGACGCGATCGCAAGGGAAATGGAAGAGGACTCCTCTTCTGTTTCTGGGATAAAAGGCGGACGTCGTTACTTGACCGCGCTGTGCCAGAAAGAGTTAAAACGAACAGCTGTCCCCCAATTTGGAACAGCTTGCTGCCCTGACCAATCTGAGTCTGGCATGCCCTGAAGACTTGGGTTCGTCCTGCTATATTAGGCACAGGCGGCGAACCTACCTTCCCAAGACCAACAGTGGCAAAACTGGCCAACCCTCACCACTTAAGAGGGGGCCTCCCCGACATTTAGATTTTAAAAAATTTAACATTTTTCTGCTGTCTCGCTAAAAAGAAATCTCTCAAACTCATTGGAAGTCGGCGTTCGTTTTGCCAAAATCAGGCTACAAGAAATGAGTAGGACAACCCAGTCACAAAAGCCCCAACACCGTACATTTCCGAGCCATGCCCCAGCCATCACTGGCCACCCCCGCGTACTCACCATCTTCAGTTTGTGCTGCTGTAGGATGCCGTCCAGGTTCTGCCGCTTCTTGTAGTTGAAGTAGAAGTTCTTGCACTGGGACACGGTCTTGGAGCCCACCATCCTGGCAATGGCAGACCAGTTGCGCCCATGTTCAAACAGGCCTGCCCACGGAGAAGGGGTGGGGGGGGGGGGGTGGGAGGGGAAGAGAGATTTGTAGAGTTAATCATTGAAGAGGACGGAGCCGAGAGAAATGAAGGATTAGGAGGTCCCTTGTTTAATCCCAGGCCTTGGATGGAGGCCCGTTGATATGAACTGTGAATGCTCACCCTTTGTCACTTAAGTACCAGCTGAATCAGTCATTAGGTTGACAAGTTCAGGGTGAATGCATTAATAGGAAACGCAGACTGGGTGGGATTAACCCTTTCACACATCTCCCTCTGACCATATTTAAAAACACAAGTCCTGCAGATATGGCATTTAGGCGGTTATTGGTATCTACTGTGGTTCTGCCTTTTCATTCTACTGTCCCAGATAAATCTTCTACTACATGTGCCGCTGATAAGACTGTACTTATATACAGAGACACCTGTTATCCAACGCCTGTAAAGAACACATTGCTTAATATAAGGGGGGATCTGATGGTCTGATTGCTCCCATAAAAAGAAGATGCATCTTTAACCTAAAGCAAATGGAAGTACCCGTGAGCAATTCACACGGCAGACAGGTCTGCAACCTGCTTCTGCCTCATTATCT
>CM071584.1:4945050-5007672 GCA_036426205.1 Ascaphus truei
GCCCCCCCGGCGCTGGTAAGGAGAGGAGATGTGTGTGTGTGTGTGTGTGTGTGTGTGTGTGTGTGTGTGTGTCTTTCGCTGTGTCTGTCTCTCTCTCTGTGTGTGTGTGTGTGTGTGTGTGTGTGTATGTGTGTGTGCGTCTCTCCCTCTGTCTCTGTGTGCATGTCTCTGTGTGTGTGTCTCTCCCTCTGTCTCTGTGTGTGTGTCTGTCTCTGTGTGTGTGTGTGTCTCTCTGTGTGTGTGTCTTTCGCTGTGTCTGTGTGTCTCTCTCTCTCTCTCTCTCTCTCTCTGTGAGTGTGTGTCTCTCCATGTATTCTCGGTACATGTCTCTCTTCCGTCCCGCGCTATACTTACAGTATCTCTGTCCACGGCTCATATTCTTACCCCCAGCAGTCTCTAAATGACTTCCACTCTCGCACCAGAAATTCTCTCTTCCTTCCCCTCTCCTCTGCATCTCTTCCCCTTCTGTTCTCTCTACACCCTCCTCCCTCCCTCCCTCTCACTTTCCCTCCTCCCTATATTTCTCTCTCCCAAACCTTTCCCACCACTTTCTCTTCCCTCTCCCTCGCTCCCACCACGTTTCCGCTCTCTCCCCCTCCGCCGTTTCCTCGCCTCCCGGGACTAAACTTGGCGCTGGCAGAACTTCCCTCTCCCCGAATCTCTCGCTCCCCTTCACCTACCTTGCAGCAGCTTGGCAGCACCAGAGGCTGGTGCAGTTTCAAGTCGCGATGCCCGCCGCCCGCCGCCAAACGGAATCCGGGTAGGAGGAGGCGGGGGGGGGGCTCAGCTGAGCACTGCAGATGCGCGTCTCCTGCCAGCTGGGGGATTGATACTGTTGCTATGTGAGAGGCGAACGAGCGCTAATCTTTCCCCGGCCCGACCTGCGGGCTCATCGCGTCTGAATGTGACCTCTAGACATAGCTTTAATAATAGCGAGCATGGCACCAGCCCAGGTTGACAAAGGGTGCGGCTAACTTGGCACCAGCATCTCACTTTTAGTCTGCCCTGCCCCTCCTCCTCCTCCTCCTCCTCTCTTCCCCCTCTCTCATGTGAATGCCGTCCAACAAAACAAAGCTTTTTCAGTCTCGTTTGCGCTGAAGGAGTTATTCAAGTGAACTAAAAGATGAGGGGGTTTGTTTCACCTCCTCTCTCCTGCAGGGATGAAGCCGGCTTCAAGAGATCAATACAGAACACACTGATGGATTAGCACAGGAGCGGCCAACGCCAGTCCTCAAGCCCCACCAACAGGTCCGGTTTTCACGATGTCCCTGCTTCAGCACAGCTGGCTCAATCAGTGGCTCAGTCGAAAGATTGAGCCACCTGTGCTGAAGCAGGGATATCCTGAAACCCGGACCTGTTGTTGTCCCTTGAGGACTGGAGTTGGCTACATTCTGGATTAGCCGGTCAGAAACTACATACAAAAATGAAATAAATATTCCTGAATTTATCCCAGCTTTGCCATGGCAAAACCAAGCTTTTTTATGCACAGGACAGCAAAACTTGCCATATTTTGTCAACAATAATAAAAAATTTTTTTTATGATTATCGGGCTAAATAGTAACGTATTTAGGAATTGGTGTGTGTGGGGGGGGGGGGGGGGGGGAGGGGGTTTAGTTGGTTATTTCCTGCAAGCCGACGGTGAAAATGTGCTATAGGTGATCATTAATCTACTTGAAGGACACAGGCCGAAATCGCAATGTCCTTCATTCATTTACACAGGCGTTTCCATGGCAGATACCCGCCCTGCGTTTAGACCGGTAACCCCAGTGCATTCTGGGTCAGGATCGTTTCTCTGTGAATATTTTTTTTCTATTGCATGGCCCTTGCGCCGCACACCGCGCCGCAGGAACACCAGGTCCCTGCACTGAAGAGCTGACCATCTAATGTTAGCGCGGTAGCTGACGTGACATGCACAGGGAGAGTGGGCTCTGGGTCTTGCACCCCCAGCTTCAAAAAGGCAGCAACATAACCACAAAGCTTCTGCTTCAGCACAATGGAGACGTGTAAAACCAGACCTGGGCTCCGGTATTATACTGATAGAGCCCTGCGCTAATGTAGTGCGCATATCCTAAAGCAGGCGTCTCCCGCAATAGCGCAACATGGAGTTACAGAGTACCCATTGGTTAACTAAAAGGGTCCCCTTACAGGACCGTTTATGTAATAGTAATTTTTTTACACAGCATTGAAGCCGGGGGGTCTGCAGAGCTGAACCCCATTCATTTCAGATCCGGGGACCCCCTTCCCGAGATACTGACCTATGAAGTGGGTGCCAGTAGCCGCTACGGCTGAGCTAGCTGGGGTTCTTGTAATGGCGGCTTTAAAGCGCTCGCATCCCTCAGGCCAATAGGAAGCCGTGACATCATGTGGTGCGGCTTTCTATTGGCCCGCGTGACCAGGCGCCTTAAACCGCGTAGAGATCCCCCCCATTGTGCCCGAAACAATGCGGAGAACAGGCAGACTTGCTGCATATGCTGTGGAGTTGAGCCAAGGAGGCCCCAATACGGGAGGATGTCAGAAACTGGCTACAGAGAATTCTCGGACTGGCGGTCCCCTTGGACCCCTGGTTGTTCCTGCTGGGCAGACGCACCCAGGGGCTAAGCAGACCGGACCACAAATTAATTGCACATTTTGCAACAGCCCTGAGGTGCGAAATCGCAGCATTGTGGAAGCAACCAGAGTTACCCATGATCCCGAAAATTAGGAGCAGAATCTGGTACGTTTGCCGGGTGGAGCAGTTGACGAGACTGGTCAACGACACATGCGCAAACTTTCTAAAGGCCTGGTCGCCGTGGTTGGCCCAGTCTGGTATTCCAGGGGTGGATGCCGCCAAGATGCTGCTCTGATAGCTGGAAATGCATTGTCCTCTGATGTGCCGGTACAGACTTCAGGTGGGAGGGGAACAGGTAGGGCTGACCGGGTCTAGCAACCATCCGATAGAGTCAAGGATCAAGGGCCTAATGCTGGGGGCTTCACCAAGATGGTGCGAGCTACATAGAGGACAAGGAGGTTGGCGCCCCCTACAGAGGTGGTAATTATTGGGATGCAGGGAGTCCCCGGAGGTGAAATTAATAGGGTTCCGGTCCGGAGATCCCCGGCTTCAATCCTATGTTAATAAATAAACAAAAACAACCCTGGTCCACTTGGATTGTTGCTTTAAATGTGAATTCCTTTATTTATCTTTTCACTGCGGATCTGTAATTTCATGTGTGTGTGTGTGTGTGTATGTGTGTATGTGTGTATGTGTGTATGTGTGTATGTGTGTGTGTGTATGTGTGTGTATGTGTGTGTATGTGTGTGTGTGTGTGTGTGTGTGTATGTGTGTGTGTGTATGTGTGTGTGTGTGTGTGTATGTGTGTGTGTATGTGTGTGTATGTGTGTGTGTGTATGTGTGCGTGCGTATGTGTGCGTGCGTGTGTGTGTGTGCGTGTGTGTGTATGCGTGCGTGCGTATGCGTGCGTGCGTATATGTATGCATGTGTATGTATGCGTGTGCGTGTGCGTGTGCGTGTGCGTGTATGTATGCGCGCATGTGTGCGCGCGTATGTGTGCGCACGCGTGTGTGCATATAAATGACAAACAATGGGGAGAAATGGATTGGTAAATGAGAACTTAAGGCAAAGGGAGCCCCTGCTTGCAATGAGCGCCCGCTCCGCCCGCCCGGCACAGGGCCCGTCACTGTGTGCCGCTCACACAGAAACCCAGGGCTAGATTTAACTAGGCCACAGCACTGGGCTTTGCAATGCGTGGCTGGGACTTCTGGCACTGAAAGGGTTCAGGACGCAGTGGATCCTGGCACGGCACTGGGTATTCCTACCCGCCAGCTGCAACATGCTCAGCCTCATCTCACATTCATTTTAACCACTGATTTATAGTTTGTAATGCACGCTGGACAGGTCAGGGCAAGCAGGGGGACACACACCGATGCCATGCCTTAAACAAAACCGGAGTCACCTCCAGGCTCCTGGAGCGCACAGCGTGAATAAGATCAACCCCCCCCCCCCCCTGCTTCGCGCCGCTGAACCTGCAAAAGCGTTGATTTGTTTAATGAAATACCTCTGCACGCATTGCATCCTGGCCAGAGGTTTAATAAGCAGGTGGATCTTCTCCACGAAGGAGGCCGAGGCTGCAGTCTGCCAACACACTCTTGGATCAGGGCATGAGTTACCGGGAGTAACTGCCCAGTGAGGCCGCCCCGCAGAGGACCAAAGTGAAGCAACGGCAGGGGTGTGTGTCATCCTTTGGGTGCCCTGGGATGTCGCTGCTACCACAGGGGTTTCGTTTGTCGTTTTCTCAAAGAAAGGGCAGAAATACTTGTCGCTTGGGAACAATCCCCTCCGGTGACGGACCCTCGGATGTGCACTTGGCATCCATGGATGTATTTTACCTTCCAACTGTGGCAGAGTCAAGTACAAGATCGTCACGCACCTAATAAACCTAGCATTGCCATTAAGCCATTCTGGTTGGATTTGGGACTTCACCTTCCAAGCACTGCTGTTCCTCCCCCACCCCCGTCCCCCCATTTATCTAGTAGAGCCCCCATATTCAGCCGCCATGTTACAACGCAGGGGGCGTGCCAGCGACTTGGTTGGCACTACCTGCACAAGTCACACTCTGATTGCAGCCCCCCTAACCCGGCATTTTGCCCCCCAGCCCTTGACTCTCCGCGTGCGCTGTAACTGTTTGTTCTGTTCCTCATCGTGTTTGTCCCGGTGACTCTCTGCCAGGGTTCAGATCCGGCGAGCAGGCGAACCAGTTCCCGGAGGTGCGATATTACTCATCACAGAACACACGTCTTCTCCCACCCGAAAACCGCCCACCAAAATGACACCGTACGTGACCATATCTCGAGTTAACTCTGCACTACGCTGTGGTGAGCCCCACGCCGCGCTGTACAGCGGCAATCCTGGCCATTTTAGCTAGGGAATTTATCTACAACATCTTAACCGGGGGGTTAACCCCTCGGTTCCTCTGGAGCAGAACCCCCTCGGTTCCTCTGGAGCAGAACCCCCTCGGTTCCTCTGGAGCAGAACCCCCTCGGGTCCCGATATACGTAGCAGTTGGTTACCAGCTTTCCCTCATGGACATTTAAACGGCCATCTAACAGGAAGCTTCCTATTGGCCAGCGAGACTCACTAAAGTTGACCGGTATGAATCTCAGGTGCTGGAGGGTTCCCGGGGGGGAGGGGGAGGGTAATATTAGAATATTAGTGCCCCCGAGAACGCCCAGTTCGAACGCTGTCGAATAAAATCCATTGCTTACTATGGCTCAGTTGGACTGATCAAAAAATTACGCAAAAAAATAATAGGTGGGTCTGACACTTTAAGAGACCAGTCATTAAACCGGGCTGAAATCTTCCAGAGCAAGGGGAAGATGGCATCCCATTATGTTGAAGGGCGGTCGCTTTTTATAGAATTATTCTCAAAGGTGGCAAGTTAAAAGCTACTTTCTGGGCCCGTGTCAAATATATAACCTGGTGCTGCCGCCGGTATAGCCTAAAAACCTGACCTGTTGGGGGGGCTTGAGGACTGGAGGGGAGTGCCCCGGAATTAGACGATATTACACCTTAACAAAAAGGGGCCAATTAACAGCACATATTGGGGCATAAGGACTTTGTTTTTTTCCCTCTATATCCGGCGAAACCGCCGACCGAGCGTTTTTGTACGAAATTCCCTATTGGCGTCAAACTGATCGGCGCTTTGGCTGACACCGGATCAGTAGACATTTATCACTCCAGTTTTAATGCCCACACATATATGTAAAAACGCACGCAGTGTCATTTTCAAATAAGCCTTTAAAAAAATCTCTTTGCCGTCACCGACATTTTATTTTATATTGTGTAGCACAGGCGACGCCAACTCTAGGCCTCAAGGGCCACCAACAGGACAGGTTTTAAGGATATCCCTGCTTCAGCACAGGTAGTTCAGTCAATGACAGCCACCTGTGCTGAAGCAGGGACATCCCTAAAACACAGAGCTGGCCCACCCCTGGTGTAGCCGGTCAGCGGTATCGGCTTGTAATGGTTACATTTTTTGGAGGCGGAAAAGCGTGTCTCCAATTTCATGTGTAAGAGAGAATGGCTCCGCTGCTTAAACATTCAAAACAAGCACTATCCCGGTTTTTAGAAGGAAAGTGAAATAAATAAAAATACAAAACACAGGTTTGTAATCACTTGTTTCCGGGTGTCTCTCGGGGGGACTGACCCTTTAAGTGATTTAGTAATGTGCCATTTTAGGAGGTCTGGTTTAGTGTTAAAACTAAGCGGAGATTCACCGTATGGCGTCTCCCTGTCCTGATTTACACGTCCGGGGCAGGGGCAGCTTAAAACCCACGTTAAGACACTTCTAACCCAGGCCAACGGAACCTGGCACCTCTGCACCAACCATCGTTCACGCAGCAGACCCTGCCCACAGCATTTCCGACCCACATCCTTGCCTGCCATCCTCTAGCCAAACCCAAGTCTACAAAGTATACGATGATGCACAAAGAGGTCCAGCAGGACGCACAGATAATATAATTGTGGAACAGCAAGATGATTCTTGTCTTGCCAACTCATTTTACCCTTTTACTGCCCCAGGGGCCAAACACCAGTCCTACCCGGCAGTGACATGTTTAATAAGTGAAAACGTTGGAGACCATCCCATGCCTTCTCCTCCAGACACAAGCACACACATTTCTTAGCCAAACAGCCACTTTCTCTAAATCCGTATGCAGGAATGCACGACTACACCAATAATGCCAGAACTGTACACGGAACAAAATATTAACGCCTGTCCATCAGCACCTGAGCCCAGCCACAAAGAAAAAAGGTCACTGTTCAATGACTTGAAGCGGTCATCCCTGTGCTGGGGGACATTGCCGTTCCATTCGAGTGGAGACTACTTCTTCTCCGGCACACGGGAGACGTTTTTGAAAGATATTGAGCAGGGATTGTACACGTGGACTGGAAGAGGGGTGAAGGGTGAGCGGCTGCCCCTCTCTGGATTTTAACCTCTCTTACCATATTGTAGTGCTGTGCTGACCTAACAGTATGCAGCATGGTATACAAGACTGCCTATATAAATCATTATTTCACCTCTAGTAATGCATATGGTAATGGTAATGCATATGCACTGGTAATGCATATCACCAGTTGACTGGCAATGGTTGTCCATGGCTATGTTCCACCAAAGTTCAGTTTTGCCAGCCTGGCCCCCGTGTCCTCAGGAGACTTTAGTCCAGTCCTTGCACTCCAACTCTAACCCCATGGCAATCTGGTTAATAATGGTCCTGGTATCTCTGTGGATAATGGAGACTCGGCAGTCCAGAACTGGGCTCATGGCAACATGAAGCCAGGTTAGCAATACTGGAAGCTCAATGCTGTCGGCAAGCCACATGAAATAAAACCGGTTTCTTGGATATGGACCACTGGTCAGGCTCCCAAGATATCCCCCACCCCCCACGATAGCCCTAATACAGAGTGTGGTTTCAGGGTGAAGCCCCAACCTTCTCAGACACAATATACATCCCCGAGACCTGCGGTGCAGATAACACTTATTTATGTTCCGTTCTCTGCTGGCTAACACGGTGCCCCCTTCTACCAACCACAGACAATGTGAATGGGGACCGCTGGCACAGCTAGAAACGCGATCCCAAAAATAACACACTCCGCACCCAATAAAAAGCTCTTGTTTATGGCTGGAGGAAACCTCCCCTGTGATATGACTGTATCCATCTCAAAGGGCACCTCTAAAGCGTCTCAGTAAAAAAAAAGCACGAAGTTTTTTGTAACAGACATGAACATAGAAACGAATCAGACGTGATTTCGATTTGCAGGGTTTATATCCCAAATCTTTTGACAAAATGTGAAAAGTTGCAAATATTCCCAAATTCTCTTCCTTTTCTTTTGCACAATAGAATATTCTCCCATTTTGAAAACAAATTATTTTTCTTTTCATTTACTACAGATGTTTCAAGTGTGTTTTCTTTTATTTTTATTTTTTTTGGTGATTTCAATTATTCACCAATTTTCAAATATTCCAATAATTAAAAAGAAATAAATACTGGCACTGGCGAGTTTTTGTTTCTAGAGCCCCAACGAATTCGCCGATCGCTAGTTAGAAGCCAGAAATGACAAAACCCAATAATATCCAAAATAGTGACAGCAAACGCAGACATCCCTGATAATTCCATCGCGTCTCTATAGGGCTGGCAGGCCTTGTATTTGCCATATACACTTTAGGATATAGAAGCTGAGGGATTGGTAACCCAAAAGAACCCCAAGATTGTCACATTTACTAGTGATTAAGTACTGGTTTTAAACAGCAAGCTAGTTATAAGCCCTGCGGAGTGAGGCTGGGCAAAGGGAGTGGGCACTATCACCGCTTCAGCGGAATACTTTCTATCCATGTATAACGTAGCTGGGTGGCAAAAATATTGCAGGAGACAGCTGGACACTTGTGAATTATACCGCTAGTGTGCGTGTGTATGTGCACACGTTATATATATTTAGTATATACCATATTGTAGTGCTGTGCTGACCTAACAGTATGCAGCATGGTATACAAGACTGCCTATATACATCATTATTTCACCTCTATCTGCCTCGTTCACACCAACATATACCCAAATATACCCCTCTAGCACTGAAGATGCATCATCGTCGGCATACAACCGTCCAAGATGGAAACACCGAGGTCAAACATTAACCGTGACGAGGCCTGTTACCTGTGCCGAGCGGCACGTCTCCCCGCGCCGCGCACACACACCGACAACCCACCGACCCCACTCACCTTTCTTGGCAGTGTCCATCTCCTCCTCTGTCCACCGGGAGCTTTCATTCATCTCCATGGCAGCTGTGAATGAGAGGCGAGGCGTTAGAGGATTGCGCCGGGCCATGTCGCGACGCGCGCTAGAGCTGCACTAACGCGGCTCGGCAGTGTCACGCCTTCTGCGCCAGCTTCGGCAGCCGCTTGGTCATTGAAGGTGTTTTCGTGCAGTCTCACGTAGGACCGAACTGCACATTAACTCCTTGGGTGCCAGAGAGGCTGGCAACGCATTGCAATGCAGTGTCTTACCAACCGCTCTGGGGCAGTGAGGACAGGAAGGTGTTTATTAAAGGGTTAAAAACACGCACAGCAGCTGGTGATCTCCCCTTCCCCCGGCCTTATCCTCTTACTCGGGTAGGCATGCAGAAATGGACCTTAAAATTGGACTGGAGCAAATAAGATTGACAATGCGCCCCCCTCCCCCCAAGCTTTGCCAATGTTGACCTAACAGCCTGGGACCTCCATAGCTCTACACCGAAGCTAAAATGGGACACCAAGGAGACGCCTGGAAGTGCGGAGAGATGCTCCACACAATGTGCGCGGTAGGTATTTAGTTTCAGCGTGTGGGGGGGGTGGGGGAAGGAAAGAAGTCCCTGCCATCCCCCCAAAGGCCACCTCCCAACCACCATCTGAGTGCTAATGGGTCATGCAAGGCAGAGCAATGCACCGCCGGCACTTCCAGCGCTGCACCGATCGGAGAGTTAACACACGAGTGGTTCACATAAAGGGCAAATATGGGACAAGAGGGGGGGGGGGGGAAGTCTCGGAGACAATTAAAAATAGCAGCGCTCTTCATGCAAACAGATTGCCACTGCAGGCCCCAGACGACTATTAGCCGGGCCCTTTGGGGAACATGAAGGAACATCCTTTCCGGTTCACTGAACCAGATTTCAGTTGGCACCTCTCTAAAACACATCACAAGTCATTTCCATTCATGGGGAGAGATTCCCCCACAGGAGCGCGGCAAAGGACCCCAGCAGCTTGCCATGTTCGACTCCGCGAGCCGCTCTATTGTTTGAGAAGAGAGACGGAGCCCGGTGTGTACAGTAAGCAGAGGTGGACGCACGGCCATTAACTCCAGGATCACTACATGTTAGGGACAAGCCTAGAACAAAGGGACCTCACAACAAGGTGGGGTCATTTGCGCCTTAACCAGAAGCTTGCTATTTGCACTTATTCTGACACTGTTCATTTATATACAGAATAAAGCAGAAATAAATACTACACCCCCCCTTGTTCCCCTCTTCTTTTTACATGTAAAGCACGTGACAGTGTATAATCCTACATTCTTACCCAAGCTGGCAATCGCTTGCTGCTCCTGTTATAAACCTGTCACCATCCTGATGGCTGCTCAGGCAGTGCAAGGCCTGGGACATAGTAGGTTAATCAGCGCGGGGCAGCGCTGACGCTCATGCTCACGCAGGAGATTTTTCTTGTCCCTGCATGTGCGTCAGCGAGCGCGCTTGTGTGCCGGGTGGGAGCCGAGCGGGAGGCGGGCATGGAGGCGGGGCTAGGGCACCACGGACTGCCATTGGCTTCTGGCAGTCACGTGACCGGCCCTGCGCTTGCATGAGCGGCAAATTTCAAACTTGCCTGTCTCCTGCATTTCCACACGCCTCCGCACGCCTGCGGAAGCGCCGTCTAAAGCCGCGCTGATAGGGATAGTGTTTCCCCTCAGCGCGGTTCAGCGCTGCTCACCCTACTATGTCCCAGGCCTAACTCTGCAGCTACAATGTATCCTCATATTACTAGGGTAACATGATCTATTGTTACAGTTTGCAGCTCAAACTGCTGGGAATATTGACAACAAATGATCACAAACAGGAAAGTGTTGCAAAGATCTTGCACTGCTGGGGAAGTGGCTAAAACCTGCTATAGAAATCAAAGGATGCTTTAAAACTCATTAAAAATTGCATTAAGAGTTAAATAATAAAAGTTTTAAAAACATATTAAGTATTACCAGTACTGTATCTAATACTACAGAACTGATACCAAAAACTAAAACTAAAAATCCCATAAGATTTCACATGTTCTGTGCGTTAATACAACCTCAGCATAGGAAAAAAGGTAAATTGCATCAGTTACCAATGCAAACACCCCATGATAATCCCTTCAGCTGGTCCGCAGCAGGCATCCAATGTACAAAACACGCCTAACAGGCACATGGGAACATGGGAACATGGGAACATGGGAACATCTTACACTTGGGTAACAACAATCTTGAAAAAACCCCAAACAACTGGTGCTCTCCTTGGAAGCCCCTACACATTGTCCCAACGCAGTCACACTACAAATAAGTCCCACCATCGAGAAACGGGTAGCAACAACGCACAGCCGAAATACTCAAATCAGGGGGAGATAATCAGGGCAAGAAATACTAACCGCTCAACCTTAACATCATGTAGTGTGTGATGTTAATGTATAAACGTATAGGACGTGCATGGGGAAATATAGGACATATTCACAAAAAGTTTGATCCAAGAGGATCAAGAAAGGTTCCCCAGATATTGCACTCGTCCAATAAGAAATTATGTTTATTAAACTGTATTGTATGTCTTTATTTATATAGCGCCATTAATGTACATAGCGCTTCACAGCAGTAATACACGTGGTAATCAAATAACAGATAATATAAACAGATCATGGGAATAAGCGCTTCAGACATAAAAGTAACATTTAGGAAGAGGAGTCCCTGCCCCGAGGAGCTTACAGTCTAATTGGTAGGTAGGGAGAACGTACAGAGACAGTAGGAGGGAATTTTGGTCAGTGCGTCTGCAGGGGGCCAAGCTTTATGTATCATGTGTCCAGTATTATCCACAGTGCTATTCATATGCTTCTTTAAGCAAGTGTGTCTTAAGGTGGGTCTTAAAGGTGGATAGAGAGGGTGCTAGTCGGGTATTGAGGGGAAGGGCATTCCCGAGGTGCGGGGCAGTAAGTGAGAAAGGTTTAAGGCGGGAGAGGGCTTTAGATAAAAAGGGGGTACAAAGAAGACATCGGTAGAGGAACGCAAGAGTCGGGATGGTGCATAACAAGAAATTAGGGCTGAGATGTAAGGAGGGGCAGAGGAGTGTAAAGCTTTAAAAGTGAGGAGGAGAATTGAGTGTGAGATGCGGGATTTGATAGGAAGCCAGGAGAGGGATTTCAGCAGGGGAGACGCGGAGACAGATTTAGGAAAGAGTAGAGTGATTCTGGCAGCAGCGTTTAGGATAGATTGTAGGGGAGACAGGTGAGAGGCAGGAAGGCCGGACAGCAGGAGGTTAAACAGACAAGTTTGTTTGTTTAATAAACATCATTTCTTATTGGACGAGTGCAATATCTGGGGAACCTTTCTTGGTCCTCTTGGATCAAACTTTGTGTAGAGGAGATAATCAGGACTCAATAACGGCAAAAAATATATCAATAATCAACCGTGATTAAAAAGGAGGCAAACCATCTCTTTGACCAAGGTTCAATAAAATAGATTTTTTTTGTTGAACAAGTTGAGCCCTGATATCTGCCTGTGATCTGTGCATCGCGGCTGCGTGCGGCCGCTACCCGCGATTGGGATCCTAACTGCAGTTATGCACGGCCCAAGGAGGTCTCTGGCTGTGATGTCTGCTCTCAACCCCACGCTGAACCTACAGAGGGTGGACTTGTGCAATACACACGTTCTAAAGGAGGACGCCGTGACTTCCTGGACCCATACGTGTAGGAACCGCGAGTGATAGTCTCCGACTGCCCCAGGGTTCCAGGAAGGAGGGACTTTAGGTCAGTCAGAAATATCATTAGTCCAATGAATTATAAAGGGGCTCTAAACACTTTTCTGTGCTTTGGGGCATTGTTTGGGCTACAACCGCGGACCAACCTGTGGTCACCTCGTCACCCAGGACCACCTGTGGTCACCTCGTCACCCAGGACCACCTGTGGTCACCTCGTCACCCAGGACCACCTGTGGTCACCTTATCACCCAGGACCACCTGTGGTCACCTAGTCACCCAGGACCACCTGTGGTCACCTAGTCCGCAGTACTGTACAAGCTGAAGTCCTATTTCATTTCAGACTTTTTTTTACCTCTGAAACGACCCTCTTCTGTCTTTGGCTCTTTGCAGTTCCATGTATCTACTACTGCCCTTAAAATCAACAAGTATTTCCTTACATTTTTGCAACCCTACCACCCAAACGTGTCACAGGACTCTTCTCTGTAGGATTTCTTACAAAAAAGGTTTCCGTCCCGTTACAGAGGTGAGGGGTGGGGGGGGGGGGGGAGTTCGGGTCATAATTCTATGACTTTTTTGTAACATTGTTGCCTTTTGAGTCCAGCCCCACGCGGTTACAGTACCGGCCATACATGTGATCCCTCGTTTCATGCCATATTCACCCACTGCATGTAACTCCCTGTGCTGGAAATCTCTTTGCAGACCTTTATTCCCAAAAACGCCAGGAAGGTTTTGAGCTGGTGCTTCTGCACAGCGGGGGGGGGGGGGGGGGGGGGGGAATAACCCACCCAGCTACCCATTACACAAATTGCAAACTTAAACCTTTTAATATTCAGATTGCAGTGGCCGGTGAGCATTTTGTCTAAGTGCCTTCACCACAATTAATGATGATGGATTGTGCTGCAGTGACAGTTATTGCAGCGATAGCTTCTCATACACGGTGCGTAATGTTTGATTATGTATCTGCTCATTGGAAGCGCGCCACGTCTGATTTAGAACGTTACAGTAAATGAGGTTTGCCGTATCAATCGTTGGTGTCGGTTTGGGTAAAAGGTGGAGGTTGTGTACAAGGCCTTTTCTGTACATGCAGCGGATAAAAAACTGTAGTTGGAATTAAGAGGTAATTCAAGCAGTACTAAAAATATATATATATATATATATACAGTATATATATATACGTATATATTATATCTCATCCAGTATATATCCATATACCTTTCTCTATCTCTCTATATACGATCTATATTAATCATATATATAATATATTATAATATATATTTAGGCACCTTGTCCATACAACTGTATGCTCATCTGCATGTCTTAGGCAGGTCTGCAACCCCGCCTTTCACCATTATCACCCAGCACACAGCACTTCCACTGCAGCAAGGGATTCTGGGAAATGACATGCAAATGAGTACACAGTGCCACTTTTTGCTTCAAAAACCATTTTATACATGGTTCCCTATACTCTTAAGCTTGCTGCATGGTCACAGCTTTGAGAATATGTTTTAATAGATGCAGCCTTTGTTTACCTTTCTTCAAAACTAATTACCTCAACCAGCGGTGCGCAAACTTTTTGACCTGCGGCCCCCTTTTCCGTGTGAAATGACGTCGCGGGTCATGTGACGTCACGTGACCCCATCTCATCATTTGACGTACGTTGCCATGGCAACGTGCCGTCAAATTACGCCACGTGTCGCCGAAGACCCGGCTGGCAGCAGGTAAGCGAGTTACAGAGGCCTCACGCCTCCCCCGGCATTTCATTTAAATGCCATGGAGAAGAGCGCGGAGGCCTCTGTAACCAGGCCCCCCCCCCCCCACATGCCTCCCCAGGCCACAAATTGCTGCAGCCAAAACGCGGGTGACATGTCGCGAGTGCGCGCTCCCCAAAGGTTGAAAAGGGTAAAAGAGGATGGAACGGACAGAGGCAAACACTACCGCACATCCAGAAGTCCACAAAAAACAGAAGAAATAATTCAGTACCACCAGACACTCGCTAACAATGCCCAAAAAGAAGACGCCGTTACCCAGACAAAGTTTGAAACTATTTTCTTCGAAGCGGTCATGTGACTGATTTTTTCCCCCATGGTCACATGGTCACATTTAATGGTTTAGCAACACACACCACGCGCATACGTTACATCCCGAACGCCAGAAAAACTGCCATGCATTAGCAGCATGTTTATGGTCTCTAACTTCTCTGTGATGTGCTCAATAAGGGCGGCAATTTATCATCACTGACTAATTCATGCTTCCCGGCTCAAACGAGGGTTATTTATGTAGCATAATCTCCAGCCTACATCGATCCACTGCTGGATAAAGGCCTCCCCAGTGATCTTCCAGGTCCTGCACTACAAATAATCGCAAATAAATAACTATTTCATATAGTGCTTTTCTCCAAATGGTACTCTCAATGCACTGCTAAATGTGTATGTAAATATACATCTCACACACATAGGAGCGCGCACACACACACACGCTACCCTCTGGGATTGATTGGCAGATCAGCCAGTAGGGGTATCCTCTACCTGCAAGCTTCAGGTGCATTGCCCATCCATCGTGAAGTACAGCGGTTTCCAACCTTTTTTGGTGAAGGAACCCTATGTAAAATTCTGAGGAACCCCGACCCTCTCTAACAGCGCGTCTGAGATCAGATGCATTGTAAGAAACCCCAACCCTCTCTAATAGCGCGTCTGAGATCGGATGCATTGTAAGGAACCCCAACTCTCTCTAATAGCGCGTCTGAGATCAGATGCATTATAAGGAACCCCAACCCTCTCTAATAGTGCGTCTGAGATCAGATGCATTGTAAGGAACCCCCAACCCCCTCTAATAGCGTGTCTGAGGTTAGATGCATTGTAAGGTACCCCAACACTCCCGAAGGGACTTATCTCTGCCCTGTTATCTAGGTCAGCATTAGAGCTGTGCTGCTCATGTACTGCTCCAGTACCCCAAGACTTGGGGAACCAGAGCCTGCAATTACTAATATTTATCATGCTTACAATTAGCAGACATTCGTAAGATACTACGTGAATGTATTAATTTTTTCCTTCGTTGTACAAAATAAACGGATGGGTTCCTTCCCGCAGTGCACACTTTTCTGCCAAGACATATTTTGTCTTTCCAGTGGATATGTTTTTGGACTGAAACCTGGAGCATAACTCTCTGATTACCAACATTTTCTAGTATCCAACTGTGGTCTAATGGCTGTACTCCAATGGGACCCCCATGTCCCTCAGAATGGGTTTAGTTTGCTTATATTCTGGACTACAATACTAGGTGGGATTCCTTACATGTATTGCATTGACCTAGGGGTGTAGACCATTTTGTTCTAATTTCTTTGCTTCTTGGGGTTCACTGACCCCCCACTATGGGCAGATGGTCTCTCGATGGGGCCAACCTACCTAGGAGAAGGAGCGGCTCAGTGAGTAACGACACTGACTGGCACGGAGTTTGAAGCGGGAGAGCCTGGTTCAATTCCCGGTGTCGGCTCCTTGTGACCTTGGGCAAGTCACTTTATCTCCCTGTGCCTCAGGCACCAAAAACATAGATTGTAAGCTCCATGGGGCAGGAACTGTATCTGCAAAATGTCTCTGTAAAGCGCTATTGCTATTATTATTATTATTAATATTAATAATAACCTCTAGCTTGGGAGTCTTTCACCCCAGGGCCGTCTCCTCTTCTCATATAAACACCTAGAACAGGGGCGGTGGTTTATCCTTCTCTGACCGCGGGGCGGGAGTTATCTGCCACACAGCTATGCTCCATTTATTAGTATTTTAGTTTCCGGCCTTTTTTCCCTGTATTATCCCTACATATCGGTACCATGACGGCCTGGCTGCACTTTCATGTTACGCACCCCCGGTCCGATCAGCTCCCAATGTTATTATTTGTAGCAGTTTGGACTTTGATACTTTCCTCTGATACATTATATCGCACATTATAAAAATGTATGTACACACAGACACACACAGACACACACAGACACACGCACAGACACACGCACAGACGCGCACAGACGCGCACAGACGCGCACACAGACGCGCACACAGACACGCACACAGACACGCACACAGACACGCACACAGACACGCACACAGACACACAGACACACAGACACACAGACACACAGACACACAGACACACAGACACACAGACACCAGACACCAGACAAAAGACACAGGGAACACAGACACGCACAGACACGCACAGACACGCACAGACACGCACAGACACAGACACACCACAGACACACACAGACACACACAGACACACACAGACACACACAGACACACACCTCTCTTAAAGGAGCAAGCCAAGCTGTTTTCTTACCTCCCCTTTTCATTTGTTTCTTTCAGGATTGAAACAGGGGGTCTCCGGAGCTGAACCCCATTCATTTCGGCTCTGGGACCCCCTGCTTCGGGAAGAGTAAACGTATTGATGGTAGTGGGGTGGTGCACATGAATACTCTACCAGTTTTCAGCTCCACGCTGGTTGAAGGGCAACAGGAAGTGCTGCGGGCATGTTATGACAATCCATCGGAAGCTGTACCTATTGGTCTCGCGGGGGCCGGGGCGGGGTGCAGGGTTGTAAAACGGGGCCATGAGGTAATCCTGTAGGGGATACCAGAACCCCTCTATGAGGTAAGGACGTACCTCCGGAAGCAGGGCTTCCCCGGAGTGAAGAGCTAAGCCCCCTATGGAGGAACGTCCCTCCGGACGCAGGGCTTCCCCCGGCGCTGCCCCCCCTCCCTTATGGAGGTACGGACCGCGCGTGAGGCGTATGTATTGGCGGTCCACGGAGCGAACCCCCACTAGATGGAGGTAGTACCTCCGAAGGGGGCATGGAATTCAGCCAACGGAGCAGGACACCCCTAGCGGAGGTTAAGTACCTCCAGAAGCAGGGGCTTCCACAGAGGCTACAGCAGGCCTCATAATGGAGGGTAGCTGGTTAATGTTAGTACCTCCGGGAAGCAGGCTTCACGGAGCGCACCCCCTAATGGAGGTGAAGGTACACACTCCAAGCAAAGAAAGCACTAGGTCTGCCACTGCGAGTAAGGCTTAACCCCCTATTGAGTGGTAGTATTAGATAACCTCCGAAGACTGGCTTTCCACGGAGCTGGACACCCGTTCATGGAGGTAAAGTTACCTAACCCATGGGTAAAGAATGGGGGTCCACGGAAGCATGCAAGCCACCTATGGAAACCGGTTATGTAGCCTCGGGAGTGAGCGCGTTTGACTTTTGCCACAGGAGAGCTGACACGCCCCCTTAATGAGAGGCATAAGTGCAACCCACGAGCAGGGACTTCAGAGTGAACCCCCTATGTGATGGAACAGTAACCTCCGGAAGCGGGCCTTCCAACAGAGAGTGCTGTGAAAATACAGGGTGGTTCCGCTTGCCAGATGTAACCACCCTGTTGAACAATCCTTAATAAAAAAAGAAATGAATCAACTAAGCAATAAAGACCCCTCGGCGCATGAGTCGCCTCCTGTGGGTGTGAGTTCGGACCCGGGCCGTTGCTTCCACACTTAAACCCAGAGATAGTGGGCCTATGACCTCTCTCAGCCAGGGAGTGTCAACCATGTGGCTAGCATGAGAGCGAGGCCACGTAATGTATCAAGATACAACTACAGAAACAATTTGTAAACGTGCCGGGGTCAATGTATGTTAGATAACAATAGCAGAGAGTAACAGTTTCACGGCTAAATGGTTATTATGAGATAACAGCTACAGCGGTAACAGTCCGGCAATGTATAGCTACTATACGAGTAACCGTCCGGCCATGTATCGCTACCAGACAGAGTAACCAGTACGGCCCTTACTAGATACATACAGGACTTGTACCAGTCCAGCAATGTTATAGAATACAGCATACAGGATGACAACCACGACTCCGGGGAAATGTTTCATAGATGTCACAATACAGATGTAACAGTCCGGGCAAGTAGTATTAGTGATGACATACAGAATTTCCTTTCTGTGTAAGTGCACGATCCGGCACGTATAGATACAATATACAGAGTCGCGTAACAGTTCCGAATGTATTAGATACAATACAGATTGTGTAACAGTCGGGAAGATGTATAGATCAATAACAGATGTTAACGTCAGCAATGTATAGTACAATAGCAGATGTGTGTAAAGTACCGGCAGTAGATAATACAGATTGAAAGTCACAAATGATGTAAAACAATGTACGTCCGGAAGCATGATATCGATACAATACAGATTTGTCACAAGTCCGGCAACTTGTACGATACAAGATCAGACTGGTACACAGTCCGCAATGGATAGATCCAATACAGATGTACACGCAATGTATTAGACTACCAATAAAGAGGTACAGCCGCAAGTATAGTACAATAGCAGATCTGTTAAAGGTCCGGCCATGTACTAGATACCATACCCGCTGTATACAGTCGGCAATATGTAGATATTAATACAGAGTACCGTCCGGCAAGTATAGCATTAACATAACCGCCATGTACACAGTCCGGGCAATGTATAGAGCTAGTCACAGATTTGTAAACTAGTCCGCATTTAGCACTAATCAATAGCACAGATGTGTAACAGTCCGGACATGTAGATACAATTACAGATTTAACAATACGGCAGTGTATACCCGTACAGCAACTGTACACGTAGTACAATACAATGTAACAGTCCAGCAATGTATAGATACAATAGCGATGTAACAAGTCGGCAATGTATGATACAATACAGAGTAACAGACGGCAATGTATAGATACAATACAGATTTGTAACAGCCGGCAACTGTGTATACGTACAATTTAGCAAGATGTAACATAGGCAACTGTAAGAAATACAATTAACAGCGCAATTATAGACATAAGATGTTAACAGTCCGGCAATGATAGATATAATAACGGATGTAAATCAGTCCTTGGCAGTCAAATGATCTAGATATACAGATCCAGATGGAAACAATGTCCCGGCAATGTATAGATACAATACAGATGTAACAGCTATGTATAGATACAATACAGATGTAACAGTCCGGCAATGTATAGATACAATACAGATGTAACAGTCCGGCAATGTATAGATACAATACAGAGGTAACAGTCCGGCAATGTATAGATACAATACAGATGTAACAGAATATTTGTTTTCTTGAACACGACTTCGCTTTCCTAGGCACACTCTTCCTGGAGGGGCCGCATCTTTAGCGTGTGCCATGCAAAATGACACCCCGTGTACGGATTTAATGTCACGGGGAAGTGACGGTGACACGTGACACGTGCCATGGATAGTCACAGCTAGTGAAATGTCAGCAACAAATCCACAAGCATAAGCTGAACCAATACAAGCGAGACCCGCCTGCCATCACACCCATGTCACACTTCATGTGGAGTCCCAGGAAATTGCGCTTCAGCCAAGAATGCTTCAGGCTCTGCACTTAAGGCAGAAACATGCAGTATGCTGCAGCACAGGGCAGGGGTGGTTAACTCCAATCCTCAAGGGCCACCAACAGGTCAGGTTTTCAGGATATCCCTGCTTCAGCACAGGTGGTTCAGTGGCTCCGATTGAGCCACCTGTGCTGAAGCAGGGATGTCTTTAAAACCTGGCCTGTTGGTGGCCCTTGAGGACTGGAGGTAGCCACCCCCTGGCACAGGACCTCAACTTTCCCATGGAAAGCGAAAGCACTTGCAGGGGCTTTAGGATCTTTAAATGTCTTTTGGTGATAAGACTGTTTGCCAGAGAAGTTGTTCACTTGTATTTTTGTTCTTCGTCGCGTGTTTGCAAGTTACAGATAACTTCATGTAGAGGTGAGGAAGCGTGACACACGCGTGTCCCGCCTTATAAACCACAGTGCAACCCGCTCACTGCAGCGCCCGGCATTGTGCATCTCAAAGGCTCCATTTCCCCTAACCCGTAACACAAACACCCACACTTCCCATCCTCGCACCCCCACCACAGATATGTGTTTTATGCAAAGTGACAGCAGAGCTTCCTCCCCTGAGAGAAGAGAAGCACCGCGCATACTGCCAACACTGGGGCCCCTTAACCCCAGGCACCTTGCAGTATAATACGTTGGGGCCACGGTACGTCTATGGCTGGCTACTGACGTGCACTCGCCGGCACGCACGCTCGCTCTCGCCGGCACGCACCCTCGCTCTCGCAGCCACGAAAACAGCCTCTAGCCGGCCAAGCACTCGCTATCGCCGACGCACAAAACTCGCATTTCTCGCCCGCAAGCCACAACTCGCCCCATCTCGCCGTCGGAACGCGACTCGCTCTCGCCGGCACGCACACTCGCTCTCGCCGGCACGCACACTTGCACATTATAAGCTCTTTTGTGCAGTGCAAACTTTTCCTATTGCGTTTTAACCCTCTCACTGCCAGAGTTGCCAGCAATGTACTGCAAATGGGGGGGGGGGGGGGGAACAAATACAAATATATATATATAAAATGTAAGCACCTTATTAATACGATGTTCTTTATAATAAAGATTGAATCACCATTTAGGAACTTTGTTTAATTTATTTTTATCCGTCATGAGAAATTATGTCTTTATTTCCTGCTGGCCCACTGACGTTCTTATATTATCGGATACTTCCTGTTCCCCAAATCTAGCTAGCGGGCCTAATTACTTCATAACAAGAAGAAGTAACAAGGCGTGACTGCTTTCCCGGTGTGATGCGCTTACAATGTTAGCCTCTGTATTGTAGCATGTAAACAGAGGTCACACACACATGGCCAGAGCTATATAAACACACACACACGTTACATCAGGGGGGGGAGCAACCCCCGTCTTCAAGGGCCACCAACAGGCCAGGTTTTCAGGATATCCCTGCTTCAGCACAGGTGGCTCAACCAGTGGCTCAGCGACAGGCGTTTCCCACCCCTTGCATTACGTACAGGGCACCTACCCAGATCTGCACTGGTCTGCGGGGCGGCAGCCTCCTCGTTAGCCTCGTTCGCCATTGACCTGGTGATCCGACCTTTGCGCCGGCCCTGGCTGTTGGCGGTTTTGCGTCCCTTTGATGTCACCGCTTCTTTGTCGTCGTTTTCATCCCCGGACGTGTCGTCGTTCTTCTCTCTGAGTTAAAGATTTCAAGAAAAAATGAGAACGTGCGAGATCTAGAGATAATATGATATAATATATAATATATATACATTCCCATTCCCCTGGCAAAGTCTGCATATTCTGATTATTACGCTATAATAGCATGGAAAGATACACGGAGATGGACAACCCCCCATGTTCCTGCACAGGGTCAGGGATAGAGTCATTGTGACAGAGAGCTTGACCAAATAACATCAGGCATTTAAAGGGACAATGCCTCCTAGGAATTTATTCCAGTGACATGTTTAAGGGGTTTCATCTGGGTAATAGATGCCTTTTTTTTATGGCACTGTGTGATGTCACTGTGTGGTGTCACTGTGTGGTGTCACTGTGTGATGTCACTGTGTGGTGTCACTGTGTGGTGTCACTGTGTGGTGTCACTGTGTGGTGTCACTGTGTGGTGTCACTGTGTGGTGTCACTGTGTGGTGTCACTGTGTGGTGTCACTGTGTGGTGTCCAGCGTGTGTGGTTCACGTGTGGTGTCACTGTGTGGTGTCACTGTTGGTGTCCGTGTGGGCTGGTGTCACTGTGTGGTGTCACTGTGTGGTGTCACTGTGTGGTGTCACTGTGTGGTGTCACTGTGTGATGTCAGTGTGTGATGTCACTGTGTAGATCAGCGAGCGCTTGCACAGCCCTCCTGCCCTCATCTTTTATTGAGTCTGATAAGTTCAGGGGGGGATAAGGGGAAAGAAACAATTGATTGACAAAAACTTCCTCATTCAAGGTCCAACATTCACCTGGCGACCGTGTGGGATTGCACCTATAGGACCAGCACCCTACCTCTAAATCACGCGTTCCCCGCCGTTCGTTACCTCAGCTCCCCCGCATAGAAAATATGTGTCCTGGAAACCTTAATATCAACCAATCTTACTGCTGCTCTCAGACTATCGTTAACAAAACGTGACGATCCCAGGCAGTATATAGTGTCTAAGCACGTACACACCACTACACACACACTTAATAAGACCCAAAACTACTGCCCAGTCACGTCCCATGGTGCCTTGCTGCTGTGGATGCAAAGCATTGTGGGGAGCGACTTTAGTAGCTGTGCTGTTACTGATTGATAAACCCCCACTCACACACACTAAGGGGCAGTTTGGGGCCTAAGTTCGCAGCCCCCACACGGCTGAGGACCCCACTATACAACGAAGTGAACTGGGCGCTCCTTATACAGCCTGGGAGCCGCCAGTACAGATGCATTTGGGTGAACACCTGGCGGCTCCTCGTAGCCCCCTCTGGAATCGCCTCTAAGCCACACCAGGACGGAGCTTAATGGACAACACGGCGTCAGGAGACGTCCCCTGATGGGTGATGGCCACAAAACTCATTTGTAACTCTCCCCACTTCTGCTTTTTCCTGGGAGAGGAAAGCCGAGATGCATCACGGATTATTATTACATCGGACGCCAAAGACTACAAACCCTGCCAGCACTTCTCACTGGGGATACAATTAGGGGGTTATCAGGGTTGTTACTCTCTGGCGCCGCGGGGCTCTCTGCTCTCCTCTTCTGTTCGGCCCGCATTTGGCTCTCTGCTTCTTCTCGTTCGGCCGCGCTGGGTGTCTGCGGCTCTCTCCTCGGGCGGTCCGCGTTGGTCTCTCATCCCTCTCCTATCCCTCTCGTGAGCTCTCTCCCATCCCGAAGTTCGCCTGTGCTCGGGCCTTTCCGTTTCCTCTCTTCTCTCTCTCCCCTCGCTCATCTCCGCGGCACGTCTCGGCTGCCCAATGCCTTGTTCTCTCCCCTCGCACTCTCTACGGTCGAGCCCATGCGTGGCTCTCAGCACTCCTCTGGAGCGCGCGGTGCTCTCTCATCACTCTCTCGGGTTGCCTGTCCTCGGGGCCTCTGGTGTTTCTCTGCCGCTCTCACTTTCAGGTCGCGGCCCGCGTTGGCTCGCAGCACTCGCTCCGGGCGGCCGCAGGGAGCCTCACTGCGGCTCTCTCGGCGTCGGCCGTCGGTTGGCTCTCTCAAGCACTCTCTCTCGTGCGCGGCCGCTGCGTGTGGCTCCCCCTCTACTCGCTCGGTCTGCGTCGCTTCGGTGGTCTCTCTGTCTTCAATTCTGGCTTCTCGTCTGGTACGGTGGTGCGGTCGCCCGCGTTGGCTCTTCTCAGCACCTCTCCTCCGTCGTTTCGGTGCCCGCAGGTGGCTCTCAGCACTCTCTCGGGCGGCCGCGTGGCTCTCTGCGCTCTCTCGGGTGGCCGCGATGGCTCTCTGCGTTCATCGCAGGCGCCCAGACTCCGGCGCACCGGCTCTGGAGCCAGGCAGGGCAAATCTTTTGCCAATGCAAAATGTAACCGTTTCAAGTGGCCAGCAGAGCATCGCAGAGCGTCACAGAGCGTCACAGAGCGTCGCAGAGCATCGCAGAGCGTCGGAGAGCGTCACAGAGCATCGCAGAGCGTCGGAGAGCGTCACAGAGCGTCGCAGAGCAAAGCAAAACTTACTTTCCAAGTTCATCCTTGTCGGGCTCTGTCTCCGGTTTGTCTTCCTCCTTTTCAGGCTCTTTCTCCTTTTCATCCTTCTCCTCCTGGTTACTGCGGAGCATCTGCTGCTGGAATAAAAGAAACGCGATTGAACATATGGCAACGTACGGTCACACCGGATACATCTCCGTATACCCGCAGGTGCATTAAGAGTGCCCAGCATCAGCAAACGCACGGTTAAAAAATTTTAAAAACACACATCCCCGGCAGAGCAGTCACATGGCCGAAGGGCTTTTACTCTTGCAACTTGCGCGAGACGGCGTTTAAAAAGGGCGCGACCCACTTAGCCGGCACAAATATTTAAAAATAGTGTATTTTTAGCAACTTGTCAATGTAAATGTTCTTTATTATAAAGGTTGAATCACCTTTTAAGTAAGACATTTTACTCATCAGTCTCATGTGAAAAGTATATGTATTTTTCATTTCCAAGTGAGCCACAGAAATGCCCGTCTCATCGGGTAATTACTGCCCTGCACATTTAGCCGTCAGGCTACCTAGGACATTATTAGGTAGTGCCCGACAGGAAGAACACGACAAGCATGCACAAGGGAGCCAGTATGTTCCCTGCGCTTTCTACAAGCGCTCTTCTCAGAAAATACATTAATAATATCGTTTATTTACTTGCTATATACAACACTGTCAGTGTACACAGAGCTGTACATACAACTTCGCAGGCACAATGCGTCCGCTGCATAGCGCTTACAATCTGATTGTGGTCGCTGACGCCCAAAGGAGACAAAGTGAGATGACCAATGTCACCAAGAGAGGGGACATTGCTATTCGAACCATATCAAAGAGAACGCCGCCGCCGCTGCTGCCACGGAGATACCGCTTCAGCACAGCTTGGATCAAGATCATAAAAACACTTCAAAGCACTTTGCTTTAACCCTTTGGGTGCCCAAGGACGTAGCTACTACATACTGAAGGTCAGGCACTCCAGGGTTTACGTCCTAATCCCATTGCTCGTTTTTGTAAGGGGGGGGGAGAGATTGTGTTCTGCGCTGATCTAACTGGAAGAGAAGCGGAGGGAGCCTCCTTTTCCGTTCCGTATTCAGAGTTGACGTGATTGCGAGTGCTGCAGGCGCCTCGGCACTCCAAGGGTTAAAGGTTTAAAATAGATATAAATATGTCGGTCTAATTTCTTTTTCTTTTTAATGGTACCAGTCCCTTCCATTATACCCATCATTACCCATTAGTTCCCCTTGGCGGGGACTTGAGCCTTTAAACGGTTCGGATTAACTACTTCCCTGTTGAACCAAACCCTGCAGGTACACACGAGGAGTATTTCCAGGCCTGGGCGGCGCACTCGTACGCGTTCACAACGGGCTGGACGGAACCGCGGGAGGATCAGAGCCACGGGACCTGTAACCCGGAGCTTGCAGAATACAAGCTGCTCAGGCAGGTAAACTTGGCACGGACCGTTCCAAGCAACCGCGGCACGTTACAGGCGGGAAACGGCGCCGTGACGAAGACATATAACAGAGACAGGTTCTGCGACATACGCCCACACAGGCTTCATTAATGTACATCACATGCGTCATCCAGAAATGATTAGATGCACACACCAGCAACAAACGAGAGACTCGGCCTACCTACATTCTACACCCTGTCCTCTCATTCAGAGGTTATACGGCGTTTATTTTACCCTGGCTTTCATTCCTGGCCTAGTTGTTATAACACGGGTTTTAGATCTTAGTCCTTCCCTGTTTATTAATGTGTAGGATGAAGGTATCTTCTGTAGTATGTTAACCCATTAGGGTGTGTCTCAATTTTGTCTATGTCCCTGTTAAGCTACTACTTGGCAAAAGTGAGGTTATTAACCCGTGGGCTATTAAAACTATAGAGAGGCTTGAGGAGCTCTAATAGTTAACAGGTCACCATACAAACATGCTGCTCCTTCCTGTTTTTTAACTTTTTTGACCACTTGCACAGTTATTTGCACACTTGCACACTGCGCCGATTTTTCTTTGCCATCTCATTTTAATATACCCATTAAAAGTTATGTTATAATTTCTTTAGGTGTGCACCTATAACGCTAGTCTTTTGGTTGGTTTGCGATCCCTTGCATAGACCTCCCTTCTAGTATAAGAAATAACCATCGTTGGACAAAGATGGTACCAGACTGGATTTCAAGATTGAAAGACCAAGACGACGACTGGAAGTAAGATGGGAGCATGGGACCAGAAAATCTGTTGGAACAACATGGAGAAGAGAGGCTGTAACCGGAGGACCTGGAACATCATTGGGGAGGCTTCATCCAGCGGTGGATTCACAAGGTATATATGCAACCCCACCTCTAAAGGTTTACTAGTATGGTTAGTGTGTACCGGGGCCCACCCTGTCTGCTCATGGGATCATGACATTACGTAGAGAACATAAGGGGAGGGGAAAGTTCGAGAAGGTAGGTTCCAGGAGGACAGGAGGAGAGGAGCCTCAGGGAGAGTAGATAAGTAATGTTTATAAAGTAATAGCACAGACCAGGCCCCTCTGTTTATTATGTTGTAGATAGGGACAGTGCCCGTTAAAGTTAGGATCCCCAAACGGCGGCATGGAATATTACAGGAAAGGGAATAACGGTAATATACAACAGAGGGTATCGGGAAAAGAGAGCTCCCGGTTGTCGGTGAATCAGCGTTAATATTCCTCATCCGTCAGTATGGAAGTGGCAGTTCCCAAACAGGCCAAAGGTATTGGGTCACGTACCAAAGACCCGCCGGGACTCCTGTTCCCCGCCGGGTCCCACAGCTACGTAGAGTAACCAAGTAAATATATCTCCATTCGAGTGTTAAGAGTGGGCACGAATGGAAGAACGATATTCATGTACGTCGGATATAAAATACAGTGCGACATTGTCACACGCGTGCGCGGTCCCTGTGCTTTGGGGACACGAATACATGACAGTTGTACTACAAAAGTTCCTGGCGCCCATTATTATACATCCGTGCTACCTCATCGCCCGGCCTCCGAAATCCAGCCCGCGTCAAGGTAACCCATGCGGGGTTAAGAGAACGCAGAGAGGAGAACAGGCACACACATTGTAACAGCAATCAAGGGAAATCGCCCGTGCACGTGGAAATGGGGAAGATCCTGCACTACCCCCCCAAAGTCATCACGGAGCAGGAGGAGGAGGAGGAGGTGGAGGGGGAGGAGGAGGTGGAGGACAGCATCCAGGCACACGGTCTTTCAAAAAGGGATTTATTTAGCAATAAACCCTACCAACGTTTCGACCGCATAACCAGTCTTTATCAAGGTGAGGGCTCACCGTGTGCCTGGATGCTTTCCTCCTCCTACGGAACCCATGCGGGGTTACCATACAACACACACTGTGTGATCTCCCGAGAAGCCTGGCAGGGAAGGGGACACACACACACACACACACACACACACACACACAATCCCTCAGCTGCCAAAGTAGTTTCTATTGACCCATTGCTTAATCTTTAACATTTCTGACCCAGGCGGGTCACTCCGCTTATCTGTCACACGGTGACGGCAGGAACTCGCATTGCGCATGTAAGGGGAGTCCCACGGTGTCCGTCCCCGGGGTTGTAATCTCCTGGTGAGGTCTACGACACCGGTTTAATAAAAAGGGAGTATTTTTAGGCAGTGACCAGACACCGCAGGCCCATTATCCCTCGTGCTCATCCTTCTCAAGGGGAATTCCTGCACGGCGAGCAGAGAACAACATGTGAAACGGCAATATTACTTCCCTGTGTTTGTAAATGTAATCGCCCGTAACAAGTGGGAACGTAACTCATTTGGTGCCTGTATAAAAAAGAATGAATATTTTTTCCTTCTCCGCTTATCACTGCCTTCAAGCTTTATCAGATGAGGTAAAGATCGGAAAACTGAACCAAACGTATTTGGTTACCATGGAAACGGAGTTTAAACGATGTAAAAACAACAAAACAAAAAAAAAGCGTATAATTGCTATATTTGTTTAAAAAAGGTGCCCGTACCTATACTGAACCCAACCGCCATGCTACTGCAATTAGGTGACAAGGGGGGCTGGTCCTCTGGTTACACTTAATGCAGCAGAACGCCCGGCATTCATCGTCATGAATTCTTTATTTGTAAATGTTACAGAACACGATGCATAAAACCAGCCGGTCGTCACCATTAACCCTTTCATAGTCCTCCGCTCACACGAGGGGCTTTATATTTATACGCCCAAACTAAACCTCAGCAGACCGGTCCTACGCAAACATTAAGAGCCAGATTTCCTCCACGTGCCAAGCCATAAAATAATGTGGGAGATAGATTTATTACGCGGTGCTAAAGGCATACGACAGCTGGCAGCCTGGTCCTGCCGCTAGCCGGTCAGCCGGGTCCTGCCGGTCAGCCGGGTCCTGCCGCTAGCCAGGTCCTGCCACTAGCCGGGTCCTGCCGCTAGCTGGTCAGCCGGGTCCTGCTGCTAGCCGGTCAGCCTGGTCCTGCCGCTAGCCGGTCAGCCTGGTCCTGCCGCTAGCCGGGTCCTGCGGCTAGCCGGTCAGCCTGGTCCTGCGGCTAGCCAGTCAGCCTGGTCCTGCAGCTAGCCGGTCAGCCTGGTCCTGCCGCTAGCCGGTCAGCCTGGTCCTGCCGCTAGCCGGGTCCTGCGGCTAGCCGGTCAGCCCAGCACTGCGGCTAGCCGGTCAGCCCGGCACTGCCGCTAGCCAGGCAGCCCCGTCCCCCTGATTTAGCACTGCTTCGTAAATAAAAGGACTGTTAACGGCCCCCGAGACGCACAGGATGAACACGACGCGAGACCTGTAAATGTGAACATTAAGTTTTATGTTCTGCTAATCCAGGGGTGGGCAGCCTCAGTCCTCAAGGGCCACCAACAGGATAGGTGAATAGCATATCTCTGCTTCATCAGCACAGGGCTCAATCAGTGGCCTCAGCTTGAAGACTGAGCCACTGATTGAGTCCACTAGACGCTGCAGCAGGGATAAACCTGACCTGTTGGTGGGCCTTGTGGATTGGAGTTGCCCACCCCTGCTTAAATTACATCAAGATCAACAGGATCAGTTCGTCCCCGTGCAACTTGCCAAACTTAAATGAAGGCCGCGGTCTGCCAGAGGAGACGCAAACGCGCGATAGGGACCGAGCACGCACAAATATCCCCGAACCCCAGGCTGCCAGTTTTGGCCGCATATATACACCGTATATAAAGCATATATACATTCTAACCGTGTGTATCTTTGCACACGCGCGTGTAAATCTGTGCCGACCAATTCCAGTTTCACCTGCATGTTTAAACGTCCGTTTACGCTCCTTCGCGGCTCTGTGGAAACGCAATGTCAGAACTTTAGGGCGTGTTTCTTGTATAATAAAATGATGTCGCTAATGAGCAGGAGTCCCGCTGTCTGGTGATGTCATCTGAAAGCGAGATGACATCAGCTCCGCCAAGAACATACCACGAGATTCGGATTTAAATGCAGCGTACGCCGGTGAAATAAATGCAATAAAAAACATGGCTTATTTTTTTATACAATGAGGTCACCTTCCATTAAAATAAGAAGTGCCAGGATTGGGTAACTGCGGATATACACAGCACCTCCTGAAGTCTGGCTCTGTCTCACAGTGGGGGAGGGGGAGGGGAAAGACTTCTCAGAAGCTGCATTGTTTAAATGTTTCCCAGGAAGTGTTCGGCTCATTCGCGTCATTCGTGACGTCGCAATCATGCGAACAGCGACGGCATCGTCGCAATGTGGCATTTTGGAACCGCCAGCACGCAAAGGGTTAAATTAGGGGAACTGCGTGTCCCGGGGGGGGGGGGGGGGGAAGGAGAGAGAGGAGGGGCGTGGGGGGGGTGGGGAGAGAGGGGGGGAAGGGGGGAGTAGGGGGGAGGAGGGGAGGAGAGGGGGATGGGGGGAGAGGGTGTTCCCTGGAGCTTAACGGTGGTAAAACAACAACTTTATTACAAACGGTGCTTCCCTCCCAACGGGACACAACGCGTATCACAATTACAGCATAGTGTGTGGCACACATAGGAATGTTACAGACACAGTCCCTGCCCCGCAGAGCTTACACTCTATGTGTTTGGTGCCGGAGACACAGGGAGATAAAGTGACTTGCCCAAGGTCACAAGGAGCCGACAGTGGGAATTGAAGCAGGCTCCCCCGATACAAACTCAGGTCCTTGTTATCAGAGTCCTTAATCGCCGAGCAGCTCCTCAACGGATCGGCGCTCTCGCAGCTTAACGAATAACCGCCATAGTTGATTAAAGTTATCTGATAAGGGCCAGAATATTCCACCACTGACTAAGCGCTCACAGTCTGACGATGCCGGGATCAATATCCGCTATCCCTCTCATTTCACAACATTTGTTTTATATATATATAAAAAAAAAATTTAGAGGCACGGTTTTGTGTGCGTGCGTGTATACACACAAAAACGTATGTGTATGTGTGTGTGTATGTGTGTATGTTATGTGGGTGTGATTGTTGTGTGTGTGGGTATGTATGTGTGTGTGTGTGTATGTGTGTGTGTATGTGTGTGTGTATGGTGTGTGTATGGGTGTGTGTGGGTGTGTGTGTGGTGTGGTGTGGTGTATGTGTATGTGCGGTGTATGGGCAGCTCTGTGTGTATGTGTATGTGTGTATGGTGTGTATTGTGTGTGTGATAGTGTTGTGGTATTGTTGTGTGGTGTATGTGTATGTGTGATAGTGTATGTGTGTATATGTGTGTATGTGATATGTGGTATGTGGTGTATTAGGGTCTGTATGTGATGTGTATGAGGTGTGTATGTGTGTGGTGCTGTGTGTTGTGTGTGTGTTGTGTGGTGTGTATATGTGTAGTGTGTATATGTGTATGTATGTGTGTGTGGGTGTCTTGATGGGTGTGTGTGTGTGTGTGTCTTGTTGTGTGTATGTATGGTGTGTAGTAGTGTGTGTATGTTGTGTGTGTACTGTAGTGGGGATTTGTGGTGTATGTAGTGTGTGTATGTATGTGTGTGTGTATGTCGTCACTGTGTGTCGTGTGTGTGGTGTGTGTGTGTGTATCTGCTGTGTTGTGTGTGTGTGTAGTGTTGTGTGTGCTATGTGTGGTATGTATACGTATATATGTGTGTGTAAGTGTGTATATGTATATATGTGCGTGTGCTCTGTCTAGTGTGGTGTATGCGTGTGGTGGCGGTATGTATGTCTGTGTGCTGTATATGATAATGTGGCGTGTGGTGTAGCGTGTGTGTGTGTATGTGTGTGTTATGTGTGCGTGGGTGTAGTGTGTGGGTGTGTTGCGCTGTATGCGTGTGTGTTGTGTATGCTGTGTGTGTGTATGGTGTGTATATGTATATAGTGTGCTGTGTGTGTCTGTTGTGTGTGTAAGTGTGTGATATGTAATATCGTGGTGTGTATGTGTGTGGGGTGTATGGTGTGGTGTAAGTGGCTATATGTATATATGGCGTGTTGTACACCCACACACACACACACACAACACACACACACAACAACACACACGCACATCTTACAGGACATACATATGAATGGACTGCATCTCTAAGAAACATTCTGCGTGGAAAGACGCCACTGGGTCTCCCCCCCACAGGAACTGTGACATCACAGCAATAATACGAGCCACCTGCTCACCTTTGCTACTATCACATTGCAATTACGAGCTTTCAACTATTCTCTCATCGGACAACCCTTCCAAGCAAGCTACGTTAACACCTTCCCTCCAAGGGAAGAGTACCAACGGGACATGGCAGCCAAAGCTTCAGCCCACGTTTTAACCGCTTCACTCAGAGTGGCCCCAACACTACTGCCAGCCCTGTGTAGAACACGTTACAGACAACACAATGATGCAGCTCTTTGCCGCGCGCTGGACCCGCACACACGCTTACAATACCGTCTAGGCATAAAATTGCACGCCTGGGCGTACTAATCTGGCAGCGCGAGAAGGAAACACGACACACAAACTTGAAGGGCAGGTGTTAACCGCCCGAGGGCTTTCACTTCCTGGAACGCCGGCATGCTTGCCGAGCGCCAGGCACTTTCATACGCCCGCCCTTCCGACTGCATGTTATTTCCTAAAAGAACAAACATGCTCGACGGCGATTACGGCCTATGTCACTGCAGTTCCCCCCCCTAAAAGGAAGTCATGCGCGCCCCGATCCCGCCGCACTTCCTAATAGCAACACTCCCCCCCCTAATAATGTTACTTTCGTGTATTACGAGCAGGGTCCCCCCCGCCGCCTCACTCCCCTTTCTTGGCACTGTCCCTCTTTAAAGCGGAAAAAGGCTTTTGTGGTTGTTTTTGGCCGCTCCCCCCCACCCCCCCCCGACCCCTACTCTCTCACTTACTCTGTCAGCCTGGGGCTAAAATTAGCTGAAGTCCTCCTGTGATAAGAGGAGCCTGCCCCAGGAGAGCAGGGAACCACACAGGGGGTACAGGAGAGTGTCTCTTGGTACTCACCAGGAACAGGTCGGGGAGACAGGCGGTTTAAAGAAAATTGGAGAGGAGAAAAACAACAACATGGACAGAAAGGTGGGAAAAAAATGCTTGGGAAAGGAGGGGGAGGGGAAAAAAGAGAGACGGGGGGGGGAGAGAGAAGAGGAGAAAGAAAGAAGAGAGGAGGGGGGGGTGAGAGAGGGAGGAAGAGGAGAGGAGAGAGAAAGAGGAGAGGAGAGAGAAAGAGGAGAGGAGGAGAGAGAAGAGAGGAGGAGAGAGAAGAGAAGAAGAAGAGAGGAGGAGAGAGGGGAGAGAGAGGGAGGAGGAGGGGAGAGAGAGAAAGAAGAGAGGAAAGAGAGAGAAAAGAGAGGAAGAGAGAGAGGAGAAAGAGAAGCAGAAAGAAGAGGACGAGAGACCGAGAAGAATTGTAACTCCCTTTTTTTAAACATACTTTGGCAACACTGCGAAATGCATCAGGCAGAGGAGGCAGAGAGAGAAGACAGAGAGGGAGAGAGACTGAGACAGAGAATCAGAGAGAGAAAACGAGGCAGAGAGAGAGACAGAGAGGGAGAGAGGCAGAGAGAGAAAGAGGCAGAGAGAGAAGAGACAGAGAGGCAGAGAGAGAAAGAGACAGAGAAGCAGAGAGAGACAGAGAGAGAAGACGACGAGCGAAGAGCTGAGAGACAGAGAGGCAGAAAGAGACGAGAGAGACAGAACAGAGAGCAGAGAGAGAGAGAGACAGAGAGAGAGAGAGACAGAGAGAGCAGACAGAGAGAGACAGAGAGAGACAGAGAGAGACAGAGAGGCAGAGAGGCAAAGAGGCAGAGAGAGAAAGAGACAGAGAGGCAGAGAGAGAAAGAGACAGAGAGGCAGAGAGGCAGAGAGAGACAGAGGCAGAGAGAGAAAGAGACAGAAAGGCAGAGGGAGAAAGAGACAGAGAGGCAGAGAGCGAAAGAGAGAGAGACAGAGAAGCAGAGAGAGACAGAGACAGAGACAGAGAGGCAGAGAGAGACAGAGAGAGACAGAGGCAGAGAGAGAAAGAGAGGCAGAGAGAGACAGAGACAGAGAGGCAGGGAGAGACAGAGAGGCAGAGAGAGACAGAGACAGAGAGGCAGAGAGAGACAGAGACAGAGACGTCCCCTCACCCCGCTGCTCTCCGCCTTCTCCCCACAAACACTTACTTCCAGTTAAGCCCGGCTCCCTCTCTGCCTCTCGGGTGAGCTCCGTGCTCCCATAGCAGCCCCCGGGGGTCCCACAGCTCGGCTTTACCGCTCTGCCTTCCCCTAAACTGCAGCAGCAGCAGCCACCGCCGCCCGAAGCTCAGACCTGCCCCGCCGCGCTCGCAGAGCCCGACACTTCCTGGCGATTTGCATAGTTAAGCCGTACACTAACCACAGCATTCCTGCCGCGATTTTGCAATCTCCTGGAATAGCGCGCTCGCTCCGAGCCGATGAATCATGAGCTAAAAACCGCAGCTCCCCCCCCCCCACTGCCCGGTCACCGGACTGGCCGCGCTACTGTCATTAATCTCAAGGGGAGGGGGGAATACTGGGCGTTAAACTGCTATAACGCATCGACCAGTTATGGGTCTTACTAATGGGGGGGGGGGGGGGAAGGGCCCACGGGGAATGTCACTGCTCAGGGTTTAACCCTTTTGTGCCTCTCTGGCAGCAGTGGCCAACTCCAGCGCTCAAGGGCCACCAACAGATCAGGTTTTCAGGATATCCCTGCTTCAGCACAGGTGGCTCAGTCATTGACCCAACTCCAGCCCTCAAGGGCCACCAGCAGGGCAGGTTTTCAGGATATCCTTGCTTCAGCACAGGTGGCTCAATCAGTGGCTCAGTCAACTATCCAGCTCCAGTCTTCAAAGGCCACCAACAGGTAAGGTTTTCAGGATATCCCTGCTTCAGCACAGGTGGTGCAGTCGTTGACCGAGCCACTGGTTGAGCCACCTGTGCTGAAGCAGGGATATCCAGAAAACCTGAACCGGATGGTGGCCCTTGAGGACTGGAGTTGGCCACCCCTGGATTATTCTGCAGTATAACACCGGCAGCGCGTGGAACTCTGCGGTATAACACCGGCAGCGCGTGGAATTCTGCAGTATAACACCGGCAGCGCGAGGAATTCTGCAGTATAACACCGGCAGCGCGAGGAATTCTGCAGTATAACACCGGCAGCGCGTGGAATTCTGCAGTATAACACCGGCAGCGCCATATTGCAAAACAGTATCTCCAGCAATCAGAACGCAGTGCCCCCTCCACCCAGCGCGGTTCAACCTTCATTACACCGTGTCCCCCCTGCTAGCAAATCATTGTTCCGTGAACCCCTAATTAATCAATCTTATTCCCGACTCATCGAAATGGTGCTGACAAACCTGAGTGACTTCATCGCTGGAGCAAATGACAACTTTGTTTTCGCCAAGCAGAAAATGAAGCAACAAAAAGCAACAGCCGGGGTCTCCCCTCTCTAGGGTCTCCCCTCTTCCGGGGTCTCCCCTCTCAGTCCGCACTGCGGGAGCAAGGTGCAGAATACTGCACAAGCGCGCATGCACCAGCAAAATTAGCACACGCTGCTGTCCTTAACCCCTTCACTCCCAGACAGGGCTGCAGTGCATTGGTTAAGCGCGTCCTAGCGAGAGGTCATGCATGGCTCAAAGCCACACAGGGGTGGCCAACTCCAGTCCTTAAGGGCCACCAACAGGACAGGTTTTCAAAATATTTCAGATCAATCAGTCCCCGCTTCAGCACAGGTGGCTCAATCAGTGGCTCAGTCAATTGAGCCACCTGTGCTGAAGCGGGGATATCCGGGAAAACCTAACCTGTTGGTGGCCCCGGAGGACTTGAGTGGGCCCACCCCCTGCATTACGGTAACTCCGGCCCCTTTCCTCCCCGTTCTGAGTTCCCATTGCTGATCCGATGCCCGGCGCAGGTTCTGTTTCCCAGAACTGAGCGGATCGCGCGAGTACAAAGTTAAAAGGGGAAGGCGCGGCGGGCACAACTTCTAATGTTAAAGACGGATTAGTCGCGTAGCGTAAATACAGCGCAGCGGACACAATGCCGGTCAATTACCGCACGCCGACTAGAATCTGCGCGTGCTGGTTTCGAGCATGCTGGCCTTTGAAGTGGGATAAATCAGCATCACTGCTGTGAAATGATTCACCTCCTACCTGGCGCCTCGCGGGTAACTCTTCCAAGCCAGAGGTGCTCTGGTGTAAACAGACAGCTAGTAAAGACTTTGGAAGCGGGAGACCTTGGTTCTGATCCAAGAATGGAAAATAAATATATAACTAGACATATTCTTTAATTAAGATTTTGTTGTTGTGGCAAGGAACAGTACTTTGGAGACTTGCAAGTGCATCACGGGAAGTCACAACAACATGATTTAACTGCCAGGGGTGCACCCCTCCAACCTGCACCCCACTCCCCCCCGACAGGTCATGTTTTAAGGATATCCCAGCTTCAGCACAGGTGGCTCAATCAGAGGCTCAGTCAAAGACTGAGCCTCTGATTGATCCACCTCTGCTGAAGCAGGGATTGATTGAGCCACGTGTGCTGAAGCAGAAATTCATTTAACCACCTATGCTGAAGCAGGGACCAATTAAGCCACCTGTGCTGAAGCCAAGATATCCTGAAAACTTGTCCTGTTGGGGGGTGTGGGGGGGTGGGACTTGAGGAGTGGAGTTGAGCACCCCATGCAGTTAAATCATGTTGTTGTGACTTCCCATGATGCACTTGCAAGTCTCCAAAGTACTGTTCCTTGCCACAACAACAAAATCTTAATTAAAGAATATGTCTAGTTATATATTTATTTTCCACTCTTGGATCAGAACCAAGGTCTCCCGCTCCCAAAGTCTTTGCTAGTACTCCGTTTATACCAGAGCACCTGTGGCCCTTAAGGACTAGAGTTGGCCTCCACTGACTTAAAGACTTCGAAATGACTACAACACATGTAACACGCGTGCCACATATACTGACATCAGCTTAACTTGCACGTGAGTGTCAGTGTGAGCAGCTGCCCAAGAAATGACACTAGCAGGAGCAGAGTCCAAGGGCCACGGGGCAGCCAGGAGAACCCCTGACCATCGTTATCATCCACAAAGTGATCAACGGGACAAATTATGCAACCCTGGCAGTGATCCCATGTAATCTGAGGGAGGGGGGGAGGGAGGGAGAGAGGGGGGGAGGGAGGGAGGGTGACCTTTCTGTCTTGTGATTGTGGAAATCAACCGTCAACATATAAAGATATAACATCCAGGGGGTTGCGTTGTCCTCGCTGAGCAGAAGTAAACATGTTAGGCGTGTAACATTGTATCCTTTACTACAGCGCTTGTGAATGTTAAGCAGAGAGATAACATAAAGCGTCCTACATTAACCCCGTCGCTGCCAGAAACACATCGCCTGCCCCTAGGGCAGAGAACGGGGGTCGTAGTGCATTGTACCTATATCGGGGTGAGCAGTATCCCCCACGCAAGGAGACTTCAAAAGCACATGGCAGCCAGCCATGAATATTACACGACACAGACGTCAGCCATCGCTGTCCCTGTGGGTAAGCAGAACTTGCCCAGCCTTGTCCACTCGGACGCCTCACAGCCCTAAAGGAACCGTCCCCACTGCCCGCTAGCAGGAAGGGGCACAGGAGGGGGTGCCGGTGTGGAGTTTGGCCGGCACAGCGCTGCACTTTCAGGACGGGTTTGCTATAATAAACGCCGGTAACTTTCTCGCTCACCGTGCGATTTTCCCAAATATGCCACGATGTAGAAATGGTCACGAAGTGGCACTGTGTCTTTAAAGCAACGTTAACTCATCAATCCCCCCCCCCCCTTAATACTGTGCGCGAGGGGGGCTCAACGTCCTATGATCAAGCTCCCCCCAACAGGTCAGGTTTTCGGGATATCCCAGCTTCAGCACAGGTGGCTCAATCAGTGGCTCAGTCGAACATCCCGGGCAATTAATATTTCAAAAGCTTACATCTCCTGAATGGAGCATTCGATTTAAAAAATAAATCTAGCGTTGAAAAGGGCAAGAGCATATCTTTCGAACTAAACCAAATAACACATGGCAATCACCACAGATGGCAGCTTAAAACACAGGTGGCAGGGTGACAAAAAGGTGCACGCAGGCAAAATATAACACGTCACATTGCGTTGTAGAAAAGTGCTGAAAGCGGTGCGTTGTTTTGCTGCCTTAATTACCTGCTACCATGCTCATTTTGTATAAACTCTCGGGGCAAATCAGGGGTGAGCTCATTGCACCAAAACATGCGGCATAAAGGCCCAGATTAACTAAATAGAGCTAATGTTTACTGGACCCTACGGGCGCTTCAGTTGTGCGCTAATGTTTAACACCCTTTTTATAAACATTCGGAGCACAGTAAGTGATCAAAGCAAACATTACACTATAGATAGACTCAGACCGGTTAGAAAGAACGCCGACCCTGACGTGAATAATGCGTGCGAGCATACATATACACACACACACGCGTGTGTATGCGTGCTCGTAAGTGTATGTATATGCCAGCGTGAGCGCATGTGTATGCGTGCGCTTGCGTGTGTATAGGAGTGTTTGGTTACTACAGCAGACCCCCTTGTTCTCTCCCACAAACAGGAAGTTGCTGCAGTGTTCCCAGCAGGAGAGGTGAAAGCTGTAACAATGGATAATGACCCTTCGTAATATAAGGATATGGATGTAATGGGGCAGACATTATGTTAGCCCCAAGAGCAGGATATTCACCGACCGCTCGCAGGAGAACGGATCGATCGGCAGCTTACCTAATTAGTTTTCATTAAAAGGTAATCAAAGGCGTCATTTATTAAAACAAGGGCGGCGAGGAACGCCTAACACCACAATACTGAGGCTCTGAGCACATGGAACACTTTATATATACCTCACACAGCCATATATATATATATGTAAATGCCGTTATATGCGAGAACAGTAACACATTATAAGAATCTTCTCTGCGTTCTTCCAGGAAATATCCCCAGGAATGATACAGTATATACAGGTGTGTAGGTGTGTGTGTAGGTGTGTGTGTAGGTGTGTGTGTAGGTGTGTGTAGGTGTGTGTAGGTGATCTTTGTGATCTCAATGGGTACCGAAAAGTAGATCATTCTAAATGACTATTTAAATTGGAGTAGGCTGCAAATGTAGGTCGGCAAAGCCATGAAAGGAAAGAATGACTGTAGGCAGCATAAACCAGCCTTGGCCCACTAGAAACTATGCATTTTAAATTCACCTTGGGTGGGGCTACACATTCTCAAAATGAGTCCTAGTTAGCCCCGACGCTGCCTGCACGGCCCAGATAAACCGGACCCGTTACCCGCCGCACGCACGGCAGTTCCATACCTGGTTCTTCCCACGGCGCCGGTAATTCCTTCTTACAAGGCTCTTGTAGTTCTCACTTTTTTTGGTCAGGTAATAGAAAAGCACACAGTCGGCTACAGTCTGAAAACAGCAAAGATGCACAGAATAAATGTACACTTAGGCGCAGGTCACAGAACTTCATCCACGGGCAGCGGTGGAAGGAAGTACCGAGTATCGCTACATTAAAAAAAAAAAAATATTTACAAATTCAAATTTTTATACATTGTGTTTCACTTTCTTTTTAACCCCTTTGTTGCCAAAGAAAAGGCTCCCTCCCTTCCAGATAGTGCGCGCGCACACACACCTTTCGGGAATGAGGTCCACAAATAAGTTAGGGCGAGTAAAAGCAGGCACAAACCCTTCGTCCCGTACAGAGTACAACAATGATCAGGAACACCGAAGGGCACGGTCACGTCCCCCAAACCTGCCTTACCCCATAACCACACGGCATCGGGCGCTTCTCCCTGCAGCCAGGCATTCTGGGTAACAACACTGGAACGAGCACCCAGAGTGACCACATTAACCATGGAAGGTCACACACTGACGAGACACAGAAGGTTGAAACAGCTGTCCCCGAGTGGGTTTACTGGCCATGCACTTCTTTCACCCGGGTTTGGCTATCTAAGCGGCGCAGCATGGCAGGAATAGGCTTGCATGGATCCGGCCAATCCAGTGGTGAAAGGGATTTCACAAGTCCTGGGGCGGCACTACAGCGGGTGCCAACACTGGAGCCCATGGGGTGGGCCGCCATCTTTTTTTTCCCCATCCCCCTGGCGTTTCTCGCGGTGAGCTGCCAGCACTACCCGCCAAGCATACAGCGCTGTGACTTTCTATAGAGATCGACATCCGTCAATCATCGCCAAGCAAGGAAAAATCCCGCAACACAAATCATAGCGCTGCCGCACTGCGGCTGACATTTTTTTTTTTTTTTGAAGACCCATCTTTTTGTTCCACTCCTGTACAAGACATTACTAATACACGGATACACGTGACATTACTAATACACGGATACACGTGACATTACTAATACACGGATACACGTGACATTACTAATACACGGATACACTTGACATTACTAATACACGGATACACGTGACATTACTAATACACGTGACCAGGATATTAACAGTAGACTTCAGGGTTCATCCGCCTCCCCGTCCTGCCCTCTCCAAGATAACCCTACTTATAAAGTCCAACTGCTAAGGTGTCTCGTCGGGTTATTCATACCTCAACCCTATGAAACTGCGCAAAGTTCCCTTTAGGATTTATGGGGTTGTATGATCATTAAATATTTTCCATTTCAAATGGTGATTACAGAAAACCAAATCTAGTTATAAATAAATAAGAGAGAAGGAACTGAAGGAACCCGCGTCTCTGCGATGTACAGAAACAATGGGTTTTGTGTGAATGACCCCAGGGAAAGCGCGTTTAGATTGCGTGAGATCGGATCCCGCGCAGGTAGATACTTGGTCAGCCCGAGTGTATCTGGAATTGCTGTTATGATGTCTAGCACTGCGTCAGTGCCGCCTCTAACCTGCAGAGGGGCAAACACGCCGCTTAGCGTGACGGCTATTAACACTTCAGGTGCTAAAAAAACATGGGAGACGAGTTAGTAGCACGCCGCCTATACCCGCCACTGCCGCCTATACCCGCCACGGCCGCCTATACCCGCCACGGCCGCCTATACCCGGAGGGTTAACACTCATCGCCATATTCCACAAAATATATAACACATGATACGGGTATGTATTGATATGATGGTGTGTATACAGACACATAAGAGAGAAGAAGAGAACGGAGAGACAGGGAGAGACGGGAGAGACAGGAGACGAGACGAGACAGAGAGAGACAAGAGATCAGACGAGAGCGACAGAGAGAGACAAGTAGAGACAGAGAGAACAGAGAGAGCAGAGAGACGGGAGACAGAGAGAGAGACAGAGAGAGACGAAGAGAGAGACAGAGAGAGAAGTATAGACAAGAGAGAGAGAGACAGAGATAGAGAGAACGGGAGAAGAAGGAGAGAGACCGAGAGAACGACAGAGAGAGACATGAGAAGACGAGTACAGGGAGAGACAAGGGAGACAGGGAGACAGGATCAGGGAACCGAGACAGAGAAGAGAGACATTGGGCAGGTATACGAGAGATAGAGGCACCGAGAGATAATTTTGACATCCAGTATATGATAGAGAAGACGAGAAGCGCCACACACTTACTAGCTAAGTCACAACACTCTCTAAGACAGGCCGATAAGATATTACCCAAGTACAACTATCATCAGGTTCTTACGTCCGGGGGAGCACGAAGATAATGAGCAAAATAGCTATGTGGTGTAAACAATCTTTTACAATCTTGTACAAATAAATGACGCATCATTTTATAGCGCAGCTGTATTGGATCGTCCCCCAAGTGTGACTTTAGCTAGTTATATTTATCTTTGGTTACACTATTGTGAACAGTTACTCCATGATAACGGGGCTTAATGGTCTAATGTATGGCCAGGACTGGGAGAGGTACTGTTGTTAACATATAGGGTCTGTGTGAGTCGCACACACACACCACACCACCGTCTGCAACCCTGCCTTTCCCCCCATTCTCTGTGCTACAATGCTTCACACTCTAGTCACCAGGATTCTGGCTGAAATTCATGACAAATGAGCACAGTGTCACTCACCTCTTGCATCTTAGGTGGCTGCTGTCCGTTAGTTAACCCCGCTAGCTTTTCCGCTCCTCCTGTTCCGCAGCGCACGCGTCCGCTGCACGCAGATATATTCTTTTCGTCCGTGAACACTCAACTGGAGCGTGGGTATGGCCCTCAATTGTGGCGAGACCTCTCCACCTCGAAATACAAACTGGTTATAACGCAAGGCGCCGCCGGTTTTCCCCCCCCTCCCCCAGCAATCCCAGTGCGCCCACTATATATACCAATTGCATCGGAGTCCTGTGTGTGGTTTTCGTTCGCCGTATCCTGACTATGGACTTAATCCTTACCAGTTGAAACTGGCCGGCCGCCTCCATACCAACATATCCCACCAACTTTCCCGTCTTCAAACCAATTCCACTAAACCAAAATTTAATACCCATCCGGGTCTACAAACCCTCTGGTGTGGTGGGGCTTCGACAGTGCTCTGACTGCCGTCCCCACCCGCGCCTTCACCCGGTTCCCCCCCCCCGGGGCCGTTTCCCCGCGCCGCGCCGCCCACCCTGTCACCCTTCCGTTCCCCTATGCGGCGTGCAAGTCCCCGCCCATTCCTTTCACTCCAACTCTCTCGTCATGCCTCCTCCGACTCGCTTGGCCCCCGCTTGGTTAGTCAGTGGGTATGGGGGTGAGAAGTCGACTCCGTTAGGCGGGCGAGGGGGTAAAGGCATCTCCCCCTTTCTCCGTGATTCCTGCGATTCTCCTCCCCTATAATTTTCTCATAAACGTACTGTCTGGCAGGACAGAGGACTGGCATCCCGCCCGCCCGCCAAGCGGGACCCTACGGAGGGACATCTGCCCCCGGCCGCCCCTGCCCTTCGGTTTAAGCGGGCCCCCAGCTCCGTCGTAGCTCTATGGGGTGGTGGCAAGGTGTTGTCGGGGGTTGGGCGGGATCGGCTATCGACCAAGGGTACCTTCGCGGGCACCCCACCCGCTGCTCTCTTGTGCGGCCTGTCCGCCGGCAACATCAGGGGGGGTACCGGGGGCCCCCCCAGCGCCTCTTCTCGATTCCGATCATATGCCAAAGGCTACGGCGGCATGCGCGTCTGAGAGCCTGGCTGCTCGTGCACAGGTAAAAAACGCAATCTGCGGTCTATGTGGGAGCGATTGTGGATGGCTGCCCATGACGGTGGGGGGGGGGGCACACCAAGACAGGGGGTGACCTTTGATGACTTCAAAGAACAGTACTTCACTGCCATTGGTCCACACTACTCACTCCTATTGTCCACACTATCTGCCCTGCCAATGGCTTGCGCCTCACACCCACCAACGTGATCACGTCGCTGCACCACGGAAAAGGAATTCTCGCCTTCCTTGCCAGCGGGGGTCGCGCCATCGCGATATGTGAGAATTCACACACAGCTACAGGGGCCTTCCGATAAGAGTCTGGGTACTAGCTTCTTGTCTCTTCCGCTGGAGCAACGACCGTCATCACATCCAATCTGGCCAGTCCCCATCTTCAGAAGCCAACTCAAAACTCATCTCTGCCGCATTCCTGATCCCCCCCGCCCCCCACCAACACCAACGATCTCCCTACCTTCCGAATGTCTCTCCAAAGTCACCCACCTCACGATCCAAACCGCCCCTCCACTGTCCGAAGCCATCCCATGCGCGACAAAAGACGAAATCCCGAGAGCGACCCCTACAAGCAATGCTCTCAAGGGCACTTAACCATCCCCCACTATAACGTCGCTCCCCGCCCACCACAAAACAGATCTCAAAGGCCCTAACCCATACGCCGACCATAACGTCGCCCCCCCTCCGCCACCAACCAACAAGCTCTCAATGCACCTACCCCCATACGCCCGACCATAACTTCGCCCCCCCTCCCCCACCAACAAAACAGCTCTCAAGCACCTAACCCCTACGCCGCACCATAACGTCGCCCCCCCCGCCCACCAAACAAAACAGCTCTTCAAGGCACCTAACCCATAAACGCCGCCATAACGTCCGTCCGCCCCCTCCCCCGCCCACCAACCAACAACCCTCTCTGCACCTAACCCATACCCGGACCATACCGTCGCCCCCCCCGCCCACCAACCAAACAGCTCTCAAGGCACCTACCATAACGCCGACATAACGTCGCCCCTGCTCCCCCCCCGCCACCGCAAAACAGCTCTCAAGGCACCGAACCCATACGCCGACAAACGTCGCCCCCCCGCCCCCACAACACCTCTCATTGCACCATAACCCATACGCCGACCATAAACGTCGTCCCCCCCCCCCGTGGTTCCCGCCGCTCCCCCCCCCCCCTCCCCCCGCCCACCAACAAAACAGCTCTCATGCACCTAACCCAGACGCCGACCATAACGTCGCCCCCCCCCGCCCACCAACAAACAAGCTCTCAAGGCACCTACCCCATCCTCCACCATAACGGCCTCCCCACCGCCCACCAACAAAACACTCTCAAGGCACCTACCATACGCCGACCAGAAGTCGTCCCCCCCGCCGCCCCAACAAAACAGCTCTCAAGGCACCTAACCACATCCCCGACCATACGTCGCCCCCCCCGCCACCAACAAACCGCTCTCAGGCCGACCTAACCAATACGCCGCATAATTCGTCCCCCCCCGGCCACCACAAAACAAGCTCCTCCGGCACCTACCCCATACTCCTACCATAACGTCGTCCCCCCCCCGCCCACAACAAAACAGCTCTCAAGGCACCTCGACCCTAAACGCCTACCATAACCGTCCGTCCCCCCCCCCGCCCACCCCAAAACAAGCTCTCAAGGCACTAACCCTACTCCGACCATAACGTCGTCCCCTTCCCCCCCGCCCCCAACAAAACAAGCTCTCAAGGCACCTAACCCATACGCGACCATAACGTTCGCCCCCCCCTCTCCCACCACAAAACAAGCTCTCAAGGCACCTAACCAACGTGACTCCGAGACCATAACGTCGAACCCCCGCCCACCAACCAAACAAGCTCTCCAAGGCACCTAACCCCTACTCCGACATCACTTCGCCCCCCGCCAACAACAAACCAATCTCTCAAGGCCCTAACCCATAAGACTCCATCCATACTTCCGCCCCCCCCCGACCACCAACAAAAAAATCTCTCAAGGCACTAACCCTACGCCTACCATAAACTTCGCCCCCCCGCCCAGCCAACCAAACAACCTCTCATGGGCACCTAACCCATACCCGACCCTACGTCGCCCCCACCCCCTCCCACCAACAAACAAGCTCTCAATGGCAACCTAACCATACGCCGACATAACGTCGCCCCCCCGCCCACCAACAAAACAAGCTCTCAAGGCACCTAACCCATACGCCGACCATAACGTCGCCCCCCCCCCCCGCCCCCCCCCGCCCACCAACAAACAACCTCTCAGGCACATAACCCATACGCCGCCCATAACGTCGTTCCCCCCAGAGCGCCCCCACCAAACAAGTCTCCAAGGCACCTAACCCATACGCCTACCATAAACGTCGCCCCCCCCACCCCCGCCCACCAACAAACAATCTCTCAAGTGCACCTAAACCCATACGCCCGACCATAACTGTCGCCCCCCTCCCCCACCAACCAACCATCTCTCAAGTCACCTAACCCCATACGCCTGACCATAAAAACTGTCGTCCCCCCCGCCCACCCAACAAAACAAGCTCTCAATGCCACCTACCCATTACGCGCCACCATAACTTCGTCCCCCCGCCCACCAACAAAACAACATCTCTACCCCTCATGGCACCTAACCCATACGCCGACCATCAAACGTCCGCCCCCCCCGCCCACCACAAACAGCTCTCAATGCAGCCTAACCCCTACGCCGACCATAAAACTTCGTCCGCCCCCTCTATGACCACAGCAACAAAACAAGCTCTCAGGCACCTACCGCCCTAACGCCGACGCATAACGTCGCCCCCCCCCGCCCCCCAACCAAACAACCTCTCATGCACTAACCCATACGCCCGACCATAACGGCGCCCCCCCGCCCACCCAACAAAACAAGCTCTCAGGCACCTAACCCATACTCGACGCATAACGTCGCCCCCCCCCCCGCCCACCAACAAAACAAGCTCTCAGGCACCTAACCATACGCCGACCATAACGTCGCCCCCCCGCCCACCAACAAAACAAGCTCTCAAGGCACCTAACCCATAGCCAGACCATAATCTTCCCACCCCCGCCCACCAGCCTCTCAATGCACCTAACCCATAGCCTGACCATAATGTCCCCACCCCCGCCCACCGCAAAGACATCTTAACAATTAGTCTATGCCCATCACATGAAATGTTCCATATGTAACCCCACCATTGTTTTACCAACTAACCTACAGTGCCCTGGATAAGGGCACGATATAAATGTGGTTATAAACCAATAATACGGGCTCCTATAAGCTTATGCTTGTTGTATTGCACAGATAGATAATATTATACACACAATACACACGACATTTAAACATATCTACAAATCATAACATACACAAAAAAAGAAATCTACTAAATTGCTTTAAGAACAAAAGTAGTGTCCCGAAGGTCACTTCAATATTCCCATATATTTATTGTTTTATGCACGGATTGGGTTGGTTTCTGAAAACATCACGAACCACAGCAACAAAACAGAGAAACGTACCTTTCTTTCCAAAAATGAGGCAATGAATCCAAAGTTCTTTGGATGCTGGATGAATCTATAAATAAAAAGAGAAGGATTAAGATGTAAGCGAGCTTCGAATAGTCACTCCTTTTCTGTAAGCAGCACAATGTTAACGTACAATCCGCCTACATCTACCGGCAGCTCCCAGCGATTCCACGTCTACGGCGCATTCACGTTACTACCGACAGCAACCAGCAGATTCTACATATACACGACAGCAACCAGCGATTCTACATCTCCTACTAGTCACGTAGAGCAACTTAGTGTCAGGATGGGAATAATTAGAGATTGGATGAGAGAAAAAAAACGACAAAATACTAAAACAAATATATAATCACATCAACAAGCGGCCGATATCACGTCTACCGGCGATATCCCGTACTACCGAGCAGCCACCAGATGAATTATAAATCTTACGACAGCAACCAGCCCGATCTCCTAATCTCCGGCACATCCACGTTCTCCGGCGATTCCACGGTCTACCGGCAGCTTCCCAGCGATTCTACATCTTTTTTCTACAGACAGGCAACAGCGCAATTACTATCATATACCGGAACGGACCATTCCACGGTTCTACGGCGATTCACGTTCTACCGGCATGGCTCCCAGCGATTCTAACATCTACCGGCGATTCACGTCTACGCCAGCCAGGATTCTAACAGTCTACCGGCAGCCTCCCAACGTTCTACATCTACCGACACACGTTCTATCTCTACCGCGCATTCGAGTCCACACTTACACTGTTAACCGGCTCCCCCGCAGATTCCTACTCTACGGGCGATTCACGTCACCCCGTACTATACCGGAAGCGTCCCAGCGTATCTACATACTACCGGCCGAGCCTCACGTTCACATCTACCGCGATTCCACTCCTAACCGGCACTCCCACGATCACACTACGGACACAGCTCCCGACGATTTAACTACAGGACGCGATTCCACGTTCCGGCGATTCCACATATACCGGCCACTCCCAGCGATACTACATCTAACCGCGATTTACGCTACCACCGATTCTCCGACGTTCTACCCGGCAGCCTCCCAGCGATTCTACATCTACCAGGCAGCCCCAGCGATTCTCATCTAACCCAGCGATTCCACGTCTACCGAGCCGACCACATCTACCCAGCCCAGCGATTCTACATCTACCGCACTACCAGCTGGCGATTCCACGCTACGCAGCTCCCGCGATTCTACATCTCGGCATTCCCGTCACGACAAACCAGCGATTCTTATCTAATACTTACCGGCGATTCCACGTCTACCGACCGAACAGCTATCTACATCTCCTGAGACCAGCGATTCATCCAGTCTACCCAGAGGATTTACATCTACCGGCGATGTCCCGTTCTACGACAGCCATACAGCGATTCTACATCTAACATCCGCAACCGCGCGATTCACATTCTAACCGGCGATCTCATACAGCTCCCAGCGTCTCTCTCTAACCGGCGATTCCCCGTTCTACCGCAGACTACACCCACATTCTACATCCTACCGCGATCTCCAGCTAACCGAGCCCGAGATTCTACATTCTACCGGACAGCCCCGCGATTCACAACGTCTACCGGCATCTCCACGATTCCAACTTCTACCGGCCGACAGGTCTCCGCAGCGAACCGCAGCATCACAGTCTGAGTCCGCGTCACCAAGCGATTCTACATCTACACCGGCTCCAGCGATTCTCCATCTACCGGCAGCATCCCGCGACCAGCGGCCCTACATTCTACATCTACCGCGGCGATCTCCCACCACGCTCTACCGACAGCCAAATCCCAGCGATTCTAATCTACCGTCAGTCCAGCTGATTCACTCTAACCGGCGTTCCACATCTACCGGCAGCTCCGCGATTCGCCACGTCTACACGGCGACGCTCCCGATTCTCTCTACCGGGGCGATTCCACTCTACGCAGCTACCAGCGATTTCTACATCTACACCCCGGCGATTCCACGTCTACCGGCGAGACTTCGGCAGCTCCCAACGATTCTACACTCTACCGGCGATCCACGTCTCGGCGCCACTCTACCAGCGCCAGCGATTTACATCATTCCTACCGGCGATATATCTTACCTCTCGACTCTACAATACCGGCAGACCCACTACCGGAGCCGCGATTATAAATCTACCAGGCTACTCGTCATACCAGCAACCGCGATCATCTCGAACCAGCGATCACAACATTATCAGTGAGTTTCGGCGCAAAGCTCACTTTGCTTGTACTCTTGCAATATTTTCTGGGAGGCTAGCCACCTATCTGAACAATGCTCCTCACACCGTTACACACGTCCAGCCACTTATCACTCTGAGATCTGAACTCGAAAGACTGTTCATGCGGTACCTATGAGTTCGCCACTCAAAGTATCCGGCCGCTCCCCTTGTTTCCTTACCCGTGCACTCCCAAAACTGGAAAATCCAGCAAGCTCTCTCAATGCCACCCTAAACCTACCTGACATACTAATAGCTCACCTGCCACCCCAACCAAGAAGCTCTTAATCAACCCTAACCATACCGACCATAATGTTCCAACCCCGTAGACCCCTCCACTCAACCCAAGCAATCCAGCTCCCTTGCAAACCTAACCAATACATACCATAATAATAACTCACCCCTGGCCCACTCACCAAGAAAGCCTTAATCCACCCTAGCCCCATAACCACCACATAATGTTCCCACCCCTGCCACACCAACCAAGCAAACTCATTGCACCTAAACCCATACCCTGAACCATACTGTTCCCACCCCCTGCCCCACACAACCAAGATCCATTGACACCTAAACCCATACCCGACCATAATCTCCCACCCGCTCCCACAACAAGAAAGCTCACTGCACCTAACCCTACCACTGCACCAATAAGTTCCCACCCTGCCCACCAACCAGACATAAACACTTGTTATGCCCATCACAGACGAATATTCCGTGTGTAGCCCACACCATTGTTTTAACCCACTAACGTACGCGCTCAGAGATAAAGGGCGCCTATATAAATGTGTTAAACACAAATACAGTTCTGTACACCATTCAAACATTTATTTATTAGTAATAACTTGAGACATTATTTGTTTTAGTTTATGTAATTATTCATTCTTAATTTCAAATATCTGCGTGTATAAACAGTAAACGGCAAGCACGACTGGTGCCCAAACTAGACCGCCCTCACGGGTTAACGGAATACTCATCGGTGAAGCTTTACCCGTGATGGTTCCTGCCCTGTTTTAAAAGAATTTAAATGGCCCGTCCAATTACACACGCCCTCACCACACACCGCGAGGTCAACGGCTTCCGATTGAGCCCCAGATAGAACAACCTTTTAAGGGCACTCTTTGTAGACCCTGAGGAGAACAGCGACAGCGGGTCGCCCCCCCACACTCCACTCTCTCATTCGCTGTTTTCACTTTTTAATCCATCCATTCTTCCTTCTCTCGTCCAACATTCCGCACTCCACCCTCGCCTTTAACAAGATATCCACGTAGTCTTTCCCACTATACCCACCGCACCCCCCCCTCCACCGCTTTGACTTTGACCTTCTCTTTCCCCCTGCGCACTACCGACATCCTTACCCTTTACATGACGTGCCTCACCCATTCCTCGCATTTTGCGGCTCCCGACCATCTTCCGTCTTCACTTTTCTTTTTTGTCCTCCTTCGCCTTCCCCTTCCATTTAGGTCTTTATCCCTAGTTCGTGCCTTCAGAGTCACTTTTACGAATCATGCGCTCCTTTAGCCTTGTCCCCCCCTCATCTTTAGCCTTTCTAAACCCCTCTCTTCTGCGTCGCCAATCTGGGCTTTTTTCCTTTCCTCCCCTCCTCACCCCGCTTGTTCTCCTATATTACTTGCCTCCCTTCATATTTTCATGAAACGCTTAACCACACTGTCATCTTCCTCACTCCCCCCCTCCTCCATCCCTCGGCTCCCCCGCCAGTCGATCTATATCCTCCTTTGATTATTTTGGTAACCTAGCACCTTCTTCGTTTCTGCCCCGACCCTCTCTATACCCCCCCCCCTGACTCCCCCTATTTCATCTTTACGTTGCCATTTTGTTTTTTCTATTTTTTTTGTTTTTCTCGCCTTTTCTTTTTTATTAGTTCACCCGCGCTAAGAATCTTGGGGGTCCCCGAACGATTACAGTTCAGCTCCCGAGGACCCCTGTGTAGCCATCTTTTAAAAAAAAAATTATACATAATTTTGCTTAATTATATATAGTAGTTTTTTCACCCACCATAACTTAAAAGTGATTTATATACTGCTATATATAATGTATATGGAAATGTATATATACTGTATATATAAAACATCACATTTTAAGTTAGGTGCGGTGATTAAAAGGCAACAAAAGACTCTCATACCTTGTATTAGCATATAGCAGGGTAGGCGCCAAACTTTTTTCCTGCTGCCACATGACTCTCACCGCCGACGCCCCCCCCCCATCACCCTGCTCCGCGCGTCACTATGACCTTGCAGCGTCAGTTGCACCACGTTGCCATGGTGACGCGGTGTAGCGTCGGGGTAGTGGTAGAGCGCCTGAGCAAGGTCAACGTGATTACAGTACAGTGCAGCTCCGAGCGGGGCATGTAAACGTTTACTCCCTCGCCGAAGGGGTTCTCGTCTAAACCCCGTCCCACCCGCGGCATCAACCCCCTGGGAGGTTGCGCCCCCACAGTTTGCAGCATATATGGCACTAGCAACATAAAAGATCCTTGTGAGCACATTGCATGTTCCTTAGACAGCTGCCACCCTTCACTAACCTTCATCTATCACTAGCAGTGACAGGACTTCCACTGCAGCAAGGATTATGGGAAATTACATCCAAATAGCATCCACCACCGTGAACCTTTTGCCTGCAATCATTTTACATGGAAAACCTTTAAAAGCTAATGCTCGCTTGATTAAACACCAGCTTAAACACAGCTTAAAAGGTTTCGTTCCCGTGCCGCCACATTAGGGGTATACCCAAAGCTGAAGCTGAGAAGCGCCACGGGACCAGATGTCGCCTTCCGCTGTTTATTATGAAGCTACTGGTGTCTGTTTCCAGACATACCACTCTACGTCGAACACGGACATTTTTTTTTTTTTTCATTTTAAACGCTCCAGCTCTGCGCGACCATCATCTCATCTATGGGAACGCTAAATCTGGGAATAATACAAAGCTGCGCCGTACCCAGATACTCATGCTTTCCTGGGCCACCAATCGTGTTGGCTAATCAAATCCCGATAGTAGTAATGATTCGCGGCAGGGGCGGCAACTCAGGCGTCACGGTATGCGGGATATCCTGCCTTCAGCACGTGGATCAATCGTGGCCTCACAGTCAAGACCGGGTGCTCGCGAAAGCAGGAGGCGACAGCCACCGGTGCGCGAAGCAGGGGGCGACAGAGCCACCGGTTGCCTGAAGCAGGCGCCGACAGACACACGGGTTGCCTTGAAGCAGCGGGCCGACAGAGCCACGGTGCTGAAGCAGGGGGCCCCGACAGAGCCACGGTAGCTGAAGCAGGGGCCGACAGCACCGGTGCTGAAGCCTGGAGGCGACAGAGCCACCGGTGCGGAGCAGGGAGCCGACAGAGCCACCGGTGCTGAAAGCAGGGGCCGACAGAGCACTGGTGCTGATGAAGAGCGGATATCGAAAACCTTGACCTGTGGTGGCCCCGGAGACTGGCGTTGCCCACAGCTCCTGATCTAGAAACATTGGTTTCTAGCGCATTAAGTGGGAACAGAATACTGCCGTACCACCGTCCCCTAAAGCACGGGAACTTTTGCAGCTGCCCGCCCCCGTGCCTTACTCCTCGGCTGCTCGCGCCCCCACTCACCCCCTCACCTTGACATCACGTCAACCGCAGCGTTCATTGACGTCACAATGACCCCGCGGCGTTGCCATGGAGGCGAAGTAGGGTAAGTTTTTAGCGGGCAGGAAAGGCCTCACGCTGGATCCCCCGCATTTAATTTAAATGCCTCGCCGAAAGAAGCGCGAGGGCCTCGCAACCACCCGACCCCCCCCCCCCAAGAAAATCAGAGAAATTCAGCGCCGCCCCAAAGCAACGATTGACGAGTGCCCCCCGCACACATTAACCTCTGCGAGCGCTTACCAGAACCGCTCTGCAGAATGAGAGCCGTCCCAATGCATATGCGCAATCGGGCTGATCATGCTAGCGCGCGGCCCCTCTGCAGCCGCCCCCTCCCCCGGAGGAACACATGGAAACCAGGAGATGTTTTTCTCCCGTGGGCGAAGGCTCGGCCCATGTGGAAGAGGTCAGTGACTCACAGGCGGCTCACTCGACGATGGACTTACAACACGCCGGCTCAGAAGTTGTGCGTGAAGAGAGTGCTTGTATAGCTCTGGGATTCGGCAAAACTTACAGCGATAATCCAAGCTCAAACCCCCACCCCCCCCCCCAGAAACCGCTTCAGCGTGCCAGTGACGTCACGCTCTGAGCAGCAGTATAGTAACGGAGTATCCTCACATAGGATAAACTCAACCAAAGGAAGCTGAATAAAAAATAAAAATAGTTCATACTACAGAACCGATTTATTACAAAATATAAATAACCCCCCCTCCCCCGCCCTTATGAGGGGATATTGCTTGGATTACCGCCTTAAAACACTAGATATGAGTGATGTCTTCAAACCTGCAATGTGTGGTGACACTTCTGGCAGTGCAGGGGTTAACACAAGACCTCTTCTTTGGCCCTGTCAAACGCGTTTTTTACTTTAAAAATGTGATGCTCAGTTCGGGCGTTGTACGCGGTTGAATATTAAGTGTCAGAGGTCAAAATGGAGCTCCCCAGAGCCCAGCGCTGTGTGAAGGTCACGCGGTGACCTCCGACACGAGAGATATGAAGAGAACCATGATCTGTAACCATTCGGTCCTTAAGGGCCTAACAGGTCAGGTTTTCAGGATATCCCTGCTTCAGCACAGGTGGCTCAAGCAGTCGAAGACTGGCCAACTCCACTCCTCAAGGGCCAGCAACGATCAGGGTTTACGGATATCCCTGCTTCAGCAGGGTGGCCCCAATACAAATGGCACATCAGTCTTCGACTGAGCCACTGATTGAGCCACCCGTGCTGAAGCAGGGATATCCTGAAAGCCTGACCTGTTAGTGGCCCTTAAGGACTGCATTCGGCCACCTTTCAGTTACGTATGGCCTCTCTCCTGAACAGCTGTTGTATAATACAATGTATAAGCCCACATTATAACGCAGTAATGTCATATTATTTGGGAATGTCGCTCTTTGCACACTGCGCAGGGAATGATATTGAAACACATAAATCTTTAGTCAATACATTGTTTCCAGAGAGAGACATCCTGTAATTATCATGCCCTGGCACGGAGGGCACTGGCTTCTCCGCTGGTGTTTGATCTCCCTAACAGAAATGGCAGTGCAAACAGTAAAACATCAAACGGAAAACACAGAGTTCAGTTTTATTTGCGGCTGAATGCGCGCAGGGTTTGTAACGCAGCCAAGTCCCAGCAAAGGTAGGAAAGAGCGCTGGGACGCAGGGGGGAGGAGGAAGGGCTGGTGAGGGACAGGCAGGGACAGGCGTGCCTTAATACGGCACGGTTACAGCACATACTAACCCCAGCATGTTAACCGTGTGATTAGAACCAAAGCCAAGCACCGAGCGCCTGATTCTGCAAAGTGTCACTCGGCGTAAACCATCCATACGCAACCGATGACAGCCGCAGATATTGACTGGTGTGTGTGTCTATACAGTACTGTATATGTATATGTATATGGTGCATAGCGAGAAATTAGAGCTGAGATGTAACGAGCAGAAGATTGTAAAGCTTTAAAAGTGAGGAGAATTGAATTTGAGATGCAGGATTTGATCGGAAGCCAGGAGAGGGATTTCAGCAGGGGAGATGCTGAGACAGATCTAGGAAAGAGTAGAGTGATTCTGGCAGCAGCGTTTAGGATAGATTGTAGGGGAGACAGGTGAGAGGCAGGAAGGCCGGACAGCAGGAGGTTACAGTAATCGAGACGGGAGAGAATGAGTGTCTGTGTCAGAGTTTTAGCAGTCGAGCAAGAGGAAAAGGCGTATCTTTGTTATATTGCGGAGGAAAAAATTACAGGTTTTAGCTACATTTTGAATGTGAGAGGAGAATTTGTGAGAGGAGTCGAGTGTGACCCCTAGGCAGCGTGTTTGTGCTACTAGCTAATGTGGAAGGAGGTAGTAGGGCCAGGTTTGGGAGGAAGTATGAGGAGCTCTGTTTTTGCCATGTTATGTTTAAGTCGCGGAGGGCCATCCAGGATGATATCGCAGAGAGACATTCAGAAACTTCAGAAAAAGGTCTGTACAGCATGTGTAAGGTCGGGGGTTGAAAAGTAAATTTGCGTGTCGTCAGCAAAGAGGTGATATTTGAACCCAAGAGATGTGATTAGGTCACCTAGAGAGAGTGTACAGAGAAATGAGGTCCCAGGACACAGCCCTGGCGTATCCCCACAGAGAGATCGAAAGAGGAGGAGGAGGTGTTGGCAAAAGACACTGAAAGTACGATGGGAGAGGTAGGATGAGATCCAGGATAGAGCATTGTTATGAATACCAAGAGTATGGAGAATGTGAAGGAGAAGAGGGTGGTCCACGGTGTCAAATGCTGCAGAGAGGTCGAGTAATATGAGCAGAGTGTAATGACCTCTGTCTTTGGCAGCATGGAGGTCGTCAGTTATTTTAGTGAGGGCTGTTTCAGTGGAGTGAGCAGTGCGGAAGCCAGATTGTAGAGGGTCTAGGAGAGAATAGGTGGTGAGGAAATGGAGCAAGCGAGAGAATACAAGCCGATCAAGGAGTTTAGAGGCAAAAGGCAGGAGGGAGAGAGTTCGGTAGTTAGAAAGACAGGTAGGGTCAAGCTTGCTATTTGAGTAATGGTATAACTGTTGCATGTTTGAAATCGTCGGCAAAGTCCTGAGGTGAGATGGAGGAAGAAGAACAGGCAGCTGAGAGTGGTCTGAGTAGGGAGTCAAAGAAAGAGAAGAGTCGGTGTGGGTTAGACTTGTGCATTTTGATTAGTGAAGAAAATTAGGTTTGTTTAGCCTGATAGAGGACAGGATAGCATAAATTTATAGTGAAGGAAGTCTGCGAGTGTGAGAGATTTCCTCCAGAGGCGTTCAGAGGAACACAGCATGCGGGTGTGAGAATTTAGCCAGGTCTGGGGTTAGAAGGGCGAGAACGGCATAGAGAAAGCGGGGCATGTAGGTCAAGAGGCTAGGGAAGAGTTGTAGTTCCTGACCAGGTTGTCAGAGTCTGTATTGGGGCTGAGAGAGGAGAGGTAGGAGAGTAAAGTGGAATCAAAAGCTGGTAAGTTAATAGAGCGCAGGTCTCTGCAAAAACGAGGGGTAGTTGGAGGTGGAGAAGGGGAGAAGTGAGAGAGAAAATAAGATGAGGTGATGGTCAGAGAAAGGAAAGGGGGAAATGGAGAAATCAGAGAGAGAGAAGTTTTTAGTGAAAAACAGGTCTAGGTAGTGGCCATCCTTGTGGGTGTTAGCTGCAGTCCACTGTTGAAGGCCAAAAGAAGAGGTTAGAGAGAAAGCGGGAAGCCCAAGAGAGAGAGGGGTCATCAATGTGGCAATTGAAGTCCCCAAGGAGAAGAACAGGGGAGTCAGAGGAGAGAAAAAAAAGAGAGCCAGGATTCAAAGTGAGAGAGAAAGGCTGGGGGGGGATGGGTAGAGGTAGGTGGGCGATAAAAGACCGCCACGTGGACAGGGAGAGGAGAAAACAGCTGGACAGTGTGAGCCTCAAAGGAGGGAAAAGCAAGAGAGGGAGGAATAGGAAGGGTTCGGTAACGGCTGATACGTGTAAGATTCGTGTGCCTGTGTGCGCGTGATACGTGCATGCGCGCAAATATGTTATGTATATACAGTGGGTCCTCGGTTATCCGACGGAATGCCTCCCGCAAACCGCCGTCTGTTATCGGACTGTCGGAAAGCGGGTCCAATGTTAATTGGCGGCGGTGACCGGCGAATTCAGCGTCGGACAATGCGTCCGGAGATTGCATTGAGTGTCGTTGGATAACGCGTTCATCGGTAAGCAGAATGTCGGATGCCGAGGATTGCCTGTATCAGGGATGGAAAAACCAAATTTCCAACTGGCACCTGTGCTCCAGAGAGATCGTCGGTGCGCGTCCGTGAGAGACCGCAGGTTGGTGTGCATATATTGGTGTACTCACTAGCATACACCTGTGGGTGAAATGACACACCCTTCTCGTGCGAGGCCGATCTAAAAAACACACGGTCGTTTCTCCCGCTGGTGCGTTGTATATGAGAACACTGAAGCAGGCGTGCAGTCGCATAACGTTGGCTACGTGTGTGTACACACACACACACACACACACACACACACACACACACGTACACACACACAGTATTAACACCTTGCAGCACCTAGAATGAGTGCAGTGCCTGGACATGTGAAGCACATGAAATGAGTAGGTGCGCGTCTGAACTCACTTCTCCCTGAAGAGGTCTTTTTCTTGCTCGCTCCACATGTTCATGACCTGCCGATCCTTGTACACCTTCATGGGGTCTTCCATCAGGCCGTTCATGTTGATGAATTTAATGCGTTGCTGTTCAGCATCAAACAGCATGGGGGGGATGACGGCCAGCTGTCGCATCTGCTTCTCCAGGCTCTGCGGGAAGGAACGGGAGAAAACCTGGAGTCATTCGGAGAGAAGTCGCTGGTGAGGGTGAGATCTGCAGGCTCTTCCAATACGCTTCTTATTACAGCCCAGATGTCATGTGTCCACAACACCAACCACACCGGCTGTTACACATACTGTACATATAGGACAATACAAGATTGTTTCATTGTAAGCTGCATGTCATTTCTCTCTCCCTCCCTGTATATCACAGATACACACAGCTTTGAGTCAACCATAACCTGCTGTTTTATATATACATACTATATAATAACGCATTTTATTGTATGTTGCATTCAATATCACACACACACACACACACACACACACACACACACACACACACACACACACACACGTTAAATGCCTCCATTTCATCTTGTAGGCCGTTCAGTATCCCGGGTTCTAATACGCTCACCCGGTGACCCTCCCCGGCTTGTGCCGCTCCGGCAGCGGTGCCGGCTGGACACAAACTGCCCAATGTTTGTATAGTCTGGCGGACGGATTTGTAGTGTTCGTTTGTGTGTCAAACCCAGCACACCCAAAAAGAAAAATCAATGGGGAACAAGGGAGCGAGCTGAACCCCGTTAATCCCAGCTCCGGGGATCCCCTGCTTCCGTAGGGGACGCCAGTAGCCACTTTGCAGGGATGACGACACGGCGGAGATGCAAAGCTCCCGGCACCGAGGGCCAATAGGCAGATGTGACGCCACCCGGTCCGGCTTCCCATTGGCCCGCGTGACGCGGGAGCTTTTAAAAAAATAAAATAAAACTTTGCCTACATGCCGGCCGGTGCCCCCTTCGGAGGCGAGTATCTCGCAGAGCAGGGGGGTTGAAATTAATGGGGTTCAGCTCCAGAGACCCCTGCTTCAATCCTAAAAAAATACAGTAATAAAAAAAACACATGAATTGTTACTTTAAGATCTTTTACCATTTCCATGAGGGAGAGAGGGGGAGAGGGGGGGGAGTGAAAGAGGGAGAGAGAGTGAAAGAGGGAGAGAGAGTGAAAGAGAGCAAGAGAGAGAGAGAAAGAGAGAGAGTGAAAGAGGGAGAGAGAGTGAAAGAGAGAGAAAGAGAGAGAGTGAAAGAGAGAGAAAGAGAGAGAAAGAGAGAGAGTGAGTGAACTGAGGACCTGAGAACGTTTCTACACGGAATTCTGGGTGTTAATGGAAGGTAAGTGACCTAACCAGGAACAGGTGCGTGCAAAATGTTCCTTCAAGTTCACGACACACACACACACACACACACACACACACACACACACACGGCCAACTCCAGTCCCCAAGAGTCACCAAACAGGTCACATTTTCAGGATATCCCTGCTTCAGCAGAGGTGGCTCAATCAGTCCCTGCTTCAGCACAGGTGTCTCAATCAGTCAATCAATGAGCTGCTGATTGAGACACCTGTGCTAAAGCTGGGATATCCTCAAAACCTGACCTGTTGGGGGGGCCCTTGAGAACGGGAGTGGCCCACCCCTGCCCCAGGTAGCCACGATAGCAGCACTGGACTCAATGGTGAAGAAGGTCCCTCCGGAGACGGAAATGCCGGGCTACCGTGTGTTACATAGAACAAGAAACACAACTGAATGTGGCAGTATTGTGAGACCAGTGCTGATATTATAGCGCCATCCATGTGCACAGCACTGTACCGCAGTAATGCACATAATAGAAGACAATAATGGGAATACGCGCTTCAGCCATAAAAGTAACATTAGCACAAGGAGTCCCTGCCCCGAAGAGCTTGCAATCAATACAGAGCTGTGATCCTATATAAAACTTTCATTTTAACACCCACAATAATATACTTCCTATATTCTGCCAGTCTTTTTTATTATGTATTTATTTATTTTTCTGTATATCGCTGTGGCCTTTCTATTTGATTTACTGATGACAATACTGGGATATATAGCATTAATGAAGCATTTTACGGTTGTACCATGTTCCTCCAACGGATCGTCTGCGCTTCAGAAAATAATACAAATGGAAATGTGCAAAACAGAAGCTGTGCCTCTTAATACACCTATCCTTGTCACGTGAGCTGGCGGTAGATGCATGGAGGCACCTCCCAGGAGAGATGGTAGAAGGGAACAGGTCTAATTGAACCTTTTGCTGACCTTCTCAGATGCACATTGCTATTCTGCAAGGTCAAATAGAACGTTCTAAGAGCGACCCCTTATCGACGCCGAGGGAACTCTCTGATGCACCAAGACGGAACCGCCGGCTCCTCCGTTTCAAAAACAGAAAACATTATTGAACAATTGTCCTGCTTATTTTTATTTCTCTCCCCCCGACCCTATCCATACAGACATGTACTGTAATGCAGGTCTCACGCTTACAGACATGTAACGCAGGTCTCACGCTTACAGACATGTAACGCAGGTCTCACGCTAACAGTTATTACAGACATGTAATACAGGTCTCACGCTTACAGTTATTACAGACATGTAATATAGCTCTCACGGTTACAGTTATTACAGACATGTAATACAGGTCTCACGCTTACAGTTATTACAGACATGTAATGTAGCTCTCACGGTTACAGTTATTACAGACATGTAATGCAGCTCTCACGGTTACAGTTATTACAGACATGTAATGCAGCTCTCACGCTTACAGTTATTACAGACATGTAACGCAGGTCTCACGGTTACAGTTATTACAGACATGTAATGCAGGTCTCACGGTTACAGTTATTACAGACATGTAATGCAGCTCTCACGCTTATAGTTATTACAGACATGTAACGCAGGTCTCACGGTTACAGTTATTACAGACATGTAATGCAGGTCTCACGGTTACAGTTATTACAGACATGTAATGCAGGTCTCACGGTTACAGTTATTACAGACATGTAACGCAGGTCTCACGGTTACAGTTATTACAACACACACACACATAGATATACACACACACACACAGATATACACACACACACACACAGATATACACACACACACACACAGATATACACACACACACACACACAGATATACACACACACACACATAGATATACACACACACACATAGATATACACACACACACATAGATATACACACACACACATAGATATACACACACACACATAGATATACACACACACATAGATATACACACACACACGTTAGTAGAAAATTATGTGTTACAGGAATTGGAATGAAACAAAAAAAAAACAGAGCAATTATAAAATGGAGAAAAAAAAAGGGTAAAAAAAGGGTAAAAAAAGGTCACTGACGATATTAGGCTATTTTTTGGCATTTTTGTCCCTGATTTCATGTTTGTTTTTCCTAAAAATCCCCGAGCATAAAATCCTGCAGAATTTCTAAACATTTTGGGCAGAATGTTGAAAAGAGACAAAAAAAACGGGCAAAAAAAAAAAGGGACAATCCTCACCGACGTGAAAAAGGGAAGGAGTGGCCAACTCCAGTCCTTAATGACTGAGCCACCTGTGCTGAAGCAAGGACATCCCTAAAACCAGACCTGTTGATGGCCCTTGAGGACTGGAGTTAGCCCCCTCCCTTCCCCCCGATATAGGGGATCACTACCTTTTACGGTACCCCCGATGAGGCCCGCCCACAGGGGGGGGGGATGCAGGTGGGAGGGGGGGCATTCATGCTGGCCACCCCTTTTATTCCCGGCATTTGGGTGTTTTGGCGCGGTCACGTGATAGCTCGTGGCGATGACACGACACGGAAGTGCCCCCTTGGACCCCCGGCGCTGCACAGGCTGATGTTACCCATTGTTTAGAGGACTGCCACTCTTGCACTTCGCTCATCGATCATCGATACATCTACGGTGGTTCCGCAGAACACCGTCTCCGCCTAGAAGCAGAGAACGCGCACACGGCAGCAGTGGGCCGGGTCAGGGCCTGGGGAATGTCTGGTCACATTATAGGGGAACAAGCAACCGCAAGTCTAAGCACAAGTTCCCCATCGAAAATTTCAGCCGGTGCATTAATCACCCTCTTATCAACAACCTAATGACCCCCTGCACAAACCGGGAGTTTCCAGAGAACATTAATTCCACTTACTGGTCAGAAAATGTATTTTACAGGTTGCCTGCAATTTCCCCCCTTCCAATCCTGCTCCAATAATGCTCCAATAATGCTCCAATAATGCTCCAATAATGCTCCAATAATGCTATGTAAACGGATACAAGTTTTCCATTGAAAGAAAGAAAAGCACTGTACCACTTTCTTAGCAATATCTGCCATTATCATCATTAAATTAACCGCTTTGCAACCAAGATAAGGGGGTTAGAATCGACACCCGGGACACATTAAATGGCAAATGTGTGTTTTCTTGATTACCCAGTGGGATGGCACCTTTAATCGAGGGGGGGGGGATTGGGGGGTGCGGGCCCCGTTCCGAAGCCTAAATGCACCCGGCAGTAATGAATTTTTCATTTTCCCAGAAGGCCGCAGTGATCAGTCAGGAAGTAGAGCGGTTTTTGCTTCTGTACTTTTAATTAATTTTACTTCTATTCTGCACGATCAGCGTCTGCTCTTTCTCGTGCCCTGGAACATCGAGCCGCCTGAGCCTCGACACCACGCGAATTAGCTTTCTGTATTTAACCCTCACACCTCCAGCGTCGCGGCAGCAGCATTATCCAAGCGAACGCATGGCGGTGGCATATTTAATGAGTTAAATATAGTGACACTATTTTTGTTATTAAGTCTCCAACGTAACCCACGTGGTTTTTGGTGGTTGGTGGGTTTTTTTGTTGTTTTTCTTTGGTTTTTACGATCTCTACCTAATCTCTTGAGATCAGACTGTTTGTAAAGTGCGGCATAAATGCAGCGAAATTATTAAACCAGAGTTTTGTTTTGATTAATTATTCTCCCCAAAGAGTATTAAAAACAATAAAAGAAATAGAAATGATCAGATTGACTGCACAAAAAAGAAAATGGAGCCATATTTATTTTAAATAAGTGATTTTTTTTTTAACTTTAACCCTTTAGCTGCCAGAGGCGCCAGCAAAGCATCGCTCCTCCAAAACAAATCCCGCAGGCAGGGGGGGCCAGTACTTCCAGTACTCCTCAGGTGGCCACTAAAGGTCTGGTTTTCAGGGTATCCCTTGCGTTACCACACAGGGTGCTCTTAGTCGAAGACTAAAGGACACTGATGTGAGGGGCGACCGAGTGATGAAGATCCTGAAAACCTGACCTGTTGGTGGCCCCCTGAGGACTGGGAGTTGGCCGCCCCCCCGCTGTAGGCAAAGGTCGCACCAATTTATTGGTGATGTCACAAATCATTCCGGTCAGAGTCTGTGCAAGGAAGGAGTTAATAAGAGGCGAGCTGCAAGTGCGGAACGGAAAGGAATACGGAATTGTGCGTCTGGTTACCATAGCGACAGATTACATCTCTCAGTTCCAAGTCCCCGCAGTCGTATACATCCTTATACATCCGTATACACACACACCACACACCACCACACACCACCACACACCACCACACACCACACACGAGACCTTAATATAGAGGGAATTGCAGCTCTTCAGACCTCACAGGTCTCTTCCTCGTGTATTGTGCATCGGGAGACTGAGACTCCGCGCGTTCTCGGGCTGCGACGCTATGACAGTAACTTACCCACTGCTTGCGGGCGTGATTCCGTCTTTTGAAGTACAATATGAGCTTTTTGCGCATGGTCTGGTTTCTGAAACAGGGAGGTGTAAAAACACAAATCTATTAGCCGGGAGCGTGGGCCTTCCACTCGGCCACGTGAAGGCAGCGGCAAGGGGTCAGAGGCGCAGCCACGGGAAGAGGGTCATGGAAGCAGCCACGGGAAGAGTGGTCAGGAAAGCATCCCCGGGAAGGGGTCAGAGAGGCAGCCACGGGAAAGGGGGTCAGAGAGGCAGCCACGGGAAAGGGGGTCAGAGAGGCAGCCACGGGAAAGGGGGTCAGAGAGGCAGCCA
>CM071584.1:5012890-5056096 GCA_036426205.1 Ascaphus truei
GTCAAGCACTGCTAAGTAACATACTAACATACTCCCCGCGAGTACTGTCACGTCAAGCACTGCTAAGTAACATACTAACATACTCCCTGCGAGTACTGCCACGTCAAGCACTGCTAAGTAACATACTAACATACTCCCTGCGAGTACTGCCACGTCAAGCACTGCTAAGTAACATACTAACATACTCCCAGCCAGTACTGCCACGTCAAGCACTGCTAAGTAACATACTCCCCGCGAGTACTGCCACGTCAAGCACTGCTAAGTAACATACTAACATACTCCCCGCGAGTACTGCCACGTCAAGCACTGCTAAGTAACATACTAACATACTCCCCGCGAGTACTGCCACGTCAAGCACTGCTAAGTAACATACTAACATACTCCCCGCGAGTACTGCCACGTCAAGCACTGCTAAGTAACATACTAACATACTCCCTGCGAGTACTGCCACGTCAAGCACTGCTAAGTAACATACTAACATACTCCCAGCCAGTACTGCCACGTCAAGCACTGCAAAGTAACATACTCCCCGCGAGTACCGACATGTCAAGCACTGCTACCCGCGAGTACTGCCACGTCAAGCACTGCAAAGTAACATACTCCCCGCGAGTACCGACACGTCAAACATTGTTACGTGTGTGTGTGTGTGTGTACACATACACACACACACACACACACACACACACTTTCTATTGAACTACACGTGTGCGCGGATTTCCCAGCATGCTCTCTGCACCGGTTCAGCCTCTCGACCACGCGCTTAACAGCCGTTTGGAGAGTGTGTGCGAGTCGTAACAGAGAGAGAACAAAAAACCACCTCGGGTGTCCTTACATTAACAGCACCGCGCAGCACCGCGCAGCACCGCGCAGCACCGGAGGCGATCGGCTCTGTGTGATCGGATTTACAGCTGCCTCCTTTATACCGAACCATCAAGAACATCACTGAGAACACGGGCCCGGGTAATTCCCGGCACCCACCCGCACCCGCGCGCCTCTGTGCTCGTCTGCACCTCCTGAGAGAAGGAGTCCAAAAAAACAGGGTTCCAGGCCACGGATACATTAATATAACCAAACCCAAACGGAGAAGCGGATCCCTGGTGCTTCACCTTCAGGGGGGGACGCAATGACAGATAAAGGGCTGGGCTTTGGCCCACACCGTGATGTTGGCTGTGGGTGCGCCCTGGAAGGTCCGGTGCGTTACTACGACTCACCCTGTTCTCGTCGTAGATAATCTGCACCAGGCTGCGGTGCTTCGATTCGATAGGCGGAGGGGAGATGGGTTTCTCCGGCTCCAGCGGCTTCGCCGATTCCTCTTCTAACTGTTGCTGTCGATTGGAACAAAAAAAATAAAATTTAAATGAAAGAATGAAAAACACGGAAACAAAACCTTAATTTGTGGCTCTAAACACCCGTGACGGGGACGCGGTGCGACACCGGGGAACGGGAACATCCATTAATAACCCCTCGGCCGCCAGAGGAACCAGCACTGCCGGTACCAACGGTTATTGGACTGAATTTGTAGGGATTCAGCCCAAACCGTGCTGGCCGGGACGGCAAAATGGCCCCAGGTACGTGTTACACAGGAGAACGAGGAAGCTGCAGACGCGAGAGGGGTCATCGGTGACCGCGGGTCGCAGGGTGATGGATAGCGGTCACGGCTGTACCAGCCACTCATCAATACATCCCAGACACCTCTCCTTGACGTATTCTACAATTAGATTGTAAGCTCTTCGGGGCAGGAATACCTTTTCCTAAATGTTACTTTTATGTCTGAACCGCTTCTTCCCATTATGTGTTATTTATATTATTTGTTATTTATATGATTGTCCCGTGTATTACAGCTGTGAAGCGCTATGTACATTAATGGCGCTATAGATATATATATATATATATATATATATTACACAGAGCACGTTGTGTGAAGTAAGCTCAGCGGGGTCTCGGTAACGAGGCAAAAGTGGCGTGATTGTGCGGCCAAAAAAACGGCAACAGATGTAATAATCCTATTGATTTGAATGGGGTTGTTGTTCTTGGACGCATACAGGTCACATGCTTTTATGCCCCACTTTTGCTGTGATACAGAAACCCTGTGAGTGGTTGGCTGGTTGGCCGGGTAAATCCCATCTTTGGTCTTTATTTGCTGCCTGTCAGGGGTTTGCCAGCACACCCGCACACCCGTTTAAAGGAGCAGTGCATGCAATATCCTAAACGTGTTTTTTTTTTTAAATAAAATCAGCCGGCTTTTAGATATTAAAAAAAAACCTTTTATTATTTAAACGCTAAATGCCATTTTTAATGAGGAGTTTTATTATAATGAGTATCTTTTGATTTCTATATCAAGTCCCCAGCAGTGCAAGAGCTTTGCAACACTTTCCGGTTTGTGATCATTGGTTGCCAATGTTCCCAGCAGTGTGAGCTGCAAACTGTAACAATAGATAATGTTCCCTACGTAATATAAGGATACATTGTAGCTGCTGAGTTACACTGCTTAGGTAATTCGTTTTCAATGAAGGTAACCAAAGGCTGCATATATTAAACAAACATAAGATTTTTTCTAAGCGCTGCTTGGATTGTCTCTAGGAGTCTTGCGTTTTGGGCATTTATATCCTTTTTGCCTGTTGAAATTTGGTTTTCTACTATATATGTCGAGTAATTTTCAACATTCTCATTATGTTACGTATTAGAGACAAAAACATTACAAATATATGTAACACAGCTCGTTCTCCCCCCAGAGAGCCAAACACGTGGATTTCATTGGCCCCTGCAGAGGCTTGCTGGCAATTTTAGGAGCTATAAATAATATCTTGTTCTTTCTGCATATTCTGCACGTACAAATGGATTTAATTATCTCCCACGGCCTCCCAAGGACGGAGATCTGCAGCACACAATGACCCCTCTGTTTGCTCGAGCGGGGAGAGGGAGATCTGTTTTTGATTTCGGATCTCAGGATATTTCAGTAGATGTTCGCAGTGACGCGCTCACAGATGCGCAGAGTCACCGCGTTCAGAGTAATGTGTGAGGGGCAGGTCCCGCTCAACTCGCGCACACAAAAAACACAACATTTTGTAAACAACTTAATGCAGGGGTGTTCTCAACTCCGGTCTTCAAGACCCTCCAACAGGTCAGGTTTTCAGGATATCCCTGCTCCAAGACAGGTGGCTCAATCAAAGACTGAGCCACCTGTGCTGAAGCAGGGACTGACAGCGCCACCTGTGCTGAAGCAGGGACTGAGAGCACCACCTGCGCTGAAGCAGGGACTGACAGCGCCACCTGCGCTGAAGCAGGGACTGACAGCGCCACCTGCGCTGAAGCAGGGACTGACAGCGCCACCTGCGCTGAAGCAGGGACTGACAGCGCCACCTGCGCTGAAGCAGGGATTGATAGCGCCACCTGCGCTGAAGCAGGGACTGACAGCGCCATCTGCGCTGAAGCAGGGACTGACAGCACCACCTGCGCTGAAGCAGGGATATGAAAGAGGACTGGAGTTGCCCACCCCTGACTTAATGGAATTTGCTCCTGAACAATAATATGGCGACATATGGGCAAGAATTCCCCTCCCGTTACTTCGGGAATAATATATATATATAAATATATTTTCCTGTGGGGAACCTGGAAAACAGATTAAACTTCGATCAAGTGTTTCCTGAACCCTTGGCCCTCGCTCTCCCCATCAAAGAGGAGCCAGGGGGAGGAGGGGAGGAGGGAGCGGGGGGTATCGTGCATGTGGAAGGGGAGAGGAAGTCCAGTACAACACACAGTGACTCGCAGAGCGAGAGGAAGGGACACGCTCTTTGGGAACAGCCTCTTTTAAATGACCCCGTCCTCTCCCGTGCTGAAACCCTTTAACTCCCCCCGGGGGGGGGGGGAGGAGGGGAGTGGGGGATTGGGAGGAGGGGGGAGTGGGGAGGGGGCGGGAGGGGGAGTGGGGGGGGAGGGGCGGGAGGGGGAGGGGGGAAGGGGGAGGAGCTTGCAGCTGCACAGGGTTTCATGCCGGATGGACGTCTGCATTTCTCCCAGATACAGGTGTCGCTATCCGTAATAAAAACGATGTTTTGTTGCCGTCAGGACTCGGGCCTGTGCGCACGCTGACATTTCGTCATGGCTCCTTGCAGGCCCAACTGGCAGTGAAAGGGTTAATTGGGGGCGCTCAACTCCAAGCCTCAAGGGCCACCAACAGGTCAGGTTTTAAGGATATCCCTGCTTCAGCACTGGTGGCTCAATCAGTCCGTTCTTCAGCACAGGTGGCTCAGCCTTACACTGAGCCACGGATTGAAAGCCACCTTTGCTGAAGCAGGGATATCCAGAAAACCTGAATTGTTGGTGGCCCTTGAGGACGGGAGGAGAGAAGCCCTGGCGTAGACTGGCGGCTCTTGCGACATGCAGGCATGGGGCAGTCAAAGGGTTAAAGAGATTGACCAAAAGGTTTCACCTGCTGCATTAAAGGTGCCGGCCTTTACTAGGACCCAAATTAAACTGCTGCCCATGTCCATGGTGAAGGACAGACAAGAGACACACAGACACACACAGACACACACAGACACACACAGACACACACAGACAGACACACACAGACACACACAGGCACACACAGGCACACACAGAGGCACACAGAGGCACACAGAGGCACACACAGACACACACAGACACACACAGGCACACACAGGCACACACAGGCACACGTAAGATACTTTGCAAACAAGGGGAATTTTCCCAAGACCCGAGTGCAAAATCTCCCCCCAAAAATATGTGCCAACGGAGACCAACCTGCTTCTTTTTCAGCTTGGTGATCTGCTGCTCCACCATGGTGATCTCCCGATCCACTCTGTCCATGTTCTGCATCAGCTCGTCCTTGGACAGCCGGGCGGGTAACAGATCCAGCTCCCCGTCGGCGTGAGAGGGGCTCGGTGGGGACACGGGCTCCAGCTTCCCGGTCAGGCAGCGGTCCTGCGGACAGCAGAGATAATGGCAAGACTGAATGACACGTTCGGAGATAGCCGCCACGTCGGTACCACGTTACCCGGCTTTCACAGATCAGCGATAAACTACAGAATGCAGAAATGGTTCGTTTAAAAATCCCCAAAACTGGGTTTTTCATGGAAATAAAAGCGATACTTTGTGTGTCCCCCCGCAGTTGGGCCTGCTTTAACTCATCAAGACCGGATTTAATCTCTCGCGCCCCTTTTTATTAATAGGTATAGGAATCGGGTAATATTTTCTAACTGTGTTACTGTCACATTTTAACTTATTCACAAATGGTGTAAAAATTAGTCACTTTCTCTTTTCTTCGGGTCTGTTTCAAACGTATGCAATAATGATTGCTCTCACCCATTATCTTTTTCTTAAAACTAATTGTGCTGCCCTCATTAACCAACCAAATCACCAGAAGGGAAAGGCTGGGTGAGCAAAATCTTCCTGCGTGTGCAGCGGGTCCCAGCTTTATAACAAAGGACTTCAGGACACAGAGCCCCTGCAGAGACATTATTCGTTAAAAATAAATATTTACCCATACGAATACTTGTCCGGTATGTTTAAAGATGGTGTCAATCACGTACATTTAACTGCTTGAGCGCCCCAATAAATAACTATCAAACCGTGAGGTCTTGCCCTCTAGGGACCCCCCCATGACTTTCTGGTCTGGGCAGACGGGGAGCGCGATGTCGCGATCGCAATGTGACAGCGCTGTGGCCCGCAAAGGGTTAACTCCGTGAACACACACTTGTGTCCCCACGGGCCCTAGCCGGGTCTGCCGCTGTGTAAACTGTTATAAAAGGCATTGAACAAAATGTACTGAGTTCAGTCTCCACATCACAGCCGCTCGACTACACCAAACAGAACCCGCATTGTTCCCCAGAATCAGCTGCACCCCCTCACAGAGACGCGCAGCGCAGTCTGCACAATGGCAGAGAGTCAGCGAGCGACAGGTGGGCTACTCATTAGGACAGAAGCTCATGTTCCGCGGAAACAAAAAAGGCCCCCCCCCATGTAAATCTGCAACCTCCCCCCCACCGCCCCCCTCCCGAAGTCTATAGACGTTTAACTCATTCAATACCGTACCTCGCCCCCAGAGCATGTCCTGCACTTTTTATTTAAAAAATGTGAACAAAATCATGATTGTGGCCATTTCTAGCGTCTGACGTTGCCATGGTAATGATTAGGCCGCGTCCACAGTCGGCGCAACGGCGCAAAGAAAAGGACGCGAGTCAATGGGGACGACCACAGAGCGTGTGAGCGCGCACAAGAGTGACGGCGCGGCCAGTTTTTTCGCGAGACAAATTTTTTTTATTTCGGCGCGCGACGGCCTGTAACGTGCGCTGTCTGCCAATGAGGGCGAACTGCTCACGTGATGACAAGGGCACGCCTTCGACACGCTTCCCCGTCACCTCCTCCACATCCGAAAGGCCACGGATCGCCACGCGAGCGCTACCGCGCTGGGCTCTGGGGAGAGCTCCATTTTAACCTCCACTTAATATTTCAAACGCTTATATCTCCTAAAACGGAGCATCGGATTTAATGTAAAAAAGGAATGAAAAGAGGGCTGGGGAAGGCAGAAAAATAGGATTTAAATAAATAAATAAATAAATAAAACACAAAGCAAAAATATGGCGATCAGCGCGGACAGCAAATTCAATTGAAAATAAAAAGGATTTGAGATGACCGACTGAGGCCGCCATCTTTGAGGTGCTTTAATGTTTGACGCCACTGTCACACAGACCTCCAAGGTACCCGGCGGATTGCTCCGGCTTCTGCTTCTCTTGGAGAGGCCCGTGCTCGTCCAAACCCCGCGGTGAAGGAAAGGCAGCACAGGGGTTCATAAACATTTCTCCCCACTTGTAGCATTAATAGGGCAGAATGCAGATATATATATTTTTTTAAATAAGATGCGTTATTTTGAATAACACCCCTATAAAAGGGATTTAGAAGGAAGGGAAACAGAAAACCTCTTTCCGTCGGAGCTGTGAAGCTGGGACCGTGATCGTCCCCCTGGAGAGAACCCAAGTGGTAAGGAAACCCGAAACCGCCCCTCGTCCCGGTGGTCCCCTGGCTCAGCTCCAACGGGAACATTCGCCAAGTGCTGAAAATACATCGGTGATCGGAAAAGGCATTAACCCCTCCCGTGCTGCAGTAAACGCAGGCGCACATCTCCAGTGTAACAGTTACCTGGGAAACGCACCCCCAAAAATACTCAGCACTGTGATGTCTCTGTCATTAGAATAAGGCTTTGCCTATAGTGCCGCCGACGGCGACAGCAACACGATGGGTGACGTCACCCGTCGCCACCGGCGAAAGTTATGTTTCGACGGTCGGCGGCATCGCGGAATTCCCGCAATTTGATTTGTTAAAGGGCCGCCCCGTGACGGCCCTTGAAAAATCAAATTTTGTCGGCGGCGGGTTTTTGCGACGGCGACGTCCCGCGTGCACTATAAGCGCGCGCGGCGGCGGCGGCAATGCTTGTTTTTGGGCGAATTCGCGTCGCCGGCACTATAAGCACGGCCTAAGACATCATACTGTATACAAGAATAAAGTGTACAAAATGATGCTTCCACTGGCAGCCATATTTATCTATCCCAGCAAATGAGCACATAACTACAGCTGTGTCTCTGGAACAGCGAGTGTAACAGGTGTGCACACAATCTGTGAGACGCCATCTTTTCTATTTCGGATATAATTATTTATTTATTTATTTTTTTAAATCTAGACCACACACACACACACACACAACACACACAACACACACAAACTTAATGCCACAAATGGAGAGCCATTTATTAACCCCTTTGCTACCAGTGTTCCAAGCCCCTTGGAGTCTACCTTTCGAGAAGGAGTTGGGGGACTTCAACAAGGATCTGCGGTGTGTGTGTGTGGGGGGGGGGGTGATATGTATACGGCCAGAATGAGATATTTAGCCATGTAATATCATAGAGAGATCTGTGTGAAACAAGTGGCCCTGAAACAAGGACTCACACTGGGTTCTTCCACACCAAAAAGGTGACGTTCTTACCCCTAACCTAAAACTTCAACTACTTCTTTGCCACAAATCAATTGGGCTGAAGCAGTGGCTCAGCGAGCAAAGGAATGGACCCCAAGTCCAGGGGAGCTTGGTTCAAATCCCAGGGACCGCTTCTTGTGAGTTTGGGTCACCATCTCTCCCTGTGCCAAAATATAAAATCGTTAGCTCGTCGGAGACGGTGCCGGTAACATTCTCTGTACAATGCCGCTTACCGCGGTGTGCGTCCCATTGGAAGAAGTGTGCCATCAAAAATGACGTTGTTACCAACTTCAATATAGATCTTCGTGGGAACAAATGGTGGTATCGAGTACCTATGCCACATGGGTAGATGTTCTAACAAGAGGTGCACCAGCCAGTGCAGCTTGCGTGGGTCACGCCAGCATTTGGCCCCATTGGTAGCAAGGAGGGTTTTTTAGCCTTTATGCATTACCAACTCAGGCTATTAAAATGCTTCCCGTGTGGGGCGGGGAACTTAAGCCAGGGTGGCGAGATGCCAGGGAATTAAGCGTCCCCGCTAGTAAAACCTTACTCCGAGCGTCTCAAAGCTGCCCACCCGACTGGCAGCCCCCCGACAGTTGTTCCTGCTCACCAGCTGTGTGCTGAGAATGGCACTGCTGTATCTGTCCATGCACGCTCCACGGTGACACCGCCAGCCCCGCTCCACGGTGACACCGCCAGCCCCGCTCCACGGTGACATCGCCAGGCACGCTCTACGGTGACATCGCCAGGCACACTCCACGGTGCCACCGCCAGGCCCGCTCCACGGTGACATCGCCAGGCCCGCTCCACGGTGACATCGCCAGGCACGCTCCACGGTGACATCGCCAGGCACGCTCCACGATGACATCGCCAGCCCCGCTCCACGGTGACATCGCCAGGCCCGCTCCACGGCGACACCGCCAGCCCCGCTCCACGGCGACATCGCCAGCCCCGCTCCACGGCGACATCGCCAGCCCCGCTCCACGGCGACGCAATCCGCCAGCCGCTCCACGGTGAGCAGCCGTGCCAGTCCCCGCTCCACGGTGCACCTTCCAGCCCCGCTCCGCTTGCTACCAATGTCTCCCTCCCGCCTCTCACGCTTCGACCGTCTCCCATCGCCCTCTCCTCTTCGTCCACCAGTCTTCCCTCCCCTGCTCCTCTTCTCCACCCGAGAAGCGGGGCGTCACCCGCAGCCCCGCTCCACGGTCGACAGGTCGCCATGGCGACACTTACCAACGGCGACACCGCCATGCCCCTCTCCAGGTGACACCCGCTAGGCCGCGCCCACGGCGACAAAGGGGTCCCCGTCCCTCCCCCTCCACCTCGCTACCCCTCGCCAATCCCCTGCTCCCCGTCATCCGCCTCTCCCTCCCGCGTTCATCCCGCCTTCTACATCAGACTCCCGTCTCCCCTCTCCTTATCGTCCCCGTAACCCCTCCCTCGCCCTCTACCCCCTTCGGCCACCACCCCTGAGGAGCATCTCGTCCCTCCCACTGCTCCACTTCTCCCGTCGGGGCCAAAAGGAGAATGAATGTCAGCACGATAGTCCGCTCCCCTCTCCCCCCGTTCTCCCGCTCCCTCCGTACCGAGGGTCTACCGCGCTTTCGTCCCGTCGCTTTCCGCCGCCTGCTCTGCCCCTTCTCCCCCGAGGTAGAGGCTAGCCCCGCCCACGCTCGCACACCGCCAGCCCCGCTCCACGTCGACATGCCGCCACCCCGCTCCACGGCGAACATCGCCAGCCCCGCTCCACGGCGACATCGCCAGCCCCGCTCCACCCGACACCGCCAGCCCCGCTCACACGGACAGCGCCACCCGCTCCACGGCGACCAATCGCCAGCCCCGCTCCACGGCGACATCGCCAGCCCCGCTCCACGGCGAACATCGCCAGCCCCTCTCCACGGCGACACACCAGCCCCGCTCCACGGCGGACATCGCCAGCCCCGTTCTCACGGCGACCCACCCGGCACCCCCGCTCCACGCACATCCGCCAGCCCCGCTCCACGGTGAACATCGCCAGCCCCTCCCGGCACATCGCCCAACCACCTCCGCGGCAACCTCTGCATACCACCCGCATAACCGACCCAGCCCCTCCCCGCCGCCCCCATCGCCCTAGCCGCAATCGGGCCAGCCCCGCTCCACGGCGACATCGCCAATCCCCACGCTCCACGGCGCACAACAGTCGCCAGCCCCGCTCCACCCGACATCGCCAGCCCCCGCTCCACGGCGACTACGCCAGCCCCGCCCACGGCGACACGCCCAGCCCCGCTCCACGGCGACACTCGCCAGCCCCCGCCCACGTCGACACCGCCACCCTGCTCCACGTCGACAACACCGCCAGCCCCGCTCCACGGCGACACCGCCAGCCCCGCTTGTCCAAGCTACACAATGTCGGCCCGTATTTACCAAGCAGTGGTATCCCAGAAGCAATGTTCCAGTGTCTGAAGACCCCTTATGGTCAATAGCCTTAAATAGGCCATACCGCGTCTTGTGGCGTCGCACCGCTTAGTAGATATGAGCTGGAATGTTTATTGCAACGGTTATGTATTGTTCAGAGCTGTCTGTGAGTAGGGTTACTAGCTCTGCCCTTCTGTAACCCAGGCTGTGCTTAAAATCTGTGTAATGCGGCAGGCTTAAGCTTATTGGGGGTCCCATGTTAAAATGGATTTGAAGCAAAAGGTGACATGGTGTGCTCATTTGCCTGTCATTACCCAGAATCCCTGGCTGCAGTGGAAGCACTGTATGTTAAGAGATAATGGGGAAGGGCAGGGTTGCAGACCTGACAGACGAGTGAATGAGCTCACAGCGCTCTATTTTTATTTGCTGTACAGTAGAGAGTTTATTCCTTTGCTACAGTCATGATAATATCATGAGATGTGAGGTTATTGGTCAAACTGGTGCTTCAGGGGTTAACGAGCTACAGTATTTGGGTTTTCTGACTTGTCATGAATCTGTGGGAACCTCAAAGGGGCTTTGATGGAAGGTGGGCGCGAAAAGTACAAAGAGAGATGGGTTTAGCTATGCACCCTAACTGCTTTATTCAATGAAACATCAATAGTGCAGAGCCCCCCTGGCACAGAAGGGGTTAAGGAGCCTTATTTACCTGCAGCCAGGGAGGGACCTGCAAGGCAGCAGGAACCCAGAGACGGAATAATTCAGGAGGACGAGTCCATTACTCCTCACGTCAGCGCCGTCTCACCAATCACCACTTTCACGCGGTTTGTGCTCTGCGTCTGCGGCAGGCGCTTTGTTACGGTTATTACTCTGCGATATATATGCCAACATGACCCCCGAGAGGGGGCGAGGGTGTGACATCTCCCCAGAAACCACAGGCGATAGCCCCCTCCTCCCCAAGAGAAACAGGGGCGGAGAGGCTCGGCACTTGAACCTGTCCTGTTGGTTCGTTTACACAGGAACAGAGGAATAGACGGTGGATAAGGACCACTAGCCAGGCTTAACCCCTTCACCTCCTGCAGTATCCCATATTTAGGACACCCCATATAAAGGGTACTCCTGTAGGTCACTCTATAGCTGTGGTGCTCAACTCCAGTCCTCAAGGCGCCCAACAGGTTAGGTTTTCAGGATATCCCAGCTTCAGCACAGGTGGCTCAATCAGTTCCTGCTTCAGTACAGGTGGCTCAATCAGTCCCTGCTTCAGCATAGGTAGATCAGTCTTCGACTGAGCCTCTGATTGATCCACCTGTGCTGAAGCAGGGATATCCATAAAACCTGTCCTGTTGGTGGCCCTTGAGGACTGAGTGACACCCCCACTCAAGAGACTATATACAGCGGCAAAACTACCTCCTGTCTGCTGCCCCCGAAAAGCACCCTGCTGGGTTTCAGCACTTTCAAACATCGCTGTCCTGCTTTGCACCCCGTTATCCTCGGGGTTAACCCTCTCACGACACGATTCCTGTCTGGCATCAATGGCTGAACTGAGATTGAACTCGTGATTTCCTAGCTGTGCACGTCTCTGTCCCGGGCTGTGCTGGAAAGCGGGGTAACGCGGCAGGCATAGGCTTATAGGGCTCGGTGCTAAAATGGACAAGAAGTCTAAGGTGACACACCGTGAGTGCTCATTTGCATGTCATTACCCAGAATTCCTGCTGCAGTGGAAGCACTGTATGCTAAAGAGATAATGGGGAAAGACAGGGTTGCAGACCTGTGAGATGTGAATGTGCTCACACGTGGCATTTTTATTTGCTCCTGACTATTAAGACACAGACACACACACACACACACACACACACACACACACACGTCTGCGGGTATTCTCATTTACCCCTCCTCAGCCTGCAACACAACCTCCCCATAAGCAAAAACCCATCCTCACGTCACACACACCGAGGGGGGAAAACAAAACAACCTGCTCGTTGGCACTATAATTGAACACATTATTCTGCAGTTATGGCCTGTAATGACACTCATTACTTACCCGCACGAGCTGTACACACAATCATGTAATAATTGCAGCAGGCAGCTAAGCGCCATTATGGGACGTTCATGTGGGACCCCATGCAGATGCAACACGCCGTATCCCCCCCAGAGGTGTCAGGCGGCTGTACGCGGTGACTGGCTCCGATAGGATCTGGATACACCATTCGTTTCTCCTCCGCTAGCTGAACGTGCCCATCAGAGACAGCTCAACTTTGCAAACTACGTCATTAAATTCCCATTACGCCGACGAGCAGTAAGACGCGACGCGCGAGTTCTACGGATGAAGAACGCTCCCGATTTAAAATAAATTTAAAAAAACAGCGCGGGATACAAAATCAGACTAAAATGATTACGGGCGCCAGGAAATATTACTTTCTATTATAACCAACTTGAGCGTTACATACAGCGCTCCAAATTCAAAACCACCGCATCAGGCCCGCGTACGCTGAAGCATTTCCAGAAAAGGGTTTGTTTTTTTTGACACCAGCAGAAAAATGTAGCAGCGTACGTTAACCGTTTGCCACGGGGGGTTTCATGGTTCCCAACAACTTCTTAGAATGTAGAAGGGTAGCCAACTCCACCCCTGCTTCAGCACACGTGGCTCAGTCAGTGGCTTAGTCAAAGACTGAGCCACTGATTGAGCCCCCTGTGCTGATGATTGAGTGACCTGTGCTGAAGCAGGGATATCCTGAAAACCTGACCTGTTGGTGGCCCTTGAGGACTGAAGCTGGCCATCCTGATGTAGAAGGCACACAGGAAACTTACTCCGTGTGAGAGGAAGCTGAAGCTATTGCTTACACCGCTCAACACACGGAAATAATGAGTCCTCCTCCTTTTCCCCCCAAATACAAATCTGTGCAAATATGAGGAGGAAAGGACAGACATCAGCAAAAGCAAACATCGCGCAGTCTCAAAATGTGGTTACAGGTGTTACAAAGTTACCCCCTTTACAGCCAGAAAACCCTACAAATGAATGAATAAATTAAAAGGCAGCCGTGCTTTCTTACATAGGGACCTATATCTCACAGGCTAGGTCAGGCCTGCACAACTCCAGTCCTCGAGGGCCGCAAACAGGCCAGGTTTTCAGGATTTCCATACTTCAGCACAGCAGGCTCAATTAGTGGCTCAGTCAAAGACTGAGGAGCCACTGAATGAGCCACCTGCGCTGAAGCAGGGACAAAATGAGCCGCCTGTGCTGAAGCTGGGACTGATTGCGCCACCTGTGCTGAAGCAGGGATATTCTGAGAACCTCGAGGACTGGAGTTGTGCAGGCCTGGGCTAGGTCATTCGCCGTCTGTCCGAGCATATACACAGCAAACCCCGTGCAACCCTACAAAATCTATCCTATCACAAAGCAGTAACCTACGAGCAGGTTATTATAACCTCCACAATGGGGGAAAGGAAGCCGGTCACCACACGCGGGATTCACATAAACCGCTTTACATTCCAGAATGCGTTATGCATCTTCCCATTCAGTGCCTGATCTTATTGGCAGGCAGGAGCAGACCTTTAAACTTCCTTTTCCTGCCGTTTGCTCAGCAGCGCGCTTCCTTTTGGGAGAGGACTGGAAATAGAATATTAATGCCCCCCCTCTCCCCCCCCTCACTAAGGTTGTGCGGATCCATCTAGGTCAAATTTATCTAGCGATTCAACAGCCTGAAGCAATTTCATTGCAAAACAAGCCGCACACGCTGCATTCCCTCCCCACTGATTTACAGCTGCTGTGCGTCCCCATTACAAGCCAATGTAGCTGATTTCCTAGAAATAACTGCTAGTTTGGGCTGGGAATGGCGATTGGCAACAATATATTATCTGCATTGGCAACATTTCCACTGCTTGTCTATTGCTGCAGTATACACAGTGCTGTGCATTCTGCATCTGCCATGAGGCTTGACGCTGAAGCTTACACTCTACTGTTGGGAGCCCAAGGCCTGGGAAGGAGAAAGTGAATGAGGTCTGACTCTTGCCCCAGCGCATGGAGTTCATGTGTATAAGATGGCAGTTTCGGGCATGTTAGTCGTCCCTCGGGGTTGCTGGCGCTGTTACCCGATTTAGCCACGTTCCTCCGCACACCGCGCTGAAGCCGGAGAGGGATTCCCTTTATGGAGGAAACGACGTGCTCATTCGCATGTCCGAACCCCAAGACCTGCCGTTTAAACGCGGCGTTTTGTTTTAAGGGATTTGGAGCGGGGTTAAGTAAATGTAAATCCCCCCGGTGTGAGCTCATTCGCACGTCTCACACAGGCCTGCAACCCCGTCTTTCCCCCATTACCGCTCAACAAAACATGCTTCCACTGCAGCCAGGGATTCTGGGAAATGTCATGCAAATGAGCACTCACTGCGTCACTCTGAGTCTTATCCATTTTAACATGGATCCCCTATAAGCGTATACCTGCCGCATTACACAGCTTTTCAGCACAGTCTGGGTTAAAGAAGTGTAGAGCCAGTAACCCCACTCACAGACAGCTCATGTCGTACTTTTGGTTCTCAGCAGTGCAGGGTTGGTGATAGTGGCTCTGCAATGTGACGCTGGTACGGGGGTTAAGGGCCGGGTGGGAGAGCACGCGGGCGCATCGCCAAGCCTTTCCTTTGCTGAACAGAAACTGGATTCATTGTTCAGAAATAAGCTCTAGGTGTTTTTGCAAATGTCTAGTCAGGTTCAATGAGGCAGCGCGCGGTGTCCCCGGCTGCGGCAGCGCGCGGTTTTCCCCGGCTGCGGCAGCGCGCGGTTTTCCCCGGCTGCGGCAGCGCGCGGTTTTCCCCGGCTGCGGCAGCGAGCGATTTTCCCCGGCTGCGGCAGCGCGCGGTTTCCGCGGCAGCGCGCGGTTTCCGCGGCAGCGCACTGTTTCCAATTGTTACAGCTTTGAGCGACAGTCTGGTGTTTAGAAAAAAGCAACAAATCTGTTTGTGATACTTTGTTGCCAAAGGGCTGGGCTCAACAAGATGTGTGCGCGAGCCTGTTTTAAAAGAGGAAGTGGATATGACTTTCTAAATGGTTGCAGTAGCAACCAGAGGATGATCTGTACATTAACAAAAATCATTAAAATGGCATTAGCAGTTAGATAATACAATCTGCACATATTTTAATACTACAGAACTGATTTTTTTTCTTTTTAAATCGTATTTTTCACGTTTTGCTGCTTTAATGGAAACTGTAAAGGGTCGAGAGGCCGCACTAACAGGTCACCCTGATACAAAGCGGTGTGAAGATGACATGCCCCATTCAGCCCACACATCACATCGCCTTCTGAACAGCGGTGCTCAAGGGGAGGAAAGGAGCCTCCCGGAGAGGCTGCAGTGCAGATATAACACCCTAAAGCCTACTTCAGATGCACTTTCCTGAGAGTGCTCTCAGGTGGAAATGACGCCCTTCCAAAATATTACAGTCAGTGCGAGTTCTATTTACAGCAGGGGTGCGGCAACGCCAGTACTCGGAGACCACCAACAGGTCAGGTTTTCAGGACATCCATGCCTCAGCGTAGGTGGCTCAATCAACAACTCAACTCCTGTCCTCAAGGGCCACCAACAGGTCCAGCTTTTAAGATATTCCTGCTTCAGCACAGGTGGTGCAGTCACTGATTTAGCCACCTGTGCTAAAGCTGATCTTACCTGATCTAGCTAGGGGTCTCCCCCCTCCCCCCCAGGGGTCTCCCTCCCCCCAGGTGTTTGCAATATGACCCAGCCCCTGATTGGTGGGTGGAAATGCAACAACAATCACAGTTACTTGCAAAGATCACAGAACACTTTGTAACATTCCAGCTGAGCATCACATTAACCCCTAGTGCCTGCAGTGCTGGAACCAGGCTTACAATACACACACACCACACACCCACACACCCACCACCACCCCCCGATGTAGGGCCGGCCCGTCCATTAGGCGAACCTAGGCGGTCGCCTGGGGCGCAAAGGTCCCCGGGGCGTATTAATAACCGCAGTCTTTTCAATTTGCTCAGAGTTCTTTAGCTGGGAAGAAGTTGGGAGTAACTGGGAGGAGCTGCAGAGGACCCTGCAGGAAGAAAGAACAGGGGCGATCTCTTTAGGGAGATCCCCGCACCCACGTTTGTAGAGTAACCCCGGTTTCCCAGTTGTAAGTGTGTGTGTGGCGTACCTGTAAATAGTTGTAATTTTATACACCGTGTTTCTGTCTGGCGGATTAACCCCCGATGTGCTGGTCCTGGTCTGCCGTGACACGTCCCAGACAGATCTGCAACCTGCCCTTTCCCATTATCTCTTAGCATACAGTGCTTCCACTGCAGCCAGGGATTCTGGGTAATGACATGCATCCAAGAAGGACCGTGATGATAGACAGGATGAAGGGAAAAGTACTCAGAGGAGCAGCCCTGAAGGTAAAAACGTAACAACTGGGTTCACCCACTTCAAAGGCAGTGTTGATACCACTCAACTAGTCCTTCTCCCACATACACAGTGTACACCGGGGATCACACACAAGGGTGCTCTGTATCAGGGCGCTCTGTATCAGGGCGCTCTGTATCAGGGCGCTCTGTATCAGGGCGCTCTGTATCAGGGCGCTCTGTATCAGGCTACTGATCAGCAAGAGTTCCAGAGTGCAAGAATTCTCTGCCCTGTCCAAGGTCACACAGCTGGCGATCGCGTGCGCCAATGATAATTGCTTGTCTTCCTATGACAGTGTGTCTAGTGCGGGCGGGCACACGTCAGAGCGCGATGGCGCGGCCCACAAATTGAAAAGAAAATACATTTTGTCTTTTCAAGCGCTCTCGCATGACGTCAGCGTCACGTGAAGTGGTTCAGCCAAAGAGGGCGAACCAGCTTCGTGACGCATCAGCCACGCCTCCCCAGTCTCCTGCAGGGATAACCACCAATCGCTGGGGCTGCAGAAGTGAGCGCGCTAGCGCTATTATACAGACCTAACGCATCACTGCCACGCTCTGCAGCTCCGCTAACAAGGAAGGGGTTAACTGCGATTCTTACATCCGACGGTAATCTGCCGGACCGACGCCAGTTTTAACGTCAACATCAACCGAAAAGAAAATCGTAACCAGGAGTATCGGAGATGCCAAAGCGTCGGCACATCCCGTTATAATTCGAGTAACGCCTTCTGGATTAGATCGCTATTCTCCATGAAGTTTATGGACAACAAAACGGACATTGCTGGGCCCCTATTTAATATGCTGTGATCCGCTTCCTGGTTCTGGAGAACAGTTCAGCTCCGTTCGAATGAACGAGGCTAAAGTGTTCCCCGTGTGTGGGGAAGCGGCTCCCAATACATTGAATGAACGACCTTTCGCAACAACAACAACTTTGTGCGACGCTCAGTAAGCACCTCTGGGAAGGATCCACTTAAACGCCCGTCTCAACGCGTCCACACTCCAGCTTACACCACAAGTAAAAATGCCCCATCTCACACCACAAGTAAAAATGCCCCAGCTCACACCACAAGTAAAAATGCCCGTTGACTCCCCGATCATGTATGTTATTGAATTATTTAATTCGTTTTTACATTGAAGTTTATTCGGATCACCGACGCCACACCACAGAAACGTGCTCCCCCCATCCCCGGGATATTGCCGTGTGTTTGTGCTGCGGGGATCCAGCCAAAGACTTATTATTTCATTCTGGGAGAGCCACTGGCAAATGAAAGCCTTCAGAGTGACGGATCGGTACACACAGCAGTGGGTGTTAGCAGTGTCCCCAGCTGACCCGTGAGCTGCACCGTGAGCTGCCAGCATTCCATTAGTGAGGAGCTGCATTATACTCGCTGGGGCTCTCTCTGAACACTGAATACAGGCCCTTTATTCACGGAATATCTGAATGCCCAGTCACCCAGGCTGACTCCTACTTCCCAAAAAAATGCCTGGTTATAACCCATTTTAAGTCAAACGTGGTAGGAAAAGCCAATAATAGAATAGCTATTTTTATCATTATTTCCAGAATCTTGGATAGGATGAAGAAAAAAACAAAACGCTATATGCTTGGGGTCCAAAGAATCGCATCGCATTATAAGCGGATCGCATCGCGTTATAAGCGGATCGCGTTAGAAATAATGTACAATTGAACAATAAAGTATTTAAGACACCAATAATCGTGTTGCAAAGTATTTATATATACGGAAATTGGGAGCCATGCTTGCATCGCGCTATAAGCGGATTCGCGTTGTAACGGGGTTGAACCGTATTAATTATTTTCGTGCTGAGCGGGTGTGCAATACTTTCAAAACTAAGGCTGTGTCACGTTTTAATCTGGTCTGTAACTGTTACATACGCCTATAATACATATTATCTCCAACAGTGTATGCAATGCCTTGTATATAATGTATAACCCTGCTCACTTAATGTAACCATGTATTTGTCATCATAACTCTGTGCCCAGGACATACTTGAAAACGCGCGGTAACTCTCACTGTATTACTTCCTGGTAACACCTTTATAAATAAATAAATAGGCACAGAGGGGTTATTTCGTATTGGGAAATTAACTGGACTAATGCACCAGGCGTACAGTGAAAATCCGGTTTGAATCTTCGTCTCAATTCCTTGTCACCTCAGACCAGTCCCATTATTTCCTGTTACGTGGAAATAGTACGGTCACGCATCGAATATAGGACACGAATATAGGACAAGCCCCTATTATTGGGACAGGAATGACTCAGGACTGCAACTGAATGTCTTCTTGGTCCCCAAACCCCATATATTGCCGTGTTTGAACTGTAGACAAGCATTCTGGGTAATGGCATGCAAATGAGCACAATAAAAACATGTATTGCCGTTTCCGTACGTGTTGCATTATGGGCCGGCACAGGCAGGAAACCAATCCAAAAACGATTCTCTCGCCCTTTTTGCCTGATCCGGTTGCACTTGGCTGCTGATCCTGCCGTGTGAAGCCACAACCAGAACCAGAACCAAGCCGTGTGTCTCGTTGGAAAAACCCAGTAAGCGGCTCTGTGCGATGCCAGGGTACGCGGTGTACAAAGTAACAACATTCACTTTAACCTCAGCGTTTAGCCGCAGACATGAGCCGTAATTTGCACTGGGCACATTCTGCCACACTGACCCGAGATTACCGGTACGGTCCAATGATGGCGAGAGGTAATAATATCACAAACACAGGGCCTAGCGCGCACACACAGGCTTCCACTTCCCAGCCATCCCCTCAAACCAAGTCCCCGGAGACCCCCTGCTTTCTGAGATACTTATTGGTTACTGCCATTAGTTCCTGGTTTAAAAAAAAAGGGGGGGGGGGGGAAGATTTAAGAGGCCGTCCACGGACATTAAGTGACCACTGAGGTACCACGAGCTCTGGTACACGTGTGTGTAGAGGTTTTGAGACCTCGCAGGTCCCTTCTTCATGCGTTATATTAGTTCATATTTTAAGATTTATTAAAGGTTTAATAATTAAGGGGAGAGACCATGCAGGTTGTATCCGTGTGTCTTTGTGTGCGTGCATCCGCGCGCATTCCTCCACGTGCCTGTGTGTGCGTGCATCCGCGTGCCCGTGCATGCATCCGCGTACATGCATCCGTGCCCGAGCGTGCATGTAACCGCGCGTGAAAGTGAATTTGTGTACTGGGGTTACATAGCATCAGGTGCTCACATTTGGGGGTCAGCAGCTACAAAAAGCAACGGGCACCATTAACCCTTTGCTGGCACTAACCGTGGGCAACACTTCGCAGGTTTAAGAAACTGGCGGTTTTCCCCGTTCATATCACGGATTCGTAATCGGTTACAATACGTTTCGGAGGATGGACACTCTCTCTAGTGTTTTTGTGCTAACGGTGTGTGTGTGTGTGTGTGTATATGTGCGTGGGCGTGTATATGTGTGCGTGTGCGTGTGCATATGTGCGTGCATATGTGCGTGCATATGTGCGTGCATATGTGCGTGCATATGTGCGTGCGCGTGCATATGTGCGTGTGCATGTGCATGTATATGTGTGTATGTGTGCATGTATGCGTGCATGTATGCGTGCGTATGTATATGTGCTGTGCATGTATATGTGGTGTGTATGTATGTATGTGTGTGTGTGTATCTGTGTATGTGTGTATGTGTATATGTGCGTGTCCGTGTATGTGTGCGTGTGTATGTGCGTGTATGTGTGCGTGTGCGTGTGTATGTGCGTGTATGTGTGCGTGTGCGTGTGTATGTGCGTGTATGTGTGCGTGTGCGTGTGTATGTGCGTGTATGTGTGCGTGTGCGTGTGTATGTGCGTGACTGTATGTGGCGTGGGGTGAATGGTGAGTGATGTGTGAGTGTATATGTGCGGTGCGGTGAGTGTGGTGTTGTATTGTATATGTGCGTTCGTGATGTCGTGTAATGTGCGTGGCGTGAGTTGTGCGCGTGCGTGTCCGTGCGTTTCGCGTATAGTGTGTGTTCGCATGTGCTATGCTCTGTGGCTATGTGCGTGCGCTATATGTCTGGGTGTGCATGTTACGTTGCTTGGCGTGCATAGTGATGCAATGGAGTAATGTCGGCATGGCGTGCATATGTGCGTGTGCGTGATATGTTTGGCGCTGTATAGTATGTGGGACGTGTGCGTGTATATGTGCGTGTAGATGTGCTGTATATGAGTGCGTGTAGATGTGCGTGTAATGGGGCGTATATGTGCGTGGTATAATGTTGTGCGTGTATAGTGCTGTGCGTGTTAGGTGCGTGTGAGTGTATGCGAGTGTGTGTGTAGTATCGTGGGCGTGTATTTTGTGTATATGTGCGTGTTATTTGCGTGTAATATTGTGCTGTCTGTATATGTGTCGTGTTATTGTGGTTGATATGTGCGTGTCTATGGTGCGTGTGCTAGTATTGCGTGATGCGTGTAATGTGCGTGTCGTAATGTGCGTGTGCGTGTATCAGGTGCGTGTGCGTTATAATGTGCGTGTGCGTGATAGTATGTGCCGTTTATTGTGCGTGTCTTGATGTGCGTGTGGCGTTTTTGCTTTTGCGTTATGTCGTGTGCGTTTTTGAGTTGCTGTGCGTGTATTGCGTGTGTAGTGGTGTGCGTGTGATATGTGCGTTATGCGTGTATTTGGTGTCGTTATAGTTGCGTGTGCGTGTATATGTGAGTGTGGTGTGGGGGCTATGTGCTGGTGCGTGTATATGTGGAGTGTGGGGTATATGTGCGTTGTGGCGTTTGTATATGACTGAGTGGGTGTAGATGTGCGCTTGTGCGTTGTCTATGTGGTGTGGTGTATAGTGCGGGTATGCGTGTATATGTGGTTGTCATTGTGATGTAAGGGGCGCTTTTTGTATAGTGCGGGTGCGTGATATGTGAAGGGTTGATATTGAGGGATAATATATGTGTATATGGCGTGTTGGATGTGTCGTGTAGCGTGTATATGTGCGTGTTGTATAGGTAGGTGTGTATCTCGTGCGTGTATGCGTGCGGTCTGGGTGTGCATGTATGCGTGCGCTATGTATTAGGGGGTGATGTTGATGATGTATGTGGGTTGTAATATCTCGTGGTGTGTGGGTTGTGGGTGTGTGTATGTGTGTGTGTGTTGGGGTGTGGTGTGTGTGTGTATGTGTGGTGTATGGGTGTGGTGTGCGGGTGGTGGTGTGTGTGGTGTGGCTTTGGTGTTGTGTGTGTGAGGTGTGGTGGTGTGTGGTGTGTGTGTGTGTGGGTGTTGTGTGTGTGTGTGTGTGTGTGGTGTCGGTGTGTGTTGTGATGCAGAATAGAAGTAAAAATGAATAAGCCGCCATGGACTGAGTATTATAAATACGCCGCCAAGACTGCTGTATATAAATACGCCGCCACAGAGAGCGTATCTAAATACGCCGCCAAGAGAATGATATAGAATACGCCGCAAAGACGACTGCGTATATTTAATACGCCGCCAGGACTGGTATCATGTTACGCCTGCAAGAGACGCGTATAATAAATTACGCCCGCCAGGTTCAAAGAGACTGCGTATGATGAATACGCCGCCAAGAGATGAGTAGATAAACGCCGCAAGAGACTGGTATATAAATACGCCGCCAAGAGACTGCGTATATGAATACGCCGCCAAGAGACTGCGTATATAAATACGCCGCCAAGAACTGCGCATATGAATACGCCGCCAAGGAGACTGCGTATATAATAACGCCCGCAAACGAGACGTGCGTATATGAATACGCCGCAAGAGACTGAGTATAGAATACGCCGCCGAGAGGATGGCGTATATAAATACGCCCGCCAAGAGATGCGATATGATACGGCGCCGAAGAGAATGCGTATATAAAACGCGCCACAGAGACTGCGCATAGATATACGCCGCCAGAGACTGCGTATCTAAATACGCCGCCAAGAGACTGCGTATATGAATACGCCGCCAAGAGATGACTGCGTATTAAATACCGCAGAAGCGATATGAATTACGCGCCAAGAGGACTGCGTATATAAATACGCCGCCAAGAGGACTGCGTATATGAATACGCCGCCCAAGAGACTGCGTATATTTATACGCCCCAAGAGATGCGTATATGAATACGCCGCCAAGAGACTGCGTATATGAATACGCCCAAGAGCAGCGTAACCCGCCAAGAACTGCGTTATATTAAATACGCCGCCAAGAGAATGAGATATAAATACGCCGCCAAGAGAATAGCGTATATGAATAAGCGCGCCAAGAGACTGCGTATATAACTACGCCGCCAGAGACTGAGTATATAAATACGCCGCAGAGACTGCGTATATGAACGCCGCCAAGAGACTGCGTATTATTATACGCCGCCCAAGAGACGAGTATAGAATACGCCGCCAAGAGACTGCGTTATAAATACGCCGATCAGAGAATGCGTAAAATACGCGCCAACGATGCGTATAAAAACGTCGCCAAGAGACTGCGTATATAAATACGCCGCAAGAGACTGCGTATATAAATACGCCGCCAAGAGATGCGTATATAAATACGCCGGCCAAGAGGATGGTATATAAATACGCCGCCAAGAGACTGCGTATATGAAGACGCAGCCAAGAGACTGCGTATATAAATACCCCGTCAAGGACGGCGTATATGAAACGCCGCCAAGAGACTGCGTATAGAATTACGCGCAGAGACTGGTATGAATAACGCGCACAAGACTGCCGAAAACTCAAGAGAAGCGCTAGGTGCTCAGCCAAGAAGGAACTTGCGCAATAAATACAGCCGCCAAGAGACTGCGCATATAATACGCGCAAGAGTATGTCGGCCGCATATAAATACGCCGCCAAGAGACTGCGCATATGAATACGCCGCCAAGAGACTGTTCTCTAGCGGCATATAAATACGCCGCCAACGAGACTGAGCATATTAAATACGCCGCCAAGAGACTGCGCATATTGAATACGCCGTCAAAGAGGACTGCGCATATAAATACGCCGCCAAGAAGAGACTGCGCATATAAAATACGCCGCAAGAGGAACGAGTTATGAATACGCCGCCAAGAGACTGCGTATATGAATACGCCGCCAAGAGACTGGTATATGATACGCCGCAAGAGATGCGTTATGAATACGCCGCCAGAGACTGGTATATGAATACGCCCGCCAAGAGATGCGTACATATAATACGCCGCAAGAAAGGTACGCGCGATATAATACGCCGCCAAGAGACTGCGTATATGAATATCGCCGCCCAAGAGATGCGTATATTTAAATACGCCGCCAAGAGAATGCGTTATAAAACGCCGACAAGAGGGACTGCGTATGATCAATACGCCGCCAAGAGACTGCGTATATGAATACGTCGCCCAAGAGATGCGTATATAAGAGACGCCGCCCAAGAGACTGAGTATATGAATACGCCGCAAAGAGATCTGCGTATTGAATACGCGACCAAGAGACTGCGTATATGAATACGCGCCAAGAGGACTGCGTATAAAGACGCGCCAAGAGACTGCGTATAGGAATACGCCGCCAAGAGGACTGCGTATATAAATTACGCCGACCAAGAGAGAGTATATGAAATACGCCGCCAAGAGAATGCGTTATAAATACGCCGCCAAGAGACTGCGTATATAAATACGCCGCCAAGAGACTGCGTATATAAATACGCCGCCAAGAGACTGCGTATATAAATACGCCGCCAAGAGACTGCGTATATAAATACGCCGCCCTGCCGCCGCGGATCTGAAAGGTGGTTTCTTGTTTTTTCTTTTTCTTCTGGAAGCGAATGTCCACCGAACGGCCAATAAAAACATCCCTCTGCTCTCCCCGCCCCTCCCTAATGACCTTACCCAGAGGCTGACATCACACAGACGTGGCTGCACCTCCGCCCGCCGCCAGGCGCTGTTTCCAGGTTTTGTTGATGGGCTGGTTGAGCCCAGGCTCCACTCCCACGCACCCTGACTCAGTGCCGGAGGTACCAGGGCCCTGCCCCCCTCCGGGGGAGGTTCAGCGAAGGATTACGCTGCTGCCATGTTACCTCTAGCCAACTGGGAACGGCGCCAAGGTCAACACAAGTCACAGCCAGTTTCTGGAATAAAACCGGGGAGGCACGGCCCACTGGAAACTCTGAGACGTTCATCCCGGCAACAGATTACAGTTCCCATAACAGGGCTTTGATGAGATGCAATACGCAGAGACAATGCTGGACGCCTCCCAAGTGGAGCACAGGACACCAGCTTTATCCCCCTTCTATAGCACCACAACCGTGCCAGAGAGACGTCTACGGGAGGTCCCACACCCCCCCCCCCCAGTCTCTTTGCCATGTCTACTAAACGCAACGCTGCTTGGTAAAAGCAGCAGACCCACGCATGTAGAACACGTGTCGTATATATTGACATGACCTTAACTTACACGCGTGTCGGTGTGAGACGTGGCCCGTAGCTGCCTGGGCAACTAGAATGAACAGGGGCGGAGAGGCAGGGGTCAAGGTCCCGCGCGGGTCACTAGGTGAGGAGCTCTGGTTTACACAATCATTTACTGACACAGTAACAACTTCCTTACCTTTCACCTGTCTGTTCTACAGCCTCTATTTGTAACAACTTCCTGCAACACAGTTATTTACCAGTGTGTAAGAGGCGCCACACAAATGTATGTCTGGCTTTATTTATATAGCGCCATTAATGTACATAGCGCGTCACAGCAGTAACACACGGGACAATCATATAAATAACAAATAACAGATCATGGGAACAAGTGCTTCAGACATAAAAGTAACATTTAGGAAAAGGAGTCCCTGCCCCGAAGAGCTTACAATCTAATTGTGAAATGTTGCAATACTCCTCTCTGGTACAAGTGGAAGTAACAACTTTGTAACTGCACTAAGTCACAGACACACTATCTGTGAACGGCTAGCATACACTGCACAGGAATATAGGGGTGTGTGGAACCCCCTGCCCAGCAGAGCTTACAATCAAACTGCTAAAGTGACACATACAGAGACAATGGCCCATTTTTGCTAAGTGATGCTATGCCACCTTGCAGCATTAAAGCTGTGGTTTGGAATAGCACCGCTTAGCCAATATGCACAAACATTTTCCCTTCTCAATCTTTATTATTATTATTATTATTTTTATCATCTTGTTTTAAACCAACAACCTCTTAGTAATGCCTTGCATTTCCAGCGCGGCACCAAAGCGAAGACCATTCAACCGCAAGAGAGCGTTAGAAAGTAGTGTTAGCGGGCGCGCGCCTTTAAATGCTGAGCACTCAGAGCACAGAACTTGGACGTGAGCCAGTTACCCGCGCCACGATCTGCGAGTCTATTTCCGACCGCGCCGCGTGACTTTTCCTCTCTCTGCACAGGCTTGGCCTATTTTCTAGGAAGTCGGCCTTGGAACAGCGAGATAAAGGCGCAGAACACGAGATTTATTACAGGTCATCTGAACAAAGCCGAAATATTCACAGCACAATTACACATCAGAAAGGGGGGGCGGGGGAGGGAGAGCTGCCGTGTGTGCGACAGCCTCTGAAAAATCAAATTTGACCGGCTTCAAAAATTCGCGCCCTTGCGACGGCGACAATGCATTTGTTTGAGCGACGTTGCGTCGCCGGCAATATAAGCGCAGCCTAACTCTGGGGGATCATTTGATCCTTTAATTCCACTTTATGTACTGGCGCAGGCGGGGGGGGGGGGGGGTTGGGGCGTTGTGTCGAGCAAGGATAATGGGTCACCGTAAACAGAGGGAAAGGGGCCCCCGGATACTGCTGGAGGCAACCCTGATTTAGCAACATATAATGGTATTAAAATCAAGGTGGGGGTAACAACTCGTCCCAAGAACACCATTTCTATTCTTCAAGACGCATTGAAGCCATTTGTGGCCTAAAGGAGCAGAAATGCAGGAGGAGCAGACATGCAAGAGGAGCAGACATGCAAGAGGAGCAGACATGCAGGAGGAGCAGACATGCAGGAGGAGCAGACATGCAAGAGGAGCAGACATGCAAGAGGAGCAGACATGCAAGAGGAGCAGACATGCAGGAGGAGCAGACATGCAGGAGGAGCAGACATGCAGGAGGAGCAGAGCTTTCAACTTTTATATGCATTCCCACCAATGTGCACACGCAATGAAAGTGTGCATTTATGTGCATGCATTTGAGTGTGTGTTAGCGCATGCGTTGGAATGTGCGTGTATGCGCATGTGTCTGAATGTGTGTGTGCATGCGCATGTGCTTGTGTGTGTGTGTGTCTACTGTATGTTGAACCCTAGAAACAGTCCGATATTGACAATGAGCCTTCCATCCCTTATCCACGTGAAGCCCTGCATGGGGCCCCCCTGCCTTCTCTCAGCCCTCCCTCCCACACACAGCACCTCGGGAGTTGGGCATTCACAGGAGAAAGGAAAACAGAATTTAAATGGAAACAGACGCGACATTTCCCAGAAAACAACGGGGTGATCATATCAAATATTATCATCCACTGCAGCGTGTTCCCGTAAAGCGCTCCGCTGCTTAATTTAATAGGGTGTCCCGGGCCTCTGCAGCGTGTTCCCGTAAAGCGCTCCGCTGGTTCATTTAATAGGGTGTCCCGGGCCGGCAGCGCCTGGACGCAAATCTGGGCAGAAAATAGAAACCGAACTCCACAGAGCGCCATAACAATCCATAGAAACGCAGAATTTGCCGGCAGATAAGAACCACGGCTCATGTAGCCGGCCCACTGTCCCGCCTAGAGACGAGCGTAACGTCCAGAATCCGTGTCGCGGAATTTCCAGAGCGTTCCAATCACAGAGCGTTCCCGTTTCAATCCGTGCGGCTGAATCCAAAACCGCCATTGGATACCATCCGCGGCTGAATCGTAACCATCCAATCCGCGGATTTCATTCTTAAAATCCACCAGTGGGTTGGTAAATCTGTGGATTGGATTGTCGGTGAAAAATCTGGAAAAGGCGAATCGCGCTTTTTGAGACCGATTCACGGAAATCCGCAGCAGATACAAATCCACCCCAAAAATGAGCCCATCTCGAAGTCCTGTCTGCTGTAAATCCTCAGGCCCTCTCTCGTGCTTAGTCCGCGCTTATAGTGCCGGCAACGCGACCAATGATGTCACCCGTCGCTGTCGCCATTGTGATAGTTATATTTCAAATTAAGGGCGACGTCGCTGGCTACAAGGCCGGCAGAGGGACGGAGAAGCTCTCTGATTGGCCACAAGGGGAGACCGTCGCCGAAAAAAATATCAGTGACTACCAGATTTTTGGTAGCACTGTTGCTCCATCGCCTGCACTATAAGCGCCGACGACGGCGACAATGCATTTGTTTGGACGCGACGGTCGCGTCGCCGGCGCTATATGCGCAGCCTTAGGATTTAACCTGGTCTCTTTCCCCCCCCCCCATCTCCCTGCTCGCGTCCAAGCTCGATAAATGAAGGTCCTTTCGTTTTCCTGATCAAATCTTACGCTGCCGATCAGATGCCGTTTTATTAGCCCTTCTTTGCACAATCTCCAATGTATTTATCCATGACCACAAGGAGAACAGATCCATTGTTGAGCTAAAGGCTGGTACCCAATCATAGAACAGGACAGAGAATCCTGCAGAGATTCCAAAGCTACAGGGATCAGGGTTTAGACCCTGCTGGACATTTAAAGAAACCGCAAACCATTATTTTCCATCAATATAAAAGCTCAAAAGACAAAAAAGGCCTAGTGATAGAAGGAAAGTGCTATGTGTAACGTGACAAGTATTTAACTACTAGCTGAGAGACCCGGCGTTGCCCGGGATGTAATGTTCCTGCTCTCCTCTCTCTCTCTTTCCCTGTCCCCCCCCCTCTCTTCCCCTGTCTCCCCCCTCTCTCTCTCTCTTCCCCCGTCTACCCCCTCTCTCTTCCCCTTCCCCTGTCTCCCCCCTCTCTCTCTCTTTCCCTCCCCGTCTACCCCCTCTCTCTTCCCCTTCCCCTGTCTAACCCCTCTCTCTTCCCCTGTCTCCCCCCTCTCTGTTTGTCCCCCCGTTCCATAAATCCAGCTCCCCCCCCCTTTACAGGTCCGTTCCCCCCCCCATTTACCAGTCCGGTCCCCCCCCGACCCCTTTCCAGCTCCGTTCCCCCCTCCTTTACAGCTTCAGCCGTGTGTGTGTGCGTGTGCGTGTGTGTGTGCGTCAGTCAGTGTGTGTGTGTGTGTATGTGCATCAGTCAGTGTGTGTGTGTGTGTGAGTCAGTGGGTGGGTGTGTGCGCGTCAGTCATTGTGTGTATATGTGCGTCAGTCAGTGTGTGTGTATGTGTGTGCGTCAGTCATTGTGTGTGTATGCGCGTCAGTCAGTGTGTGTGTGCACGTCAGTCAGTAGGTGTGTGTGCGTGTGCGTGTGTGTGAGAGTCAGTCAGTGTGTGTGCGTGTGCGTGTGTGAGAGTCAGTCAGTGGGTGTGTGTGTGCGCGTCAGTCAGTGGGTGTGTGTGCGCGTCAGTGTATGTGCGCGCGTCAGTCAGTAGGTGTGTGTGTGCGTGTGTGAGTCAGTCAGTGTGTGTGTGTGTGTGTGCACCTGTACCTGGCATGCACCTGTACCTGGCATGCACCTGTACCTGGCATGCACCTGTACCTGGCATGCACCTGTACCTGACATGCACCTGTACCTGGAATGCACCTGTACCTTGCATGCACCAGTACCTGGTATGCACCTGTACCTGGCATGCACCTAAACCTGGTATGCACCTGTACCTGGCATGCACCTATACCTGGCATGCACCTGTACCTGACATACACCTGTACATAGCATGCACCTGTACCTGACACACCTGTACCTGACATGCACCTGTACATAGCATGCACCTGTACCTGGCATGCACCTGTACCTGGCATGCACCTGTACCTAGGGTTGCCACGTGTCCGGTGTTGAACTGGACTGTCCTGTATTTGGATACTCTGTCCTGTAAAAAATGGGAGGTACTGTAATACTGGACATGTATGTGTCCGGTATTTTCCTCCCTGGACATAGTGACCTGACGCAATTTTCCCCATTGAGTCCAGAATTTTTGGAGAAGCCACCTGGCAACCCTACCTGTACCTGGCATGCACCTGTACCAGGCATTCACCTGTACATAACACGCACCTGTACCTGGCATTCACGTGTACATAGCATGCACCTGTACATAGCATGCACCTGTACATAGCATGCACCCGTACCTGGCATTCACCTGTACATAGCATGCACCTGTACCTGGCATTCACCTGTACATAGCATGCACCTGTACATAGCATGTACCTGTACCTGGCATTCACCTGTACATAGCATGCACCTGTACATACTGTAGCATGTACCTGGCATGCACCTGTACCTGACATGCACCTATACCTGACACGCACCTGTACCGGGCATGCACCTGTACATAGTATGCACCTGTACATAGCATGTACATAGATTTTTCTTCATGTTTATAAAGTCCAGTCACTTCTTTCCTGGTTCCCTTGGTTTGTGTGTGTGTGTGTGCAGATGCGTATATGCAGTTTGTGTATGTGTGTGCGTGGATGTGTATATGCAGTTTGTGTGTGTGTGTGTATGTGTATATGCAGTGTGTGTGTGTGTGTGTGTGTGTGTGTGTGTGTGTGTGTGTGTGTGTGTGTGTGTGTGTGTGTGTGCACTGATTTCTGTGCTAATTACATTAAAGCAGACCTATACGTTTGCAACATAACCACATGCTACAATGTGATTGTATAAATGCACCGTGTGTTAAATTGCACTTACATCGTTACATACCCCGTGTTTCACTATTGCTAAGCCTGTTGTCCACAAGCACTCCTAAATCCTTCTCCATCAAGGATTCCCCGAATTTATCCAAATTTAATTTGTAAGTCGCCTTTTTATTCTTGTATCCCAAATGCATAACCTTACATTTATCTGTATTAAACCTCATCTGCCATTTACCTGCCCACGTTTCCAGTCTCTCCAAGTCCTTCTGAAGAGAAGTTACACCCTGCTCTGATTCTATTACCTTACACAATTTAGTATCATCAGCAAAGATGGAGACTTTACTCTCGATGCCAACCTCAAGGTCATTAATAAACAAGTTAAAAAGCAGGGGTCCCAGTACCGATCCCTGAGGTACTCCACTCACGACTTTAGCCCAACCTGAAAAAGTTCCATTAATGACAACCCTCTGTTGTCTGTCCTTTAACCAGTTTTCAATCCAGGTGCATATATTTTTACCGCATCCAATTTTCTTTATTTTGTACACCAACCTCTTGTGTGAAACCGTATCAAAAGCCTTTGCAAAATCTAAGTAGACCACATCAACTGCATTGCCCTGGTCTAAAATCCTACTTACCTCCTCAAAGAAACAAATAAGGTTAGTTTGGCAAGATCTATCCTTCATAAATCCATGCTGACTATTACTAATAATTTTGTTTTCCATTAGGTATTCCTGAATATTATCCCGTATTAAACCTTCAAGTAGTTTCCCCAGTATTGAAGTCAGGCTTACAGGTCTGCAATTCCCCGGTTGTGATCTAACTCCTTTTTAAATATATTTAAATAATGATATTTTTTCCTGTGATAAATCTCTGTCACGTTGCTATGCTTGTGCTAGTGATACCTCTTTTCTGTGATGGACACCTGCACAAATAAAGGAAAATTCACATTACCGTTTATTTCAAATGCAGACATGCCAGCGAAGCTCATCCTCTCGCCTAAAATAAAGGACTTGGAATTGTTATCATCCTCCAGTGAGCCCCCAGTGTTATCCATCGTGGCCCCCAGGGGCGTCCTCACACACCCCTCGCACTCAGCAGCACACAATCTGGGACATGCTCACGGTATTATCACTATTTATACTGCTTTTGTTTCCTCTGGATTCCAAGGTTTCACAACAAGAGGCGTCTGTGTCATCAGTTTGTAAGAATAAGATCAACAAGAAACTGTCACGAGACAACTGGACCCTGATTTGGGTCACTTTGGGTGGTATGCACGAAAGGAGTAATCCAGCCAGGATGTTCCATTGGTTTTATTGACATATTTTAAGCTGAGGGTCCTCCGGTGCCAAACGGCGCTACTTTCCTGCGGAGAGCCTCTGGCTGGAGAGACACTGATAGGTTTAGGTGCCTGTGGTCTCTGAAGGAGAATCACCGATGGCACCTAGATTACTAAGAAGTTGCAATATGTGGCCCCATATTGTCTCCACAGGAGGTGCACAGGTGTACACCAGTAATTATTCTGGGAGCTGAAAATAGCACGATTCATTTACGGGGAACCCCGCGCCGTCATGTAACAAAATGATCAATAAAACAAAATCTCCAGAAACTCCAGCGATGTTTACACAGGGACACTCCTCGTACTCCTCACACTCCTCATACTACTCACACTCACACTCACACTCCTCACACTCCTCACACTCCTCACACTCCTCACACTCCTCATACTACTCACACTCATACTCCTCACACTCCTCATACTTCAGTCAGTGTATGTGCGTCAGTCAGTGTATGTGCGTCAGTCAGTGTGTGTGTGTCAGTCAGTGTGTGTCAGTCAATGTATGTGTGTGTGTGTGTCAGTGTATGTGTGTGTGTCAGTGTGTGTGTGTGCGCGCGCGCCAGTCTGTGTGTGCGCATCAGTGTGTGTGTGTCAGTGTGTGTGTGTGCGCGCGCGCCAGTCTGTGTGTGCGCATCAGTGTGTGTGTGTCAGTCAGTGTGTGTGTGTGTGTGTGTGTTTCAGACAGGCAGTTCGTGTTGCAGTTCGTGTGTCAGTCAGTTTGTTGTTGTTGTTGTTGTTGTTGTGGTGTGTGTGTGTGTCCCTTCTCCCCCCCCCCCCCTCTGCTTTTTCCTCTGCCCTGTCGCGAAGGGGGGGTGGGGGGTGGTTGTTGATACCTGCTCGCGCTCCCGGCTTCCCGGCCTGGCCGCTGATCCAGGCAGGGGGGTCGATACCTGCTGGCGCTGCCGCGGGTGGGGGTGGGGGGGAGTGGTGGGTGTGGGGTGGTGATAGCTGCTGGCGCTACCCGGCTTCCCGGCCGCGGGGGGGGGGGGGGGAGGAGGAGGAGAGGGGGGATGATGAGGTACCTGGCAACGTGCGAGAGGCGTCAGTCAGTGTGTCGGCGTCGGTTACTCAGCGGGATTCGGTGTGTCGAGAGGTGAGGTGGAGGATGGGGGGGTGTTTGAGGTGAGGCTGTGGCGCCGAGGAGCGTGCGCCGCTGGCCCCACGGTGCAGAGGCTGGGGTTTGCTGTGGGTGGGGGGGGAATGTGGGGAGAGGAGAGGTGAGGCGGTGGCGGCACCGAGGAGCGGGCAGCGTGGCCGAGTGTGACCAATGAGGCGTGCGGGGCGGGTCCACAGACCAATCTGATTGGCCAGAGGGTGAGTGACAGACCAACTGACCAATCAGATTGGCCTTATCAGATTGGCCTTATCAGATTGGCCTTATCAGATTGGCCTTATCAGATTGGCCTTTGGGACAGACATACAACGTTTTGAAAAATATATAGATAGATAGAATAGAATATATCTGTATATCTTCTCATACGCAAGAGTCATTCAGTTAAATTCTTTGGCTAAAGTATTTTAATCCTAAAACCTCGTCACGGTGTGGGCCCACCTGCGAGTCCCAAAACTGCGCGCCTGCAAAACCCTCTCACACCCTCTCTAACGGCGGGAGAGATTCCGCTGATGGGCCGGTCCTTCACAGGGGTGTAGCACCAACTGCAAGTTCAAGGCCGAAAAGGACTTCCCAATGAGACATGATCAAGTTGATGTACAGTCCCACGGATAGAGGCAATCTTTGGGAGGGGAACACGTGACGATAATGTTATTCGTTTTATTTAAAGGAGCCATTCACGCCGTTTTCTTTTATTTATTTTTAAACACAAGATTAAAGCAGGGTGGTCTCGGAGGTGAACCCCATTAATTTATTACAGCTCGGGGGGACCCCCTGCTTCCGGAGATAATTCCCTCTGTAGGGGGTGACGATAGCCGCTCCGGCTGAGCTAGCTGGGGTTAAAGCGTAGAGCTTCCCGCGTCACGGGGGCCCATAGGATGCTGCCGCGGATGACATCACTGCTTCCGATTGGCCCGCAGGACGGGCGGGGAGCATTGAAACTCCGCCACTACGTGATACCTGCAAGCTGAGCGGCTACCGGCACCTCCTACGGAGGTCAGCATCTCCGGAAGCAGGGGGGCCCCGCAGCTGAAATTAATGGGGTTCAGCTGCAGAGACCCCCGCTTCAATCCAAGGTAAAAAAAAAAAATGAAGAAAACATGGCATGGATTGCCGCTTTAAGGGACCACACCTTCAACCCTCTTGCCAACATAGGGACCACAACGCATGGCACTGAAAGGGTTAACATTGAGCTCCCAAGGACTGCATTGTCCGGTATTGTATTGCTGGCCCAGATAATGCAGGACATCTTTCCCCTCCCACCCCAGCAAAGGGGGGGGAGCACAGGCTTGCGGGGGTCTCCCTACCTTTGCCAGCTCATCGCTGCCTCCGTGCTGGTTCTGGTTGATGAGGAGCGAGTGTCGGATCAGCTGGTCCTGCAGCAGTTCGAGCCTGGGTCGCTTGGTGTCGGCCATCTCCATTTCGGACTGCTTGCCCAGGTCGGACAGGTAGGCACGGGGGTCCCCCCTCCCGTGCATCTCCTGGGACCTGCGAAGAGGGGAGCGGAGGGGGAAGGTGAGGAGGTGCTGCGTCTATGCCGAGCGGGGCGGTACGCTTGCGTCTAACCCCCAACCAAAAGGGTTTCGGGTACGGGGGGCTTCCTAACCCGGTCCTCATCGCGGGTCATTGCAGTGGGAACCCCGTCGCTGGGAAATGTGGGAATTATTACATTAAAAAATAAATAAAAACAGGGCAAAAGCCAAAAACTGCTGGGGCTGCAGAGTTAAAGGTCAGAGATGTTGCAACATTCCTCCGGGTAACCAGAGAACGCAGGCCGGAAATTTCCGGGAGGCGCTTCATGCACAATGTTATGTTGTAAAGGTGTGTGTCTGTGTGTCTCCACTAGGTTAAGTGTACTCAGCGCTTTACCAAAGAGACAACACATTACAGGGAATAATAATACAACCGGAAAGGGAACCCCTGCCCCGGAGAGCTTACAATCTAAGTGGCATGTTGGGAGACGCGGAGTCACTGCAGTAATCAGGAGGCCAGTTATTCAGGGGTTTAATCGGTTTGACCGGAAGGTGCTCGGCGCATAGTGTGAGGGAGTTCCGCGGGTGAGAGAGCGCAGAGGTAAAAGGGGTGGAAAGCAGGCAGCTATGGGTAGAGCGCGGGGGGCATAGCGAGAGGTGAACGCTAGCATGTGGGGAGAAGAGGACTAGGGGGAGCCTTGAAGCTGGCCTAGCTTTGTACATGAATAACTTATCTAGAGCCCTTTACAGAGCAGTGCATCTTTGGCAGGGAAAGAGTTAAAAAGGTGTCACCGGAGGTAGAGTTCACGGGAGGTTGAGAGCGGAGATGGGAGCCGCGCCAATAAATCACACCGCACAGTTGGGAAACTGGTTCTCTTGTTAACCCTGTAACTGCCTGAGCAACATGTAGACTAATCCTCCAGCAACAAAGTATTGATGGGATTTAAGGCCCCAAACTGCAACTTAGCGTGGGGGGGTATGGCTGTCATTTACAGCAGGAGCTTCCAAAGTCGTTCCCCACAATGCTTTGCATCCACAGCTGCAATGCATTGTGGGGTGTGACTTTGGAAGCTCCCGCAGTGAGTGACAGCTATACCCCCCCAGCTGCCCGCGCACCCTGGGGGGCAGTTTTGGGGCCTTATTATAATGCGGTCCCCCCCCCCCCCCCCCCACGAGCTCAGGACACTATACTGCCTGGGATCAGTCACACAGATTTCTTAGCGATAGTCTGAGGGGTCGGCATGAAGATTTATTCATTAAGGGACGAATATGGGGGGGGGGGGGGGGGGGGGGGATGGCACAAAGTAAAAAAAGGCTGGGAACCGCTGCGCTAGTCACATTTTATCTTATCGTGACGTGAAGCGGGGGATCCCCCAGGCACTTACCGGGGGGAGGGGGGGGAATGTGGGTTTTAATTTCCCATGTCAAAAGTTCCAATAGGAAGCTGAGACATCATCCATCCAGGCTTCCCATTGGCCCATGTAACAAGGGGGCTTAAACCTCCATGAGTTACCGGAGTCACCTTACCTGCCAGCCTGGCAGGCGAGCGTGCAGCGCAGACAGCGAGCCGTAGCCTTAGCGCGCGCACACACACACGCGCACGCGCACACACACACACACACACCAAATGACTCCCTTAAAACGTACATCACTAACTCTGGAAGCTAGACCCATAAAATGAAGGGGAGTACTGGTTAATTTGCAGTAGTGCCGGTCATGAGGGGGAAGGGGTGGAGTTTCCGTGCAATAGCGCCTCGATCGGCACTATCGCAGCTTAATGCATAACCCCATTAACGCGAGCAAGACATTGGTTCCGTATGACTGAAAGCTTTAGTTGCAGACCCGGACCAAGCCGCCCGCCCGCTCTGCACAGCGGACATGTGCGCCAAACCGCGTGTTAATAAACGCCACGGGCCGTTCCGAACATTGCGCGCAGAGCTCTGCCTGCCGGATTATCCGTCACTGAACCAGGTCCCAGTGCTCTGGGCAGGTGACTATCCCTCTTAATGCAACACTGTCTCCCAAATTGTATTACACACCTGTCTGTACACTGTGGTAGCAGCATCACTGCACACTTCTTAATCCCAACAAGGCCCCTCTGGCCTGACAGCACTAAGGGTACCCCCACACCTCCCAAACACGAACCACGTTCATTTCAGCTCTGCCGGGTTGGACACTGTCCAGTAACAAAAGAGAGGTAATACTGGACATGTATGTGTCCGGTATTACCTCCCTAGACATGTATGTGTCCGGTATTACCTCCCTAGACATGTATGTGTCCGGTATTACCTCTCTGGACATGTATGTGTCCGGTATTACCTCTCTGCACATGTATGTGTCCAGTATTACCTCTCTGGACATGAATGTGTCCGGTATTACCTCCCTAGACATGTATGTGTCCGGTATTATCTCTCTGGACATAGTGGCCTGACCAGTTTTGGGGGCCGCGGGATTTCCCAGAGCAGGGCTGCTGCTAGGAGGCTGGGCAACTTCCTCCATCCTGATTAGCTGCTGCCGAGTAATGCAACCAATCAGGAGGGTGTGTCAGGAGCCAGAGGGTGGGGCCAAGGAGGGGAGGAAACAGCATGGAGCAGGAGGCATGCACGCACACCCCGAGCGGAGGCGCACGCTCATCTCTCGAGCGCATTGCACTGTTTCACCATTGTGTCCAGTATTTTTGGAGAAGACAACAAGACAGAGAAGCCCAAAGCTACATCCAATATGACAATAATACACAGTGAAATACCCATCTTGAAAAAGGGTAATTTAGTTAAACCCTTTGGCCAAAGCATTATAAGCCTGCGAGCCACATCAAGGCATAACCAAATTTGCAGGTCCTAACACTACCTGATTAAAATTCTCATTTACCCCCATATTTGGGGGGGAGAATGATCACGTTTGGCCTGTCCAAACCCAGCAACATGAAAAAGAACTGCTAACTTGGAAAGTGGGGAGGGGCGAGCTTCTTAAACCCTGTGGGGGAGGGGGGCGGGGGGACCAGCTGGAAAAAGGTTAATAAACACACAGAATCCCAGCAAGGTCCAGAAACCCCAAAACATACCACATAATATATTCATATATGTATATAAGTGTCAAAGGAGTTCAAGAGAATATATAGGTATTTCACTGTATATTTTTGTTATATTGGATGTAGCTTTGGGCTTCTCTGTCTTTTGTTGAATACATTTAGCCATGCCCAGTAGCACTCCTTTTGACACTTACATACTGTACATATACACATATACACATATATAATGTGGTATGTTTTGAGGCTTCTTGAGCTTGCTGTGGTGTTTTTGCAGAAGCCTCCTGGTAACCCTATTCTAGAGACACATACTATGAGAGAGGACGCCGGCATCCCGCGCGATCGCAAATCCCCCACAATACAACCGGCCAATAGAAAACGGCGACGGCCTGACCTGTGGCTTCCCATTACCCCGAGTAACGCGGAGATTTAACCGCGGCATTAGGTTTACCCTGTGCGGCCTTCACAGCTCTGTATCTCAGGGAGCTGGGGGTCCCCCCAAAAAAAGAGACTAGCATAGTTCAGCTTCGAGATCTCCCTGCTTTCCTTCCACATAAAAAAAAAGGGTCCTTAATGTCAAGGTGCTCCCCTAAACCTCTCCCTGTGAGGAGGGATATATTAGGCCGCATTTTTCTGGTTACAATTTAAAAAAAAGTCAAATGGAAAAAAAAAAAATGTCAAAACGAGACAGCAGTGGGACTTTGGCCCCGATTCAATGTCCTGTGAAGCAGACTTCTCCACGCTGGAGAAGATGTTAGACACATTGCTTTGAAGATTTGAAGAAATCTTCAAAGCCTACTGAATAAAGGCCTTCTGATAAAGCCGTTTCCCAACCTGGGGCTTTGATAAAGAACCGCCAGCTCGATGCATCTTGGCACGGTGTCCTACCCAACATGCACTGGGTTTAAGTAGTTGAAGAGTAATAACATACAGCATATTTAATGCTCCAGCCGCAGGGCTGTCAACCTCAGAGGGAAGAGGAGCGGCTTTTAGGGGTTCTGGGCTCAAAAATAGCATTTTTTTAATGTAGTAATTTTGACCGCTGGTCGGAATAATCAGCGAGGCTCAAAAGAAAATCAGTGAGAGCTGACCGGTCGTAAGCCGTCAGGCCAGAGGTCCAGCATTTCAGAATCCACCTACCTAACTTTAGCCGGCAGCAAGAGGTCTTATTGCGGAAGCGCTCTGGATATATAACGGTTGCGTTTCTAGTTCCATGTACAGTGGGATGGCTTGTGTAATACACAGAGCTAGAGGCAATTTGTCTGCAGAGCAAAGCTGGAACGACACAGCTCGGAAATGATAACAACGCAACACCGTAGTTTAAAGTGTGAAACCCTATATTAGCAGGCTCAAAATCAAACTTAGTTTGGAAATTAAATCTATTTAAAAATGCAAAAATAAATAAATAAACAGGGCAGTCATTAATTCAATGTCACAAATAGAGTTTGTAGCATGAAATAATACTTCCCAATTAATGGAAGGCATAAACAAATTGACCGGCATTAATATTTTATGCTCGATAAAATGTTAGGACATTGGGTACCGAAAATGTTATAACAAAGGCTCACCAAAGTGGATATTGTTTTATACAAATAATCAAATTAATGTACGTATATGAGAGACTGAGTGTGTATACACATATATACACACACCATCTTGGGCCCTCGTCAATCCACTGCTGGATGAAGGCCTTCGCAATGATTTTCCAGGTTCTGCGGTTGTAAGTCTCTTTTCTCAACGCTGCGGGGAAAAAATAAATAAATCTTATTTCATCCTCCCGTCTTACTTCTGCCCGTCATCTTAGTCTTTTAATTTCTCTTCGAATCCAATACCATCTTTGCCCAATGCTGGTCATTTCTTCTTGCGATTGGTTCACCGCCATTGAAATCTCTTCACGGGTGTGATGATGTCACAGACTTCTGGCTGATCTCGAACCCATTAATTCTCTTTCCTGCCTCTTCGGGTAATACCCAGCATGCATCCCTCTCGGGTAATACCCAGCATGCATCCCTCCATACTTAATTGACGTTGTCTGAAGCTTCTGAACAAACTTTTCCCCGTGTGCACCCCTGCCTGCTCTCAGTGCCTCGCCCCCGCTGCTCGACCCCGGCGTCAAATGACGCGTGGGGTCATGTGACATCCCGTCGCTGTGGTAACGCAATGTCACGTGACCCCATGGTGTCATTTGAGGCCGAGTTACCAGGACGACACGTTGCTGGAAGGGAAAGCAAGTGTGTTATAGAGGCCTCGCGCAGTACCCCGAGGCATTGCAGATAAATATTTAGAGGGTGGATTTTTTTTTTCTCCTTTTAATGTTTCCACGGTAATTAAAGTGCTTGAAGAGTTCTTCTGATCTTTATCTAATCTCGTTTGTAATCACGCTACTTGTGGGGCCAACAGTGTGACATAGTGTCCGTTAGAAATACTTCTAATCGCAAGTGTTACAATCTAAAAGTAAAAAAAGAATGAATAGAATCCAGTCCAATGGGCGATCAGAGGGTGGTGTGTAATATAAAGTGAATCAAATGGCTGCATGTAATATAAAGTGACATGGCCATATATCAATCATGCAGGATTGTGATAATAGAAATATATATATTTTGGGTTTTACAACAATATATGAGAATCCACCCGAGTGAGTAGTGACCGGTCTGCATTAATACAACGGACACGGCGCTATAGAGATCCCCTATGAGAGATTATATTGTGAGCACATTCACATCTAAGGCCTCGTCCAGGGTGGCGCTGCGCAGGCGCGCTCACGCTGGCCGCTCTGAAACACATTGAGGCAATGTGTGTGGCCAGTGTGAGCGAGCGCCTGCTCGGCGCTTAGATGCTTGCAGAGCAAGCAAATTTGAATTTGACGTCCGCAAGCGCGTCACGTGAGCGGTTCGCCCAGTGAGGGAGAACCAGCTCCGTGACGTCGTGGCCGCAAACCCAGGCGAGCACGCGCCTAGCCGGCCACAAACCGCCCGCCCGAGCAGGGCGCAGCGCACAAGCGCCAACGTGCCCGCTCCCTGCCTGGCTGCAGCCTAAGGCTGCGTCCAGGGCGCCTTCTTGCTTGCCGAGGCGCGCAAAGGCTGAGGGAAAGTGGGTGCTTTCCCTGGCCTTGGTCCGCGCGCCGTCCGGGGGCGTGTCGGGGGATGGGGGGGGGGGCCAGTGATGTCACGGAGCTGGTTCGCCCTCATTGGGCGAACCGCTCACGTGACCGGCCCTGTGCTCCGGCAAGCGGGAAAATTAAAACATTTCCTAAGACCTACGCTTCCGCGCGCCCCTACTAAAGCCGCTCTCATTGCGGCTGTTGGGGCTCAGTGCCGAGCGGAAGCGCGCCTCAGCGCCCGCAAGCACTAAACATGGACGCGGCCTAAGACAGGTCTGCCTTTCACCATTAGCACCATTATATGCTATACGTGGAGGTTTCTTGCTGCCCTTTTCACCCACCATAACTTAAAATGTGATGGTAAATCCCACAGCCTTGAAATTGCAAAGCCAGCAGTACAACCAACTTCACACGGATGAGACCCATTAAGGTTGCATCTGGTTCCCATGTTGTGCTTAAAAGCTGTGTTAACAGTGAGAATTAGCTTATAAGGGACCCATGTAAAAATGGATTTCAGGCAAAAGGTGACTCAGTGTGCTCATTTGCATGTCATTTACCAGAATCCCTTGCTGTGGTGGAAGCACTGTATGCTAGGTGATAATGGTGAAAGGCGGGGTTGCAGACCTGTCTAAGACATGTGAATGTGCTCACAAGTGATCTTTTTATGTGTATGTGTATACACATACATAGATTATATATGTACACACACACGTATGTGTATATATAATGTGTGTGCATGTGTTTGTGTGCGTATGTATGTTTGTGTGTCAGAAAATCATCCATTCTTTCTATCACTCTTTCATCCCACTGATATCCATGCCTTTCTTTTTTTACCTGCTACTTCCTGCACATAGCGCCCACCCCCCGAGAGGAACTTGCCGGAGGGCGGCGAGGGATTTCACGCCCATTTTCGTGCTCGGTCTTGCCAGAGCAGACGCAGCGAGGGCTGGAATGCAACGTGAAGCGCCTTATTCCTGGTACACAGGACACGGAGACTAAAACGCCGTCTCTCGGCCTGGAGGGGGGAGACGGGACACACGACTAGGAGATGGGAGGGACGGGGGGGGGGGGGGGCAGAGAGAAACGCAACTTGGACTGAACCTTTAAAATGAAGCTTCCCCCAGAGCCCTGAGCCGTCTAAAGATTTCTACGCCAACCTCAGAGGCTCGAGATTCATTAAAATCGTCCTTTTTCACACCAAGGCGAAAAAAATTTGAACAAAAAAAAAACCAGAGCATTCTGAGGGCTCTAAGACGGGCCCAGCTGTGCCGGAGCCGGGATATCCTGAAAACCTGTCCTGTTGCTGGCCCGTGAGGACAGGAGTTATAAAATCTCCTTAATTTGCTTAGAATTCCCCGAGCAGCGGCGAGTACTTTCAGCGCGTATAAATATACTTCGCATATCCTATTAGCATACAGGTGTGTCCCTCTATATGCAGAAGGCGTCTCTCCGCGTGTTTGAGGGGATATAGATGTATAGCGCACTCACCGGGAATATCCTCACCTGCGCAGAAACGCTGGAAGTCAGACTCATTTACTCGTTGGGTAATCGGAGAGCGAGAGCCACAGGGCGTCTAGTTACATGGAATTTATTGAGGGGCAATCCCAATTATTGCTTTTCCACGTCACCTCTTTGGCAAGAATGATGGCAGCATAATTAGATTAAACCCAGGCAAAAAAATGGCCGGATGAACAATATCCCTCTATATGCAGCAGTTTACAAACAGTATTATCAAAAAAGAGGAATAAACAGGCGGAGTAAAAGAGTATGGGGGGTTGGGGGGGGGAGTGTTGGTGTTGGGTTTTTGTACTATCTTTTTGCTTTTTTCCTCTTTCGGGGATTACAATTTCTATCGTCTTATTCTTTCTTCTTTTCTTCTCATTCTCTGCTTGTCGTTTTCTTTCTTTTCTTTTACGCCTTCTTTGTTTGCTTTTTCCGCTTCTTTTTCCTCTTCTCCCTTATTTTCTTTCTCCTCTTGCTTTCTCGTCTTCGCGAGGGTTGGCCTTTTTCTTCTCTCCTCCTCCCTTCTCCTTTTCCTACAAATCACAGGGGGAACATTCTTTTGGAAAGGAAGAGAGCTTTAACCAGCAGCCCCGGGCGGCAAAACCTATTGTTATTGGTGTGAATGGAAGGGAGGTTTTTCAGCGCTCACGCTAGGGGTGGAGGGGTGAGGGTGATGTCCTTCCCTGACCACAGGTATGCGAAGAGGCCCGCGAGAAGAAACATGCAAGGGGCAAGTCAAGTTCAAGTCCAAATCAGTCTCGGACATCCTTAACCCCTTCAGTGCCAGAGGGGGTCAGCAATGTGTGCGCGTATGGATGAGTGTGTGTGAGTACGTGTTTGTACGGATGAGTGAGTGAGTGAGTACGTGTGTACGGATGAGTGAGTGTGTGTGTATACAGATGAGTGAGTGTGTGTGTACAGATGAGTGAGTGTGTGTGTACGTGTGTGTACAGATGAGTGAGTGTGTGTGTACGTGTGTGTACAGATGAGTGTGTGTGTACGTGTACGGATGAGTGTGTGGACGTGCGCGTGTACGTGTACGGATGAGTGTGTGCACGTGCGCGTGTACGTGTACGGATGTGTGTGCACGTGCGTGTGTACGTGTACGGATGAGTGTGTGCACGTCTGTGTGTATGTGTACGGATGAGTGTGTGCGCGTGTACGTGAACGGATGAGTGCGCGTGTACGTGGACGGATGAGTGCGCGTGTACGTGGACGGATGAGTGCGCGTGTACGTGAACGGATGAGTGCGCGTGTACGTG
>CM071584.1:5056224-5068724 GCA_036426205.1 Ascaphus truei
GGGTACGGGGGTGCGTGTACGGGTACGGGGGTGCGTGTACGGGTACGGGGGTGCGTGTACGGGTACGGGGGTGCGTGTACGGGTACGGGGGTGCGTGTACGGGTACGGGGGTGCGTGTACGGGTACGGGGGTGCGTGTACGGGTACGGGGGTGCGTGTACGGGTACGGGGGTGCGTGTACGGGTACGGGGGTGCGTGTACGGGTACGGGGGTGCGTGTACGGGTACGGGGGTGCGTGTACGGGTACGGGGGTGCGTGTACGGGTACGTGTGATAAACCGCTTTGGTAGGTAAAGTGCTTTTGCTCTGCGACGCCTTGGAAAGCGCATTAAAATGAACGGGATGAAAGCTACCGCAGGAATAAGGGGGCTCAAGTTTCCAGACGCAATTCTTTTACCTTTCGTTCCCCGGCTGGAATTCGGAGAGCAGCGACGGCCGCCTCCTCTGCGGCATCAGGACAGATCCGTGCGTTAAATGGGAGGTGTAATCTCTGCCGGGGTGGTGCTGATACTCTAACAGGCTGGCGTCCTGCAAAGAAACAGAATGCACGGGGTTAAAGGGACGCTCACACAGTTAGCAGCATCAAAACAGGGCAACAATGTAACAGTCTCCCCTGAGCAAATGGGGTCCCGTGTAAAGGGGCGGTCCCCCTATTCCAGGGGTGGCCAACTCCAGTCCTCACGGGCCACCAACAGCTCAGGTTTTCAGGATATCCCCGATTCAGCACAGGTGGCTCAATATTTATATGTATGTCTGGCAATCCGTTCACCCAGTACTGTTCCCGATGGGTATTTTGCATTTCATCATACATTGGCAATGGCAACATAATACTGCATGCATCAGGGGTTCTCAACTCCACTCCTCAAGACCCCCCAACAGGTCAGGTTTTCAGGAACGTGGTGGGTACCACGGGATGTGAAGGTGAGTTCTAGAAAGGTGAGGCTTCCTCTGGCCCAGAGGCTGACTCTGGCACAGTTTTAAGCAGGGGAAACTTGGGCAAGTCACTTTATCTCCCTGTGCCTCAGGCACTAAAAACATAGATTGTAAGCTCCACGGGGCAGGGACCTGTGTCTGCAAAATGTCTCTGTAAAGCGCTGCGTAAAACTAGCAGCGCTATACAAGAACATGCTGCTATTATTATTATTATTATTATTATATTGTTCACATTACCTAAAAAATATTACACTATATATTGCGCTTTTATATTGTCTGGTTTTGCGCTCCCCTTATCTTCGGGACCGCCACTTCCAGAACTACAGAGGATGGTTCTTTTTGGGTCCAGCGCTGCAAACCGTTCTTGTTTTTGATTTGTTACTCGATTCACCATCTTCACTATTACAGCAAAAACTCACAATGTGTCACAGGTTGAACCACAGTATACGTTTCCATTTTGGATTTTTTTGCGCTATAGTAAATCTATCCATCTATATATTTATATTTCACATTAAAGAGCGCCGGACGATTATCGGTTCACATTCCGCTTAAAGTAGCGCCAGTTCCATCCCCTCCGGGGGAAAGAAAATGGAGGCAAAGATTTGGCGGCTAAATGGTGTTATTTTTGCTTCATTCGTCCGTAGCCCAACGTGTCCCTCTAACCGGGTCAATAAAGAGCATTCATTTAAATTAATTCCAGACACGCGCCAGTACTAATATTCGTTGAAATGGCCCCAACATATTTAGTGGACAACTGGATAATACAAAAATATAACCAATTTTACTTCAACAGTCCTATCACATTTAACCATTACTGCCATTAGTAGCTTAAAAGTGTTTCCTGTAAATAATAATAATAATAATATAACTTATTCTTTAAGAAACTGCACCTGTAACCCTTTCCATGCCAGCAAAGAGTTTACATTGTAATTGCTTCCAATGCATTTCACACCCAGAGGGTTCAATAAACACCAGAATAAGAGAGCATTCACAGCCCTTTGGAAGAGCAGTTTCACATATAATGTCAGGAAGCTGTAATGTCTGGGTATATTTCGGGCCTGCAGGATACAGAAGAACATGTTTGTACAGTAACCGTGTGGGCGAGAAAAAGAAATTTAAAAAAAAGGAGAAGGTTTCTTGCATTTCCTACCCGCCTGCCAAGAAAAATATACATATTTGCAGCATCCGCCTGTGCTGGAGATAACTAGGGACGAGCAAAGTATGCAGAGGGAATCACACTGACGGAGGCTGGCAGGAATTTTTATATTGCAGACTTGAAGTGTTTTGACAGCCAGACACAGAACTGCTCACTGCTGCGTGTGGGTTATTAAAGGGAACAGGAGAGCGGCGGAAAGGAACCAACCCAGAGGACTCAGATTATCCATCTCCCAGGGCTCCCTCCGAGCTGTCCCGGCCAGCCCTGCATACACCCATCGCTCACTGGCAAGGCGGCCGGCTCCATCGCAAGGAAGTCTTGCCTATCTTGTGTGTGTGTGTATTTTTATATATAGAGTGCCAGTTATTGATGGCCAGGTTTTCAGGATATCCCTGCTTCAGCACAGGTGGTGCAGTCTGACTGAGCCTACCTGTGCTGAAGCAGGGATATCCTGAGAACCTGACCTGCTGGTGGCTCTTGAGGACTGGAGTTGGCCACTCTTGCTATTAGCACCCTCGGAAGCCATGCTATGGCGGGGTGAGAATGAATAGGTAGATAAGGAAACAAGCTGTATCTGAATGTAACTAACGGACCTGACTTCTTCGTTCTGATTCCCCAACCCCCTTCCTCCCCCCCTTACTTTCTGTACCCCCACACCCCAAAAATACAACAAAATAGAACTTAAAAAAAAAAAACAATTAAACAAAAATAGCTGATTAGTCCCGTAGAAAAGCTGCAAAAGATGTCAGCCAACTGGGCTAGAGCAAGATGGCTGCCGGCAACCAGGATGGCCCAACTTACTGCCATTTGTATACCAAAGTGACATCTTTTTTTCCCATTATTAAGAATTGCCAACACATTTGAAGTTTGTCTGTGTACACACACATGTACAGTATAAGTATACACACACATATATTATACACACACAAAAGTATATTTTATAAATGTACACAAAAACACACACACCTCCTGTATCTCATTGTAAAACTCTTTATAGAGAACCATGCATGGCTGCAACACACACACACACACCTCACATTTTAATCTGGTCTGTAACTGTTTCATATGCCCATAATATATATTATCTCTAACTGTGCATGCAATGTCTTGTATATAATGTATAACCCTGCTCATTATGTAACTATGTATTTGTAACCATGTATTATTTGTCTTAACTCTGTGCCCAGGACATACTTGAAAACGAGAGGTAACTCTCAATGTGTTACTTCCTGGTAGCACATTTTATAAATACATTACGGAGGAGGAAGTAACTTGCTCTGGTAAGTAAATAACTGGGCGAGTGCTTTCAGCTTGCTGCAATTCCAAAGTGCTTTGCTCGGCCTGTTTACATGCCCTGAGGGAGGCCGCGGGGACTGGAACAGCTCATGGAGGCCGTGCAGATGCTGACGCGAGACCCTCTTCGGAGAGGGGGTGTGAGAAAATGCAATAAAATAGAAGTATAATCCGGCATGCAGAGAGAAGGGGGGGGGGGGGGGAGCCACAGCCGGCTGAACCACCTCTTATAGGTTCATACAAGTACATGAGAACCAGATCCCCCATAATGCTGCCAATCTGCAGATAACCGGCAGCATTGCACATACTTCTGCCGTCCCGGGAAACATCTCATCGGAAAACAGGAGAGGCGCAGTAACACCTTAAGTGCCGCAGGGATCCCGCTGCCTTCCAGACGTGGAGGAGGGGGTCGGGGTGGCGGCTCAGTGGACAGCACTAAGAAAACCCCAGTATCACACAAAGGGTTCACACCGTTCTTTAACCCTCAGGCTGCCAGGTGGGCCTGCAATGCATTACTGTCCCCCGACCATGGCAGGGGAAGGCTGCACAACAACCAACGCTCCTATTCAACATAGTGACGAGACGCAGAGTGGGTGCGCCGGTACCCACGCTGTAACTGCCACGCACTTGAATAGACGTTGATGCGTCGTTAACCCGCAGTTCTCTTAAAGCTGAACAGGGTGGTTAGATTGCAAGCTCTTGGAACTAAAGTGTTTGATATGTGCGGCAGTAAGCAACCTCTAAGCGAAACGCGTGGTCAGGTGACAATTACACCCCGTCCCCTCCCCCCATTGCAATGAAAGCCAACAGGAGTCGGTTTAGCGCGGCGGCCGCCGCACACAAGCCCCCGGGGCCCATTCAAAAGCTTTTCCGTTTTTGAAAGCTTTCCAGCTGCAACAGCATGTAACATATTGTGCTGTATAAACCCCCACGCCCCCTGTTAGCATGTAACACATTGTGCTGTATAAACCCCCACGCCCCATGTTAGCATGTAACATATTGTGCTGTATAAACCCCCATGCCCCCTGTTAGCATGTAACACATTGTGTTGTATAAATTCCCACGCCCCATGTTAGAACGCGAAGCCATGTACTGCTGGAGATAGCTCTGGCTATATCTATATACACACACGTACGTACGTATATCTGCAGTATATACCTACATCTCGAGCTCCACCAATGTAGGGATACACTGCTCATTTCAATGTAGGTTGTCCATTCATGCATATAGACACAAATGTGTATGTGTTGTATGTATGTATGTATGTATGTGTTGTATGTATGTATGTATGTGTTGTATGTATGTATGTGTGTATGGTATGTATACATGCGTGTGTTGTATGTATACATGCGTGTGTTGTATGTATACATGTGTGTGTTGTATGTATACATGCGTGTGTTGTATGTATACATGCGTGTATGCATGTGTGTTGTATGTATGTATGTATGTATGTATGCGTGTTGTATGTATGTATATATGCGTGATGTATATATGTATGTATATATACATATATATATACACGTGTGTGTTGTATGTATATATGTGTGTGTTGTATGTATACATGTGTGTGTGTGTGTGTGTGTTGTGTGTTGTATGTATACATGTGTGTGTGTGTGTTGTGTGTGATGTATGTATAACAGTGTGTGTGTTTGTGTGTGATGTATTATACATGTGGTTGTTGTGTGTGATGTATGTATACATGGTGTGTGGTGTGTGAGTATGTATACATGTGTGTGTGTGGTGTGTGATGAGGTATCTAAATGTGTCGGGTGTGTGTTGTGGATGGTTTGTAGAACTGTGTCGTGGGTCGTTGTGTGATGGATGTATACATTGTGTGTGTGTGGTGGTGAGTTGTAATGGTTGTGATTTGACTATACATGTGGTGTGTGTTGTGTGTGAGTGTGTGTGTATGTATGTACAGTGTGTGTGTGTTGTGTGTGATGTATGTATACATGTGTGTGTGTTGTGTGTGTGTGATGTATGTATACATGTGTGTGTGTTGTGTTGTGTGATGTAGTATACATGTGTGTGTGTTGTGTGTGATGTATGTATACATGTGGTGTGTTGTGTGTGATGATGTATACAGTGTGTGTGTTTGTGTGTGATGTATGTATACATGTGTTGTTTGTGTGTTGATTGTATGTATTACATGTGTGTGTGTTGTGTGTGTTGTATGTGTATACATGTGTGTGGTGTGTGGTGTATGTATATGTTGTTGTTGTGTGTGTTGTATGTGAATGTGTAGATGGGTGTGCTGTGTGTGTGGGGTGTGTGATGTGTGTGTGTGTGGGTTGGGGGTTGTGTGTGGTGTGTGTGTGATGCGTGTGGGTGTGTGTGGTGTGTGTGTGTCGTGTGTGTGATGTGTATGTATATATGTGTGTGTGTTGTTTGTTAATGTTATTATATTGTGTGTGTGTGTGTATGTATACATTGTGTGTGGTGTGTGTGTGTGTGGTGTGTGTGGTGTGTGTGTGGTGTGTAGGGGTGGTGTGTGTGTGTGTGGTGTGTGTGTGTTGAGCTTTATTGTGTGTGTGTGTGTTTGGTAGTGTGTGTGTTGATGTTGTGTGTGTGTGGTGTGGTGTGTCGTGTGGTGTGTGTGAGTAGTGTTGTGTGTGGTTTAGTGTGGGTGGTTGCGGTGTGTGGTTGTGTGTGGTGTGTGTGTGTTTTGTGTTGTGTGTGTGGGTTTGAGTGTAGTGGTGTGTGTGGTGTGAGTGGGTGTTGAGTGGTGGTGAGTTGAGTATGGGGTGTGGGTGGAGTGATGTGTGGGTGTGTTTGTGTGTGTTATGTGTGTGTGTGGTGAGGTGGTGTGGTGATTTAGGGTGTGGGTGTGGGGTCGTTGGGGTATGTGTTTAATGTGTGTGTGAGGTGAGGGTGTGTGATGTGTGGAGTGAGGGTGTTGTGTTGGATGTTAGTGGGGTGGGTTAGTGAGTGTGATGTGTGTGTGTTGTGGTTAGTGTGTTGGGTGTGTGGTTAGTGTTGTGTGTGCGTGAGTGTGAGTGTGTGTGTGTGTGGAGTTAGTGGGGTTGTGTGGTTGGTGTGTGTTGTTGTGGCGTGTTGTGTGTGTTAGTGAGTTAGTGTTGTGTGGGTTGTGAGTAGTGTGTGTGTGTTGGTTAGTGTTAGGGTGTTTGTGGTGTGTGTGTGGTTGTGAGTTAGTGTGTGTGTTGTGAGGTTGTGGTCTGGTGTTGTGAGTTAGTGTGTGGTTAGTGAGTAGTGTGGTGTGTGTTGTGTGTGTTGGGTGTAGTTGTGTGTGTTAGTGAGTTAGTGTGCGTGTGTGTGTGTGTGGGATCCCTTTCCAGGCGACCAGGATACAGAGAACAAAACTGAGAAATATCCCCAGCAGCACTCCAAATATGAAAAATACAAAAAAATAATGGTTTGTTCCACTATAAGACAAATAAAAACTAGCAAAACACACACACACACACACCACACAACACACACACACAACACACACACGTGGCTGGTAAAGAAGTAACCATTAGACAAAGGGGGTGGGGGGGGGGGGTGGAAGTAGCCATACATAAATCTTCCCCAGTGTTTACAGCTGGGCCCAGTAGCCCAATATCTATGGATACGCATTATGACACGGCCTGGCGGTGCTAAGCACAGGCCGGGCTGCACTGTGCGGTGGGTCTGCAGCCTGATACAGACAGCTGTGGATGTGGCCTGAATAGAGAGAGAGGCTGTGGTAATGATTCATACATCCTCAGATAAGCAGAGGACACGCCCCACGGGATCAACCACACAGTCAAACTCACATCAATCATACACACCGGCAGCAAACCGTCCGTGGTGCACGTGGCTGCACGTGGTATGCGTGCGGATATGTGCAAGTAAAGATAGCAAGCAGGCAGAAATCCAGCGCGTTATCACCATTATAGCACGGCGCCCAACGGGAATCAAACGTGATGATCAATACGCCGTGAAACGCTGTGTAGGAAAGCAGGGGAAACTAGTTGGGGGATATCCCAACCCCCCCTCCTTACTGGGTCACGCTAATGGCACAAATGTCCCGCATTTGCTGTTAAGGTTTACCCACTAAGACCCCCGTTTAATAGTCATGTGAAGCGCGTTTTCCCCCACGGCTAGGAATAGTTTCAGCCCCCAATCCTTCGAATTCAACTAAATGGAGCGCGTATACACCCCCGAGTGCCAGCGCGCCTGCATTGCTCTGGCATATAAAGGGTGAACATATACAAGCAGCCGTCCTCTATACATGGGTTGGAACCGCTCTGCGGATTGGGCCCACGAATTAGAGCATGACTAGCCGGCACCAAGGAACTTACCTGGTAACTAGCCATTCACTGCCCATGGCGTCCGCACGCAGAGCGTTATACAGCGTGTCCACGCTAGGGGGCCAACGGAACATCAGGAAACATTGCAAGGGGCACCGGTGTTTTCCGAACGGTTGCAGACTCTCCCCGGTTTCTCTCCGTTTGGCAACAAGTTTCTGTGCAAACATGCGTGCCGCGCTCTTCCTTAGTATTTTCGGGGCACAAAACCATTCACGGCGTTGATTCAAATCATTATTATTCTTTCATTTGTCGTTTCCCCAATGAAACCCGCTTCGCTCCACTGAAAACGCCACGTCGCATGACACCGTTCAACTACAGATAAAAACCAAACGATCCGCTGTGATGCGCAACACGGACCAGCCGTATACCCAGCCCGCCGTAAACCAGCCGGTATACCCAGCCCGCCGTATACCAGCCGCCACCCACCCATAATGGGGGCTCTTTACGCAAAAGCAACCTGGAAACATGGGACGGGACGCGTTCAATGGGCGTGTCTCTTTCAGTGGGCGCCCCACAGCTTTTGGGGGTAATTCCAATGCATTGGGACACTTGAAGACTGTGTCCTATTGGTGCAAAAAAAGCCGCGCTTCGCTTTTCTATACACACTATAATATCCTGCGTTTCACGCACAGATCATACAATCCGCGTGATACGGCGACACAACGCAGTACAACGCACTTCTCTAATTCAGGGAGCAGTTAGCATATAAATGTCATTTCGGAGAATTTTTAGCCCTGCATAGATAACCGGGATACAGAATAAAAAGAAATATAAATGTCATTTCGGAGAATTTTTAGCCCTGCATAGATAACCGGGATACAGAATAAAAAGAAATAAAGTCATTTTCGGAGAATTTTTAGCCCTGCATAGATAACCGGGATACAGAAAATAAAGAAACAATCTAGAGCCTACAGAAATATATGGTACATTGCAGATGAGGTTGAAAAAAGCCATACGTCCATCATGTTTCAACCTATGCTAATGTGGGGGGTGAAGGGGGGCTTGTTGAGAAACGGAAAGGCTGCAGCTTCCAGGTGTGTGGTTCCTGTTTACCTACACATGTAGCTTTCGTTACTCTTGCTACCTACTTGGAATATATTTATGATGTATACCTGTTCCTCCCCCCCTTATACTCTTCCCCCATCCTTATCCCTCTTTCCGTACCGTATAAATGTTATCAATAATAGTTGGGGGGGGGGAGCGAAACGCGCGCTGAAAGAGACGAACGATCTCTATTAAACAAAACCACAGTACTCTTCTTTAAAAAACGCACCAAAACTATTACCCTAACACGAAAACATTTTAATAAAAGTGTTTTATTGGGGAGTAGGCTGGGCTTGGACATGAGCACTTTTCCCTGTGCCAACTAAAAAAAATGGATACATCAACTTACATTAGAATACAAGATAGGGAATTTACCTCATTATGGGATTATCCACAGCCTTTCCATTCGTTAATGACAATTCTGCGTTTGCCCTAAAGACCGTTTCCGTTTCCGTGACAACGCCGGATTCTATATGAAAACCGTGCGTTCCGCGTGTTACTCCCCAAGTGGCCTTTTTCCACTCCCATCCTGTCTCCGAATAAACAGCAGAGGAATAGCGTTATCACTTTAAGGAGGAGGGAAGACGACGGAGAGAAGGAGGATAATACGACGGGGGGAAGGAGAGAAAGACGCGACGGAGCGAGGAAAGAGAAGAAGACGGAGAGAAGGAGGAGGAAGACACAGAGGGAAGGAAAAGAGACGCGATGACGGACGAGAAAGGTAATACGACGAGACGGAGAGAGGAGGAAGAAAGAAGACGACGGTTGCGGAGGAAGAAGAAGACGACGAGAGGAAAAGAAAAGACGACGAGAGAAGTGATGAAGTAAGACGACTCGAGAGAAGAGTTAAAAGCACTGAGGAAGAGAAGGAGGAAGAGGACTACGACGACAGAAACGAGGAAGGAGTAAGACGACGGAGAGAAGGAGGGAAGAAGAACGACGGGAGAGAAGAGGAAGAAGACGAAGACAGGAGAAGGAAGAAGACGACGACACAGAGAGAAGGAGAGGAAGACAGACGACGGAAGGGGGAAGCAGAAGACGAGAGGAGGGAAGAATGACAGCAACGCGAGGAGGAAGAGGAAGAAACGACGAGGAGAGTAAGGGAAGAAGAGCGACGGAGAGAGAGTGAGAAGATCCTACGTACGAAGCAGGAGAAAGAAGACGACGGAGAGAAGGAGAAGAAGACGACGACACGAGAGAGAATAGGAAGAAAGACGGACGACGGATAAAGGGGGAAGAAGACGACGACGACGGGAGAGAAGGAAGGAAGACGACGCGACGTGAGAGAAGAGGAAGGAAGACGACGACGAAAGAAGGGGAAGAGTACGAAAGAGAGAGGAGAACGAAAAGGAAGGAAAAAGACGACGACAGAGAGAGGGGGGAAGAAGACGACGCACAGAGAAAAGGAGGAAGAAGAAGACGACTAGAGAAAGGAGAGGAAGAAGAAGCGAGCACGGAGAGAAGGGGGGAAGAAGACGACGACGGGAGAGAAGGGGAGAAGACGACGACGGAGAAAGAGGAAGAAGTACGACGACGAAGAGAAGGAGAAGAAGAAGACGACGACAAGGAGAAGAGACGACCGACGGAGAGAGGAAAGCAAGACGATGACGGAAGAAGGAGGAGGAAGAAGACGACTGACGACGGAGGAGGAGGAAGAAGACCGACAGACAGAGATGAGGAGAAGACGGAGAGAAGGAGAGAGAAAAGACGACGTGAGAAGAAGGAGGAAGATGACGACGGAGAGGGCGCGAGGAAGTGACGACGGAGAGAAGAGGAGGTAAGACGACGACGATGGAGGACAGGAGGAGGAAACGTGAGACGGAAGAGAGAGGAGGAAGATGACAACGGAGTAAGGAGAAAGAAGACTACGAGGAGAGAAGGGAAGAGAAATAAGACGACGGAGAGAGAAGGAGGAGGAAGAAGACAGAGGAGAAGAGGAAGGGGAGGAAGACGGAGCGGGCGGAGAGAAGGATGTGAACGCCATTCTCATTGGGATGAGAAAAGAAAGCCGGACAAACTGATAAACAAAAAACGGAAACCGTGCCTGGTAAATAAAAATTAAATTTAGGAGGTGGAGGTACAAAGTAATCCGACAGTGGAGGGTACAGAGCAGCCCCCCGCCTGACACAACTGGAGGCGAACTCTGTGACCATCCAGCGGACTCGGCGTCGTGTAACTCTGCACCGGATACGAGAAGGAGGAGAAAAGAAGAGAAAGTGAGGAGTAGGTAGGGGAGAGGAACAGAGGAGAAAGCAGGAGGACAGAGGAGGTCAGGAGGGACAGGACGGTCGGAGGAGGAGGCTGAGAGAAAGAAGGAGAAAGAGGAAAAGACGGGGAGGGACACAGAGCTCCCCTTACATTGCTCCGGATTTATTTTAAAATTGGGGTTTGTGTATTTTTACCTACCCCATTCGCTAATGGAAACACAGCTTAGGCAGCAACGCCCCCCACTTTTATTTTTGCACCGAGTTGGGGGGGGGGGAGGAGGGGAGGAGTGTTTACACTTTGTAGTCAGGTGGTCTCGTGGCCCCCGGTACAGGTCAGTTAACCAACCTGTTTTAATCTCTCTATGGCAAAGCAAAATGGTTGCCAAAACTTGCGGCCCAAAAGGAGCCCCAACACACCAGCGCGTCGGTTTCCTATTGGCCGGTCTTTAATCCCCATTAGGAATCCGGCACATCCCCGGAACGCATCTCGGGAATGGGGAGACCCCGAAGAATAACATCAGCGAAGTCAGAGGGACCGCTGCCTGTAAACGAGAACGCCACACCACCCCCCCCCCCCCACCACCCCGGTTTGATTTGTGTTGTGTAATAATTTTTTTTTTAATGGAGGCTTTTAAATGGGAACAAGGTATACCGAAAGATTCAAGACGGCGACAAAAAAAAAAAGGTGCCAAAAATCCGGCATGTATGTAATGTCCATTTTAAGCGTAGGCAACCGTCTCTCGCGCAATAGCAGAGTTACATTCAACAAATAAAGATTATTTTTTTTTATTTTTTTAAACTATCTTTCAGATCAGCCCCAAATCTGTATAAGAAATGATCCACATTTACAACCGAAGAGCAACGTGTAGAGGGGTTACAGAGCTGCAGGTAATCATTAATTCAGTGGTAAGCAATTTTACCGTGACCTGGATGGAAAGAGGTGGGGGGGGGGGGGCGGGGGGGGGGGGAGTTGTGACCCTGAAATTTCCCCTAATCATCATTCGTTCAAGGTATAACTCGCGCTCATCATGGAGACGATTCGCTGGCAGTCATGGACGCGCTCGGAGCGGGCGTCACAGAGGTCCCACGCGCTTTAGTAAGATTCGGATTGTCGGGTTATAGACATTGTAACCCCTTGGCTGCCAGAGTTGCAACACACGCAAAGCCTTTGAGCAGTGTGTGATGATTAAATCTCTATTCGGGTGTAGCTGTGTGTATCTGTGTGTGTATGTATGGTGTATATGTGTGTTATAATGTGTATATGTGGTGTATGTTGTTAATTGTTGTGTATGTGGTGTATGTGGTTGTATGTGTGTATATATTTGATGTGTTGTGTATGTGTGTGTATGTGTTGTGTATGTGTTGTGTATGTGTGTGGTGGTGTTGGTGGTATGTGTGTGTATGTGGTGTGTGTGGTGTGTGTGTGGGTGTGTGTGTGTGTGGCTGTAGTGTGTGGTGTTGTGTGGGTTAGTGTGCTGTGTGTGTGTGTGGGTGTGTTTGGTGTTTGTGGTGTGTCGTGTGTGCATGTTAGGTGGAGATATGGTTGGGGAATTGTGTGGTGTGTGTTGACTACA
>CM071584.1:5073724-5095473 GCA_036426205.1 Ascaphus truei
TAAACAAAGGTGCAGTTCCACCCGGAGATCCAGAAATGTCCCTCACGCCATCCGGGGAATGGGGGACTTTGTAATCAAAGAACTGCGCGCCACACTCACGGATACTACAGCCACACTCACTGATACTACAGCCACACTCACTGATACTGCAGCCACACTCACTGACACTGCAGCCACACTCACTGATACTACAGCCACACTCACTGATACTACAGCCACACTCACTGATACTGCAGCCACACTCACTGATACTGCAGCCACACTCACTGATCTCAGACCACATCACTGACACTGCAGCCACTCACTGAATACTGCAAGCCACACTCGCTGAACTGCAGCCACCACTCGCTGATACTGCAGCCACACTCGCTGATACTTGCAGCCACACTCGCTGATACTACAGCCACACTCACTGATACTGCAGCCACACTCGCTGATACTGCAGCCACACTCACTGATACTACAGCCACACTCACTGATACTACAGCCACACTCACTGACACTACAGCCACACTCACTGACACTGCAGCCACACTCGCTGATACTGCAGCCACACTCGCTAATACTACAGCCACACTCGCTGATACTGCAGCCACACTCGCTGATACTGCAGCCACACTCGCTGATACTGCAGCCACACTCGCTGATACTGCAGCCACACTCACTGATACTGCAGCCACACTCGCTGATACTGCAGCCACACTCGCTGATACTGCAGCCACACTCACTGATACTACAGCCACACTCGCTGATACTACAGCCACACACACTGATACTGCAGCCACACTCACTGATACTACAGCCACACTCACTGATACTGCAGCCACACTCACTGATACTACAGCCACACCACTGCATACTCAGCCCACACTCGCTGAATACTGCAGCCACACCATCGCTGATACTACAGCCACACTCGCTGATACTACAACCACACTCGCTGATACTGCACGCCACACTCGCTGATACTGCACCAGCCACACTCGCTGATACTGCAGCCACACTCGCTGATACTGCAGCCACGCCACACTCGCTGATGACTGCAGCCACACTCGCTGATACTGCAGCCCCCACTCGCTGATACTGCAGCCACACTCTGCTGATACTGCAGCCACAACTCGCTGATACTGCAGCCACACTCACTGATACAGACTCACACCTCCTGATACTCACCACCTCGCTGAACTCCGCCTACAATCGTATACTACGCACACTACTGATACACACCCCACTCTGATACTGCGCCACACTCACTGATACTACAGCCACGTCTCACTGATACTACAGCCACACTCACTGATACTGCAGCCACACTCAACTGATACTACAGCCCACTCACATCATGATATACATCGCCACACTCGCTGATATGCAGCCAACACTCGCTGATACTGCAGCCACACTCGCTGATACTACGCCACACTCGCTGATACCTACAGCCACCCACTGATACTACGCAGCCACACTCACGAACTCAGCCATCCGATACTGCAGCCACACTCGCTGATTACTGCAGCCACACTCGCTGATAACTGATGCAGCCACACTCGCTGATACTACAGCCCACTCGCTGATTACACGCCACACTCACTGATACACAGCCACCTCACTGATACTGCAGCACCGCTCACTGATCTAACAGCACGCTCACTGATACTACAGCCACACTCACTGATAACTGCAGAGCCACCTCACTGATACTAAGCCACACTCACGACACAGCCACCCACTGATACTACAGCCACCTCACTGATACTGCAGACACACTCACTATATCTGCAGCCACACTCACTGACTGCAGCCACACCTACTGATACTGCACCAATTATCGTGCATCCATACTCACCACTGATACTGCAGCCACACTCAATGATAACTGCAGCCACACTCACTGATACTACAGCCACACTCACGATACTACAGCCACACTCACTGATACTACACCACACTCACTGATACTGCAGCCACACTCACTTATACTGCAGCACCTCACTGATACTGACCTCATACCACCACTCACTGATACTCAGCCACACTCACTGATACTACGAGCCACACTCAATGATACTACAGCCACACTCACTGGATACTTACAGCCACACTCACTGATACTACAGCCACACCACTGATACTACAGCCACACCATGATACTCATCCACTCACTGATACTACAGCCACACTCCTGATACTACACACAGCACACTCACTGATACTACAGAATGATACTACAGCCACACTCCGAGACTACTACAGCCACACTCACCGATACTACAGCCACACTCACTGATATTACCAAGCCCACTCACTGATATACGCCACACTCATCTGATATTACAGCCACACTCACTGATACTACAGCCACACTCACATACTACAGCCACACTCACTGATACTACAGCCCACTCCACTGATACTACAGCAGTGTTCTCAACTCCAGTCCTCAAACCCCCCCCCCCCCCCCCCCCCCAACCAGGTCAGGTTTTAAGGATATCCCAGCTTCAGCACAGGTGGCTTATTCAGAAGACTGAGCCATCTTGCTGAAGCGGAATATCCTGAAACCCTGACCTACCAGGGAAGGGCAACGCCAGTCCTGAAGTCACCCACAACAGGTCAGGTTTTCAGGATATGCCTGCTTCAGCACAGATGGCTCAATTAACGATTGTACCACCAGTGCTGAAGCAGGATATCCTGAAACCTGACCTGTTGGGGTACTTGAGGATTTGCCTTGGGAGACACGGCTGTAATGTAAAGTTTAAGGCCGATATTTGTATTGTTTATTTCAAACATTTTACCAGACCACAGTAACACAGTACCACAGTACCACAGTACCACAGTACCACAGTAACACAGTAACACAGTACCACAGTACCACAGTACCACAGTACCACAGTAACACAGTAACACAGTAAATTGTTGAGTCCTCCCTCAATCAAGTCACAGAATCCAATGCAGAGAAAGACATGAACACTACAAAAACCCACACCCTCGTTCTCTCACAGAAACCACCCCAAATAGAAGCTATAGCAGGGATTAAAGCCGGGCACATTTAAAAGGCCGCCTCACTATCCTTTCTTGTAAGGTTACGCAAATTTGACCAGACATCGAAAATTAGTTAAAGCATGTAATGACCACCGCCTGCTCGTTACAACCAAGCTTAGGAAGCGAATGGGCCTAAAGATGTCTGTGGTTTAGCGACATTTAGTAAACCTGGGCCTAAGTCGGCCTTACCGCCCTGGGTACATGGAAGGAGAGAAAAGTATTTACTGAGCAGTGTATTTATTTACAATGTCAGATTATAGAAGTTAAAAGACAAACAGACACACACAGAACACACACGACACACACAGAGACACACACTAAATAAACACAAAACCTGTTGCCCACATGTATACACATCAATGTCCCATATCCTATGTTGGCAGGCGAGAGACACAGGGAGGGGCGGTTTTATGGAGCAGGGGGAGGAGCTACGTGACGTACAGATGTGCGCCTCTGCCCACAAGCTCGACTCATTTGCGTCGCAAACCCCACACCCCGTGTGTGGAAATGACACTCACGTGTGACAGAGCCGGCAAACATCCCGCCTGCTGGAACAGCAGAGTGTCTCGCACGCCTGACAGCGTACACAGCCCGACCAATGAACACAAGCTCACAAGTACTACCCGCTACTTCACCACCGGGGAGACGGCAGCAGGACATGACTTGTGCTGCAACCGACACACCCACCACCCCCCCCCCCTCCTCTCGTCTGAGTGTGTAATGTGGCACAACAAGGGCGGTCGGATTTCCCCCCCCCCCCCAGCCGAAATGAGGAAGCCTTCCCCCAGCTCCGCCTAACCAGGATCCAGCCCTCCGCAGAGAGTCCTCCGCAAAACCTGGCCAGCACGAGATTCCACGGTCAAACGCCAGCGTCGGAAGGATCCTCGCCTCGCCCCTTTCTGCCAGGGCAGCGCACAGATGCACGCGCTGGTAACCCAAGCAGCAGTTGGCGTGCAAACCCAGGGGGGGGGGGGAGGGAGAAAGAGGGGAAGTAGCCTCCTTCAGAACCGCAGATCAGGAGCTGCTGATCAAACTAGTCCGTTATCTGTTGCTCAGAGACGCACGGCAGCTTGTAATAAGGATCGGCTCGGGGGGGGGGGGGGAGTGTTCCCCCCTATTCCATTCATAGCTTTTTCTGTTCTGATTCAAGGCTGGGAGCGGATAATTACTGCCCCCGGGGAGACTCTCGTTATTTCTCAGGAAATGTGCACGCAAGAGTTACACTTGAAGTCTGAGTGCATTCCAGCCTTTAACATCATTTATTCCGTCACGCGCCGGCGAGCGACGCCGTCCTCCCCTGAAACCAGGGCTGGAGGACAGAGCTGTTGCAAGCTCCACTGGCAGTCAAAGTGTTAATGGCAAAAATCTGTGTTATGGAGTTTTTATTAAAAAGGAGAATCTCCCCCTGCTCACTTTATAACACACACACACACACACACACTTTAACCGGATGAGAGATATATATACACACACACACACCCCACACACCGCCTCACTAGGAAGTCCGACATCTATCCGACGCGGCTTACTACCACGCGTGCCCCGGGGGGATTTAAATATGCAAAATTTGCAGCGCTTCCCTTCCTCGTACGTATATCAGGGAAACGGGGGTCCCCCGGAGCACAGATCACAGGGGGGGAGGGGGGAGGCAGAGGGTGGCCTGCACCTTCAACAAAGTCTCTTTAAGCTCCTTACATACAACTTAGATTGTAAGCTCTCCGGGGCAGGGATTTCCTTTCCCTATTGCCTGATTTTATGTGTTGCAAACGTTTTCTATTAGAATATATAAATACAAACACAGATCAGCACGTTTCTATATTTACACCTCTCATAACGGGGTGGCAGAATCAAGCCTGGGAAGGGACAGATCAATCAAACGGGAATGTTTCAGGCGGGGAGGGGTTTCTATTCCCACCTCCACATCTGGAACTCGTCCGCTAGCGCTAATATTTCACGTGCCATAATACCAAACCGAGTAGAAAATCTCCACGGACATCTGCTGCACAGTTAAGCGTTTTACAGGGCTGGCCTGGTCTCATTCTGCTGCAATACATAATGTGTGGCAGGCCCTGAATGTTTATGGAATGATTAAATGTTTCTCTGCTCATTACAAACCGATGGGCAAACGCACAGTATCCAGAGAAAAACATTACATAAGAAAATGCTTTAGAGACAATTACAAACCGGTCAGATTATTAACTAATGTGCACCGTTTAGTTGCAGATAACACATGGCATAGTTTAACCTTTTCATCCCATTACGCGTACCTAGAACTCCAACGTCCCCTTATGACGTACCTAAATGCCAACGTGCCCTTATGACGTACCTAGAACGCCAGAGGCGCTTATAAGCACCCGGTACGTGTGGCACAAACTCCGTTTTCTAGGGGGTGATCTGGCCGACGGCGGGCAGCCAGATAAAAAAACATGGAGACCCCCTCCACTTAGGTTCCCTGTATCCGTGGACCAGCCACGTCCCGCGGTTGCTCCAGGAATCATCACATGACCTCAAAGCAACACTCGTCCTTGCCGCCATGTGGCACTGAAATAACAACAAGTTAACACCCCTAAACCATCAGGTAATAATCGTAGAATCCCCTCCTGTTGGTCCTCTCTTCCAATTTACCCAGCTTGCTCCTGACGGCACAAACCCACTTAAAAAGAGAACTTTACACAAAAGCAGGCCTCGGATTTATCTTTGTTTTTGCAGATTGACTAAAGTGAAAACACTTTTTTTTGGGGGGTCAATTTTCAAAGTCATCCTTCATTTCCTTTGGGGCTTGCCGCTTTTGCCTGTGTGAGAAATAACAGCGATCAGACAATTCTCTCACAGAGGAATATTTTCCCTGTAATGAGTATGTCCCCGTCGAGGGGGAAGTTTCCTGATCTGCAGTTGCTATTAGCCGATGTTTTCAGCAGCTGCATTGCTCCGAACAGATTGAACTGTCTCATGAGTTAATAGCTGCACTGCAGATGTTTACGGAGCCAGCAATGGGATCTCTCAAGTTTTACTTGGCTGTAGCCAATTGGGAGCAGTAGGATCTAGACACCACGGAGCAGCATACATGGCTTAGATGTCTCCACGTTACTGAGTGTGATGGTACCAGGGGACGACCGAGTTACCACTACTTTTAGTTTCCTATTTTTCACAAGCTCAAATACCACCACACCATCACACACCACACACACACCCACACACACACGAACACACACACACACACACACACACACAAATAGAAAAGGTGTGCACAAATCATGAAAAGAGATAACATATAATTAATATATAATTATTAAAAACCGGAACTACAGCTAGAGGAATATATTATAGGTGTATATATAAAGGCAGCTCATCAAGGAATAACCAATTCCTGAAACATGTAACCAGACAATCAGACGAGCGCACACTCCTATGTGCATGTATATAAAACGATTTAATAAAGCGTCAGACAGGAAATATAACCAATGAAATACGACTGAAATATACGATTAAAAAATGGGACAAAGGTGGATGCTGTATCGTGTACAATATAGAGGAATGAACCTTGACATATAAAATGTAAGTTATGGTGAGTGAAAAGGTGACTAAAAACCGTCCACCGTTGGCATATAGCAATTAAAAATATCACTTGTGAGCACATTCACATGTCTTAGATAGGTCTGCAACCCCGAATTTCAACCATTATCCCCAGCATACAGTGCTTCCACTGCTGCAAGGGATTCTGGGAAATGACATGCAAATGAGCATACAGTGCCACATTTTGTCTTAAATCCATTATTACGTGGAACCCTTAAGCCAATGCTCGCTGTTTTAAACACAGCTTTTAAACACAGCCTGGGATGAGATGCAAAACCAGTGACCCCCACTCACAGACAGACTGTTTCGACCTTTTGGATCTCATCAGTGTGAGTTTGGTTGTACTCGCTTTGAAACTTGAGACATGAGTAGGTCTTCACCACACATTATTTAGGTTATGGTGGGTGAAAAGGTGACGGATAACCCTCCACCGGATAGCATATAAAAATGTTACTTGTGAGAACATTTGCATCTGATCTCAGGCTGTGTTTAAAACAGCGAGCATTGGCTTAAGGGTTCCACATAATAATGGATTTAAAACAAAAAGGTGGCACTGTGTGCTCATTTGCATGTCATTTCCCAGAATCCCTTGCTGCAGTGGAGGCACTGTATGCTAGGTGATAATGGCAAAAAGCAGGGTTGCAGACCTGTCTAAGAGAGAGACAGAGAGAGACAGAGAGAGACAGAGAGAGAGACAGACAGACAGACAGAGACAGACAGACAGAGAGAGACAGAGAGAGAGAGAGAGACAGAGACAGACAGAGAGACACACTATCCCAATGGGAGAAGCGCAGGTATTCACTGTCTGATAAGAGATATATAGATATATCTCTATAATAAAGAATTTAACATCTACTTAATACATTTTTATGGTTTTTATTTATCACACGGACAGCATCACACCCCTTACAGCTGCTGTGACCCCTTTATAGGCAGACTCCATTTCCTAATAAACACCACATGTATAATGATTTTAAAGCAGCAATTCCCCCTCCTGTTCCCAAGATACTCACTGGGTTTAAATCCCCTATAACAACCAGAACGCAGCACCAGTAACGTCACTGGCCAGTATCTCGGGGGCCGGTTCCAAGAGGGGGGGCCCCCCCCCCCCCCCCCCGTTAGTTAGGGAGGATGGTGGCTTTGAAGCACGGGTGATCAGTGTTACATCCGTGTCCAAGTCTCTGGATTTCCCACTGAGCCGTGTGCGGTTCCGTGTTTATTTCCTCTCGACACGGCCCCTTCTGCTTCTCAGCCCTCTCGTTGTCAGAGGGTCCCATCATGCACCGCTCGTCTGGCAGCGAAAGGGTTAACACTAGATCTGCAGCTTCCCGATTACAGTGTTCTCACCTTGTCTCTCTCCGTTCCCCCGGCTCATACGCTCTGCCAGCCAGCCGCAGGGACGCAGGCTTTCCGTGGCACGGTGCCAGCAGGCTGCTCTTACACTGCGCCTCCCTCCCACCGCCTCTCAGATCTCTACATGCCTGAAGACCTCAAGAGAGCGGCACACAGAGTGTGCGGAAGAGAGGCGCGTGTGCGCACACAGCGTGCGAGAGAGGGAAAGTGAGTGGGCGCGAGAGAGAGTGGGCGTGAGAGAGTGTGAGATAATGTATGAGAGAGAAAGAGTGTGCGTGAGAGAGCACGAGAGCGAGAGAAACTGAGTGAGAAGAAAAAGTGAGTGCGTGAGAAAGTGAGTGTGTGTGCGAGTGAAAGAGTGTGTGCGTGAGTGAGCATGTGTTTGAGTAAGCGTGAGAGTGCAGAGAGAGTGTGTGCGAGCGAGAGAGTGAGCAACACTGTGTGCGTACATGTGTGCGATAGAGCGCGAGGCCAAGACTCACGAAAGGATGCTACGTTTTAGCAGAAGCCAGCACACAAAGTATCAGCCAGGTACCAGTACAAGATGCCTTTCCTTGGCACGCACAGGACTCTCATTGTTCCTGGTCCATTGCATACGGAGAAATACAAACACAAAGCTCAACAATAGCTCATCAAGATCCGAGTAACGGCCTGTAACACTTTCCCCCTATTTACCGAAAGCCTTATTATTTTATCCCGCCTTCCATAAAGGGGACGCGGACACACGGCGCGACACACCAGCGTAACCAACGTGCGAACGCACAAGGCGTTTTAAGTCATTGCGTCAAAATGTTAAGAAAGCGCTCCTTCCGCGATGCAAATCGTTACCCGCAAAGCTTCACGGCACCTCGGATCCGGAGACTTTTTATTTGACGGAAATATATAAACAGAAAAATAAACAAAGTGCTGTAACTGCTATGGACGCCCCAAAGGGCACACGGCCCGAAGCTTGGAGCAAAGACCTTCATACACGGACGCAGAGACGCAAGAAGAAAAGGGCACAATGTAACACAGTGGGGTTTTCTGTTCACAGCTGACAGCCCCTAGTGACGCCCCACAACTGTGACGGTTCAAGGATCGGTGCGAGTGGCAGCGCCGGGCTACAGCGCTCTGTAACGTGAGGAAGGGCCTAGTGGTTTTGTCTCAGCCTCTGAAGTGGATGTACTGGGTTCAAATCTCCGTATCGGCTCCGTGACTTAGTCCAGGGGTGGGCAACTCCAGTCCTCAAGGGCCACCAACATGCCAGGCTTTCAGGATCCCTGCTTCAGCACAGGTGGCTCAATCAGTGGCTCCGTCTTCGAATTTGCTTTTAAAAATGCCCATAGCCCAGGGGGTGGGCAACTCCAGTCCTCAAGGGCCACCAACAGGTCAGGTTATCCCTGCTTCAGCACAGGTGGTGCAGGTCTTCGACCTGCGTCTTGATCTGCGTCAGGCACCAAAAACTAGAATGTAAGCTCTGCAGACCAGAGCCATGGACAGCTTAAATATATATTATTTACTTTTTAAATGTAAACATTTGCGATAAACGATAAAGGCCCGCGTCCCGCCTGCTTTTCGCCCCAGTGCCACCATGTGTCAAAGTTAAAAAGAGTGTGTGTGTTTGTGTAACATGGGGACCCCCCACCCAGTTTCCGGAGACATGCAGCGTTGGAACTTCCAGGTTATTTCAATCGCCCCGCACGCCAATCGGACGCCGCAACGCCGGCCCATGTCACGAGAGATTTGTTTTTTGGGCCCCTGCGCGGGGCGGCCCCTGCGCGGGGCGGCCCCCGCGTGTTCTGCCGCTCAGGAGACCCCCCTGCTTAATATTTTTGTTATTTTAACACGAGTGGGGCAGCAGCTGCTTTAAATCCGGTGTGTAATGTTGACACAAGCTGATTACACTCCATGTGTATCGTGTTTGTCTTGCTATAACGAGCGCTGCCCGTTCACGGTCACAGCCCCGGCAGCGAGATATTCCAAACAGAAGTGCAAGCGACAGGCCGGGTATACACACACACACACACACACACACACAACGGGGACTTCTCTCCGTCCATCAAATATAGGTGTCACCAAGATTAGACAACACAGATATCTGCGTGTACTTTGTAACCCGGTCCCAAAGCCGGTTCAAGCTCATTTCCTGCGCGCTTGTGTTACCAGCACCCAAGTTCGAGGGCTGCTAAGCAAGACGAGGCATGTAAACACGCACACCACAGATCTGAACGTGTGAGCAAGGCGGCTGCTCTCTGGGCTTCATGGGTGGCATGAAACGTGTGCTTTCACTCTTAATACCCCAGTAAAACGCTGTCCTGCCCCCTCTCCGTGAAACGTTTCGGCCCGAGCGGTAACGACGGCCATTGTCTCCCGAGCCTGCATTCTCTCTACACGTTGGCATGTTCCCTGTAAAACGCCTCGAGATTTAAAGCGGTTTGTTTTATAGCTCATGCCTCCTGAGGATATAACACGCCACCTCCCTCCCGCACGCTCAACTCTCTTATAAGGCTTCATTCAGCCTTAAATTGAAATGAAGTATAAGGCCAACCATTGTTTGTCTCAGCCCAGAACGATCCGTCTGTGGAATCCTGTCCTGTTGGTTTTGCTTTTCCAATCATTGCATAATGATGTGGTGTGCGCATTAACCCCTTCTCTGCCAGTGGGTCCAGTCACACATTGCTTTAAATAATGAAAAGCCAGGCCCCAAATCCCACACATCCCCTTCCCTGTCCTCATCCCAATGCCAAGGTTACTGCTCTTATAGGGGGGTGATGATCTCAAGCAGGGGTCCTCAAGAGACACCAACAGGTCCGGTATTAAGGATATCCCTGCTTCAGTGACTGAGCCACGTGTGCTGAAGCAGGGATCTCCCTAAAAGCCAGCCTGTTAGCGAGGACTGGAGTGGCACGCCCCTGATCTAAAGTGCATTACTCCCAGTCGTGCAGTAATCCCCGGAAATCACCGCTTCAGAGAAATAACCCCCGTGGCTCACCTGACAGCTGATCAGCAGCAACACGTGAGCGGTGGCGTCACTTTTAGTAACCACGTTTTTATACACAGTGATCCATTATGAGGCGCACAGCAAGGACGTGGCTCTCTCTGCTGTAACCTTGGCTAAGAGCGCATGCAGCTTTAAGTGTAGTACATCAGCAAAGCGTGATTCCTTACAGCCGGATTAACAGCCGATATTGCATCATACTCCTCTCAGCACCACGGCACAAGGAGCAGCAATGCCGTGGCCTTCTGCGGAACACGCAGCCACGTCTGTATATCCACGTATAAAAACTGGACAGTGCTACAGACCACGTCAGTAAGATTACCATGTGAAGGACAGCTCAGATCAATCTCTCGCCACACACAGAATGGGACCTACGCATGCCGGACTAAGGCGCAGCGTTTGCAAAGCATGCTGGGGAGCACGGCTCCCGGCCGCAACGGACAGGTCAATCAGGGCGGTGCATGGCGCGGTTGCCAGGGGTTACATTGTAAGAGCAATGTTACCAGCGCGGGACACGGAAAGCAACAGTGTTTTATTACTCTACACCAGCTATGGACTGGCACACCCATAGTCAAAAATAGTGACATTGATTGTCTTTCCTGGACACATTTAAGTAAATAAAATAAAAAGACTCACCGATGAGACACGAGAGAGAGAGAGAGAGAGAGAGAGAGAGAGAGAGAGAGAGAGAGAGAGAGAGAGAGAGAGAGAGAGAGAGAGAGAAGGAGAGAGAGAAGGAGAGAGAGAAGGAGAGAGAGAAGGAGAGAGAGAAGGAGAGAGAGAAGGAGAGAGAGAAGGAGAGAGAGAAGGAGTTCCCTCGATCGGGCCACACATAGTGTGCGGAGATAGAGGCGCGTGTGTGCGCATCACAGCGTGCGAGAGAGGGAAAGGAGTGGGGCGCGAGAGAGAGTGGGCGTGAGAGAGTGTGAGATTGTCTGAAGGGAGTGTGCGCTGAGAGAGCACGAGAGCGCAGAGAAACCTGAGTGAGAAGAAAAAGGTGAGTGCGTGAGAAGTGAGTGTGTGTGCGAGTGAAAGAGTGTGGTGCGTGAGTGAGCATGGTGTTTGAGTAAGCGTGAAGTGCATGAGAGATGTGTGCGAGCGAGAGAGTGAGCAACACTGTGTGGCGTACATGTGGGTGTGCGATAGAGCGCGAGCCCAAGACTCACGAAAGATGCTACGTTTTAGCAGAAGCCAGCCACAAAGATCAGCCAGGTACCATACAAGATGCCTTTTCCTTGGCACGCACAGGACGTCTCATTGTTCCTGGTCCATTGCATACGGAGAAATACAAACACAAAGCTCAAACAATAGCTATCAAGATCCGAGTAACGGCCTGTAACACCCTTTCCCCCATTTACCGAAACCTTATTATTTTATCCCGCCTTCCATAAAGGGTACGCGGACACACGGCGCTACACTACCAGCGTAACCACGTGCGAACGCACATCGTTTTAAGTCATTGCGTCAAAATGTTAAGAAAGCGCTCGCTTCCGCGCTGCAATCGTTACCCTCCCAGCTCACACTGCAATCCAATCAGCTTATCCTAATGACTTTTTATTTGACGGAAATAATACAGAAAAATAAACAAAGTGGGTGTAACTGCTATGGACGCCCCAAAGGGCACACCGGCCCGAGCTTGGAGCAAAGACCTTCATACAAACGGACGCATGAGACGCAAGAAGAAAAGGCACACTGTACACCATGGGTTTTCTGTTCTCACAGCTGACATACAGCCCCTAGTGACGCCCCACAACTGTGACGGTTCAAGGTCGGTGCGAGTGGCAGCGCCGGGCTACCAGCGCTCTGTAACGTGGGAGGTGCCTAGGTTTTGTCTCAGCCTCGAAGTGGATGTACTGGGGTTTCAAATCTCCGTATCGGCTCCGTGACTTAGTCCAGGTTGGGAACTCATTCCTCAATGGCCCCACATGCCAGGCTTTCAGGATCCGCTTCAGCACAGGTGCCTCAATCAGTGGCTCCGGCTTCGCATTTTGCTTTTAAAAATGCCCATAGCCCAGGGGGTGGGCAACTCCAGTCCTCAAGGGCCACCAACGTCAGGTTTTCCCTGCTTCAAGCAGGTGGTGCAGGTCTTCGACCTGCGTCTTGATCTTGCGTCAGCACCAAAAACTAGAATGTAAGCTCTGCAGACCAGAGCCATGGACACTTAATATATAATTATTTACTACTTTTAAATGTAACACATTTGCGATAAACGATAAAGGCCCCGCGTCCCGCCTGTCTTTTTCCCCCATGCCACCATGTTGTCAAAGTTAAAAAGAGTGTGTGTGTTTGTGTAACATGGGGACCCCCCACCCAGTGTTCCGGAGACAGCAGCGTTGGAACTCCAGGTATTTCAATCGCCCCGCACCCAATCGGACGCCGCAACGCCGGCCCATGTCACAGAGATTTGTTTTTTGGGCCCCTCGCGGGCGGCGGCCCCTTGCCGGGGCGGCCCCCCGCGTGTTCTGCTGTCTCGCTCAGGAGACCCCCCTGCTTATATTTTTGTTATTTTAACACAGTGGGGCAGCAGCTGCTTTAAATCCGGTGTGTAATGTTGACACAAGCTATTACACTCCATGTGTATCGTGTTTGTCTTGCTATAACGAGCGCTGCCCGTTCACGTCCACGAGCCCCGCGCGAGATATTCCAAACGAGTGCAAGCGACAGGCCGGGTAGTACACACACACACACACACACACACACAACGGGACTCTCCTCCGTCCATCAATAATAGGTGTCACCAAGATTAGACAACACAGATATCTTCGTGTACTTTGTAACCCGGTCCCAAAAGCCGGTTCAAGCTCATTTCCTGCGCGCTTGTGTTACCAGCACCCAAGTTTCGAGAGGGCTGCTAAGCAAGACGAGGCATGTAAACCACGCACACCACAGATCTGAACGTGTGAAGCAAGGCGGCTGCTCTCTGGGCTTCATGGTGGCATGAAACGTGTTGCTTTCACTCTTAATACCCCCAGTAAACGCTGTCCTGCCCCCTCTCCTGAAACGTTTTCGGTCCGAGGCAGGTACACGGATCTTCTTTCCTTGTCTCCTGGCGCAGTCCTGCATCTCTACACGTTGGCATGTTCCCTGTAAAACGCCTCGAGATTTAAAAGGCGTTTTGTTTTATAGCTCATGCCGCCTGAGGATATAACACTCCACACCGATCCCTCCCGCACTCTCAACTCTCTTATAAGGCTTCATTCAGCCTTAAATTGAAATGAAGTATAAGGCCAACCATTGTTTGTCTCAGCCCCAGAACGATCCGTCTGTGGAATCCTGTCCTGTGGTTTGCTTTTTCCAATCATTGCATAATGAGTGGTGTGCGCATTACCCCTTCTCTGCCAGTGGTCCAGTCACACATTGCTTTAAATAATGAAAAGCCAGGCCCAAATCCCACACAGCTCCCTTTTCCTGTCCTCATCCCAAATGCCAAGGTTACTGCTCTTATAGGGGGGTGTAGACTCAAGCAGGGGTCCTCAAGAGACACCAACAGTCCGGTATTAAGGATATCCCTGCTTCAGATGACTGAGCCACGTGTGCTGAAGCAGGGAATCTCCCTAAAGCCAGCCTGTTACGAGGAACTGGAGTGGCAACGCCCCTGATCTAAGTGCATTACTCCCAGTCGTGCAGTAATCCCCGGAAATCAACCGCTTCAAGAAAATAACCCCGTGGCTCACCTGACAGCTGTCAGCAGCAACACTGAGCGTGGCGTCACTTTTAGTAACCACGTTTTTATACCACAGTGATCCATTATGAGGCGCACAGCAATGACTTGGCTCTCTCTCTGCTGTAACCTTTGGCTAAAGCGCCATGCAGCTTTAAGTGTAGTACATCAGCAAGCGTGATTTCCTTACGCCGATTAACATCACCGATATTGCATCATACTCCCTCTCAGCACCACGGCCAAGGAGCAGCAATGCCGTGGCCTTCTTCGGACACACGCAGCCACGTCTGTATATCCACGTATAAAAAACTGGACAGTGCTACAACCACGTCAGTAAGATTACCATGTAAGGAACAGCTTCAGATCAATCTCTCGCCCACACAGAATGGGACCTACGCATGCCGGACTAAGGCGCAGCGTTTGCAAAGCAAATGCTGGGAGCAACGTGCTCCCGGCCGCAACGGACAGGTCAATCAGCGGTGCATGGCGTTGCTGCCGAGTTACATTGTAAGAGCATGTTACAGAGCTCGCGGGACACGGAAAGCAACAGTGTTTTATTACCTAACCAGCTATGGACTGGCACAACACCTAGTCAAAAAGTGACATTGTTGTCTTTCCTGACACATTTAAGTAAATAAATAAAAAGACTCACCGTGATGACCGAGAGAGAGAGAGAGAGCGAGAGAGAGAGAGAAGAGAGAGAGAGAGGAGAGAGAGATATAATGATCAGATAATCTATAAGAGAGAAGGGCATATGATAGAAGCGAAGGAGTACATTAAGATAATTAATTCTCCTCTACGACTATCTGCCTAGACTCTCAGACTTCCTTCCGGATCTATCTCTCTTTTCTCATCTTCTCTCTCCTCCTTCTCCTCTGCCACTTCTTCCTCCTTCTCTCTCTCCGTCTCATCCGTCTCTCTATCCATTCTCTCCCCTTCTCTCATCTTCCTACCCCTCTCTCTCGCCCTATGCCCTCCCTCGCTCTCTCGCTCGCCTCTCTCTCTCCCTCCCTCTCTCTCCCCTCTCTCTCTCCTCTCTCCTGCTCTCGCTACTCTCACTTCTCTCTCTCTCTCCTCGTCTCGTCTCTCTTTCTCTCCTCTCTTCTCCGCCTCTCCGCCTCTCTCTTTCTCTCCTCAGAAATAGAGACAGAGAGAGAGAGAGAGAGAGAGAGAGAGAGAGAGTGAGAGAGAGAGAGAGAGAGAGAGAAAGAGAGAGTGAGAGAAAGAGAAAGAGAGACTCAACACCCTAAAATCTTGATACAAAATCGTCGCCATGGAAAGGCAGATCGTAACCCACTGTTGGTATAGAAGAAAATAATATAAAACGAAAGGTTTGGAGGTGAAAGACGCTGCAACTGGACGCAAAGGTGGCAGATTGTTCCAGAACCATTGTACGACCAGTGCAAGCAGGACCATCGGGTTTACGTTTGGGAGAACTGATCCTATCCTGGGTCGCAGGTTAGAGGTGTTTCACTGGGCAGGCACGGTGGTCTCAATCCCCGACGTTTGCAGCCAGAAGTTCATCCCTGAGATTTAATGTTACAGCTTGAAGACCAATCCAGTCCTCAAGCCCCCCCTCCCCCCCGCCAGCCCCCCCCCCCCTCAACAGGTCAGGCTTTCAGGATATCCCTGCTTCAGCACAGGTGGCTCAATCAGACACCACAGGTGAGCCACCTGTGATGAGCAGGGATATCCTGAAAACCTGACATTTTGGAGGGGGTCTTAGCACCCCTGCTTCAAGGCTTGATCACAGAGGTTTGGACTAAAGGTTGATCCTGAAAATGGAACGGTATTGCATGCACTTTGGTACAGAAGTCAGTAACTGGAGGTGTGTTACATTTCCCCAAATTGGAGGTTTCCAGCCAATGGATGTCGACAATTACAGAATCTTAAACTCCATTGAAAACGTGAATGAAGAAGACCCTCGGAGCACTGCTCTATAGGGTAATTACCCCGTTAGCAGTGACATCTGTTGTCATCTTCATCAATACTAATTAACACAGCAGAACTGCGAAAGAGTTCTGCTCGACTTTCTCTATGCAATTAAAGCTAAAGGCTTTTTAATAGGTATTTGACATAAGCAGCCAGTGAGTAATAAAAGGGAATTAAGACCGAAAAGGGAATTTTCTAATAACCTACCCCATTACAAAATGAGAAGTGCGCCCACTTTTTACTGAAGTACAAGCCACAGAGAACACTGCAAGGAGCCAAATTGCTGCAAGGAGCCGTTTTTAACGCGTAGCCGATTTACATTATAAATATATTGCTGATTCATAGGGCCCAGACTTCCCTGTATGGTACAGTAAATACTGCCAAGCACTTGATTTAAGTACATATGTCAGCTACACAGCTTTCCCAAGGCCAGCTCACTAGTCACAGAGAGAACATTGTGTTACTGCAGCAGCAGCAGCAGCCTTGTAATCAATCTTCTCCGGAAAACAAAGTGGGCAGGGTAATGAATGGGAGTTTGGCAGCACACTTTCACCTGCCTACGGCCGCGCTTATAGTGCCGGCGACGGCAGGCTGCGGTCGCTGGAAAAATCAAATTGAGATGACTTCCAGCGATCGCGACCAAGCCGTCGCTCCGTCGTGTCGCGCTTACTATAAGTGCACGCGACGGCGGCAATGCATTTATTTTGACGCGACGTCGCTGCCGCCGGCACTATAAGCGCAGTCTTAGGGTGAGTCTATAGTCCTGGCTACAGCAACCCGTGACGTCACTCGTCGCCGTAACAAAAGTCGCACTCCGTGCGTGCGATGTAGCTGTCTGCAGAGGGGCGGTGACGGTAGTGGGAAGGCAGAGGGGCGGTGTGATTGGCTCGCTGCTTGTCACATGGGCTTCTGCAGCTGCAAATGTCAAAATCTTTTGGCAGCTTTGTCGCTGCTCGTCGCCGTCACGCCGACTGTGTGCGGTCGCTACGGACTACATTGGGTTGTTTTGCGGCTGCAAGCCGTCGCCAGCACTATAAACTCAGCCTAAGGCTACACTTATAGTACTTGCTACGGCGACTGCGACGTCACGCAGCGCCATAGCAAGTACATGCAGTCCGTCGTGGGTGCCCATAGTGGGCGTGACGGCGCTACTGAGCAGTCGCGGTCACCGGTAGTCAAAAGATCGGCACGTGACGTCAGCGGCCCGTGAGCAGTTCAGCCAATGACGGCGAACCGCTCACGGCCACGCAAACTCCCCCCCCCCCCCATGGTCTCCTGCACCGGAGTGCAGGAATCGCTATTGCGATGGCGACGTCACGCGGTCCCATCGCCGTAGCCCTTAGTATAAGCGTAGCCTAAAGGTTCTAGAACAAACGCTGTAACTACCCCTTAAAGCTTCAGTCAAAGGTGCCGTTTTCTGATCCACATAATAAGTAATTAGCCAAGTTGCAGATTGATCCGTTCTCTTGTGATCGATCAGCGAAGATTCGGCTCGGGGGGTTCACTAAATGGCGGCCAGTGCAGCAGAAGAGGACCAAAGATGCAAAGTTCTGTGGGGAAGATCATGTGACCAGGCAGTCACTAGATACAATTGGTGCACTGCTATGGCAACGTAACATCATGACGCCGGAGCCAAGGTAAGTGGGGATGAGGGGGGGCGCGGGGGTGAGGTGACCGCCGGCAGGGGGGCGCAGGAAAAAAAGTTTGCACCCCCCTGCCTTAAGTCATAAATCGCATACTGCACAGGGGGGAGGGATAGGCTTCAGCCAGATAATAACAGTGCACCCTGGAATGTAAATAATAAAAGTATTTTGTTAGCCACAGAACAGTATCGTCTATTCGTTTTTGATTATTAAGCTCGGCTAAAATGGTAAAGATACATCTATACAGAGATAGAGATAAACACACACACACACATACATATATATACACACATACATATATACACACACACACACACACACACAGACACAAATACATACAGAGATAGCGATAAACACTGTACATACACACGGTACAGATATTATACACGCTTGCAAAATGTTGAACTATCGTAATGATTGTCTTTTTTTTCTTCTTTTTTTAAAGCATCTAAAATGGATATGACAACCTTATGTATGGCAGTGAGCGTGCGTGGCAGTGAGCGTTCGTGGCAGCGAGCGTTCGTGGCAGCGAGCGTGCGTGGCAGCGAGCGTGCGTGGCAGCGAGCGTGCGTGGCAGCGAGCGTGGCCGCGCTTGGCAGTGTCTTTCATCATGTTTCTGTGGATGTTGCATCATTTCTGACAGCAGCATTTACCTGGTTCACCTTTCTTATTAAAGCATGCTACCATGGCTACAGCACAGCGCGGGCAGCCATGCAACATACCTGGGGGATACAGGTACCATTCAAGGATAAGAGAACCACAGGTGCAAGCTAATATGGCGGGGGGCATCCCTAACCCACAGAGCTTACAATTAAAGAGGAAAACGATGTTCCTTATCCATGTCAATGCTGCTGGGGACAGAAAGGTGTTGTCCAAACAGCACAAAAAAATGATACTAAGCAGTGGGGAGCCAGAAAAGTGGCTTGTGGCCCATTCACTCAAATACGTGATGGAGTGGCCAACGCCAGTTCTCAGGGGCCACCAACAGGTCAGGTTCTCAGGATAGCTTCAGCACAGGTGGCTTAGTCGCTGCCAGTAGGGCCCGCAACGCAAGGCGAAGCGCGAGCTTGGATTCAACGCTTCCCCTACTCTGGTCACCAAGTAACATCCAAGCAAGAATCTGATATTCAAAAACCCCGCTGCTGGAGTCCCCTTCCTGACGATCGCACGTACCCCCCCCCCCCCCGCCGCAGGGAGCACGGAACGCGTGCTCACCGACACGAAACACGAGATGATGGCGTATTATACTACATCACGCAGAAACAACGGCAAACAAAGAGTTAAAAAGGAGCGACTACCAATTCCACGTGTTTTCCGTTGTGGCTCCAAACGCCCGAGGTTTGTGTACTTTCTCCTCGCGTCGAATGACAAGATGTCGGCGTGTGACAAGGTTTCAGTGACGTCAGCTGCAGTGTTAATATGCAGAGTGTTCCCGAAGGGACGTAAACACCGATGGAGGGAATTCTCTTTCCGCGCGGAGGGGGAAAATATGGACAAAGGGAGGAAATTAATTTTCCAATCAGCGTTGGTAAGTGGGTAACCGGTTCAGACATGGTGGGCCCGGTGTCAGACGGGGAAATAAAGGTCCACTCAATCTTTCCATCACGTGCTGTGGTGTCAAAAAGCAGCATTTCAATGACGGGCGATAACTGTATCTGCGTCTTCCTCTCCCTTCTTTTTTAATCCGGGCAGCAAATATCAGCGTGAAATGCTCCCGTTGCGGAGGAAGATGGGAGCGGATTTTGTGGAGAGAGTTTTTAGACGAAGGTCCCAAGTAGGACCTCACATTCAAACACTTCGAGGTTTCCACGCTCCCGTGTTCAGAAAAGCTCAGTAACATGGCGTCTGCCGTTATTATCGAAGAGAAATTCGGTTAAACGAGCAGACGCTCCCCAAAAATACATCTCCCTACCCCCCCCCCTGTGGAAAGCAAGGGGGTTTCCGTAATGGGTCCGCGTTCATTTCAGCCCCCCAGAGATACTTCCCTCGATACGCAACGCCGGGAGCAGCTCCGCAAGTTTTAAAGGTCCCGGTCACGCGGGCCAATAGGAAGCCGCAAAAGGATGGCGCCACGGCTTCCTATTGGCCAGCGTGATGCAGGGACTTTTACATCCGCCATGTCGATAGCGCCACATCGCCCGGCCTGAGCTGCCAACAGCATCGCGTACGGAGGTGTCTCGGGAAGCCGGGGGTCCCCGGAGCTGAAGTCAACACAGCTCAGCTCCAAAAAAAAAAACACATTAAACCTATAAAAAAAAAGGGAAGAAAAGCAGAATTATTGATATTTTCTGTTAATTATAATTGCAACTGGGTTGATACGGGAGAAGGAGCGGCTCAGTGAGTAAAGACACCGAGTTTGGAGCCTGGGTTCAATTCCCGGTGTCAGCTCCTTGTGACATTGGGCGAGCCACTTTATCTCCCTGTGCTCCAGGCACCAAAAATACAGTCTGTAAGCTCCACGGGGCAGGGACCTGTGCCTGCAAAAAATGTCTCTAAAGCGCTACGTAAAACTAGCAGCGCTATACAAGAACATGCTATTATTACCAATATACTTGAATGGCCATCAATGGTCGTTTCAGGATATCGTCGTTTTGTATGTCTACTTCTTACTACTTTACAAGCAACCAATATTAGGGGACAGTACAAGGAGCTTTCAGAAGAACTATTCATCCCACGGGCAGTACTAAGAACTCGGGGCCATCCCTTAAGGTTGGAGGAAAGGAGATATCACCAGCAACAAAGGAAAGGGATCTTTACAGTAAGGGCAGTTACAAATGTGGAATTCATTACCCATGGAGACTGTGATGGCAGATACAATAGATTTGTTCAACAATAGGTTGGACATCTTTTTAGAAAGGAAAGGAATACAGGGATATACCAAATAAGTATACATGGGAAGGATGGTGATCCAGGGAGTAAATCTGATTGTCAATGCTTGGGAGTCAGGAAGGAATTTATTTCCCCCTTATGGAGATATCATTAGATAATTTGTCACTGGGGTTTTTTTGTTTGCCTTCCTCTGGATCAATATACTGTAAGTATAGATACTTTATCCTATATCTGTTGTCTACATTTAGCATTTGTTGAACTTGGACGTACGTCTTTTTTCAACCTCATCTACTGTGTAGCTGTGTAGCTGTGTAGATGTGTACCTGTGTACCTGTGTACCTGTGTAACTGTGTAACTGTGTAACTGTGTAACTGTGTAACTGTGTAACTGTGTAACTGTGTAACTGTGTAACTGTGTACCTGTGTAACTGTGTAACTGTGTAACTGTGTAACTGTGTAACTGTGTAACTGTGTAACTGTACCTGTGTACCTGTGTACCTGTGTACCTGTGTACCTGTGTACCTGTGTAACTGTGTAACTGTGTAACTGTGTACCTGTGTAACTGTGTAACTGTGTACCTGTGTACCTGTGTAACTGTGTAACTGTGTAACTGTACCTGTGTAACTGTGTACCTGTGTAACTGTGTACCTGTGTACCTGTGTACCTGTGTACCTGTGTAACTGTGTAACTGTGTACCTGTGTAACTATGTACCTGTGTAACTGTGTACCTGTGTAACTGTGTA
>CM071584.1:5097973-5115473 GCA_036426205.1 Ascaphus truei
ACCACCCCTCACTTTGTGACATGCCCATTTGTGATACTGGTTTCTGCAAACACATTTGATTTATTTCTGGTTTGTTTTATTATTAAAATGTTTATTCTGCATTACAACTGTTTTCATCATTTAGCTATTAGACAGTGAGTGCTGGTACTTAAGTAGATTTGTTAGTAATATACAGGGGAATAAGGGTCCCCTTTTGTTCCGTGCACCCTGCAATTGCATAAATTTAACACTATCAGAGTGCTGTCTATCGTCCCCTTTTACCGTTAAAAATCAATGTAACATTGATATAACACAAAATGAAAAATGTCTAAATATCCATGTGAATTTGAAATAAAATTGTGAATAGAACCTCTTAATTGTGCTGTCCGGTCGGATGTACTTACAATTCTTGCCCGTGGAGAGCACCCAGCAGACACAGATCTCCTCCCTTCCGTGTAGTCTCTGTGTCTGCACTTGCACAAAATCCAGTCCTAGTCAGTGCCGCGTCTCTCACGTCTCGGCAGGCTTCAGTGTTAACCGATACGTTTCGCTGATACCGCAGTTTCCCCAGCGAAACGCGTTGGGTCGCACTGAGCCCTGCAGGGATGTGAGACAGAAACGTGGCAAGGACGGGGACTGGCTCCACTCCTGGGAGGTGACATGGATCGCTACCCAGAAGGGAACACGCTGGCACGGTCTAAAAGTGGGGGTGCACAAACCTTTTCCTGTGCGCCACCCCTGCCCGCTTTTCCCTCCTCCCCACCCCCCTTTACCTGGTCTCCGGCATCATAATGATGCCATGGGGTCATGCAACGTTGCGTTACCATGGAAACACGACGTCACGTGACACGGTGGTTCAAAGCCGGAGACAAGGTAAGGGAATTTACAGAGACCTCGTGCAGTCCCCAGGTATTTAATTTAAATGTTTGGGGAAGAGCACAGGGCCTCTGTAAGCGCCGCCCCAGCCCCAGAAAATCTCACCCCCCCAGGTTTAAAGGTTCAATCCCATATGGCAGCGCTCTCCATGGGCAAGACACCACACACACACACACACACACACACACACACACACACACACACACAATTACTTTGTATTTGTATGGCACCAACTAACCTCTCTTCTCCCAATACTATCCAAAGTCATGGAAAAATGTGTTCACTCCCAATTAAAGCGATTACTATACCAAGACAAATTTCCCTAGCCAATTCCAATCTGGCTTTCACCCCAAACACTCCACCGTAACTACCCTGCTAAAAGTTTGCAATGAGATCCAGTGTGGAATGGAACGGGGACAACTCACTGGTGCAGTATTCCTAGATTTTGCAAAGGCTTTTGACACAGTTGATCATGTTATCCTGCTTAACAAACTCCAGTGCTCTGGAATAGGGAAACATGCTTTAAACTGGTTTCATTCCTAAAATCCAAACATATGTCTCTCAGGCTCTAACTCCAACCTCCTGGATATCACCTGTGGGGTCCCGCAAGGCTCTGTCCTGGGGCCCCTACTCTTCTCAGTGTTCATCAATGATCTTCCCACAGCTTGTAAGGAAGCCTCAATACACATTTATGCAGATGACACAATCCTATATGCACACAGCCATAGCCTCTCTGACCTTCAACACATACTTCAGACTGACTTTTTGAGACTTGAAAATTGGATTTCCTAAAACAAACTGTTTTTAAACACTGACAAGACTGTAACAATGGTATTTGGGACCAAGGCTACATTTCTAATGCTTCCAATGACTGAGCTCCAGATCAGAACCAACACTAACACCACCCTAACTCCTGTTACTAGTTTTAAATACTTGGGCATATGTTTTGACTCCATTTAACATTCAGGATGCACATTGATACCCTGACATCCAAGACCTATGCCAAACGAGATGTACTTTAACAGGAACAATCCTCCTAAGTCTCCTGGTCCCAGAAAGCGTATCGCACAGCAGATGCTAATGCCAATTATCGACTATGGGGACATAGTATACGGCTCGGTACCCCAAACCCACCTTAGCAAACTTGATACCCTCTACAATTCAATATGCCGTTTTGTTCTCCAATGCAACTACAACACACATCACTGCGAAATGCTCAAAGAACTAGATTGGTCATCACTTGAGTCTAGGCACAAAGTTCATCTTTCCTGCCTTGCCTTCAAATACTTTCTGGGCAAGCTACCCATCTATCTGAACAAGCTCCTCACCCCTACCACACGCAGCACTTATCACCTGAGATCAGACTCCAAAAGACTGTTCATGGTCCCAAGGCTCAGCAAAGTATCCGGCCGCTCCTCCTTCTCTTACCGTGCACCCCAAAACTGGAACAGTCTACCGGAGACTCTCACAGCCACCCCCAGTCTAAGTTCTTTCAAAACTAAGGCTGTCTCACATTTTAATCTGGTCTGTAACTGTTACATACGCCCATGATATATATTATCTCTAAGGCTGCGTGCAGGGTTGCAGCAGCCGTACGGAGGCGCGCTGAGGCTGAGGGAAAGCGGGTGCTTTCCCTGGCCTTGGTTAGCGCGGCGTCGGGGGGCGGGCCAGTGACGTCGCGGAGCTGGTTCGCCCTCATTGGGCGAACCGCTCACGTGACCAGTCCTGCACTCCCATGAGCGTGAAATCTAAAATTTGGATAAGACCCACGCTTCCGCGCGCTTGAGGAAGCATGCGCGAGCCCCTACTAAAACCGCTCTCATTGCGGCTGCAGGGGCTCACTGGTAAGCACCAGCGCGCCTCAGCGCCTAAGCGCTGACCATGCCCGAGGCCTTACTGTGTATGCAATGTCTCGTATATAATGTGTAACCCTGTTCACTTATGTAACCATGTGTTTGTCATTATAACTCTATGCCCAGGACATACTTGAAAACGAGACGTAACTCTCAGTGTATTACTTCCTGGTAACACGTTTTATACATAACTACATATTCCGCAGTGCAGTACAATATGGGATGGAGGACAATTACATTATGAGGCAATAAGGAGGAGGTCCCTGCCCCGATGAGCTTGCAATCTAAAGTATATACTGTACCAGGGGGGGCTCAACTGCAGTCCTGAAGTCCCCGTCCCCCAAGTGAGGTTTTAAGGATATCCCTGCTTTAGCACAGGAGGCTCAATCAGTACCAGCTTCAGCACAGGAGGCTCATTCAGTCCCTGCTTCAGCACAGGTGGCTTAATCCGAGGCTCAGTCTTTGACTGAGCCACCAGCGCTGATGCTGGGATATCCTGAAAACCTGACCTGTTGGGCTTGAGAACTGGAGTTGAGCTCCGCTGTACTACACTGCGCACATAGTATTCCACGTGTAGTACAGCCTCGCCGCGCGCCGCTCCGTACGGAGGAGGATAACCCAGGGTCAGAGGAAATCCGTGATAAAGACCGCGAGCAGAAGCGGAACAGAAACGCAAGAAGATGAAGTGCAGAGGGCACCACAAAAAAGGAGATACGGACATCGCGCAGTCGCCGCAGGTGAACCCTTTGCTGGCTAGAAATGGGAGTCCATCTTTAAAGATGGCTCCTGGACCTTCATTGGCCTAGAGCTGTGATCAACCTGCTTCATAGCCAAGCCCCGGGCCACGCGGCTCTCTGCATCCATCTTCTCTAGGAACGCGGTGAAGCCGACACGTGGCAGGGTCGGTGCTAGTTATAGAGACCTGCCGCTGTGATATTAGCACTGCAGCCATCAGGAGAACGCGCCGGCATCGCCCGCATTTATTGGATGCGTCTGGAAACTGTACAACGCCAAAGCGACACTGGTTGTGGATTTGTCGGAGACGCAAATGTACGCAGTAAGCCGGTTTTAATTGCCGTGCACGGTGGAGGGTTTTCGCCACCTTATTACTCACCGTAACTTTCAATGCAGAATCTGTGACCAAGTTCAAACAGACGGGTCCAAAAGGGATGAATACAACTGTCTGGGTGGGTCCCCGGAACCTGTACTCTGTCCCCAGCTCTGCTGTCCACGCGGTGCAACACAGCAGGTACAAGCTTTAGGACAGGAGAGCTCAACTCGTCCCCCAACAGGTCAGGTTTACAGGATATCCCTGCTTCAGCATAGGTGGCTCAATCAGAGGCTCATTCTTTGACTGAGCCCCTGATTGAGCCACCTGTGCTGAAGCAGGGATATCCTGAAAACCTGACCTGTTGGGGGTGGGGTGGTCTTAAGGCCTGGAGTCCCCCTGCCCTGGGTAATCCATATGAAAATGGACAGAAAGCTGAAAGTCTGATGCTCCGTGTGCTCACCTGCCTACCACTACCCAGAATCCTTATCTGCAGCTGAACCCCTGCAGATGTTCCAGTTGGGTGAATGACGTAAGTTTGGGGAACCGGGGGTAGACTTACAGAAACTCTCTCTCTTTAACCCTGCCAGAACAGACACAGTAACATGCCAAAACGGTGTTAACGAACCCGGTGATGTTATATTATTGCAGCTCCAGTATACATGATGGCGTGCGGGAATGTGGGGGGGGGGGGGGGGGGATTAAGCGAAGCACGTCCCTCTCGGGTGTTTTGCAAACATGATTGGATTTCATGCCCCGGCTCTTTGCAGATACACTACACTTCCTTTCCCTTGGAGGAGAGAGGGCTTTCCATTACAGGCCGCCCTCCCATATGGCCTCCCAATTACCAGCACTCCCCGAAGGAAACAAACGCTACACACAAGAGCATATTTAAAGCTTTGCGCGAGGCGCTCGTATGTTAACTGCAGCGTCACGTGGACTTCTGCGCACTCACACTTGGTGGAAGGCGCTGACCCAGAAGCATAGCAATATCCCACGGCAGGCAAATCGGATCTGTTGTGCTTTGCTGAAGAGCAAAAGGGGCGTTGCGGTCCTCTCTGGCAGGAGAACAGCCACGTGGTCACTTCGGGCCAAATTGAACTGCGGAGGTTACACATTCAACTGCGATAGTGCCGATCAGGAAACTAAAAAAAATCGGACAGAAAGTCCCCATGACTTTGATTGGAGTTTGCGAGCAACAGTGCCCCGTCATAGTTTACCCAATAACCCCGTAAATATTGAGGATTACAAATTAACGACACAAGTCCAGATATTATAAAACGCCTATATTCCTTACAATGTTGATAACCACGCGCTTCGGGGGTTTTCTTCACTGGCCAGGACATGTCGGCAACCCTGCCTGTCCCCATTATCCCTTGGCATACAAGGCTTCCCACTGCCGCCAGGAATTCTGGGTAATGACGCGCAAATGAGCACGCGGTCACTTTTCGCTTCAAATCCATTTTAAACACGGACCCCCTATAAGTGTACGCCTGCTGCATTAGGCCTCGGCCATGTTCCCTGCTGGCGAGCTGAGGCGTGCTGAGGCGCAGGGAAAGTGGGTGCTTTCCCTGGCCTTGCGGTTGCTTACCGCACGCACTGTCAGCAGCCATCAGGGGGCGGGCACGTCACTGGCCGGGAGCGGGCCAGTGATGTCACGGAGCTGGTTCGCCCTCATTGGGCGAACCGCTCACGTGACCGGCCTGTCGCGCCGGCAAGCGGGGAAATTTAAAATTCCCCTAAGACCTGCGCGTAGGTGAGCCCCTACTAAAGCCGCTCTAATTGCAGCTGTAGGGGCTCAGTGCTGAGCGGGAGCACGCGTCAGCGCACTTCCGCCAGCAAGCGCTAAACATGGCCAAGGCCTTACACAGCTTCAGCCTGGGATAAAGAAGTGCAGAGCCAGTAAACCGTCCTCACAGACAGCTCTTGCGCTCTGTTGGGTCTCATCACTGTGAGGCCTGGGACATAGTGCCTCTCAAACGTGCGGAGGCGGTGCTTTCCCTGTCCTTACACAGCGCGCCGTCAGGGGGCGGGCCAGTGACGTCACGGAGCTAGTTCGCCCTCATTGGGCGAACCGCTCACGTGACCGGCCCTGCGCTCCGGCAAGCGGGGAAATTTCAAAACGCCGTGAGACACGCGCTTCCCCAAGCGTGCTGACGCGTGCGCGAGCCCCTGCTAAAACCGCTCTCATTGCGGCTGCAGGGGCTCTGTGCCGAGCAGCAGCATGGGTCAGCGCGGGTCAGCGCATAAGCGCTGACCATGTCCCAGGCCTGAAGCTGGTCACACTGGCTGAACACAATGCCGGAATAGGTTTCAACCCCACATAACTTCTGTAATGGTGGGTAAAAAAAAACAAGTGGTCATTTCACAAAATGATAAATATGGTGTGATTTTGCCCGTTTACCTGCGACCGTAATAAAATAAAAAGCGGTTGGTGGAATTCTAGACAAAAGGTCTTCTAAGGATTCAGTGTTCTGTCCGGAGCTTAATGGCGGGGTTTAGGAAACGCCAGAATACAATATGAAGCAATATACCGTACATTTTGTGAGCATTAGCAGTGTGTGATCATAGCAACTCGCGTTCCTAAAACACAGCGTCGTATAAGACAGCAGTGCGCAAAGTGGGGGGCGGGAGATTTTTCTGTGGGGGCCGCGGGCAGTTGCAGAGGCCCCGCGCTCTTCCCCCAGGCATTTAAATTAAATGCCGCGGGATCGCGTGAGGCCCCTGTAACTGTTTACTTACCGGGGATTCAGCAGCTCTGTGACGCGGCGCCATATGACGTGAAGTCACACGGGTCAAATGCCGCCGTGCGGGGTGGCCCCGCGGCGGCGTCAGGCGGGGGGGAGGGGGGGGGGGGGGGGGGGGAGGGGCGCGAGAGCAGCACTAAACGTTTGTGCTCCCCTGGATTAAGTCAGAGCAGCATCTCCTGCGCTGCGATTCTCCTACAATAAACCCATTCGTATTATTCGCTTTTGCTTGTACATGGGAGCGAGGACGATAGCAGGACAAAGAGTAAATAATATGTTACAGCGGCAATCCAAGCGGCACTTTAAAATAAAAAAAAGGATGTTTCAGTAACACAGCCTTGGGTTACCTTTATTGAAAACCAATTACCTAAGCTGCCGATTGATTCGTTCTCCCGTGATCGATCAGCAAAGATCCTGCTTCCCAGGGTTCACTAAATGGCCGCCTTTCAGTTTCAATCAATCCTTCAGTGTAACTCAGCAGCTACAATGTATTCTTATATTACGAAGATAACATTGACTAATGTTACAGTTTGCAGCTCACACTGCTGGGAACATTGGCAACAAATGATCACAAAAAGAGTGTGGCAAAGATCGTGCACTGCTGGGGAGGTGGGCTAAAAGGCTATAGAAATCAATGGATTATCAATATGTTAAAAAAAAAACTAATTAAAAATTACATTAACAGTTGAATTTAGAAAAAAAAAATGTATGCATCTAATACTACAGAACTGATTTATTAAAAAACAAAAAACTTGTTATACAATTGAATTGTTCTGGCCTCCATCCGTTTATGAATAAACTCCTAAAAATTGTTACAATCTTAAAATTAAAATACCTACAATCACTGTCACGTTAGATTTACAACTACAGTGTGATCACAATAAGTGTTTGTAATTGGAAGCACCTATTTTTCTAGAGTATTACATGTAATGCAAAAGTCTTTCAACGTTACACTAAACCGCACATGATAAGAAGCTTCCCATGAGGAACCCTGGCTCACAATCACTGCGTCACTGGCCAAGAGAAAAGGTTATAGACCAGAAGAAAGGAGCTGGTGTTCTTAGGAGCTGACGATCTAACCGGGTGAGCAAGGGGGGGGGGGGGGGGGGGGGGCTGCCCCTCGTGTAAACACGCAAAACCCCTTCCCCGCCCATGTGAGCTGCAGCTGAAGTCAAGTTCAAGGGGTCCTTCCTTGTATTATTTAATTACACAGCACCGACATATTCCCCGGCGCAGTACAATGGGCGAGAAATAAAAGGACACCGTTTATTTGGCCAAGTCTACACTGACCATGTGGGCAGCGCGGCCAAAATAAACACATGGAGATCCGAGATACAGGGAGATAAAAGGCCTATTATATACACCCCCGAAAGGGTGTTCTGGTGCTGAAAGCTGGAATAGCCCCACTTAGCAAATATGGGCCAAAGGTTACAAGGACAGCTGACCCTGGGATTTAAAGGCAGCGTTCTTACCACAAAGCTTCTCAGTCATCCTGAATAAAAAGAAATGTCAATAAAAACACGCAGGTACAACAGCTGGAGAGATTCCTGTTCCAAAGAGCTGACAATCTCTTTTTTTTATGAGCGAACAGGAGATGGCTCTTCCGTTCCGTGGCAGGTGATGCAGGATTCACGGCCTCTTCCCTTCCGTGGCCGTGGCAGGTGATGCAGGATTCACGGCCTCTTCCCTTCCGTGGCAGGTGATGCAGGATTCACGGCCTCTTCCCTTCCGTGGCAGAGGATGCAGGATCACGGCCTCTTCCCTTCCGTGGCAGTGTGATGCGGATTACTGCCTCTTCCTTCCGTTGGGCGGGGACTGCAGATTCCGGCTCCTTCCCCTTCCGTGGCATGTGATGCAGGATTCATGCCTCTTCCCTTCCGTGGGCGGGAATGCGGATTCACGGCCCTCTCTCCCTTCCGTGGATGTGAGGTCGGATTCACTGCCTCTTCCCTTCCGTGGCAGGTGTGATTGCAGGAGTCACTGACCACTCAGTGCGAGAAATTCCCTCTCCCTTGTGGCAGGTGATCGGGCAGGATTCACGGCCTCTTCCTTCCGTTGGCAGGTGATGCAGGATTCAACGGCCTCTTCCTTCCGTGGCAGGGATGCAGATTCACGGCCTCTTCCCCTCCTCGGCAGGGATGGGCAGTAACGGTCCCCTGGAGGGTGCAGGGTCACGGCCCTCGTTGCCCCTCTGTGGCAGGGGAGGGCATGTTCATTCAGGACTGTCCTTCCTGAGCGGTCCCCTTACTCCCTTCCGTGGCGGTGGAGGATAGCGCTTAAATCGTGGCAGATGTACAGGCTCTCCTACGTGGAAGGTGATCAGGATTCACGGACTTTCCTTCCGTGGTCAGGTGTGCAGGATTCACCGGCCTCTCCCTTCGTGGCACGTGAATGCAGGATTCACGGAGCTCTTACTTCCCTCTGATTGACTTGCGATCTTAACTTGCCCCTTCTCGTCGCATGGGAATGCGAGGATTAACGCCGCCTTCCCTTCCGCCTGGGGGATGCAGGCTTCATGCCATCTTTCCTTCGTGGCAGAGGGGATGAGATCACGGCTCTTCCCTTACCGTGGTCATGTGGAGCAGGAGGATCACGGCTTCTTCCCCTTCCGTCGCTGGTGATGCGATTCACGCTCTTCCCCTTCCCTGTCGTGGGACCGTTCCGCGATGCAGGGGATTGCGGATCAACGGGCTCGCACTTCCGTGCAGGGGATGCAGGATTCCCGGGACTCTCCCTTCCGTGGCAGGGGATGCAGGATTTCACTGCCTCTTCCTTCCGTGGCAGGGGAATTGCAGGATTCACGGCCTCTTCCCTTCCGTGCAGGGATGCAGGATTCACGGCCTCTTCCCTTCCGTGCAGGGGAACTGCAGGATTCACAAGGCCTCTTCCCTTCCGTGGAGGGGATGCAGGATTCACGCCCTTCCCTTCGGGCAGGGGATGCAGGATTCACGCCTCTTCCCTCCGTGGCAGGGGATGCAATGATCACAGCCCTGTTCCCTTCCGTGCTGGCAGGGGAAAAAAATGCAGGATTCACTGCAGGATTAAGTGGAAACTGAAAATCAAGCGGGTGAATTATATCCGGAAGCACTCCGGTTCGCCATGAACACACACGGATTCACAGAGAGTCCGCTCATCCTGACACGTGGCCAGAAGTGTACGAGTGTTGTTTATCTCCGGCCCCCCCCCTTCACACAGCCCTCGGCAGCAAGTATTTTCCTTTGTCGACCATGGTACAGTGGCGGTTGTTCCAGACGCCTGAGGAAGAACGCTGAGGACTCCTATCGTCGCTGTTAACCGTCTCTAACCATAGCCTTTTCCTGGATAACGGCTAATATCAGCCCGGCTTACACACTTATCTTGCCGATACTTGTATGCAGGGTCGGCGAAGTTGGGGTGGGTGATGGAATGAGTCTTTGTACTACGGGTAAAATCGGAGAACAGAGGGAGGACCGCCGGCGTCCCGATCTCTGTCATGAATGTCCGCGGGGCGCCAACACAGTCGTCGCCGGATCAGCGGTCACGCGCCATCTCGCTGTTGGAGCGGCGTGGACAACTGGGCGCCTAACTGATGCAGCGGTTTCGGTCTGTCCCCCCTAATGTTTCCGATACGTCCTTCCTCATTCCAGTGGGGCCTGCCATGCACAATGCGTCACTAGGCAGGGGGGGGGTTAATCGTGTGTTCTGCCACCGAGCCACCTGTGCTGAAGCAGGGATATCCTTAAAAAACCTGACCCGTTAGGGTTCTCAACTTTACAGTCCTCAAACAAAAAAAACACAAACAAGCAAAAAAAACAAAAAAAAAAATTCCAAAACAAAAAAAAAAAAAACAAAAGGGAGGAACAACAAACAAAAAAACAAACAAGGGGGGGGGGGGCGGGAACAAAAAAAAAAACAAAAAAAAAAACCAACCACCAAGGAACAGGCGGGGGGGGGGGAGAAAAAACACACGGGGTCAACTACCACCACCAAAGCAAAGCAACTCCACCACCAACAACAAACCAAAACCCCCTCAAGCCCCCACCTCCCCACCTCCTCACAGCCCCCGCACCCAACCCCCCCAACCCCCATCCCCCACGCCCCGCCCCCCGCCCCCCAGGCCTCCGCGCCCCCGCACCCCCCCCCCCGGCGCTCCCACCCCCCCCTCTCCCCCCCCACCCCCCCCCGCCACCTCCCCCACCCCCTCCCCCCCCCTCCCCGGCGGACCCCCACGCCAAAACCCACACCCCACCCCCACACCCCCCACAACCGACCCCACCCAATCCCCCCCCACCCCACACCCCCTCCGCCCCCCCCCCGCCCCACCTTCCCCACTGCGCGCACCAAAACACACCCCTCCACACCCCACAAGAACTCCAGTACCGCCAACCCCAACACCCCCCACCCGCCCCTCCCGCTCACCCCCCCCCCTCCCCCCCCCTCCCCGCCACTCAAAAACAAAAACTGCTGGTGTGGTGACTGGACGGTGGGGGTCTTGAAACAATGTGGCTAAAACAACACACCACAAACAAAAAAAAACAAAAACCCACAGAGTGCTGCTGGTGTTCTCTGTCTGCGACCGTGACAAATTTATAGGGGGTGCATTGGTGGGGTGTTGGGGGGGGGGTGTTGTGGTTGTTGGGTGGTGTTGGTGTTGGGTGTTGGGGGGGGGTGTGGGGGGAGGAGGTGTGGAACTCCCTTCCTCCCCCCCCCCCCCCCCCTCCCCCCCCACACCCCCCCCCCCCCCCCTCCCCCCCCCCCCCCCCTCCCCCCCCACCCCCCCCCCCCCGCCCCCCCCCCCCACCCCCCCCCGACCCCCCCCCCCCCCCCCCCCCCCCCTGGCCCCCCCCCCCCCCTCCTCTCCCCCCCCCCGCCCCACCCCCCCGTCCACCCCCCCCCAGCCCCCCCCCCCCCCCCCCACGCCACCACCCCCCCCCCCCCCCCTCTCCCCCAACCCTCCCCACCCCCCCCCCCCCCCCGCGCCCCCCCGGCCCCCTTCGTCGCCCCCCCCCCCCCCCCACCCCCCTCACCCCCCCCCACCCCCGCCCCACCCCCTCTCCCCCCCACCCCCCCCCCCGCGCCCCCCCTTCCCCCCCCCCGCACCCCCTTCCCTCCCCCCCCCCCGCCCCCCCCCCCCCCCTTAGCCGGGCTCCCCAGCAGCGACCCTCACCGCCCCGACCCCACGCCGCCCCCCCCCCCCCTGCCCCTCCCCGAACGCCCCCGCCCTCCCTCCCCCCGCCCCCCCCCCTCCTCGAATCCCCACCCACCCCCCCCCCCCCCGACCCCCCCCCCCCCCCCCCCCCTCCTCCCCCTCTCCCCCCCCCTCCCCCCCCCACCCCCCCTCCCCCCCCCCCCCCCCCCTCCTCCCCGCCCCCGCGCCCCCCCCCTCCGCCCCCCCCCTGCTCCCCCCCTGTCCCCCACCCCCGCCAACCATCTCGCCCCCCCCCCCCCCCCGCCCTATCCCCCCCCCCCCCCCCCCCCTTACCCCGCGCTCCCCGGCCCCCCCCACCCTCGCCCCTCCCCCCCCCCGCCCCCCCCCCCCCTCCCCCCCCCACCCACCCGCTGTCCCCCTCCTCTCCCCCCACGCACCCTCCCCCCTCGCTCCCCCTCCTCCCCCTCGCCCCCCTTCCCCCCCCCTCCTCCCCTCACCCCCACGCCTCCCCCTGTGCGGCCGCCCCCCGCCCCCACCCCCCACATGCTCCTCCCCCCCCTCCTCCGCCCGCCCCCCTTCACCCCCGCGGATCCCGCCCCTCGCCCCCAGCCCTGTGCCCCCTCCCGCCCCCGCAGCCCCCAAAAATTACAGAAACAAAGATAATCGAAACAAAAAAAACGGAAAAAAAGACAAGCCCTCAAGTCATATAACTCAAAAAAATAATAAAAAGAGAAATATACAAATAAAAGAATAATCATAAAAACTCAACAACGAAAATGGCCAAACGGCCAGAAACCAAAGCTCCACAAATCAAGATCAAACCTAACCCGCACCACAACGCACAGAGCTTTCCTCCACCCTCCACCCCCGCCGCGCCCCCCCCATCCCCGCGCCCGCCAACCGACCCCGGCGCCTTCCCCTTGGGGGGGGGGTTTTTGTTGGGCTGGGGTGGGGGGGTGGTAAACCATTTGGGTTGTTTTTTAAGCCTCTCATCAAATCGCTTAAGGCGCCCGAGTTTTGTGGGATTTTCGTGGACTTGGAATACACAGAGCTCATTAACACAGTATGATCCGATTTGCTTGTTGAGCTGCTATTTAAAGGCGATATTAACCCGTCCGTCAGACGCAGTACGAACATTTTGTTCCACTATTAAAAACAAGCGTGAGGAATGATCAGGCAATGCTCGGAAACCTGCGGTGCGCGGATCACTTTGCAGGATAGTCGCGTCCCGCGTTTCCCAAGCCTTGAGGATATGGATATTGGAGGGATAGAAAGCAGCTGCCCTGTTGCTGTTAGCTGAGGCGCCTGAGGGGTTGGCCCCATCGCACTGCGTTACCACAGCGGCAGCATGTGCTTCAATTTCATTTAATAAGTTGACACACAATGTTACTTCTGTGTTCCCAAATAGAAATAAAAGCGATCAGAGTCTATAAGGACGCTGAAAAAGGAATCGGTCCGTTTAACCCATTGACTGCCAAAATATGTCGCCTCTTTTTCCGCGGCTGAATGCTTCAAGTAAGCTCCTCTGGCGTGGACGGGGTTTACATCGGCTAGTCTTTGGAGACATTACTCTCAAGTGTTCACCAGTAATGCAGATGGTGACAACCAGCGGTATGTGGTATTACTGGGTGGACGCGTCTCACTCAACTGCATGCAGATATGAGAACATGGAACGGAGACAGATGTTAAAAGTAACCATAGAGAAGTGGAAAAGTATATAGGATGCCAGACCAGAATTGACAAACAAAGACAACAAACCACCAAGACCACTTTCGGCAGCATTACCCCACACCACCACCCCTCAGCCACGCAAAAGTCCCTGGGCATCACAATGGATAGTCATTTCCAATGAAAGAGGCCAAAGTCAAGTCCTGCCATTCCCCCTCCACCCCCAGTTCAAGGCCCCTTCGAATGAGTAAGACCTGTGTGGAAAGGCCAGCCACACCTAGGGTTTGGGCGGGTTAATACACATTCGGTCTCACCAAGATGACGATATGAAGAACATTATCGGGAGATGGGCAATATATAAGATAATATATATATTATTATATATATATAGATATAATTAGATAATTATATATATATATTATAGTCATAATAGATATATTATATATATCGCAATAAATTTGTTCAAGAGTTTGCTCCATCCCCCTCGCCATCACTCTCACCTATGTGCCCATCCTTAATACCCCTCACCCGGCTCACTCCATCTCCCTAAATCCCCCTCTCAATCCACACTGCTCCCATCTCAACATCACCATCATCCTCACCTGCTATCCTAACTCCCCGATCCACACGCGACCTCCGCTCCCTCCCCCTACCCCCTCACCATCACTCTCCTCACCTCACTCTCCATCCCAACAACCCTCCTCAACTCACCTCACAACTGCTTCCATTCTCCCTAAATCAACCCCCTATCCATCACTCACCTACCACTGCTGCCATCCCCCTACCCGACAGCCCCCTCATCACCGCATCGCTCACCTACACTGCGGTCCCATCCCCTAAAACGCCAATCCGCCCTCATGGGCCCAGAAAGTCACCATCACCAGCCTGCTCCAACGCTGACAGCCCGCTAACCATCCCACGTTTCTCATCCCCTCACTTCACCATCCTGCGCCCATTACCCGAACTCCCCCCGCAATCCCACACTCACCTAACGCAGCGTGTTCGCCATTTTCCTACAGTCCCCCTCATCCCATCACTCAAGATACAACTCTGCTCCCCATACCCCGATAAGCTCCCCATCATCCCATCCACCACCACCCGCTCCATGCCCAACTCCCCTCAATCCACATCCCTACACGCACAAGCCGACAGCCCCGTATCCCAACACCACCCACACTCCCAGCAGCAGCCCCGCACACTCGGCAAGCACGCGCCGAGAATCCCCCGTCAACCCCCCAGACCACGCACGCTTATGACACGCGCCTCAGTGCCCCGAACATCCCCCTCACGCCATCACGACCTACACTGCGGTCCCATCTCCCGAGACTCCCAATCCGCATTCCATTGCACTCACCCACCATGCGACCCATCTTGTCCGATACCGCCCCCTAGCAGGCAGAGGTTAACGACATGGGTACATGCGCCCAGCGCAATACACCCCGCCGCAGCACGCACGCGCCCGCGCCCACCGCCCCCGTCAGCCACACGCGAACTAGCCGCCCAGAGCCCAAAGACCCCAGCAAGCCCCTTTTTCCACCCCCCTCCCCTCAGCAGCCCCGCCTGCGCCCAGCGCCCCACCACGCTCCCCCTCACCGGTCCTCAGGCGGTCTCCTCTCCTCCCCCCCACACTCTGCTCCCCACCCAGGCCCCCACGCGAAACATCCCCTCATCCCATTCTTCCTCTCCCCGCCACCGCAACATTCCCCGGGAAATCCCCGCGTCCCCCTCCCCCAACTCCAACACCATACAACCCCACTCGCGTCCCATCACCACATCCCAAATCCCATCACTTTCACCCCTCCATTCAAAACACATTTTCATTTTATAAAATAAAAAAGTAAAACATATTGAAAAACAGATATTTTTAACAGTGTTTTTTTTTTTTTTTTTTTTTAAATTTTATACAGACGGGGGTGTGATGGGATGAGTATCATGTAGGTGGATGGAAGCAAGGGTGATGGAAGCAGTGCAGTGAGAAAATGAAGTGCAGGCATAGCAAGGGGGTTAGTGTCAAGGGAGGGGGGGTTGGAGGGAGAGAGAAAGGGTTAAGTGCCCCAGGGGCAGAAAGGAGGGGTTAATGTCCCAAGTGGAGGGGAATGGAAGGCTTAACAAAAGGAAAGCAAGTAATCAGTAAGTATAGATATAGGATAAAGTATCTGTTGTCTAAAATTTAGCATAGGTTGAACTTGATGGACAAACTTTTTTTTCAATATATGTAACTATTAATTGGAGAAGAGTTCTACTTTCCTGCCCTGCTGCCACTGCTGCTCGCACATGCTCTCTCCCTCATGCTGCCCCAATCTCCCCCTCCCCGAGTCAGCATTCAAAGCAGAATAGGGGCCTCAGGCAGAGATAGCAATAGCGACAGCTTCAACCGCTGCACCGCGACCACCCGGCACCCGTATATCGCGATAACAATAATCTTCCATTCAACACTCCGAAAATTAGTTTATCGCAATATTACAGGATACCGGTTAAATATCGCCCAACTCTACCACCCACACCCATGTCACCTCCAGAACTCAACTATGGAACCTCACCCCAACAGCCCACCTCCCTAGTAAACATCAAGCAAGCTCACACCTTCCAAGAAGTCAAGAAATCACTTCATACGCACCCATTTTTTGAAGCATTTGGACATTAAGCCTCAATTTCGCTTCCCTATAGTGACCAGTGCGGAACCCCTTGGTACGTAGCACACTAAGGGGGAAAATCCGCCATTGATGGAGAGGGTCTGATACATTTGATGGGAAAAGAAACCTATTGCATCATCATAACGATACGATCACAGACGCTTATTTTACCAGCGACATGCCGAAATCCTCTAATCTATGGCAGGGGAGCAAAAGTTTAGAGCTGGTGCCCGCCCCAGCGCTTGCGCCCCCGCTTTTCTGTGACCGGCATCAAATGACGTCACACAGCGACATTTGATGGGCGTTTACCATGGCGACGCATACGTCACATGACGCGCATTTGACGCGGCACAGAAAACTACTGTGCGGTAAGTGGATGTTACAGGCCTTGTGTGGACCCGCGGCATTTAATTTAAATGCCTCGGGGAAAGAGCGCGGGGTGGCTTCTGCAAACACAGCGACCTTCCCCCTAACAAAATCCCGCCCCCCCTGATCTATGGGATTGAACATCAGTACGTGACAGGTCCATGCATCTGTTGCTGTTTAAAAACTATTGATTCGATGTAGCCACCAAATACTGCCCCATTACAATGTATTCACATGGATGTACTCACCATGTTGGGAAGACCGCCCGAACCCACTGCCAAAGGAAGACAAAAAATAAGTCGTGTTCCATGTTACAAGTTCCATCCACGTAACATGTGCGTTCATTATCATGCTTTCAACAACACACGGTCTCACGGATTTCTGAACATTTCATAAATGAAAGACACTTCGGGAAGTCTAATTATTGGTGGGTGGGGGGGGTTGGAGAGATGTACTTTGCTTTTGTGTATTTGCAGGCTTGGGAAATAGCTAGAAACACTCAAACTTGCAACTTATCGCCCCCCCCCCCCCCCATAATATATTGCTTGGCCTGCGTCTTATTGCTACATAATACAGGTGTCGCACCATTCTGTCTTTTTTTTATTGTCATCTTTTTGCTCATGTTCCGAGGTAAAAGGACCATTTCCAAGTCCCCTCGGGCAGCCAGATTATGCATCAGGCAGGCCTCGGTGCTGCTCCGTTTTAGCTACAAGGCCCCTGTTTAATTACATGGATATGGAGAAGGAACAAGAGTGATAAGACGCAGAATAATCTCTGACACAGGGACGGAAATCTTCTTTTTTTATACATGAGCGGACTCAGAATAGTACATCTCCCGCCCAAAAGTACTGGTCCCCTTCTAACCTGCCGATACCGATTCTTAAACACAAGCTTAGCCGAAAACGAGGCGCGCTCGCGGCTTGCGGATATGCCGGGGGGAGGTTGGCGCTCTGTGGCGATTCCTCGGGCAGCTCAGGGGTCAAACAAATCTGAACGATTTTACACAACAGTCTTGAAAACATATCCAAATTCTGCCCCCCCCTCTTTTACGTGGCCACAGGGGTTAAAATGCCACATACACGGTCAAGATGTCGCAAAACACATTGGCGTTTCTGGTGTAATGACGCAAACCTCCATTTGCATTTAATTGTATCCACGGCGGGGTGCTCAACTCCAGTCCTCAAAACACCCCCCTCCCTCCA